>JAWRVZ010000060.1:2207500-2807500 GCA_037043235.1 Rhodeus uyekii
CGTAATAAATACATAATAAAATTACTAAAATTTTAAATAACATATGTAAATCAATACTAATTCATATTTTAGATAGAAATGTAAAATAATTAAATTTTATTTTATGTTATGTTAGATAAAGATCTCAATGTATCTTAGTAATTGAATTAAAACATTACAATTAATGTAATGACTTAAAGATATTTGTAAAACAACACATGAGCAGTGAAGAGAAAAACTGTAAATGCTCTCTTCACTGCCCATAATTTGTTTTGCAAATATCTTTAAATGATGTATTATATAGACAGATGATCTGGATCTCACTATTTCAATATTATTCTTCAGGTGAAGTATAAAATTAAAATGTATGTCGTGTTCTAAAAAAATCCTCTTACTCAGTTGTTCTCTTTGTAAAATCCTATCTGTCAATCTCACACTTTGCCTGTCTCTCTGTCTCTTTGTCTTTGTCTCTCTGCAGGGACTCAGTAATGTCATCTCTCTAGACTTTGACTACAGGAAAGAGTTGATCTATTGGATTGACACTAGCAGACCCAGTGGACGGCGAATAAACAGAATGCGCCTGAATGGAAGTGACCTCAAGGTACATCCATGAGAGAGTGTGTTTATGTTGAATTGTGTTTGAAATCACTTAGAAGTGTTCAGATTGACATGCAAACACCATCTGCCCCTGGGTAAATTTGGTGGGTAAATTTTTTTAAATGGGTATTGTGTAATTGATAGATTCCAATGAGAAAAATCAGACACATTCATATCACTCCAAGGAATAAAAGCTTATTTGACTGATTTTTTTTTTCTTTCTAAGAATAACTGGTGTTTCTGGTATGAAATAAGCCAGATTTGCAATGACAGACAGTGCAATGTGGGTGTGTGGCTGCCTGTCTACACGCTTCTCTCCATCACTGCCCTTGTGTATATTACTCAGGGCGGAAAACGGGCATAGTGTGCCAGCTTTGCCCTGCTGGGCCGCCAAAGCTCGTTATGTTTAATATCGAGCCATAATGGCTCATTAAACTTGATTGAACTTTGGATCTTGAACTGATTTATGATATTGCACTATAGTACAGAGAGAAAAGAGGAGAGAGAGAGAGAGAGAGAGAGAGAAAAAGAGAGATAGAGAGAGAGAGAGCTTCTGTGAACAAAGTTAGGTGATAAAAGTCACTCTTAATGTTGGCGTTAAATGTAAAATGAATCCAATGAATTCAATGAATGGACTTGTTTCATAGGACATTGATAGAAAGAATATTATATATATACATGGGTGAAAGTTTTCCGTATTATGACGGAATTCCGTATTTTGAACCTCGCCAGGAACCGTTTTTCCAAATCGCGTAGATCCGTTGAGATTTCAGTTCGGGGGGGGGGGGGGGGGGGGGGGGGGGGGTACAGGGCGACAGACCAACAGACCAATGTCCATGGCGACAGACCAACAGACCAATCGTACCTACTCGGCGATCTTCGGAGATAATGTGATTACGTAGAGAATTACCCGAGAAGTTCCGGGTGGGCGACAGACGAACCGCGCGGAGTGCAGTTGTGTCGGCGATTCTGATTGGTCAGTGAGACTCCGGCGTCCAATCGTATTTTTCAATTTACACTCGCTTGAGGACAACAACAGGTACAAGAAAAAAGTAAAAGTAATCTGAAAAAAATGAAGAATTTGCCGGTTGGTTACAACACAAAGCAGCTTGAAGCTAAAATAAAGAATAAATGGAGATGGGAGTGGCTAAGCGAAAGTGATTCTCGCGGTGAAAAATGGGGAGATTGGCTGCAGAAGCCGGAAGCAAGCGGCATGGCGTTCTGTCAATATTGCAACAAGACGATCAATTATAAATCGAACGGAAAGAAGTCCATTCGTCTTCATGCAGAGGATGCTGCGCATTTACAGAACAAAAAGATCGTCAAAACTAACCAGGTTTGTTTACAGTTACGTAAAATACAGTAAACAGTATAAAAGTATTACACTTCAAAAATGTAAACACAATATTTCAATTCATATTACACTTCACATGTAAAACTCATGTGCTACCAATGAAAATACAATACTAAAATGCACTGTTAACAAACACCTGTATTTGTGTCTTTTTTGATGATGATGTAATGGATTGTGGTGATTAGAGAAAGTGAATTAAGTAACAAACCAAAATTAAATATAAATGTTAGTTATAGAACAACAGATGCAGAAGCAAAACCAATGACAGAGTTATAGAATACAATACTTCTGAAGGATTCTAGTAATAATTTAGAACTCCCAAAATTGGTGAATATTTTCTCAACTGCTAACTTGAAATACTTATTTCACACCCTTTTTATAGTTGCTGCAAGTTGCCAGGAGAGGTCGTTTCTACACAATAATTTGCAAGGAATGCAGGAGCTTCCAGGGGGCCCTAGCGGCCCCCAGGCCCCCAGCTTTAAGTTTCAGTATTTTCAGTTTTGCCAACTTTCACCCATGTATATATATATATATATATATATATATATCATATTCTTATATATATATATATATATATATATATATAAGGGGGGGGGGGGGGATTATTAATCATAAAGTACTATTGTTTTTCATTAAAAAGTGCATTAAACTTACTTTCTTTACTTACTTTCTGTGTCATTCTTTACAATTCGAAGAAATGTTGTTTTTTCATGAGACTTTCTGTAGTAGCAATATCAGTATTGACCATTGGGCTTATATGAAAAGCATTCAAAAGTGTCAATGAATGCATCTGAAGTAGCAAACTTCCGTACAAGCCTAAACAAATTAATTTAAATTGAAAATAAATCTCCTGTTGTGTGCAACATGTACTTGGGCTCATGTGCTTCTCTCAATCGACACACATCCAAATGAGTGCATGTTTTGTCATAAATCCATTTGAAATAAAAGTCACGGCATGTTTCAGTTGATAAACTTGACTTATATTTCAGAAAATTTGCTAATTGCTTCTAAAGCATAGAATCTGGTGCTAAGACATAGCGATCACGTGCCAATAATTTACTTACTATTGTTTAATTTACTATATCTTGTTGGTGGGGTTTTTTTTTTTTCAGTTCCCGAGATAACAATTACATACACTTTCACCCTGTGGCGTATCCATAACATTTACCTGAAGATAGTAGTTCCTCCAGTGAGTACAACATCTAGAAAACCTGTGTCAAAATTCATCACGGCTAGGCTAGTTTTAATTAGCGCTGACGGTACAACCCAGTCTGTGGCAAAAAGTCTTTAATGTTCATCTCTAATGTTCATCAGCTTGCAGAATGTAACTTTTACTCTTAAAGCGCTAGGCAGGGGGGCACCAGCTACCAAGAGCGAAAATGATTAAAAGCGCTGGATTATCCGCCAGCTGGGAAGAGTATTGTTTATGCCAAACAGGCAGTTTCTGTGATCAGTATGAGAAGTGAAATGATGTGAAATGCATTTCTTTTTTCTAAACCTTCTTCATTTTGGAACTTTTCTTGTCATTTTCAGGGAGTTTGAAGTACTGTTAATGAGCAGTTATGTAGCCTGCTGATAATTAGCAATAATGTACGAGTCTTGTGCAGCAGATTTCAAATGGATTGGATTCAGGACTTTCAGAAAAGAGTTTTTAAGTACCTATAAGAGAACTATACATCTACACACCAAAGCCATGTATTTATCATTTTATTTGAAGTAGCAAAGCCCCTTCACACAGGTTCATCCTACATTTACAAGTTGTTTAATGTTTTGATGGTTTGAATTGTTTTGTGAAAACCTGCTAATTTGCTGGCTAAATGCTGTGCTAATGTAATGGCTGACTGCCATGCTAACTCATTCTTAGCAAGTTAGCGCCAGAATTGGGATTATATTAGCATCCATTTGGTTTGTTACATTTATTCTGTTGCATTTGAATTCCTACCATGACAACAGCTGATAGAAATGGTAAAGACTTACTTTTCATTGCAGCAAAATACAGTGCACAGCAAAATCTCACACCTGCCATTCTGAGCTTCTCTTCCAGGAAGCATTTGTTCTCTGCAGCGCTAGGTGTGGATAAATCTATGTGAATAACCAGCCAAAAGAGACCAACTGTGCTTGACTGGTGTTTTCTCAGGTGGTTCACAGGACGTCGGTCCCAAGTGCTCTTGCTGTCGACTGGATTGGTAAGAACTTGTACTGGTGTGACGGCGAGAGAAAGACCCTCGAGGTGGCGAAAGCTAATGGACTCTACCCGACCGTACTGCTGAGATCTGGATTGAGAAATCCAACTGCTCTGGCTCTCGACTCTCTGACGGGGTAAATGATACTTAATATTGCTTATGATCCACAATCCCAGAATACTTTTAAAAATCACTGCACCATTTAAAACCATAATAATTCCCACGGTGCCTTAGATATGTGTTCTGGATTGACTGCTGCGAGCAGTCCCAAATTGGACGGATTGGGATGGATGGCAACAAGGCACGTGTCATAATCGATACAGAAATACGTGCTCCCTCAGCCTTGACCATTGACCACATCAACAAAAGGGTCTACTGGGCGGATGAGAACCACATCTTATTTTCCAATATGGATGGTACAAAAAGACACAAAGGTAAGTGCCATCTTGTCTCGAATCATATCTTGTCTTTCCTCAAACTGTCCTCACTAAGATTCTCTCAATCTCATTTTTTTCCAGTCCCTATCAAGGACGGAGGTGGCATAACCGGTCTCGCATTGTTTGAAGACTTCATCTACTGGAGCGACCAGAAGTCGAAAACCCTCAGTCGCTCTCACAAGACATCTGGCGGCCAATATACAGAACTCTTCAGCTCCTGGCAGACCATTCGAGACATTAAAGTCTACCATCCTCTCCGACAGCCTGACGGTATTACAGCAAGAAGCTCTTCTGTCAGCTTGGATAAGTCTTCAGGACTTTCATGTTGTTTTTTTATTGTTTGCTGTTTGTCCTCAGTGCCAAAGCATCAGTGTCAGGTGACTAATGGAGGGTGCAGTCACCTATGCCTTCTTTCCCCTGGTGGGGGATACAAGTGCGCCTGCCCTACACACTTTTACCTGGCAAACGACAACAAAACCTGTCTATCTAACTGCACTGCCAGCCAGGTGCGGCTAACTAATTACTTCGGGAGCCTGAGTTTTGCTGTGGCTCAACAAATGTTGGCACCACTTTCACCTAGCAATACATACTACTCAAACAGTTGTTCAAAAGATTATTTCTTCGTGTGTGTAGTTCCGCTGTGGTACAGATGAGTGTATTCCCTTCTGGTGGAAATGTGACACAGTGGACGACTGTGGAGATGGATCCGACGAGCCGGCAGATTGTCGTAAGTAACCAAATAAAATCTGTGAAAATTATGTCATTGTAACACCTTGTAGTGTAGTTAAAACTCAAAATCTAATAAGCTGACTACCTATAGAACCTTTAAAGGGATAGTAGGAGAGGAATATACAGAATATAAATGATGCCTTCTGCAATACCTTAAGGGCCAGTCACACAGCGAAAACGCATGAATCACGCATGAATTATGCACATCTGCGCAGAGTGTGCGTCGTATGCGTATTTCGTCGGCGGAACGAACATGGACCATCAGTGATTGTAAGTGGATGTACGTCGAAGGCGGTTTGTGCGTGATTTTGAGTTTTGAACGATTCAAAAATTGTGCGTTATTCATGAGTCGGCGTGCGTAGTTTATGCGTCGAGTATGCGTGACTATGAACGGGACACGCGTCGGACGTCAGTGCTTATGCGTCGGAACTGGTTCGAAACCGCGCACGTCCATTGACGCCCCACCTTCATATCACTCATGAACGGCGCACGTATCACATTCATTCCACTGACAATGTGGATTCTGAAAGTGCTTGTTCGTTGTTTGGACGCGCTCCGTCAGTGATTCATGTGTCGGACGTGCGTCGAATGTTCGTGGAATACTTTGGTCAATTTCTCGACGCACAAGCACGTACAAACCCAATCTGTGTGTGATTTGTGAGTGATTCGTGCGTGATCGGCTGTGTGACTGGCCCTTTACATTTATGTATTTGGCAGATGCTTTAGTCCAAAGTTACTTACATTGGGGATCGAACCCATGACCTTGGCGTTGCAAGTGCAGCGCTCTATTGTTTGAGACATTTTACATTTTCAGACAAAAGACATCCCAATTATTCAAAACTGTTAAGCCTAATTGGAAATGTAATATTTTACTGTTCATTAATGTTGCATTATTATCTTAACAGTTACCTTAGCAACATCGTCATGCTCATCATGCTCTGTTGGAATCGATTCTGATTTGCTTCTTTGTTGATAGTAGACAGCAAGAAAAGGTTGATATTGATATCAGTAAGGAAAATATGACTCTTCAACTGACTACTATTTCTTTAACCTCAGCTGAAAGTAAGAAATCTTTTAGACACTTGAGCCATTTCTGTCACGAGTTGAGGACAGTAAAAATTCAAGGTTATCTTATTTTCAAGTGTTGCTTCCTTGATTAAATGGGAAATTTGTCATGTCCTGCAGAATCAGAATCAGGATCAGGTTGTAAAGTAGTTGGTATCACAACTAGCAGTTTATTGTATATCGAGATGCTACAGAGATGCCAAGGCTGACAACGAACAAAACGCAATAGTGTTCCAGGAGAAAAACCTTTATGTATAATTTGTCTTTTTGCCTGTTTTATCTCTTTCAACTTTTTCGTCATTCACTTTTATTTTTTTTGTTCTTTGTTGACTATCTTTTAACCTTTCTGTTTGCCTTAATTTTTCTGTTTGTCTTTTTTGTTTATTTTGTTTGTTTTTCTGCCTATCCTTTGTTTTTTGTCAATTTGCTTTTTTCCCCCTTTTGTTTGTTCACTCATTCTTTGTCTCTTTTCTCTTTCTTTCTTTCTTTCTTTCTTTCTTTCTTTCTTTCTTTCTTTCTTTCTTTCTTTCTTTCTTTCTTTCTTTTATTTTTACCCTCTATTTCTTTCTTTTTTTTGTTTTTGTTCATGCTGTTTATCTCTCCCTGTCTTTCTTTTTGTTTATATACTCATTCATTCACTTATTTGTTTCATTTTTAAATTAGGTCATTTATTCTGTTCCATCTTTCATTCTATATATATGTATCTATCCATCTTTCCATCTGTCTGTCTGTAATTCTCTCATTTCAACTTTTCATTTGTTTGTTTGTTTGTTTATTCATTTGTTGTTTCTTTCGCCTACAGCGGAGTTTAAATGCCAACCTGGAAGATTCCAGTGTGGAACAGGTTTGTGTGCACTCCCTCCCTTCATCTGTGATGGAGAGAACGACTGTGGAGACAACTCAGATGAAGCCAACTGTGGTAATTATAGATTGGTAGATGGATACCAAGCATAATGCCGAATGATGTACAGTAATGTCCTTGTTTGCATATGCTTTCAGACTCATATATCTGCCTGTCTGGCCAGTTTAAGTGCACACAGAGGCAGAAGTGCATTCCTATAAACCTGCGCTGTAACGGACAAGACGACTGCGGAGATGGTGAAGACGAAGCTGATTGCCGTAAGAGACAATAGGATTCATTCTTTCTCTCTCTCAGGTTTGACATCATCGACAATGAATGCCATTGGTTTGCATTTTAGCTTAAAAAAACCTTTGCGAAGAAGAAAATTGAGAGGTAGAAAATGGAAGAAATCTTTCTTTTTTTCCTCTGAATTTATTTATTGGCTCATGAAGGTCAAACTCAGACAAATTCAACAAAATGTTAAAGAAGTTTGAATCAGTTGATGAGAAAATAGCTAAGAAAGGAAGCCGGGTGAACATTGCCATAAGTATTACTTTCTGGCCAAGTGCTTTAGATAGAGTTGCTTGAGGGAAATTTAGAACAACAGCAGCGAGAAGAAAGGAATAAAGAGAAAGCAAGGTAACCAGGAAGCTAAGAAGCCATCTTGTGTCAGGAATAGTCGTTAATTTCTGCAATGTTAATCGAATCCTTGTCCAAATGCAAGTCTTATTTTAGGTGACAGTATAGGAGGAGGAGACTGGCAGAAGTGAATACCCTTGCTCAGATCAGAATCCTTCGTTTGAAGTCACAGCAGGGGCCTAATTTCTCACCCCTCCCCAGAGTCGAGAATCTGGCTGGGTTTTGATAAGACGCGAAGCTCTGGTACGCCCTTATAGGGGAGCGAAGAAGAGAAGCTGTCTGTCTTCTCCGAAAGAGAATCAGAAAGATAGAAGTTAAAAACGAGGAAAATCATTAACAGTATTGCATGGGACGGAGCCTGGAGGGTCCCCATAACTCTAAGAGGCTTTTGAGGGGGTCTGACAGTGTCTTGGATCCAGGGGAGCTGAGCTCAGCCCAGGGCACTGATTAGCCAAACAGAGGGAGGGTTTAACAGGGATAATCGCATATGGAGCATGGCATTAGAGGCTGGCTTTAGACCTCCCCCCTCCAAGGAGGGAGGGTGCTGTGGGTCAGGATTGCTGCTGTACCACCGGGAATGCCGGGTCTAGGCATAGCTTTGCGCATAGCTCTCTGAAAACAGATTTGAGGGTAAAGAAACTGCAGATAGTTAGACCACCTGGGCACAATGAAGTTTTAATTGTTTTATCATGAATTAATCATGCTTAGCAATGTTTAAAATGTTCAGAAAATAATCCAGGTGAACCTTACAATAATTCTGCAGGAGTATGTTTTATATATCAACCATAATTTAACCTCAAATTCAAAAGAAAGCAAGCGATGCTGTGTAACATGTTGAAAATAATGGCCATTGACCCTTTTTTCAAAACTTGTGGTAGCGAGTATTATAATCAAATTATAATAAGAAAAAACAACAATTGAAGTGATAAGTGCTGCTAACTTCTTAACCCTTTCGCATGTATGATCACATGGGTGATTAGAATGTTTGTGCGTCACATGATCAACTACTAATTTCAAACATGTTTTTGCACGTTATCTGCCGCTGTTCCAGAGACGGACACACTCAGAGCTTGTCATATACCACAACTATTCAGTGTTTTCAACCAAATAAGGTTTATTTTCGGTTTCAGACATTTAAATACTCATGAGTACTCACAAAACAATATATTTATAGTTTGAAAAATACACATTGATGTCCATAAAAGCAGAAATAGCAATCGTTCAATTATAAATTGATTAGGTAAATCCGTTACATATTGCATAGGTAACTATAAAGTTCATTGTATTCTTCTCCCACTTCACCAGCCACTTACTGTCATGTATTTTGGGAGAAGTGACTGAATTTGTGTTGTAAATCAGACTGATCATATTTTCCGAACGGCGGCGCAAACAACCATAGTTGTATCATAGTGTATAATAGATCAGCTAACATGATCATTATAAAGGTTTTTAAACGACAAAACACATTAACTTCCATATACAGTAGAACCCCGACTTACGAAACGCTCTACGTACGAAAAATTCAACATACAATAAAAGATTTCGGGGTTTTTTTCGCCCGAGTAACGACAAAATGATCGAGATGCGGAAAAACATTTCCGAGTTTTGTTTTGAAATTCACGCTGATTTTGGTTCCGGTTGAATGAAGGCTACAGTTTGTCCAGTCAGAACAATGATATCTCACTCAGGGAATAATCCAAAACTGGTATCTATTAAAGGTGCATAGATCGATAAAACCTCAACGATTGGCACTAATTCCCTGTATTTCACTCAATAAACTATATACAATCTTCAGCCGATCTCTTTTACCTTAATCATCCGTCAGCTCTCTCAGATGGAAAGTTTTGGAATAGTCCATTTCGCGCTGAATGACAGGGATGGCTGGAAAAGTCCATGTAAGAAGGGGAACACTTTTTACAATCCTGCTCTCCTATTGGTCAGCATTGTGCCTAGTTAACATACACTTTTTCTAATCCCTCACCGTGGATGTCAAAATTGTTGCTGAAGTGAAAATGAAGAAGAGGATGCTTTACATTGCATTGAAAAGGGAGATGATTGGGAAGTATGGAGCTGGGATGCGCATCATCCCATGCTAAATGTGGTGTTTTTTTAAGGCTTGGAACGGATTAGGCAATTTCCATGTTAAAGCCTGATCGACATACGAAAAGATCGAATTACGAAGCCAACCTCGGAACGGATTAATTTCGTAAGTCGGGGTTCTACTGTATTTGAGAATCGGAATATCAGGTAGTTGGCCAACAAGTTGGTGAATATTTTGAATAAATAAGACAAAAACGAAATAAATGTGATGCTACTGTCATACAGCGCTTTTGTGTCTGTGATGTGTCACGTGACAATCATGATGCGTCGCCATGAAAACAATAAGGGAAACATTCTAAAATAACGGTCGCCTAAAAAAACTCACGCCAGGCTGAAAATGTAGAACTTGTGTGCGAGAGGGTTAAGTAGCGAGTGTTTTTACCATGCTGAGATTGTTATGTTGTACCACATTAATAGTCAGCACCATAAACCCTTTCTAAGAAAAGCTGTCTCTTAATTCCTCTCATTTAAAGCTCCGCCGCTAGATCCATCAAAGCAGTGCTTGTGTGCAAAATCACCTCCTTATATACAATCAATTGCGAGACAATCACTGTTGGACTTCAAATGCCTGCTGCGAGCAATGTTCCAGCTATTGTGCACAATCCATGAGTTTAATTTGGAGGTGTTGTGGAAAGATTATATGACTTTTTTGCAGTGTGTTACTGATGTTTTATAAGGTGTTGAGTAGAATAAAGGCTCAAGAAACTGTTGAATTCCGTAAAGCAGTTTAATCCTGATCCAAAAAAGCACTTTCAAAAACGAATAAAACTCTTTGAAATGATTCTGTGGTTTGTCTGACTTCTCAAAGTTTTGATCACATGATGTCTTTATGTCTGCAGCCGAGAACACTTGCTCGCCGTCCCAGTTTCAATGCAAGACCACAATGCACTGCATCTCCAAGCTGTGGGTGTGCGACGAGGACCCCGACTGCGCTGACGGCTCAGACGAGGCCAACTGTGGTGAGTCCGTCAATGTCGTTGTGCATTACCTCTCGCTCATCATCTCCATAAATGTCCATAAATATCCTCGTTAAAATTCACTGTGAGAATTTTCTGCAATTCAAAACTCCTAAAACATTCCATTTGCTTTAATTTTGCACCAACTGTTTACCCAGAGGGCTGACTCAGATGAATAAAGATAGCTTTCATAACCAAGTTTTTGGAGTTTTTACTCCAGTCTGGAGGTTTTGTGGACAACCTAGTGCGCTAAGAGACGTTTTGCCAAAAACTGCTCAACCAAGCACTAACGTCTTCTCAGGGCGAGGGTTGTCAGGTTACATTTTGTTTGCTTTGTAAGCAACTAAGCGATTAGCCTCCTCTGTCGGGCTCAAAATGGAAAATTGAAGTGTATTATAATTATGAAGATTCTTTGGGTTCCTCTGTTATAAAAGAGCAGTGCTCCTCTGTAATGAGAACTGCATTGAACTCTTGCAACTGCTTTAGGATGTCAAGTAAAGCAGCTACTTTGTCTTGTTGGAGAAGTGAAATTTCCTGGGGAAAAGATTATTTTCTTGTCTGATGCTTACTTGGACTTCTTATTTAAGTATCAACTTAGACTTGATAGACCAATGATTCGATACTTTAAGTATAAACATTTACATGACACACATGAATCCTGCTTAAAATGTTTTTGTTTGGTTTGGAAGTAATTACAATGAATAATTACAACTATATTAAAAACAATTCCTTAAAACAAATATAAATATGTTATTACAAATGTATTTACTTTTCTGTTTTCATTATTTTGCACGCACCCAAAACATATTTCAAGATTGGAAATGTATTTTCTTGCTTCTCAAAGTACGTTTTGTAATTTATTTTGGTATTTTGAGGTTTGAACAGACTACATTTGTTAAGATTTAACTTGAACTGATGATCTGATACTTTAATACTTTTACATAAATAGTGTGCCGCACAAAAAATCTGCCGAAGAATTAGTAATATAATTTCAAATATGTTTTGAAATTATATTGCAGCTACATTAAAAACTATATTTCAAATAAATTTACTTAATATGATGACTTTTTGCATATACCCAACATTGTTTTAGGGGGTTTTATTGAGAGAGAAAAAAAATATCCATAAGCCACACTGTTATGATATGAGCTCTGTGCTCCCCTCCATGGCCACCAGAGGGAGCTCACACATATACTGACTCTACACTACACACTACATTTCCCAGCAACCATCACACTGGACTGATTACACACACACACCTGGACTCCATCATCACTGTTTGCCACACCACCTGTTTATCATTACTTGGACTATAAAGCACTGCTTCATTCTTACACTCATCGCGAAGTCTTGTTAGCCCCGGTTGTCAATTCTGAGCGTTATTATCCCTGCCTGGTTATCTTGTTGCTGAGTCTGCCTGTTTACCTGTGTTTTGATCCTGTTCTGCCTGCCCTGACCTGTGCCTGGAATAACGTCTATGATTGATAACTGCCTGCCTTGACCATCGCCTGTTCTACGATCCTGATTCTGTCTGCCTGCCTTTGTGATCCCTGCCTGTATTACCGTCTATGCTTGACCTCTGTTTGCCCTGACCATTCTGCCTGTACGACCACTCTTATTAAAGACACAGCAATTGGATCTCTGCCTGTGAGTCCTGTGTTACAGAAGACTTCGCCACAACAAGATCCAGCTGTCTACCCGGACCTACCTGGTTGGTCGCCCACAAAGACTTTTTCTAGAAGGGGAAAAAGATGGATTCTGTCATCACACCCGCCATTGCCCAAAGGACGGCGCAGTGGTTCTTTGCCGCGGCAGCTGTGCACGCCTGGAGGCTGCACAAGCATGCCGCATCAGAGCATTCCGCGTCTTGTCAGCCTGCGCCAATTCCCCCAGAAACTGCCCAAAGGACAGTTTTTTTGTTTTTCTCTGCGGCAGCTGTGCGCGCGTGGAGACTGCACGGACCTGCCGCTTCCGAGGAGCCCACAATGATCCGGCAGCCAGAGCCTGATCCAGAGATCCGCCAGCCAGAGCTTGATCCAGAGATCCGCCAGCCAGAACCAGAGCCCGAGCTGCCGTGGCCCGACCCACCAGAGCCCGAGCTGCCGTGGCCCGACCCGCCAGAGCCCGAGCTGCCGTGGCCCGACCCGCCAGAACCAGAGCCCGAGCTGCCGTGGCCCGAACCGCCAGAACCAGAGCCCGAGTTGCCGTGGCCCGACCCGCCAGAACCAGAGCCTGAGCTGCCGTGGCCCGACCTGCCAGAGCGGTCGTGGCCCGACCCGCCGCTGGACTTCCGGGACTTCCCAGCGCCGCCGCCGGCCTTCGCGGACTTCCCAGCGCCGCCGCCGGCTTTCGCGGATCTCCCCGAGCCTGCAACGACCCGTCAGCCAGAGCCGCCAGAGCCTGCAACGACCCGTCAGCCAGAGCCGCCAGAGCCTGCAACGACCCGTCAGCCAGAGCCGCCAGAGCCTGCAACGACCCGTCAGCCAGAGCCGCCAGAGCCTGCAACGACCCGTCAGCCAGAGCCGCCAGAGCCTGCAACGACCCGTCAGCCAGAGCCTGCAACGACCCGTCAGCCAGAGCCGCCAGAGCCTGCAACGACCCGTCAACCAGAGCCAGAACCTGCAACGACCCGTCAACCAGAGCCTGAGGTACCGTTTCCCACCCTATCCCACCCATTATCACCTCTGTCCCTGTCTGTGTCTGCCAGCCCTCCTGCCCTGTCTCTGCCAGAGATCGTCAGTCCTGCACCGCCACTGCATGTGCTCAGCTGGATGGTACCGCCGCAGATCCTGCCGACTCCAGCCTCGACGGGAGTCGGGGAATGCCTGACTCCGCCTCCAGCCTCAGACCCCTTCTCTCCACCTCGGCCCATCAACACTTCGGCACAGCCTGGCTTCTCACTCCCTCAGCTTCACCAAAGTCCCTCGACCATCATCTCCATCGGGTTCCCTCGTCCTCCAGGCTACACCTTGGTCGTGCGTCGCCTTGCTTACACCTGCGGCTCCAGCTGGCTCCTTCCTCCCTCCGGATTTCACCTTTTGTCCTCAGTCACTCCATCTCCGACTCTGCTCTCGGTCCGTTGGACTCCGCCTCGGTCGTTCGTCGCTGCGGCTGGCCTTCGGTCTCCGGAACCAGCGGTGTCGATCGGGTCCTTCGGCTGTTCAGCTACGTCCTGGGACCTTACGGACCAGCCAGACCTCCCAGATCCACCAGCCTTGCCTGAACCAGCCTGGTCTGTTCCCCCAGCACCACCCTGGAACTTTGGACTTTGGGCGCCGCCATGGTGGTGCGCGGTGCCTTTTAGCTGCCTCACGCCAGGAGGCGCTCGTAGGGGGGGGGCTCTGTTATGATATGAGCTCTGTGCTCCCCTCCATGGCCACCAGAGGGAGCTCACACATATACTGACTCTACACTACACACTACATTTCCCAGCAACCATCACACTGGACTGATTACACACACACACCTGGACTCCATCATCACTGTTTGCCACACCACCTGTTTATCATTACTTGGACTATAAAGCACTGCTTCATTCTTACACTCATCGCGAAGTCTTGTTAGCCCCGGTTGTCAATTCTGAGCGTTATTATCCCTGCCTGGTTATCTTGTTGCTGAGTCTGCCTGTTTACCTGTGTTTTGATCCTGTTCTGCCTGCCCTGACCTGTGCCTGGAATAACGTCTATGATTGATAACTGCCTGCCTTGACCATCGCCTGTTCTACGATCCTGATTCTGTCTGCCTGCCTTTGTGATCCCTGCCTGTATTACCGTCTATGCTTGACCTCTGTTTGCCCTGACCATTCTGCCTGTACGACCACTCTTATTAAAGACACAGCAATTGGATCTCTGCCTGTGAGTCCTGTGTTACACACACAGTTTACAACATATTTATCTTTTAATAGTTTTATATATTAAATTAATTTTGACTTAAAAATCTCTATATATTTTTAACTCAACTAATATTTTTAAGTTGCTTATTTAAGTTGTTGTTATTTTTAAACCTTCTCACTTAAATTAGGAGCAATTAAACAGCAGCAATATGGAATCATATATCAGGTTTGTGCAGTGCTTACTTTAAAGTCATATATTTCCTTGTGTCCTTTTGTGAGTGTCTTGCCGCCTTTTTGTAGTTGAATAAAGGAGGACATAGTGTTATTGCTAGTAATGTCTCTCAGTTCAGTTTGTAACAGCAAGTACACTATGTGGCATCTTGCCATGACAAATTGTTAAATTCTCAATGAGGTTTTTTTTTCCCCTAACAATGAATTTTTCTCCTTGTGTACTGGAATAACATATGGTCTTAGACGATATTGTTATTCTGGAGGATGTATTGGATTTCCCTAGATGTACAGCACACTTGTGCACTTTACATCATTGAGAGGATATAATGGAATATTCACAATTACCCAGCATAATACTGTATTGATTTTTAAATATGAGGACATTTTCTAAGTGCCCATCTGGATGTCCATCAGTGGAGCTTGAGCTTCATCTTTAAAATAATCAATACATTGCTTTATTTCCCTTTGAAAACTAGTAATATCCTAACAAGATATAAAGATGAAAGTATCCACTGGTGGGTACATAAGATTCAAAGACGACATTGATAGGGAATGGAGACAATGGAGTGGTTAATGGACTGGATTAGAATACGTACTTTCTCAGTGATTAAATTAACTAATTAAAATGTTGACATTTATTTTAATATTCTTACATAAATATGAAATTATTCCCAAGAATTATGTAAATATTATGTTATTGTTAAATTGTAATATTAAATTATATTTTATATTTTTTTATATTTCAGTAATTATTCAAAATATTTTTGGGGATTTTGAGTAAATATAATTGTAGTTAATTCCTATACTAAAATGTAACAATAGTACAAAATATAAATTAAATAAAATGTAAACATTTTAAATATTATCACTAATTATACATGTATTAATAAATTAATACAGAAATATGGATGCATATATTATTAGTAGTAGTAGTGATAATAATAAATATTATTTATATTATTATTCTAATTATTATTCAAAGTATTTTAAGTATTAATTCTGTTTTAGCCAACAAAATACTTTTATATTTAAAAAAGCAATTTTCAAATGTATTATTACTTTTTTATTAGTAAATATGACCTATATTATAAGTAATTATTATTATTAATATTAATAATACTAATAATTACTATTATTTTAAAAATACCCAAAACATGATGAATAATTATTCACATAACAATGTTTTTGATTTATTTATATGTATTATTCTTAGTAGTAATAATAAAAATAGTATATGTATTATTATTTAATAAATATTGATAAATATTTTTCAAATTTTGGTTGTATTAAGAGGGTTATGACTGTCCTAATTCAAATTTGTATTTGTATTATTCTTGATACTGAGGTACTCTCCATTAGTCTAATGTAGTTGTTTTGTTATCGGGAGAGTGATATCAACTTTTTTTGTTGTTATTGTGATTTTTTTCCCGTTATTGTGTTCCAACATTGTGTTGTTTCTCTGGCTTGAAGAGCCAAAAGCTGGTGCGATGTGTTTTCCTGCGTCACAAATAAAGATCTGCGATGTTTCAGAAGAATGAATCATCGGATTGAGCTCTCATGAAACATTCAGCATGCTGCCTCGCTCTGACGCATTGAACACCACTCTTAATTTGTCGGATGTGGCCTCTCACATCCCAGCATGATCCTAGTTATTTATTTTGAATTATTCACCATGATCTGCCTCACATTGGCATCACGTTGGCGCAAGCTAATTAGCCCGTAGCGCACTGAAAGCATACCGACTAATACAAACGCGTTGGAACAATGAATTCATTCAATACACCTGCTGTTTGTTTGTTTGTTTGTCTTAAACATCAGAATATATTGTATAACTGCATTTCCTGAAAGTTGTTTGAACTTGAAACAAACAAACCACTAAAATCAAGGAAATGTGCGGTTATTTAGTGTACAAAATATTGGTATTATCATTCTCTATTTTAGCAAAATTCTCTCTTTTTTACAATTTGATGGTAATTTGAGCTCTAAAGTTATATTGGGGACAAATCTTAATATTCCAGCCATGTTCTTACCAAATTAAAATTCTCTTAATGTCATTTTAAGCCTGGGAATTAGCACTCAAACATAGCATTGTGATTGTCAATTAATCATGCATTATGTTCTCATCATCTCTCAAGATAGTTGGATTAGTCGTCGCCGACATTCAGATGAGGGGAAATTGCATTCCTGATTTCCTGTACTCAGATGAGCTCAGATTAGCATGTTGATTATTTTAGAAAAGGAAGATGTGATTTACACCATTGTGCCTTTGATTGAGCCTTGTGGGATCCTGTAAAAAAAATTAAATTTATGGTAAAAAATGGCAGATTGCAGAAAACACTTAACATTAGTGAATATTTACTAATAAAATATTAATATAACAAAATATGTAATACACTGAAAACCATCACCATCAGAAGTGTATTAAAATCCAAATTTGTCTGGATATTTTGACATTTTTTATATTTTTTTAATGTAACAATTATGTTATATTTTTACATTTAATTGATGTTATATTTAATCTAAGCTAGGTCAGGATCCCTATGTATTTTACACAGTAATATTAAGAAGGAAATTCAAATGGATGCTTTGTTTGTTTTTGTATGCAGATGAAAAGACATGTGGGCCGCATGAATTTCGCTGCAAAGACAACAACTGCATACCGGACCACTGGAGGTGTGATGGCCAGAGCGACTGCAGCGACAATTCAGATGAGGAGAACTGCAGTACGTGTTTCTGCATTTAACTCTAAACTTTTACAAAGTTATGTTGTAAATAGTATTAAAGAACACTTCCTCTGCGGATGATGTTGTCTATAACTACAAAAACAGTAGTAAAACTAATGAAATCAACGCGCTTTTGGATTTTGGTTAAGTGTTGAATGAAAACCAAATGTGTTTTGTTTGTATTTTGTTTTGCTGTTATCTTTCATTAAGTTTAATTGTGGTGTGATTTTGCATGGTTTTGTTTAGTTTATTTAGTTTAGTTTCAACATTGTTTTGCTGTTTAGTTTGGCTTCATAGTGCTGTGTTGCTTGGTTTAGCTTGATTGTGCTCTTCAGTTTAATTGTGTTGTTTTTAGTTTCATTGTGCAGTGGTTAGTATTAGTCTAGTTTTGGTTTAGTTTAGTTGCATTGTTTTGTTTGCTTTTAGTTTCATTGAGCTGGACAATATTGTAAGTTTAGTTTAGTTTCATTGTCTCGTTTTTAGTGTAGTTTTGTTTTGTTGTGCTGTTTTGTTTAGTTTCACTGTTTTTATTATTTAGTTTTGTTGTCGTGTTGTTTAGTTTCACTGTTTATTATTTAGTTTTGTTGTGCTGTTTTGGTGTTGTTTAGTTTCACTGTTTTTTTATTTAGTTTTGTTGAGCTGTGTTGTTTAGTTTCACTGTTTATTATGTAGTTTTGTTGTGCTGTTTTGGTGTTGTTTAGTTTCACTGTTTTTATTATTTAGTTTTGTTGAGCTGTGTTGTTTAGTTTCGTGTTTGTTCGATTTGTTTGTTTTACTCGTTCATGTCCCTTCTCCTTTAGTTATGGTTTTTCCTCTTGGGGCAGTTTTCTTTTGTATGTTTGTTTATTTTGTGTCATAATAAATCCTTCTACCCTGCACTATTGAGTCCTCGCCTTGTTCACCCGTGAAGCCACCCGTGACAGGAACACACCATCTCGGCTCCTCATTTTGATTGTGCGATGCATGCGCTCATTCATGCCATTCATACCCACTTCGTGGGGCGAGGTGTGCGATGCAAATCTTGCATGCCTATGTCCATTGGCTTGTTTAGTTTACATTAGAACGTCATTGGGTTCTCAGGCAAGATCCTAATTTGTCAGTTCACGTCTGACGTAACGTCTCCATGTAGTAACCTTGACATTTCTTTCTGTTTAGTTTAATTACATTGTGCTATGTTGTTATTTTAGTTGATATTTTGACTTGTCATTTATTTTACAGTGGTACCTCGAGATACGAAATTAATCTGTTCCGAGGCGGCCTTCGTATAATGAGTTTTTCGTATCTTGGAACACATTTTACATGTAAAATGGCTAATCCGTTCCAAGCCCTCCAAAAACACCCCATTAAATTTCATAGTAAAGCTAAATTGACCTGTAAACAATGAAATAACGTAAAATGTCGAAGCTTACCTTTCGAGTGAGGCTATCTCTGAAAGTGGCGGCAGAGGAGGAGGAGGACAAACGGCAGATAACGTACGTACGTATGTACACTTAACTTTACGAAAACACATAAAAAATGTAAAGTTTCGGGTGCGGAGTGGCTGAGCTAAAGCACGCCAGCACGTACGTATAGAAGATGCATGATGGGAGGGATGCTGTCCAATTAGAGAGAAGGATCTCATGGCTTGGCTAGCATCAGGAACCAATGGGAGAGCAGGAGGATTGTGGCGAGTCTACTATAACTAAGATGGCGGCGTGCGGCGCGAGTTTCAAAATTGTTATGGGCCGAATCTCGGAACTTTCAGAAACCTTTCGTATCTTGAAAATTTTTCGTCTTTGCTTTCGTAACTTGGATTTTTCGTTGAGCCTTTCGTATCTTGAGTTACTACTGTAGTTACATTATGCGTTCTTTTATTTTATTGTTCTGTGAAATT
This sequence comes from Rhodeus uyekii, assembly GCA_037043235.1. NCBI lineage: Eukaryota > Metazoa > Chordata > Actinopteri > Cypriniformes > Acheilognathidae > Rhodeus > Rhodeus uyekii. Next base: position 2,227,040 of record JAWRVZ010000060.1, read on the forward strand.
TAGATTTATTTCATTGTGCTTTTTTGTTTCATTTGCTTTATTGTATAGTTTAGTTTCATTGTTCTGATATTTAGTTTCGTTGTTTGTGCTGTTATGATCACTATAGTGTAGTTTAATGCTGGAATCATGCTACAATCTTCTTGTCGTCTTTGACATCTGAGTGCTTTTGACATTTAAATGCATGATGCTTTCACATATTCCTCTTATCACAATTGGCAACCAGGCGTACTAGGCTTACTGTACTACACAGCAGGGTTTCTGAAAACAACAAAAACGGATTCATATCATGCTCCGCAGTGTGTGGCACATAGAGGTCGGATCATTAGAGAGAGGGACTCACAAGCTCGGTTGATGCTTCTTTGTGTGGCATCTTTTTATTTAGTACATGGATCTCAAACAGTGTCCAAAAATGCTTCATCATTGTGCTTTGGGTGTGTTTGTGACTGTTGTCTCAAATCTCCATGTTTGTTCCCTGATGTCTGGGTCATTATGTAGGCACAAAACAAGATCTTCACTAGTCAAAGAGGTCCTGAAGCCCAGTGGATCTCATCACTGAGATCTCATTTCTCAAACAAGAGTGTGAAAGAATGAGATTGTCTGTTGATTGCTGTGGAAGTTTATGTGTTGGCCGAGTATTATATCAATTATGCTGAAATGCAGACAGGTATTTTTCTTGTCCTCTCGGTCTGTTGATAACTACCATTCACTGGATTGTAGCTGTACATTTTTGTCAGCTCTGTGACGTTGATTGACAGTTAGCGGAGAAAGTGTCCCACTGAATGGCAGAATCGATCTCTCACCCTGATCTGCAATTTGGTTTTAATGGCTGCCGTCCTGTTGCTCGCGGCATCGCTGTATGTATGTTTGTCGTCGCAGTGGTTTGTTTTTTCTTTCTCTGTAACGTAGCATGAGCTCTGACCATTAATTCACTAGATTATAGAGACAATGCCATCTTTTTTTTCAAATGTAGAAGAATGCAGTGGCACAGTTGACACTTTCCTTTCATCCTTGCTGTTCCACCTTAACTTCCTATTGTTTCTCTTCCCCTGTTTCTTTCCCCTTTTATTAATTTACTTCCTTTTGATTGTCATTTTTTTGTTGTCTTTTAATTCTCTTCCTTTTTCATCCCTTTTCCTTTTTCCCTTCCCATTCCCCTTCCTTTTCCTGGCGTTCATCCTCTTCTCCTTCCTTTTCCATTCTGTTTTTCATTTACTGCATTTTACTTTACATTTCTTTTGTTTTACATTTTCTTCCGTTCTACTTCACTTTTCTTTTTATCTTTCTCTTTCTGCAATTTCTCATTCTCTTCCCCTTCTGTTTCCCATCTGTTTTACCTTTAAATTTCCCTTTTATTTCCTTCCCTTTTTTTGTTCATTTCTTTCTTTCTTTCTTTCTTTCTTTCTTTCTTTCTTTCTTTCTTTCTTTCTTTCTTTCTTTCTTTCTTTCTTTCTTTCTCTTTCTTTCTCTCTCTCTTTCTTTCTTTCTCTCATTCTTTCTTTTGTTGTTTCATTTGTTTCCTTTGTTTTTTCTCCATTCATTGAATCTGCCTGTTCGTTTGTCTTTAATTTGTTTGCCTCACTCTTTTTTATTGTTCTGTTTTTTCTTTTCTTTTATTTATTTGTATACTTTTTTTATGTTTGCTTTAGTCTTATTCATAGTTAATTTATACACACTTGTCCTTTATTTCTGTATTTTATTAATGTTGGTCTATACTTTTTTTTTAAATTTATTCACTTGTTTGTTTTCCCTCTTTTTTATCTGTCTTTCATTAGTTGTTTATTTGTCATCTGCGTTTTAATATATCTGATTCTTTTTCTCTTTTGTCTGTTTATTCACTCATTTTATCTGTCTGTATTTAGTGCTTGGTCTTTCTTTCTAAATGGTTTATTTGTCTGTCTTTTTTTCTGTCTGTTGTTCATTTGCCAGTTTCATGCCAGTTTGTCATGCCTTTTTCTTTGCTTGTCCCTCTTCCCCATTTTTTCCCTTTTTAGTTTTGTTTTAATTTTCTTCCTTGATCCTTTCCATTTCCTCTATATTTCCTTTACTTTGCAATTTACCCTTAACTTTTCATTTCCATGTTATTCTTTTTCTCTATCTATTTCCTTCTTTTCCACTTCCCTTTCTTTGTCCTTCCTTTCCTTTGAAGTTCTGCTTAGACCTTCCAGTAGGTTTTTAAAACTTTAGAGGGTACAAAAAGTACTCTAAACCAATCAATGTTATTTTAAAAGAACAGTTGTCTCAGCATTATGTACAAAATATTGATAATGTCTTGAAGGTTTCTCAGGCATCAAATCAGACGTGTAGTTTTTATGAGCTGTTGGTTTGTGCTCTTCTCAGTCTCCACTTCCCGTTTCCTCCCTCTCATTCTTTTACAACTTTGCCACCACACAAATCCCTCACTGATCTACGCCACAGCAGATGCTAAGTATCCATGCAGCCTTTCCCTAAAGAATGTTTTTTATAGAAGACTCAAAAAACTACCTGAAAGTGTCCATTTATGTACAACAGGGTCTATTTTTGCATGATTTCACTCAGATAAGAAAATATGACTCAAATATTGTCACCTACTAATATAGAATTCCAGCTCTGAATTGTGTGTGTTCATCCTGGTGTATTTGCTCTCTTGTTGAATGGGAGTGAAAACAGACAGAAGCTCAAGGCTTTCTTTTCTTCCGTTGGATTCACCAACCGTTGGATTCTGGGAGGTTAAAGAGGGGTCGTGGAGTCATGATTTCAGGGTGGATAATCTGCGGAGCACTGGAGCCGGATCGTAGAGTTAGAGGAGTGACAAATCAGTGCTCATTTATTGTGATCAAGGAGATCTTTTCTTTCTTTCAGATATCTTCTTTTTGTTTGTCTGTTATTAATTTACACGGTCTCTGTGCCTTTTGTTCTTTCTTTTTTTATTCATGTTTTGTATCTTTCATTTATTTGTTCTGTGTGTTTTTGTGTTTTCATTTGTTAGTTTCTCTTTTGTAAATTTCGTTTGTTAATTCTGTCTGTATTTTGTTCTTTTTTTGATAGTTACTTTGTTGTATCTTTACTTGTTTATTCTGTCTGTATCTTTTGAACTTTTATTTGTTTGTTTGTTTCATTTTTGTATTTTTCATTCCGTCTGTGCCCTTTCCCTTTCATCTTTCATTGTTTTTTTCTTCTGTGTATCTTTTGTTTGTTTATTCTGTCTGTTTTTGTTTCCATTTCTTTGTATCTTTTCTTCCCCTTCAGTCAGTCGCGTCATGTTTTTTTTGTTCTATGTGTCCTTTTTTCATTACTCATTCTTTTTCTTTGTTTCTGTCATTCACTCATTTTATATCATTCTTGTCCTTTGACTTTCTTTCCAAATTGTTCTTTTTATCTTATTCTGTCTTTTGATATTTAATCTTTCATTAGTTTTTTTTTTACATTTGATTTTCTTTAGTCATTTCATACTCTTTTTTTGTCTATTTCTGTCTTTCATTCATTTTATCAGTGTGCCTTTCTTTTATTTGTTTGCATTTATTCACTTGTCTGTCTCTTTTCCCTCCCTTTATAATCTTTTTCTTTCTGTTGTTTGTTTGCCAAACCAGTCTTGCCTTTTTCTCTCTTTCCTTCTTAACTTTCTCTATCTCTATCTCATTTTCACATTCTCTCTAGCATTTCTTAGGCTTCCTGCCAAATCTCTCCAAAGGAAGTCTGGATGTTTCTTTCTGTTCATAAGCTGTTGTTTTTGCAAATTGTTTGTTTGCTTTACTGCTGCCAAATGCTTATTCAGCTTTCACAGCCCATACTCCTCGTTTCCACTTGTAAAATAAGTCCAAATTCTGGATCCATCTATGTCTCTCTCTCTCTCCCTTCTCTTTATTTAGAGCCAGTAACATGTAACTCGAAAAATTTCATCTGCGCCAATGGAGAGTGCATCTCCTCGCGTTTCCGTTGCGATGGCGACTTCGACTGCACTGATAACTCTGATGAGGTTTCGAGAACCACATTCGTCAATCACACCATTGATACACATTGTTAATCTCATTCCCATTAAAGCGCTGACATCCTGCACATGTTTTTTCAGAGAGGCTGTGAGAGCCATTGCTCAGAGGATCAGTTCCAGTGCCTGAATCATCTGTGCATCTCAGTCAAATGGCTCTGTGATGGACAGGAAGACTGCAAAACCGGGGAGGATGAGGCCAACTGCAGCCCTGCCAACACCGCCATGACAGGTTAGCGGCTTTCACACGCTCTTTAAATAATGCAAACGGATCCAGAACCCATCAAAGCTGTTCCGAGACAGCTAGCTTGGCGCTCCTATAATCACATGTCACCGAGAGGACATATTTTATCCAAAGAGAATCACAAGCCTCCGTCCAAACAATGGAGCCTGGAAATCTCTTCACAACCTAAAAGCCTGTGACACAGCCTTCATTTATTACAGCTAAGCCAATGCCGCTTAAAACTAACAGCAAAATGACCCCACATTTGTCATCCGCTGTTACCGAACCGCATTTAAATGTCACCCTCGGATTTTCATTTCAGGAAATGACTTGTTCCTCCCTCATCATCACTCCTTTTTAGTCTAAAACTGCTGCTTAAGTGCACTTAGTATAAGTATGATACACCTGCTAATACTCTGGTCCAATTTATATTTTATATACTATAAAGAAGTGTGTATGAGTTTTTATAAGTGCAACCAGAACATCTACCTGTATCGCTTTTACTTCAAAAATAAAAGGCAAAATTTCATCCTCTCATCTCCCTTTTCATGTCTTCTTGAGGAACAGATGGCAAATCCACTTACTTGAGATGAATTTTCAATATTCACATCTTCTATGGTATCAATAGTAAGCAACGCTCATCCCCAGAGCATTCAAGTCAAAATGAGATCTATTTAAGTCACAAGCACAGCTTCCAGGCACGCTGAGCTATAAATAGCTACACACACTTTGTAAGATATTATAAAATTGCATTACTCCCTAAAATGTAGCCAATCTGTTTTAGTTTTTTTACTTGTTTTTAATGTTAATTTTGCATTGCTTTTCTCATCTCTGCTGAGATCTGTGCTTGCTTGTTTGTTTTTTAAAAACAAAAGAGAAAAGTAATAGCTATGTGAAATGTAAAAGCCCTTTGACAACAAAAGTAAAAAGAATAAGCCTCAGGATGAAGGAAAGGCAAATTCTTACCTGTACAGCAGTGGTCCATAAATGGAAAAAGGTATGAAAATTTTGAAAAAGTAACAAAATATTTAGTTTTAAATATATAAGTAATGCATTACTGTACTTATGTAACCATATATAAACTTTATATTTAACTATATATACATATATAGTGTGTGTGTGTGTATGTGTGTATATATATATATATATATATATATATAGTGTGTGTGTGTGTGTGTATATATATATATATATATATATATACAGTGTGTGTGTATATATATATATATATATATATATATATATTTATTTATTTGATATGTGTGTGTATATATGTGTGTATATATATGTGTGTATATATATATACATACATACACACACACACACACACACACACACATATATATATATATATACATATATACATATATATGTACACATATACTGTATTTGATATGTGTTGTGTATGTAAGTTAAGAATACACAAGAACTCATCAAGATTCATCTGTTATTTTAACCCCAAGAAACTTGAAGTGTTTCTCTCTTCTTTTTTTAAGTTGAGTTCTCCCTGCACTCTTTCCTGGTCCTCGTCTTGAATATTTCAGTGCTGTGTGCTATGCACAGGGTACCTGAGTACATCCATGCCTGCAACCGCCGAGTGAATTATTCTGATCGTAAGGACCACTGGAGATGCGTTCAGAAAGCTCTCACACTCCCTCCTCTTTTTTTGCTCTTTCCCTCCGACTCAAGGCAAGTCAGGGGAATTTTACCCTCCGATTAATATTAATGTGGCTGAAAACACTTCAAAAAGTGCTGCCAGAAATCTCTCACAACCTCTTACTGACCGACTCTGCAGTTCATTTCAGACTGTCGTTCAACAGCAGAGAGTCACGTGTGCGATACAGATGCTTTCAAGGAACGTATTGTCCCAGGACATGTAGATTGACATGTCTTATTATAGACAGCATGGATTTGAGAGGATTCATTGATGAAAGATGTGTTTGTGATTTGAATACAATTTATTATTTTGTGTTTCTCTGCAGCCCGACCTACGTCATGTGGTCAGAACGAGTATGTTTGTGTTGGAGGGGGCTGCGTGTCGGCTAGCCAACGCTGTGATGGACAAAACGACTGTTCGGACGGATCTGATGAGGTCAGTTGGGTACATACACAGAATCTACACAAGCCCTGTCCCATATGGCACACTTCATATGCACTTGTGGATTGGATCCAAAACTTTCAAGCTCCAAAAAAGCACAAAATTGAAATGCTTTAAATATTTTTGAAATAAATATTATAATATTTTTCATATTATTTTTGTGCACTCAGTTAATTAAGAAATGTTAATCATATAATACAATTAAAAATATTCAATATTATTATTGATTATAATAATACTAAAATTATTATTATTATTATTAAAATTGTACGCAAATACAACTAATCTGTAAGTTAGTTAATTATTTTCTACATTAATGTAATTTATATAGAACAATGAATTATACATTTATATGCATATTATTTATAATTAATTAATCAATTATAGTTTTCATTGTAGACAGTTTTATGTTATGTTAAAACACCTTTATGCTAATTAGTTCCATAAGTAGTATAAAATATTTAATATTATAAATATTTGCATAATAGTAATTCTATTTATTATAATTATATAATATAATTGTTATTAATAATAACAATAATAATAAAATTCAATCATCATGAAGTTCAAATATAAGATATTTTCAGTATTTTTTATCAATACAGTGGACATAAATGGGATCGAAAACTAAAAGTAAAAAGTACCTTGAAATTAATCAAACGATGATAAATGATTTATATCTGCATGAAGTGTCCCCTTAAATATGATGCAACGTTGCACAGCATTGCTCTGTTGTTTCTTGGTGGTTCCAGGCTGCTTCCTCAAGATTATAGTCTCTTTTCTCAAGGGACTTTGGTTTAATTACACCCTTACTCATAATGCAGTGTCAACAGTTCAACCGAGTTTGCCTGTCCTAATAAGGACCATTAAAACAGACCTCTTTTTCAAAGGCCCCTAGAGAGCCAAGGCTGCATTTCTTCCATGCATTATATATAAAAAGCAATTTCAGCTGTAGGAAAAGATCAAAGGTCATTGCTAAAGAGGATGCGCCTTTTATTTCATCCAATCATTCAGTGGCGTTATTGAAATAGTCTAGCCTGTGCCTTTGAGAAATGTGTGTGTGTGTGTGTATGGGCAGGTGGACTGCATTCGGGAGTGTAAAGAGGACGAGTTCCTGTGTCGTAATCGAGCACACTGTGTTCCTGCTCGCTGGAGGTGCGACAGGGTCTTTGACTGCCTGGATCAAAGTGATGAAGACAACTGTGATCAGGGTAACGCTCATAAATCTGATACTGTGTGGTGCATTTTTTGTCTGATACTGTGCTCCCAGGATGCTTTGCATCAAAATCATTTTTGAGTGTACGCATTTATTAGTAGTGTTAATTTTATTCACAGTAATCCCTCGCCACTTTGCGGTTCAAGTTTCGACGGCCTCAGTGCATTGCGGATTTTTCAAAAAAAAAACTGCCATATCAGCAGCCGTATTGCGGAAAGCAGCGTTGCTTCCTCATTATGCGAGAGTAACGGTTTCCCAGGATGCCAGACAAAGAGAGAAACTCTCTCAGAGGCTTTGTACACACACGGCACTCAGACAAGACACGTGATTGGTTCCCGGCGCGAGATCGATGAATGAGAGCACGAGTGGAGTGGGAGCCTCTTCGCCTCTCTCAGAAGCAAATGTTGACGATCCAGCTCCGATATCTGATGATGAGGCTCTTCCGAACTGATTTAAAGACCTCATTATACCAGTGCAGTAACACCATCATCATATTCATCGAACCGCACAGGTCTGTCATCGTTGTCATTACTGGAGTCTCAAGATACCACTGTCATTGATGAGTGTAGAGCACCATAATACGTATCGTATGAAAGAGAGAGAGTAAATGTATAATATTGAGGTTTTATCATTACATAGATTTAATATACTTTATGTTTAAAGTATAAATATACATTTTTTAAATATTCTGGTACCTACACACATATACGGAAATTCCTAGGGGGGCCAATCCTACTTCGTGGATTTTCACCTATCGCGGGGGGTTCCGGTCCACATTAACCGATAAACGAGGGATCACTGTACTTATTTTGATAAAACGGTACAGCGATTAATAGACACAATATGATTGACTAATTGATTAATGTACACCGTTATAATTAAAAAAATGATTATATCCTTAGTCCATTGATGGAGTACCACATATAAGCATGTGAATAAATTGGTACAAATTAAGCCTAAAGAATGAAATCATTCTCTCAATCATTCACACCAGGCAAATAAAAAGAAATAAAAATGCTAAGTGTTTGTGACTGCCTTATATTGCATAAATAGTATGTTAACTAAATGTAACTGTTACACCAGCCGTAAAACCCCAATTCAGCCTTATAAGCCACAGTGACAGACATGTGCGACTGACTGACGTATTTATGCCAGTTCCTTTAAATATCAGTTTCAACCCATGACAGACTTGAGGGATTTTCGAAAGCATGATTCCCAGTCCCTCATCACAAGAATACATTACGGCAGATCAGCCGAGCCGTGTGCGGCACAGCACGGGAAAAAAATCCCCAGCCTCCCGAGAGAAGTCATTTCCCGAATATTTGTGAAAATTGGCGAGGATGAAAGGTTCTGTGTTGCCACTTGATATCTGACAAGCGAGTACATGAAAGGCCTAATTTCAGTGTTTTGAAAAATTGCGGTTGTTGATATTGTTGTGAAGACAACGCCAGCCGTCGTACACCTGCGGCTCTTTAGAAATCTTTGCATCAAAGATGAAGTCCTGCTTCTAAACGGCGTATTCATTTATTTGCCATCTTCTATCTCTTAAACATCATTGTGGTTCTGTGAAATTTCATTAGATATCTCTTCCTGATCCGTGTTCCTTTCAGACGGGCCTGAATCAGTAGATGTGTATTGACTTCTTTGTTTGATCTTTTCTGAGTTACACAGTCTTGACAGTGATGCTGGTTTGAGAAGATCTGGAAAGTTCCTTTGTTGTTCTCTTGCTCGCTGATGCAGTAGTAGATTTAACTACTTACATTAAATGGATTGAAGCTAAATTAAGCATTTAATAAACACTTTACTTTCAATAAAATCAAGCTTAGTTCACCTGATTGTTAGAGCTTCAGAAGAAACTGGTTGCCAGGGTGTTGCTATGGAGTTACTAGGGTGTTGTTAGGTAGTTGCTTACTAAATAACCCATTTGCCTTGTAAACAACACTAAAGCTGCTCTAAAAAATATTTTTGATTTTGTTTTACCATTCATTTTGGTGGACAAAATTAAATACAACAAAACATTACAAAAATTGATTAAGTTGTGAAGGACATGAAATGAGAATTTTATTATAATGTTTTTTATTTTTATTATTTTTTAAATAAATTATATTTCTTTAAATGATAATAATTAATTTATAAAAACATTTTATAAATTAACAAAAATAAAAACAACAATAAATTAACAATAAATAAAAACAAATAAATTAAATACATTATTATCATATTTATTTCCATATTTCTTTAAATTAAATATTTATTAGTTCATTGGTCTTTTTTGTTTTGAAAGTAAAATTAAAATATATTTTATAAATTAAATACATTATTTATTATCATATTTATTTCCATATTTTTTTAATTAAATATTTATTAGTTCATTGGTCTTTTTTGTTTTGAAAGTCTAATCTTTTGTTTGTTACTTTTACTGTGTAGGGCTTAATTCAGGAAAGCTGAAATAAAGGACGATTTTATTTTCTTTGATTCATTCATTTGATTTATATGTGGGTGTTTGGTTTTATGTATTTATTTATGTATTCATGTAGATTTCTCTTCCCCCACATGTAATTTATTTTAGTTGTAGACCATAAAATGATGGAAAGTTTTATTATAATAAATTTGTCCTTGTTTTATTTATTTAGTATTTCATTAATTTAAATAAATACAATATGAATTTGATCCTCCAACACACATTTTATTCTTTTCATTGTGTCAGGCAGAAAAATAAGAAAAGCCAAATAATAGACAATTATGTTATAGTTCTTTTGTTCATGTTTTAGCTTTTTTTCCTCCCCATCATTCAAGTTTTTAAGTGCACTTGCACTTTAAATAAACTTGTTTGTGAGACTTGCATTTGCACCCTTGGATCCTGCTTTCGTCCAGCGTCGGGTCGTCGTATTTTATTTAAGGAAACTCTGTGATATTAATGTCCATTTCTGTCAAACACCTTCTAGAAAACTTTCTGCCTCAGAGCTGATGACAAAGAAAAAGGGTTCAGGGTGAGAAAAGCAGGATGTATTTTCAAAAAAAGTAACGCTCTTAGTCTGCCAGTTTCTTTAAGCTGGTATAAAACATGCTTTCTGAGCTGACATCCAAACTTAAGCCTTTAAAATACCCCGAAAACTGATCTCAGGTCATTTTATAGGATACAATCATTCTTATTTTCCCTGGCTGATGCTTTAGTCTCCATAATGCTTGTGCTTCACTGTACCTGAGGAACTAAATGGGCTCCATAAATTTCATCTCCAGGGTTTATAGAATGTTTTGTCGCTTGTTGGAGGAAGGAAAAGTGCCTTTTCAGCTGATGATGATTATAAGCGTCTCAGTGCAAGCTGAGGTTTATTTATTAAAAAAATGCTTTTAGATATATCTTTACAAATAGAATGAATGGTTAGGCATCTTGTAGAAATTTATATGAAAGCACAAACTGCTCCTGATTGAAACCATTTCCTTGTGAAAATAACAAGTTAACTCATTAATTTAAATCGGTAATTATAGATTCAATTCATATCTTTTTTTAAACCATCAAAATGCACAAAGAATGGCTTTGTATGTGAATGTGTAAGGTTGCAGATAAAATATAGTTTAAATGCTTTCATGAGTCTTTCATTAGATATTCAAAAACTTTCCCTGAATAGGGTTCAAATTAGTGTCCCATTACATTTTTGAAAGCAGTATGGGCACAAATCTCATGTACTTTGGAGTGAGTATTGTTGTATATCTTAAGGTATAATATCAAGGTAACAGCATGAAATAGTTAAAAGAATTGAATGGCTATAAAATTGCAGGAACCAATAAGCAACATAATTTGGTTTGTTAAACTTTTTTGTCGGTTTGTCATTTTTTTATACATGTATTTTTGAAATATGTCCACTATCTCAAGACAAAGCCTTTTGTTTGCAGGGTCGTTAGCTTGCCGTGCAGACGAGTTTATTTGCAACAATACGCTGTGTAAGCTGCTGATCTGGCTCTGTGATGGTGAGGATGACTGCGGAGACAACTCTGATGAAGATTCACATATGTGTGGTACGTCTTTGACTAGTACGCTTGGCATGGTTAATTTTACATGTTTTTTTTTTTCATTTAGTTTTGAATTTTTTTATTTATTTATCTTATTTACTTTGTTATTTCTTTCATGGTTTGATGTTTGTTGGTTTGTTTTATTTGGTTGATATCAGTGTGTTTTTTTGCTGTATTGTTTGATTTTATTTGAGGTTGGTGTGCAAAGTCAGTTCTTATAATGTTTTTCTGATTGTATAAAAAGTAAAACAATTTCATATTTAAATGTTATGTAATTTATTGATGCTATTTAGCATTAGGTTAGAGTGTTTAGCTAAGGAGCATCAAAAAACCTGAACAGAAAATCAATTTATGGTATTTAGACCATCCTGAACACGCATGAAACTGAGTCTGAATTGAAATAAACATGGCTTCTTCTTTTTTTTCTTCTTCTTTTTTTTGCTTTAACTATCAGTCAAATGTGTGAAAATTTTCATTTTTGGAGCTTTTCAAACAACTCTCCAACAAACAACTCTCCTTATACATTGTACAGGTCTCAAAAAAATCAGAAGATCACTTCTGTGATGAAAAACAAGGAATCTTATTACTGTGTGTGTGTGTGTGTGTGTGTGTGTGTGTGTGTGTGTGTGTGTGTGTGTGTGTGTGTGTTTGTGTGTTTGGACCCTGCAGGAAAATTGCCATGTCCCCCAAACAGACCGTTCCGCTGTAGGAATGACAGAGTGTGTCTCCGGACTGAACAAATCTGCAATGGGGCGAATGACTGTGGCGATAATTCTGACGAAGACGACTGTGGTGAGTAGGGAACTTCACTTCCTCTTTTTCTATATATTTCCTTCTCAAAACAATCTCTCTTTCTCTGTTTTCTCTAGTGGATGTGGTAAAAAGGCAGAGGCCATGTGGGAAGTCTGAGTTCTCCTGTGCCAATCACCGCTGCATCCCGGCCGAGCTGCAATGTGACTTCTTTGACGATTGCGAAGACGGTGGTTCGGATGAGCGTGACTGCAAGGCATGTAAGTGTACTGTCTTCCGTAATCCTTCATCCATTGCATGTTCTGCTTCTCCTTTTTATTTTGTGGTATAAAATCGTTACAGTTCGTCTCATTTTGTCCCTTGTGGTCACAGATTCCATAGATGGTGTATGTCGAGAACGGGCAGACTTGTGTGGAGATGACGCTTTCTGCAATCATATAAAAACACCTTCCATCTGCCAATGCAAAGACGGCTTTCAGAGGAACCAGAAAACCAAGCAATGTGAAGGTAGATAATTCGTATAAATACAAACAAGACAATTAATATTGTCTTTTCATATATATATATATATATATTTAACTATTCTTAGTCAACATGAACTTACATTAAAATCTCCCTTTTCAAGTTTGACATTCAGTGTAACTCTCTGGCTGAAGAGATTTTCACTTGGATCCTGCAATATACTGAAGCACGCAGAGCATTTTGAAGTTTGGAGTAATTAATAATTGGTCGATTTTCTTTTTGTCAACAAGGTTCTTTTGCACTTGGGTTTTAAATAAGGTTGTCATTTATTCTATAATAAATCATACAATAAAAGCCTTAAATATGTTAACATCTGTTGTTTGATTAGTTATAAACTAATAATCTACTTGAAAAATGAGCAGGTACAATATTTCTCTAAAGTAAATGACATTTGGTTTGATATTTTGTAAAGACACAATGCTAAGTGTCCAGGTACTTGCCCTTAGTGCATGCCCAGTAGTTACTCGTATTTTGTACAAACCTCACAATGCGAAAGTCTCTTTGTATTCAGTTCCAGCGCTGGCATTAAACCGTTGGAGGTATGTCAGCGGTCGCTTCAGGGTCATCTCAGTGAAAATAACAAGAACTCCAGAAATCAGCAGGCACTGAACACAGATAGCAAAGCTTCAGCTGAAATCCCAAACAGAGTGACATCCCTGCAGCATTGTTAAAAATGTCACTGGAGAGCATGTGGGAGAGGCTGATGGATGGATGCGTTCCTCTCTCTTTCTCTTCTTAGAAATGAACGAATGTCTGCAGTTTGGAACCTGCTCACAGTATTGCACCAACACGAAGGGCTCGTACAAGTGCACTTGTGACCGAAACTTTAAGATGATTGATGGTGAATGCATCACGAAGGGTAAAAATAATTATTGTTTAATACAAATAGACAGCAAAAGGATTCAGTGTTATGACATTCTATTCAATTTTTACATTATTTATTTGCCTTAGTTCAAAACAGTTCTGGTGTAAAGATAACATTTTATGTTTTTGGTACTTTTATAGTTGTTTTGTTTTTTGTTGTCCGTTTTTGTTTTATTTAACTCTTGTTTTATTTATTTTCTTGTGTATGTTGCTTTTTGTTTTGATGTATTAGTTTGTTTACTTATTTGTTTTTTTTTCTTAGTTTTTTGCTTGGGTTTTGCTTTGATTTATTCATTTGATTTATTGTTCAGTTTATTTTATTTGTTTTCACACATGCATCTCTGTCGACAGGACCAGAAGATCAGGTCCTCTATGTGGCCAACGACACCGAAATCCACAGTTTTGTGTATCCATACAACCAAACTCATGGACATACTCAACTGGCCCGTATTTCAGACAGCGCTCGCATCATCGGCATGGACGCACTATTTCACCATCACAAGTTTGTATGGGCTACTCAGTTTAACCCTGGGGGGATTTTTTACAAAGACCTCCAAGACAGAAGTCCAATCACGTCAAACAGTGGAATCATAGTAAGTCGATAACAGTCAATGAGACAGATTTCTTTGAATTCTTAAGTCACAATTTTTGATATTCTCCTTATGAAACCTCTATATCTTAATATGATATATAATCTTAAGTATGTAATAAATATATAACCTTCGCATTATATATTTGCAGTGTCCAGACTTCAGGAGGCCAAAGGACATCTCAGCCGACTGGGTGACAGGGAACCTGTACTGGACGGATCATTCACGAATGCACTGGTTCAGCTACTACACGGCACATTGGCGCCGACTTCGATATTCCATCAATGTGGGACAACTTGGGGGTCCCAACTGTACCCGGCTCATCACAGACATTGACGGGGAACCTTTCGCTATTACTGTTAACCCTCTACGAGGGTAAGTGACAATTGGGGTAATTTTAGAGTCCTGGCAATTATATGCAACAACGTGTATAATTTCCTTCAACCTTCCCATAGGATGGTGTACTGGACTGTGATTGGTGACCACTCTCTCATCGAAGAGGCTGCTATGGATGGGACTTTACGTCGCATTTTGCTGGAGAGGAACTTGCGACGACCAACAGGTGAGGTTCTTACATGCCAGTCACGCCAGTCCTTTTTTTAATCATTCTTAGTCTAAAACATGTGACTCACAAAATTCTAGTGCCAAAAGTTATACTGAAATGGATCATTTTAATTGGTCACTCTGTGACTTAAAATATAAGAAAACATCTCAGTAAGAAGGTCATTTCAGTTGCTTGGAAGTGAAATGTTATATATATATATAATATTTTACTAATTTATTTACATATATGGGATATTTTTATTATTATAATAAGACACAAAATTGTGTTTGCAGGACTTGCAATTGATTATTACAACCAGCGGCTGTACTGGGCAGACTCTGAGCTGTCTCAGATCGGGAGCGTGCGTTTCGATGGCTCTGATTCGCTGGTGGCTGCTAGCAGTCGAGATGGTGAGTTTGCATGTGTAGGAAATTGTATAATTTTCAGAATCTGGTTCCAGATTTTAATTAACATCTTCAGCTCAGGGCAACACTCTGCCTCAACATTTGAAGAGCTGTAAAAGTAAATTTGAAGATCACCAGATTTCCATTTTGATTCCCTCTCAGACTGTGATTGGAAAAATGCTATTTTGGAGAAAGCATCAAAGTTGAGAATGAATTTCGCAAAACTTGGTTAACTGTCTACTTCCTACATAGACAACTACTTTAAGCTGACTTTGAAGGTAGTGTCTGATTAGGCAGCAGAGAAGTGATGCAAAATTGGTTTTAAAAATGCAGAGATTTGAACTCTCTCCTGCAAAATTAACATCCCATCCGAGACATCATCACACTTGAGTTGAACACTTCGGTATTGTCTTCTATAGACACCCTCTTCCCCCATCTCTACTCTCCAGAAGTTGCGATGATCTGAAACTCACCCAACAATCTATATGGTTTAATGTGAACAATTATCATACAACACTTTAGATGTTTTGTGTAATTTGAAATGATCTTAGGGGGCTAAACGGCATGGGCGGTCTAATAAGAAACTTTAGTAACCTAAGTAACCTCTGAGAGTTTGTGAATCCCTTTAACATTTACATTATTGAATCCCTTTAACACACTCGCACATGAAACATATTCATTGTGAATGTATTTGTGACTTTTTAGTTTGCATCATATTTGACTTCATTCCAGGTATTTCTCAACCCTTTCGAATCGACCTGTTTGAAGACTACATCTATGGGGTTGGTATGAAGCACGATGTCTTTAGGGTTCACAAATATGGAAAGCTGCCTGCCGAGAAGCTCAATCTGGATGTGGAGAGAGCGGCCAGCATCTTGGTCTTCCATCGGTACAAACAACAGGAGGGTGAGTCTCAAAATGCGTCTCAAAAAAGGAGAATTACACAACAAATAAGACTTTTGTCAACATTTACTCACCCTTATGTCATTCTAAACTCTTCTAACTTTGTTTTTCCTTGAGAGACACAAGCTAAGGTTGTGTTTTCCTTACGTGTGTCAAAACATAAATATACAAAAGCATATTTGGAAGTGATTAAATCATAAGTTAATTTATGTTGTCAAACCATTGTGGATGAGCATCTTCCAGAGGACCGTTCCAGTGTGAGATTTCTTGGCAGTTGTCAGTTTATGTTCATGCTTAGATTTTTTAAATCTGATTGGATTTCTCCTCTGCGGCCAACTAGACAATTACATATTACTGTCAAATATTTTCATTACACAATCGCCAACTCTAATCAGACGGATGAGATGTTTAGTTTTGTCAGGTTTGCAGAGAAAACTTGTTTTGAAGTCACAAAGTCAAAAATCGTATTTTCTGAATAAATATGCACTCTTTGTTGTTCTTCTGATGTCTCTGTACACATAATGAGTGATGCTCCTGGAATCAGTGGGTGTTTTGGGTCTTTCAACATCATACACTCTCCTCCAGGGGACCCAGCTGAGGCTGATCAAACCCCAGCTTATGTCCAGCTGGCTAGATGCATAGCACAACACGGCTCTCCTCGTTTGAGCTATAACCACCTTGAAGACCTCTCTGTTACTTCAGTGGTGTTGCAGATAGCCCTCTTACTCAGCCCCTCACTCCTTATGTAGAAGTATCAACATAGCAACTAATACACACATAAATACAGTGGAATCTGGTTATGTCAACGGCCTCGGGGGTTTGAAAAAAAGCATTGAGATAACCAATGATCGAGATAACCAACAGCCAATATGACAATTTGTTTGATGCGGCGATCAGCACGCTATAAAAAATGTACATACACTGTATATGTTTGCTAACAACAAAAGGCAAATGTGACCAACTAACAGCAGAGATTTACCAGTATACAATAAAAAACACCTTTGATTCTCGATACAAACCTTTAATTATATTCTCCAACATTGCAAACACAATTTCGCTCACAGCATAAACAGTCGCAACACACATAAACACATTCGCTCATAGCACAGTCATTTCACTCGGACACAGTTCTGAATAGTATTGCACACGCGGTTACTATGGTTTCTTTAAAGTCTAAAATGCTTTGTTGCGTTTTGCCTTTAACGGTCTGCTTGAAAACAAATGCTTCTATCAGTAACAACGTCTTTGTCGATGTCAATGTAATCTGTGTTGGGTAATTTCGTAATCACTCTTGAACACCAGCATTCGTCCCATAAAAAAATAAAATAAAAAATAAAAACATTGTGTATATCATAAAAGTGCTCGAGGTCACAATTATAGAACATGAAATCATCAGTTACACAACATACAACCCTTATGACATGACCACACAAATTAATACGTCCTACTACTGTAAAATCACAATTTCATTGGGCAAATGTAAAGCGGCCGGAAGGACCGGAAAGAACAAAAATGGTCATGGCATGCATGTGCACCGCGAACTCGGCGCATGCGCAGTGAACTAGGTACGATCTTTAGTAACGGGATTGAGATAATCATGTTAAGTGGCGAATTTGTCCTTCTTTTGTGCTCGAGATATCAGTGTTCGGCAACGTAAATGAACTGATATAACCCATAAGAAAAAGCTTAGACAATGAGGGAGTTTGGTGGTTCCACTTCAAAAATGTCGACATAATAGGATTGGCGAGTTAACCGAGGTCGAGATAAGTGAACTCCACTGTTTAATAATTATTTGCAAAAATCTGCTTTTGTGTACTGTAGAACATTTATTATTAGTATTATTATTTATATACATTCTTTTACAAAAAAAAACAAAAACAGTAATAGACTTTTCACAACCCTATGAAAACATATTAGCAGTTAAATTTGTTATAAATGTTTCTTTTTTATCGGTTTCATCTGTTCCAACAACAGCAGAGGGTTCTATTCTAGAATCTTTTTAGTTTATTTTCCTCTTTCACAACCCATGTGACCCTGCTTCCATTTATCCTTTAGTCTCCTTACATATATTCTCATTCCTCTTCTTTCCATTATGTTTTTATTTTCCACTGTACGCTCTGTCTCTTATCTATGTCCGATCTCTCCTTCTCTCTTATAAAGAAGGAGGGATGGAGGGATCTTTACTTCTGTTGTTTGTCTTTGTTCTGGTATAATGGGAAGTGTCATCGCTCCCTGATGTGCTTTTACACTGGAAAGCTTTATTAAAGATGGTCTTCAATTCAACCTGCAAAAGCTAAAATAAAAAAAAGACAAACAAATAATGTCTCACATACACTACTCCATGGACTAAAAGGTTTTAGATAGATAGTTTGTTATATGCTAGGAGAATTTCATCTTTCAGGCAAACATATATAGTGCTGGCACTAAGAAAGATGCAATGTTCTGCTCTTTTGTGGAGTTGCACTGAACTCAATGTTTCTCCTCCCAGACCATTAGAATTATATAGGCTGTTTTGCTACCATACCTTGTGAACAAAACGCTCCTGGAGAGCCAGTGTCTCACTGTCACAGAGTTTAGGTCCAGCTCGCCTCAACACACCTGTCTGGAAGTAGCCCCTTGATTAGCTGGTTCAGTTACCCTCCAAGAGCAGGACTGGACACCTCTGTAATAAAAGCATTTAAGAGCAGGGGAAAAGCATCATGTATCCCATTTTATGTTGGATTCCTGTTTTCTTCCTCTATCTCTCAGTGTCCAACCCATGTGCAAAGATGAATTGCGCTTTCCTTTGCCTGCTGAACCCCAGCGGGGCCAGATGTGTGTGCCCTGAGGGGAAAATTCTGGTGAACAGGACCTGCACAGACACCAACATCTCAGGTACATCTGTCAAAACGTGCACGGCAGGATGCTCCTACATCCCTAACAGAGTGCTAGTGTGACCCTGAGAAGCCTTGAGCGCTCGGCATGTCAAACTTGAATGTTTCACTTGAGTGATTTTGACTGAAGTGTTTACTATTCTGGGCCCTTTGCCCACACACACACACACACACACACACACACACAAATCACCTGAAGCCCACATGCTAGAAAATTCAAGGATTGTGTTGCTATATTGATGACTTGTTTGATTAGCAGTGAGAAAGTGTTGTGATTGCTCATACTAATGGCTATGTATTTAAACTTGTCTTTGTTTCTTAAGGTCTGTTTAGACTAAGGATGAGAACTACATCGATAACAATAAAGATGTAGTTTTAAAAATCATTCTAAATGTAAAAGAATAGCTGAATGAATAAAATCACTTAAAAAATGTAAAACATTTTGGGTCTTGATAAATTTGCCTTTATGGACAAAGAATAGTGTTAGAATAAATATCTAATATATATTATAATTTACAATATCATCATTATTTTTATTCTCCACAATATTTCCAAATGAAAGCTTACTTTCTAACAGAGACACATCAATCATTTTAACTGACTTTTCAAAATAAATATGACATTTTTTCTAACTGAATCCTGTAAGCATTGTTTGTTATATGTTGTAAACAAATGTCTTAGTTCTGACATGAAACTCTAAATGATGTCTTATAAGGCTTTAACTCAACACAGTTGATTGGTTAGTTGTACATCACCTGCCAATGAGCTATTGCATTCAATATTCAAACAAATACTGGTAGTGTTGCTGTTAGCAGTCTGCAGCATGCTTTCAAAAACCCTCCACCATCCCCAGTTCCACCTGCATAGATCTGCTATGGGGGTTATTTCATGTTTTTAACATGTGCAGCAGCAGTAGCATGTCTTACATGCTCACAGCAGTGTCTAGGAATGTATTGCCAGTAGAATGTCTCTGTACTTGTTTTGTAGCAGCAGCATAGCAGATCTATTCTGCCAGGACCAAATACAGTAACATTGCCACATCAATTTCCATGGCAATCTCTCAGAGAGTGTTCATGACAGAACTTTTTTTTTATTTTTTATATTGTGCTATGTTTAAGATTCCCCAAATGGAACTACCACAGAACACTGTCCTTCTGAGGACTGACAACTAAATCAATGTGAAATTGTCCCTTAGTAATTAGGGGCCAAGCACCGAAGGTGCGGAGGCACCTATTGTTTCTGTTCCGGTTCTTTATTATTAGGGGCCAAGCACCGAAGGTGCGGAGGCACCTATTGTTTTTGTTCCGGTTCTTATTATTAGGGGCCAAGCACCGAAGGTGCGAAGGCACCTATTGTTTCTGTTCCGGTTCTTATTATTAGGGGCCAAGCACCGAAGGTGCGGAGGCACCTATTGTTTTTGTTCCGGTTCTTATTATTATTATTATTATTATTCTTCTTCTGCCATTGAAGTCTATGACAGCCCATAGAACCGTAAGCGGGAAAATGAAAAAAAGTTGGCACACTGATAAAGGAGAGTCCAATCATTGACCATAGCAAAATTGAAGTCTCTAACTCAATCTCTCTAGCGCCACCAACTGTCCAAAGTTGCACTCACGTTTACGTAAATAACTTTTGAACCGTATGTCCTAGAAACAAAATTCTTTTGTCCACTGATTCCTTGGCTCAAGACGATTCGATTGCACCCTATGACGTCATTTTCCGTCATGAAGATTTTCCCGCCATTTTGAATTTTATGAAAAACCTACTTTGTCGAACTCCTCCTAGGCCGTTCGTCCGATGTTCACGAAAATTGAACCACATCATCT
Source organism: Rhodeus uyekii (assembly GCA_037043235.1). NCBI lineage: Eukaryota > Metazoa > Chordata > Actinopteri > Cypriniformes > Acheilognathidae > Rhodeus > Rhodeus uyekii. The sequence continues at coordinate 2,247,825 of JAWRVZ010000060.1, forward strand.
CCCGACAATGTGGACAAAACGATATATAAAGAAAGTTGATTCGTCAAACCGTTTACGAATAACTCGCGAAAGAATCTGAGGTAAAAGTCGCCAAAATGAAATTGAGGCTTTATCTCCCCAATGCATTAGCCTTTTCTGACCAAACTAGGTGTGTGTTATGTCAATCATGGTTTGAGGCTACCTGCAGAGTTTTGGCGCTGTGCCCCCTAGTGGTCAGGAGTTATCAAAAACTGACTTTTTTGCTTATAACTTCTGAACCCTTTGGCCAAAAATCATGAAACTGGTCTCTTTAGATCCAGTGGGTCATGCCGAGTCCTGTGATAGCAAATATTCCCATATCGGGCATTTTGAGCGTCTGCCATTTCGATTTTTCTTATAAGATGCTATGTTTAACAAACACATGACTTTAGTGCTCTGTCAGCCATGGTTTACCCAATTTACCCAATGTACCACATGAATTGACACTACAATTTGGTTACAGCGCTGCCTGTTGGTCGAACGTGATAAACCATTAAATCGAACTACTAAAGACCGTATTGTTGATTTTTCAGCCATTTAGACTTAAGTCATATTGAAATGTCTTTAGATTCTTACTGCCGTTGGTCTGATGATGCCAGCCATGTCGGCATGACATTTAATGCCCTCCTTGCGCTTGGCCCCGTGATGGCTGCTAGCAGCTATATTTATTATTATTATTCTTTTTCTTCTGCCATTGAAGTCTATGACAGCCCATAGAACCGTAAGCGGGAAAATGAAAAAAAGTTGGCACACTCATAAAGGACAGTCCAATCTTTGACCATAGCAAAATTAAACTCTCTAACTCAATCTCTATTGCGCCACCAACTGTCCAAAGTTGCACTCACGTTTACGTAAATAACTTTTGAACCGTATGTCCTAGAAACAAAATTCTTTCGTCCACTGATTCCTTGGCTCAAGACGATTCGATTGCACCCTATGACGTCATTTTCCGTCATTAAATCTTTCCCGCCATTTTGAATTTTATGAAAAACCTACTTTTTCGAACTCCTCCTAGGCCGTTTTTCCGATTTCAACGAAAATTGAACCACATCATCTCCAGACAATGTGGACAAAAAGTTATCCAAAGAAAGTTGATATGTCAAACCGTTTACGAATAACTCGCGAAAGAATCCGACGTAATGGTCGCAAAAATGAATTTGAGGCTTTACCTCCGCAACGCATTAGCGTTTTCTGACCAAACTAGGTGTGTGTTATGTCAATCATGGTCTGAGGCTACCTGCAGAGTTTTGGCGCTGTGCCCCCTAGTGGTCAGGAGATATGAAAAAGTTAAATATTTGCTTATAACTTCTGAACGCTTTGGCCAAAAATAATAAAACTGGTCTCTTTAGATTCAGTGCATCATGCCGAGTCGTGCGATACCAAATTTTCCCATATCGGCCATTTTGAGCGTCGGCCATTTTGAATATTGTCATAAATTGCTATATTTAACAAAAATATTGGCGTATCGTTACGAAACTCAATATGTGTCTTCGGCACCTAACCTTGATACGACTCAAAAAGTTTCGAGGCAGCACCACCTTGTGGTCAAAAGTTATAACCAAATTTACAAATATGCTAATAACTTTTGAATACGTTAACCTATGGTAAAACAAATTATCTTTATACGTTCCTTGGGTCAAACCGAGAACACAGATACCAAATTTGTCATAGTCGGCCAAACTTCGTGTCCACCATGTTGTTTTTCTTTAAAAACCTACTTTTTCGAACTCCTCCCAGACCGTTTGTCCAATTTTCACCAAAATTAAACCACATCATCTCCAGACCATCATGACAAAAAGTTATATAAAGAAAGTTGATTCGCCAAACCGTTTTCGAATAACTCGCGAAAGAATTCAACACAATGGCCATAGAATTGAAAGCGAGGCTATATCTCCGTAACTCATTAGCGTATTCTGACCAAAATAGGTGTGTGTTATGTCAATCATGGTCTGAGGCGACCTGCAGAGTTTTGGCGCTCTGACCCCTAGTGGTCAGGAGATATTAAAAAACTGACATTTTTTTATTATAACTCCTGAACGCTTTGTCTAAAAATCATGAAACTGCTGTCTTTAGATCCAGTGGGTCATGCCGAGTCCTGTGATACCAAATTTTCCCATATCGGCCATTTTGAGCGTCTGCCATTTCGATTTTTCTTATAAGATGCAATTGAAAGCAAACTTTGCATGTGTCAATGTCACCACACTGTCAATGTACCACATGAATTGACACTACAATTTGGTTACAGCGCTGCCTGTTGGTTGAATGTGGTAAACCATTAAATCGAAATACTAAAGACCGTATTGTTGATTTTTCAGCCATTTAGACTTAAGTCATATTGAAATGTCTTTAGATTCTTACTGCCGTTGGTCTGATGATGCCAGCCATGTCGGCATGACATTTAATGCCCTCCTTGCGCTTGGCCCCGTGATGGCTGCTAGCAGCTATATTTAGGGGCCAAGCACCGAAGGTGCGGAGGCACCTATTGTTTTTGTTCCGGTTCTTATTATTATTATTATTATTATTCTTCTTCTGCCATTGAAGTCTATGACAGCCCATAGAACCGTAAGCGGGAAAATGAAAAAAAGTTGGCACACTGATAAAGGAGAGTCCAATCATTGACCATAGCAAAATTGAAGTCTCTAACTCAATCTCTCTAGCGCCACCAACTGTCCAAAGTTGCACTCACGTTTACGTAAATAACTTTTGAACCGTATGTCCTAGAAACAAAATTCTTTTGTCCACTGATTCCTTGGCTCAAGACGATTCGATTGCACCCTATGACGTCATTTTCCGTCATGAAGATTTTCCCGCCATTTTGAATTTTATGAAAAACCTACTTTGTCGAACTCCTCCTAGGCCGTTCGTCCGATGTTCACGAAAATTGAACCACATCATCTCCCGACAATGTGGACAAAACGATATATAAAGAAAGTTGATTCGTCAAACCGTTTACGAATAACTCGCGAAAGAATCTGAGGTAAAAGTCGCCAAAATGAAATTGAGGCTTTATCTCCCCAATGCATTAGCCTTTTCTGACCAAACTAGGTGTGTGTTATGTCAATCATGGTTTGAGGCTACCTGCAGAGTTTTGGCGCTGTGCCCCCTAGTGGTCAGGAGTTATCAAAAACTGACTTTTTTGCTTATAACTTCTGAACCCTTTGGCCAAAAATCATGAAACTGGTCTCTTTAGATCCAGTGGGTCATGCCGAGTCCTGTGATAGCAAATATTCCCATATCGGGCATTTTGAGCGTCTGCCATTTCGATTTTTCTTATAAGATGCTATGTTTAACAAACACATGACTTTAGTGCTCTGTCAGCCATGGTTTACCCAATTTACCCAATGTACCACATGAATTGACACTACAATTTGGTTACAGCGCTGCCTGTTGGTCGAACGTGATAAACCATTAAATCGAACTACTAAAGACCGTATTGTTGATTTTTCAGCCATTTAGACTTAAGTCATATTGAAATGTCTTTAGATTCTTACTGCCGTTGGTCTGATGATGCCAGCCATGTCGGCATGACATTTAATGCCCTCCTTGCGCTTGGCCCCGTGATGGCTGCTAGCAGCTATATTTATTATTCTTCTTCTGCCATTGAAGTCTATGGCAGCCCATAGAACCGTAAACGGGAAAATGAAAAAAAGTTGGCACACTCCTTAAGGACAGTCCAATCATTGACCATAGCAAAATTGAAGTCTCTAACTCAATATCTCTAGCGCCACCAACTGTCCAAAGTTGAACCAACGTTTATGCTAATAACTTTTGAACCGTATGACCTAGAAACAAAATTCTTATGTCCACTGATTCCTTGGCTCAAGACGATTCGATTGCACCCTATGACGTCATTTTCCGTCATGAAAATTTTCCCGCCATTTTGAATTTTATGAAAAACCTACTTTTTCAAACTCCTCCTAGGCCGTTTTTCCGATTTCAACGAAAATTGAACCACATCATCTCCAGACCATGTGGACAAAAAGTTATCCAAAGAAAGTTGATATGTCAAATAGTTTACGAATAACTCGCGAAAGAATCCGACGTAATGGTCGCAAAAATGAAATTGAGGCTTTATCTCCGCAACGCATTAGCGTTTTCTGACCAAACTAGGTGTGTGTTATGTCAATCATGATTTGAGGCTACCTGCAGAGTTTTGGCGCTGTGCCCCCTAGTGGTCAGGACATATGAAAAAGTTAAATATTTGCTTATAACTTCTGAACGCTTTGGCCAAAAATAATAAAACTGGTCTCTTTAGATTCAGTGCATCATGCCGAGTCGTGCGATACCAAATTTTCCCATATCGGCCATTTTGAGCGTCGGCCATTTTGAATATTGTCATAAATTGCTATATTTAACAAAGATATTGCCGTATCGTTACGAAACTCAATATGTGTCTTCGGCACCTAACCTTGATACGACTCAAAAAGTTTCGAGGCAGCACCCCCTTGTGGTCAAAAATTATAACCAAATTTACAAATATGCTAATAACTTTTGAGTGCGTTAACCTATGGTAAAACAAATTATCTTTATACGTTCCTTGGGTCAAACCAAGAACACAGATACCAAATTTGTCATAGTCGGCCAAACTTCTTGTCCACCATGTTGTTTTTCTTTATAAACCTACTTTTTCGAACTCCTCCCAGACTGTTTGTCCAATTTTCACCAAAATTAAACCACATCATCTCCAGACCATCATGACAAAAAGTTATCCAAAGAAAGTTGATATGTCAAACCGTTTACGAATAACTCGCGAAAGAATCCGACGTAATGGTCGCAAAAATGAAATTGAGGCTTTATCTCCGCAACGCATTAGTGTTTTCTGACCAAACTAGGTGTGTGTTATGTCAATCATGGTCTGAGGCTACCTGCAGAGTTTTGGCGCTCTGCACCCTAGTGGTCAGGAGATATTAAAAAACTGACATTTTTGATTATAACTCCTGAACGCTTTGTCTAAAAATCATGAAACTGCTGTCTTTAGATCCAGTGGGTCATGCCGAGCCCTGTGATACCAAATTTTCCCATATCGGCCTTTTTGAGCGTCTGCCATTTCGATTTTTCTTATAAGATGCTATGTTTAACAAACACATGACTTTAGTGCTCTGTCAGCAATGGTTTACCCAATTGAAAGCAAACTTTGCATGTGTCAATGTCACCACACTCTCAATGTACCACATGAATTGACACTACAATTTGGTTACAGCGCTGCCTGTTGGTTGAACGTGATAAACCATTAAATTGAATTACTAAAGAGCGTGTTGTTGATTTTTCAGCCATTTAGACTTAAGTCATATTGAAGTGTCTTTAGATTCTTACTGCCGTTGGTCTGATGATGCCAGCCATGTCGGCATGACATTTAATGCCCTCCTTGCGCTTGGCCCCGTGATGGCTGCTAGCAGCTATATTTATTATTATTCTTCTTCTGCCATTGAAGTCTATGACAGCCCATAGAACCGTAAGCGGGAAAATGAAAAAAAGTTGGCACACTGATAAAGGAGAGTCCAATCATTGACCATAGCAAAATTGAAGTCTCTAACTCAATCTCTCTAGCGCCACCAACTGTCCAAAGTTGCACTCACGTTTACGTAAATAACTTTTGAACCGTATGTCCTAGAAACAAAATTCTTTTGTCCACTGATTCCTTGGCTCAAGACGATTCGATTGCACCCTATGACGTCATTTTCCGTCATGAAGATTTTCCCGCCATTTTGAATTTTATGAAAAACCTACTTTGTCGAACTCCTCCTAGGCCGTTCGTCCGATGTTCACGAAAATTGAACCACATCATCTCCCGACAATGTGGACAAAACGATATATAAAGAAAGTTGATTCGTCAAACCGTTTACGAATAACTCGCGAAAGAATCTGAGGTAAAAGTCGCCAAAATGAAATTGAGGCTTTATCTCCCCAATGCATTAGCCTTTTCTGACCAAACTAGGTGTGTGTTATGTCAATCATGGTTTGAGGCTACCTGCAGAGTTTTGGCGCTGTGCCCCCTAGTGGTCAGGAGTTATCAAAAACTGACTTTTTTGCTTATAACTTCTGAACCCTTTGGCCAAAAATCATGAAACTGGTCTCTTTAGATCCAGTGGGTCATGCCGAGTCCTGTGATAGCAAATATTCCCATATCGGGCATTTTGAGCGTCTGCCATTTCGATTTTTCTTATAAGATGCTATGTTTAACAAACACATGACTTTAGTGCTCTGTCAGCCATGGTTTACCCAATTTACCCAATGTACCACATGAATTGACACTACAATTTGGTTACAGCGCTGCCTGTTGGTCGAACGTGATAAACCATTAAATCGAACTACTAAAGACCGTATTGTTGATTTTTCAGCCATTTAGACTTAAGTCATATTGAAATGTCTTTAGATTCTTACTGCCGTTGGTCTGATGATGCCAGCCATGTCGGCATGACATTTAATGCCCTCCTTGCGCTTGGCCCCGTGATGGCTGCTAGCAGCTATATTTATTCTTCATCTTCTTCTTCTTCCGCCATGAAAGTCTATGGCAGCCCATAGAACCGTATGCGGGAAAATGATGAAAGTTGGCACACTCATTAAAGACAGTCCAATCATTGACCATAACAAATTTGAAGTCTCTAACTCAATATCTCTAGCGCCACCAACTGTCCAAAGTTGAACTAACGTTTATGCTAATAACTTTTGAACCGTATGACCTAGAAACAAAATTCTTATGTCCACTGATTCCTTGGCTCAAGACGATTCGATTGCACCCTATGACGTCATTTTCCGTCATGAAATTTTTCCCGCCATTTTGAATTTTATGAAAAACCTACTTTTTCGAACTCCTCCTAGACCGTTTTTCCGATTTCAACGAAAATTGAACCACATCATCTTCAGACCATGTGGACAAAAAGTTATCCAAAGAAAGTTGATATGTCAAACCGTTTACGAATAACTCGCGAAAGAATCCGACGTAATGGTCGCAAAAATGAAATTGATGCTTTATCTCCGCAACACATTAGCGTTTTCTGACCAAACTAGGTGTGTGTTATGTCAATCATGATCTGAGGCTACCTGCAGAGTTTTGGCGCTGTGCCCCCTAGTGGTCAGGAGATATGAAAAAGTTAAATATTTGCTTATAACTTCTGAACGCTTTGGCCAAAAATAATAAAACTGGTCTCTTTAGATTCAGTGCATCATGCCGAGTCGTGCGATACCAAATTTTCCCATATCGGCCATTTTGAGCGTCGGCCATTTTGAATATTGTCATAAATTGCTATATTTAACAAAGATATTGGCGTATCGTTACGAAACTCAATATGTGTCTTCGGCACCTAACCTTGATACGACTCAAAAAGTTTCGAGGCAGCACCCCCTTGTGGTCAAAAATTATAACCAAATTTACAAATATGGTAATAACTTTTGAGTGCGTTAACCTATGGTAAAACAAATTATCTTTATACGTTCCTTGGGTCAAACCAAGAACACAGATACCAAATTTGTCATAGTCGGCCAAACTTCTTGTCCACCATGTTGTTTTTCTTTAAAAACCTACTTTTTCGAACTCCTCCCAGACCGTTTGTCCAATTTTCACCAAAATGAAACCACATCATCTCCAGACCATCATGACAAAAAGTTATCCAAAGAAAGTTGATATGTCAAACCGTTTACGAATAACTCGCGAAAGAATCCGACGTAATGGTCGCAAAAATGAAATTGAGGCTTTATCTCCGCAACGCATTAGTGTTTTCTGACCAAACTAGGTGTGTGTTATGTCAATCATGGTCTGAGGCTACCTGCTGAGTTTTGGCGTTCTGCCCCCTAGTGGTCAGGAGATATAAAAAAACTGACATTTTTGATTATAACTCCTGAACGCTTTGTCTAAAAATCATGAAACTGCTGTCTTTAGATCCAGTGGGTCATGCCGAGTCCTGTGATACCAAATTTTCCCATATCGGCCATTTTGAGCGTCTGCCATTTCGATTTTTCTTATAAGATGCTATGTTTAACAAACACATGACTTTAGTGCTCTGTCAGCAATGGTTTACCCAATTGAAAGCAAACTTTGCATGTGTCAATGTCACCACACTCTCAATGTACCACATGAATTGACACTACAATTTGGTTTCAGTGCTGCCTGTTGGTTGAATGTGATAAACCATTAAATCGAATTACTAAAGACCGTATTGTTGATTTTTCAGCCATTTAGACTTAAGTCATTTTGAAATGTCTTTAGATTCCTACTGCCGTTGGTCTGATGATGCCAGCCATGTCGGCATGACATTTAATGCCCTCCTTGTGCTTGGCCCCGTGATGGCTGCTAGCAGCTATATTTAGGGGCCAAGCACCGAAGGTGCGAAGGCACCTATTGTTTCTGTTCCGGTTCTTATTATTATTCTTCATCTTCTTCTTCTTCCGCCATGAAAGTCTATGGCAGCCCATAGAACCGTATGCGGGAAAATGATGAAAGTTGGCACACTCATTAAAGACAGTCCAATCATTGACCATAACAAATTTGAAGTCTCTAACTCAATATCTCTAGCGCCACCAACTGTCCAAAGTTGAACTAACGTTTATGCTAATAACTTTTGAACCGTATGACCTAGAAACAAAATTCTTATGTCCACTGATTCCTTGGCTCAAGACGATTCGATTGCACCCTATGACGTCATTTTCCGTCATGAATATTTTCCCGCCATTTTGAATTTTATGAAAAACCTACTTTTTCGAACTCCTCCTAGGCCGTTTGTCCGATTTCAACGAAAATTGAACCACATCATCTTCAGACCATGTGGACAAAAAGTTATCCAAAGAAAGTTGATATGTCAAACCGTTTACGAATAACTCGCGAAAGAATCCGACGTAATGGTCGCAAAAATGAAATTGATGCTTTATCTCCGCAACACATTAGCGTTTTCTGACCAAACTAGGTGTGTGTTATGTCAATCATGATCTGAGGCTACCTGCAGAGTTTTGGCGCTGTGCCCCCTAGTGGTCAGGAGATATGAAAAAGTTAAATATTTGCTTATAACTTCTGAACGCTTTGGCCAAAAATAATAAAACTGGTCTCTTTAGATTCAGTGCATCATGCCGAGTCGTGCGATACCAAATTTTCCCATATCGGCCATTTTGAGCGTCGGCCATTTTGAATATTGTCATAAATTGCTATATTTAACAAAGATATTGGCGTATCGTTACGAAACTCAATATGTGTCTTCGGCACCTAACCTTGATACGACTCAAAAAGTTTCGAGGCAGCACCCCCTTGTGGTCAATAATTATAACCAAATTTACAAATATGGTAATAACTTTTGAGTGCGTTAACCTATGGTAAAACAAATTATCTTTATACGTTCCTTGGGTCAAACCAAGAACACAGATACCAAATTTGTCATAGTCGGCCAAACTTCTTGTCCACCATGTTGTTTTTCTTTAAAAACCTACTTTTTCGAACTCCTCCCAGACCGTTTGTCCAATTTTCACCAAAATGAAACCACATCATCTCCAGACCATCATGACAAAAAGTTATCCAAAGAAAGTTGATATGTCAAACCGTTTACGAATAACTCGCGAAAGAATCCGACGTAATGGTCGCAAAAATGAAATTGAGGCTTTATCTCCGCAACGCATTAGTGTTTTCTGACCAAACTAGGTGTGTGTTATGTCAATCATGGTCTGAGGCTACCTGCTGAGTTTTGGCGTTCTGCCCCCTAGTGGTCAGGAGATATAAAAAAACTGACATTTTTGATTATAACTCCTGAACGCTTTGTCTAAAAATCATGAAACTGCTGTCTTTAGATCCAGTGGGTCATGCCGAGTCCTGTGATACCAAATTTTCCCATATCGGCCATTTTGAGCGTCTGCCATTTCGATTTTTCTTATAAGATGCTATGTTTAACAAACACATGACTTTAGTGCTCTGTCAGCAATGGTTTACCCAATTGAAAGCAAACTTTGCATGTGTCAATGTCACCACACTCTCAATGTACCACATGAATTGACACTACAATTTGGTTTCAGTGCTGCCTGTTGGTTGAATGTGATAAACCATTAAATCGAATTACTAAAGACCGTATTGTTGATTTTTCAGCCATTTAGACTTAAGTCATATTGAAATGTCTTTAGATTCCTACTGCCGTTGGTCTGATGATGCCAGCCATGTCGGCATGACATTTAATGCCCTCCTTGTGCTTGGCCCCGTGATGGCTGCTAGCAGCTATATTTAGGGGCCAAGCACCGAAGGTGCGAAGGCACCTATTGTTTCTGTTCCGGTTCTTATTATTAGGGGCCAAGCACCGAAGGTGCGAAGGCACCTATTGTTTCTGTTCCGGTTCTTATTATTATTCTTCATCTTCTTCTTCCGCCATGAAAGTCTATGGCAGCCCATAGAACCGTATGCGGGAAAATGATGAAAGTTGGCACACTCATTAAAGACAGTCCAATCATTGACCATAACAAATTTGAAGTCTCTAACTCAATATCTCTAGCGCCACCAACTGTCCAAAGTTGAACTAACATTTATGCTAATAACTTTTGAACCGTATGACCTAGAAACAAAATTCTTATGTCCACTGATTCCTTGGCTCAAGACGATTCGATTGCACCCTATGACGTCATTTTCCGTCATGAAATTTTTCCCGCCATTTTGAATTTTATGAAAAACCTACTTTTTCGAACTCCTCCTAGACCGTTTTTCCGATTTCAACGAAAATTGAACCACATCATCTCCAGACAATGTGGACAAAAAGTTATCCAAAGAAAGTTGATATGTCAAACCGTTTACGAATAACTCGCGAAAGAATCCGACGTAATGGTCGCAAAAATGAAATTGAGGCTTTATCTCCGCAACGCATTAGCGTTTTCTGACCAAACTAGGTGTGTGTTATGTCAATCATGATCTGAGGCTACCTGCAGAGTTTTGGCGCTGTGCCCCCTAGTGGTCAGGAGATATGAAAAAGTTAAATATTTGCTTATAACTTCTGAACGCTTTGGCCAAAAATAATAAAACTGGTCTCTTTAGATTCAGTGCATCATGCCGAGTCGTGCGATACCAAATTTTCCCATATCGGCCATTTTGAGCGTCGGCCATTTTGAATATTGTCATAAATTGCTATATTTAACAAAGATATTGGCGTATCGTTACGAAACTCAATATGTGTCTTCGGCACCTAACCTTGATACGACTCAAAAAGTTTCGAGGCAGCACCCCCTTGTGGTCAAAAATTATAACCAAATTTACAAATATGCTAATAACTTTTGAGTGCGTTAACCTATGGTAAAACAAATTATCTTTATACGTTCCTTGGGTCAAACCGAGAACACAGATACCAAATTTGTCATAGTCGGCCAAACTTCTTGTCCACCATGTTGTTTTTCTTTAAAAACCTACTTTTTCGAACTCCTCCCAGACCGTTTGTCAAATTTTCACCAAAATTAAACCACATCATCTCCAGACAATGTGGACAAAAAGTTATCCAAAGAAAGTTGATATGTCAAACCGTTTACGAATAACTCGCGAAAGAATCCGACGTAATGGTCGCAAAAATGAAATTGAGGCTTTATCTCCGCAACGCATTAGCGTTTTCTGACCAAACTAGGTGTGTGTTATGTCAATCATGGTCTGAGGCTACCTGCAGAGTTTTGGCGCTCTGCCCCCTAGTGGTCAGGAGATATTAAAAAACTGACATTTTTGATTATAACTCCTGAACGCTTTGTCTAAAAATCATGAAACTGGTCTCTTTAGATCCAGTGGGTCATGCCGAGTCCTGTGATACCAAATTTTCCCATATCGGCCATTTTGAGCGTCTGCCATTTCGATTTTTCTTATAAGATGCTATGTTTAACAAACACATGACTTTAGTGCTCTGTCAGCAATGGTTTACCCTATTGAAAGCAAACTTTGCATGTGTCAATGTCACCACACTCTCAATGTACCACATGAATTGACACTACAATTTGGTTACAGCGCTGCCTGTTGATTGAATGTGATAAACCATTAAATCGAAATACTAAAGACCGTATTATTGATTTTTCAGCCATTTAGACTTAAGTCATATTGAAATGTGTTTAGATTCTTACTGCCGTTGGTCTGATGATGCCAGCCATGTCGGCATGACATTTAATGCCCTCCTTGCGCTTGGCCCCGTGATGGCTGCTAGCAGCTATATTTATTCTTCATCTTCTTCTTCTTCCGCCATGAAAGTCTATGGCAGCCCATAGAACCGTATGCGGGAAAATGATGAAAGTTGGCACACTCATTAAAGACAGTCCAATCATTGACCATAACAAATTTGAAGTCTCTAACTCAATATCTCTAGCGCCACCAACTGTCCAAAGTTGAACTAACGTTTATGCTAATAACTTTTGAACCGTATGACCTAGAAACAAAATTCTTATGTCCACTGATTCCTTGGCTCAAGACGATTCGATTGCACCCTATGACGTCATTTTCCGTCATGAATATTTTCCCGCCATTTTGAATTTTATGAAAAACCTACTTTTTCGAACTCCTCCTAGGCCGTTTGTCCGATTTTCACGAAAATTGAACCACATCATCTCCAGACCATGGTGACAAAAAGTTATCCAAAGAAAGTTGAAATGTCAAACCGTTTATGAATAACTCACGAAAGAATCCGACGTAATGATCGCAAAAATGAACTTGAGGCTCTATCTCCACAACGCATTAGCGTTTTCTGACCAAACTCGGTGTGTGTTATGTCAATCATGGTCTGAGGCTACCTGCAGAGTTTTGGCGCTGTGCCCCCTAGTGGTCAGGAGATATGAAAAAGTGACATTTTTCCTTACAACTCCTGAACGCTTTGTCCAAAAATCATAAAACTGGTCTCGTTAGATTCAGTGCATCATGCCGAGTCGTGCGATACCAAATTTTCCCATATTGGCCATTTAGAGCGTCGGCCATTTTGAATATTGTCATAAATTGCTATATTTAACAAATGGATTGGCGTATCGTTACGAAACTCAATATGTGTCTTCGGCACCTAACCTTGATACGGCACAAAAAGTTTGGGGGCAGCGCCACCTTGTGGTCAAAAGTTATAACCAAATTTACAAATATGCTAATAACTTTTGATGACGTTAACCTATTGTAAAACAAATGGTCTTAATGTGTTCATTGGGTCAAGCCGAGACCATAGATACCAAATATGTCATATTCGGCCAAACCTCCGATTTGCCATGTTATTTTTCTTTAAAAACCTACTTTTTCGAACTCCTCCCAGACCGTTTGTCCAATTTTCACCAAAATTGAACCACATCATCTCCAGACCATCATGACAAAAAGTTATCCAAAGAAAGTTGATATGTCAAACCGTTTACGAATAACTCGCGAAAGAATCCAACGTAATGGTCGCAAAAATGAAATTGAGGCTTTATCTCCGCAACGCATTAGCGTTTTCTGACCAAACTAGGTGTGTATTATGTCAATCATGGTCTGAGGCTACCTGCAGAGTTTTGGCGCTCTGCCCCCTAGTGGTCAGGAGATATTAAAAAACTGACTTTTTTAATTATAACTCCTGAACCCTTTGGCCAAAAATCATGAAACTGGTCTCTTTAGATCCAGTGGGTCATGCCGAGTCCTGTGATACCAAATTTTCCCATATCGGCCATTTTGAGCGTCTGCCATTTCGATTTTTCTTATAAGATTCTATGTTTAACAAACACATGACTTTAGTGCTCTGTCAGCAATGGTTTACCCAATGGAAAGCAAACTTTGCATGTGGCAATGTCACCACACTCTCAATGTACCACATGAATTGACACTACATTTTGGTTACAGCGCTGCCTGTTGGTTGAATGTGATACACCATTAAATCGAAATACTAAAGACCGTATTGTTGATTTTTCAGCCATTTGGACTTAAGTCTTATTGAAATGTATTTAGATTCTTACTGCCGTTGGTCTGATGATGCCAGCCATGTCGGCATGACATTTAATGCCCTCCTTGCGCTTGGCCCCGTGATGGCTGCTAGCAGCTATATTTATTATTAGGGGCCAAGCACCGAAGGTGCGGAGGCACCTATTGTTTTTGTTCCGGTTCTTATTATTATTCTTTTTCTTGTGCCATGGGAGTCTATGGCAGCCCATAGAACCGTAAACGGGAAAATGAAAAAAAGTTGGCACACTCATAAAGGACAGTCCAATCATTGACCATAGCAAAATTGAAGTCTCTAACTCAATCTCTATAGCGCCACCAACTGTCCAAAGTTGCACTCACGTTTACGTAAATAACTTTTGAACCGTATGTCCTAGAAACAAAATTCTTTTGTCAACTGATTCCTTGGCTCAAGACGATTCGATTGCACCCTATGACGTCATTTTCCGTCATGAATATTTTCCCGCCATTTTGAATTTTATGAAAAACCTACTTTTTCGAACTCCTCCTAGGCCGTTTGTCCGATTTTCACGAAAATTGAACCACATCATCTCCAGACCATGGTGACAAAAAGTTATCCAAAGAAAGTTGAAATGTCAAACCGTTTATGAATAACTCACGAAAGAATCCGACGTAATGATCGCAAAAATGAACTTGAGGCTCTATCTCCACAACGCATTAGCGTTTTCTGACCAAACTCGGTGTGTGTTATGTCAATCATGGTCTGAGGCTACCTGCAGAGTTTTGGCGCTGTGCCCCCTAGTGGTCAGGAGATATGAAAAAGTGACATTTTTCCTTACAACTCCTGAACGCTTTGTCCAAAAATCATAAAACTGGTCTCGTTAGATTCAGTGCATCATGCCGAGTCGTGCGATACCAAATTTTCCCATATCGGCCATTTAGAGCGTCGGCCATTTTGAATATTGTCATAAATTGCTATATTTAACAAATGGATTGGCGTATCGTTACGAAACTCAATATGTGTCTTCGGCACCTAACCTTGATACGGCACAAAAAGTTTGGGGGCAGCGCCACCTTGTGGTCAAAAGTTATAACCAAATTTACAAATATGCTAATAACTTTTGATGACGTTAACCTATTGTAAAACAAATGGTCTTAATGTGTTCATTGGGTCAAGCCGAGACCATAGATACCAAATATGTCATATTCGGCCAAACCTCCGATTTGCCATGTTATTTTTCTTTAAAAACCTACTTTTTCGAACTCCTCCCAGACCGTTTGTCCAATTTTCACCAAAATTGAACCACATCATCTCCAGACCATCATGACAAAAAGTTATCCAAAGAAAGTTGATATGTCAAACCGTTTACGAATAACTCGCGAAAGAATCCGACGTAATGGTCGCAAAATTGAAATTGAGGCTTTATCTCCGCAACGCATTAGCGTTTTCTGACCAAACTAGGTGTGTGTTATGTCAATCATGGTCTGAGGCTACCTGCAGAGTTTTGGCGCTCTGCCCCCTAGTGGTCAGGAGATATTAAAAAACTGACATTTTTGATTATAACTCCTGAACGCTTTGTCTAAAAATCATGAAACTGGTCTCTTTAGATCCAGTGGGTCATGCCGAGTCCTGTGATACCAAATTTTCCCATATCGGCCATTTTGAGCGTCTGCCATTTCGATTTTTCTTATAAGATGCTATGTTTAACAAACACATGACTTTAGTGCTCTGTCAGCAATGGTTTACCCAATTGAAAGCAAACTTTGCATGTGTCAATGTCACCACACTCTCAATGTACCACATGAATTGACACTACAATTTGGTTACAGCGCTGCCTGTTGGTTGAATGTGATAAACCATTAAATCGAATTACTAAAGACCGTATTGTTGATTTTTCAGCCATTTAGACTTAAGTCATATTGAAATGTCTTTAGATTCTTACTGCCGTTGGTCTGATGATGCCAGCCATGTCGGCATGACATTTAATGCCCTCCTTGCGCTTGGCCCCGTGATGGCTGCTAGCAGCTATATTTATTATTCTTTTTCTTGTGCCATGGGAGTCTATGGCAGCCCATAGAACCGTAAACGGGAAAATGAAAAAAAGTTGGTACACTCATTAAGGACAGTCCAATCATTGACCATAGCAAAATTGAAGTCTCTAACTCAATCTCTATAGCGCCACCAACTGTCCAAAGTTGCACTCACGTTTACGTTAATAACTTTTGAACCGTATGTCCTAGAAACAAAATTCTTTTGTCAACTGATTCCTTGGCTCAAGACGATTCGATTGCACCATATGACGTCATTTTCCGTCATGAATATTTTCCCGCCATTTTGAATTTTATGAAAAACCTACTTTTTCGAACTCCTCCTAGGCCGTTTGTCCGATTTTCACGAAAATTGAACCACATCATCTCCAGACCATGGTGACAAAAAGTTATCCAAAGAAAGTTGAAATGTCAAACCGTTTATGAATAACTCACGAAAGAATCCGACGTAATGATCGCAAAAATGAACTTGAGGCTCTATCTCCACAACGCATTAGCGTTTTCTGACCAAACTCGGTGTGTGTTATGTCAATCATGGTCTGAGGCTACCTGCAGAGTTTTGGCGCTGTGCCCCCTAGTGGTCAGGAGATATGAAAAAGTGACATTTTTCCTTACAACTCCTGAACGCTTTGTCCAAAAATCATAAAACTGGTCTCGTTAGATTCAGTGCATCATGCCGAGTCGTGCGATACCAAATTTTCCCATATCGGCCATTTAGAGCGTCGGCCATTTTGAATATTGTCATAAATTGCTATATTTAACAAATGGATTGGCGTATCGTTACGAAACTCAATATGTGTCTTCGGCACCTAACCTTGATACGGCACAAAAAGTTTGGGGGCAGCGCCACCTTGTGGTCAAAAGTTATAACCAAATTTACAAATATGCTAATAACTTTTGATGACGTTAACCTATTGTAAAACAAATGGTCTTAATGTGTTCATTGGGTCAAGCCGAGACCATAGATACCAAATATGTCATATTCGGCCAAACCTCCGATTTGCCATGTTATTTTTCTTTAAAAACCTACTTTTTCGAACTCCTCCCAGACCGTTTGTCCAATTTTCACCAAAATTGAACCACATCATCTCCAGACCATCATGACAAAAAGTTATCCAAAGAAAGTTGATATGTCAAACCGTTTACGAATAACTCGCGAAAGAATCCGATGTAATGGTCGCAAAATTGAAATTGAGGCTTTATCTCCGCAACGCATTAGCGTTTTCTGACCAAACTAGGTGTGTGTTATGTCAATCATGGTCTGAGGCTACCTGCAGAGTTTTGGCGCTCTGCCCCCTAGTGGTCAGGAGATATTAAAAAACTGACATTTTTGATTATAACTCCTGAACGCTTTGTCTAAAAATCATGAAACTGGTCTCTTTAGATCCAGTGGGTCATGCCGAGTCCTGTGATACCAAATTTTCCCATATCGGCCATTTTGAGCGTCTGCCATTTCGATTTTTCTTATAAGATGCTATGTTTAACAAACACATGACTTTAGTGCTCTGTCAGCAATGGTTTACCCAATTGAAAGCAAACTTTGCATGTGTCAATGTCACCACACTCTCAATGTACCACATGAATTGACACTACAATTTGGTTACAGCGCTGCCTGTTGGTTGAATGTGATAAACCATTAAATCGAATTACTAAAGACCGTATTGTTGATTTTTCAGCCATTTAGACTTAAGTCATATTGAAATGTCTTTAGATTCTTACTGCCGTTGGTCTGATGATGCCAGCCATGTCGGCATGACATTTAATGCCCTCCTTGCGCTTGGCCCCGTGATGGCTGCTAGCAGCTATATTTAGGGGCCAAGCACCGAAGGTGCGGAGGCACCTATTGTTTTTGTTCCGGTTCTTATTAGGGGCCAAGCACCGAAGGTGCGAAGGCACCTATTGTTTCTGTTCCGGTTCTTATTATTATTCTTCATCTTCTTCTTCCGCCATGAAAGTCTATGGCAGCCCATAGAACCGTATGCGGGAAAATGATGAAAGTTGGCACACTCATTAAAGACAGTCCAATCATTGACCATAACAAATTTGAAGTCTCTAACTCAATATCTCTAGCGCCACCAACTGTCCAAAGTTGAACTAACGTTTATGCTAATAACTTTTGAACCGTATGACCTAGAAACAAAATTCTTATGTCCACTGATTCCTTGGCTCAAGACGATTCGATTGAACCCTATGACGTCATTTTCCGTCATGAAATTTTTCCCGCCATTTTGAATTTTATGAAAAACCTACTTTTTCGAACTCCTCCTAGGCCGTTTTTCCGATTTCAACGAAAATTGAACCACATCATCTCCAGACCAAGTGGACAAAAAATTATCCAAAGAAAGTTGATATGTCAAACAGTTTACGAATAACTCGTGAAAGAATCCGACGTAATGGTCGCAAAAATGAAATTGAGGCTTTATCTCCGCAACGCATTAGCGTTTTCTGACCAAACTAGGTGTGTGTTATGTCAATCATGATCTGAGGCTACCTGCAGAGTTTTGGCGCTGTGCCCCCTAGTGGTCAGGAGATATGAAAAAGTTAAATATTTGCTTATAACTTCTGAACGCTTTGGCAAAAAATAATAAAACTGGTCTCTTTAGATTCAGTGCATCATGCCGAGTCGTGCGATACCAAATTTTCCCATATCGGCCATTTAGAGCGTCGGCCATTTTGAATATTGTCATAAATTGCTATATTTAACAAAGACATTGGCGTATCATTACAAAACTCAATATGTGTCTTCGGCACCTAACCTTGATACGACTCAAAAAGTTTCGAGGCAGCACCCCCTTGTGGTCAAAAATTATAACCAAATTTACAAATATGCTAATAACTTTTGAGTGCTTTAACCTATGGTAAAACAAATTATCTTTATACGTTCCTTGGGTCAAACCAAGAACACAGATACCAAATTTGTCATAGTCGGCCAAACTTCTTGTCCACCATGTTGTTTTTCTTTAAAAACCTACTTTTTCGAACTCCTCCCAGACCGTTTGTCCAATTTTCACCAAAATTAAACCACATCATCTCCAGACCATCATGACAAAAAGTTATCCAAAGAAAGTTGATATGTTAAACCGTTTACGAATAACTCGCGAAAGAATCCGACGTAATGGTCGCAAAAATGAAATTGAGGCTTTATCTCCCCAATGCACTAGCCTTTTCTGACCAAACTAGGTGTGTGTTATGTCAATCATGGTCTGAGGCTACCTGCAGAGTTTTGGCGCTCTGCACCCTAGTGGTCAGGAGATATTAAAAAACTGACATTTTTGATTATAACTCCTGAACGCTTTGTCTAAAAATCATGAAACTGCTGTCTTTAGATCCAGTGGGTCATGCCGAGCCCTGTCATACCAAATTTTCCCATATCGGCCATTTTGAGCGTCTGCCATTTCGATTTTTCTTATAAGATGCTATGTTTAACAAACACATGACTTTAGTGCTCTGTCAGCAATGGTTTACCCAATTGAAAGCAAACTTTGCATGTGTCAATGTCACCACACTCTCAATGTACCACATGAATTGACACTACAATTTGGTTACAGCGCTGCCTGTTGGTTGAACGTGATAAACCATTAAATCGAATTACTAAAGACCGTGTTGTTGATTTTTCAGCCATTTAGACTTAAGTCATATTGAAGTGTCTTTAGATTCTTACTGCCGTTGGTCTGATGATGCCAGCCATGTCGGCATGACATTTAATGCCCTCCTTGCGCTTGGCCCCGTGATGGCTGCTAGCAGCTATATTTAGGGGCCAAGCACCGAAGGTGCGAAGGCACCTATTGTTTCTGTTCCGGTTCTTATTATTAGGGGCCAAGCACCGAAGGTGCGGAGGCACCTATTGTTTTTGTTCGGTTCTTATTATTATTATTAGGGGCCAAGCACCGAAGGTGCGGAGGCACCTATTGTTTTTGTTCCGGTTCTTATTATTATTAGGGGCCAAGCACCGAAGGTGCGGAGGCACCTATTGTTTTTGTTCCGGTTCTTATTATTAGGGGCCAAGCACCGAAGGTGCGGAGGCACCTATTGTTTTTGTTCCGGTTCTTATTATTAGGGGCCAAGCACCGAAGGTGCGGAGGCACCTATTGTTTCTGTTCCGGTTCTTATTATTAGGGGCCAAGCACCGAAGGTGCGGAGGCACCTATTGTTTTTGTTCCGGTTCTTATTAGGGGCCAAGCACCGAAGGTGCGGAGGCACCTATTGTTTTTGTTCCGGTTCTTATTATTATTAGGGGCCAAGCACCGAAGGTGCGGAGGCACCTATTGTTTTTGTTCCGGTTCTTATTATTATTATTATTATTATTCTTCTTCTGCCATTGAAGTCTATGACAGCCCATAGAACCGTAAGCGGGAAAATGAAAAAAAGTTGGCACACTCATAAAGGAGAGTCTAATCATTGACCATAGCAAAATTGAAGTCTCTAACTCAATCTCTCTACCGCCACCAACTGTCCAAAGTTGCACTCACGTTTACGTAAATAACTTTTGAACCGTATGTCCTAGAAACAAAATTCTTTTGTCCACTGATTCCTTGGCTCAAGACGATTCGATTGCACCCTATGACGTCATTTTCCGTCATGAAAATTTTCCCGCCATTTTGAATTTTATGAAAAACCTACTTTGTCGAACTCCTCCTAGGCCGTTCGTCCGATGTTCACGAAAATTGAACCACATCATCTCCTGACAATGTGGACAAAACGATATATAAACAAAGTTGATTCGTCAAACCGTTTACGAATAACTTGTGAAAGAATCTGAGGTAAAAGTCGCCAAAATGAAATTGAGGCTTTATCTCCCCAATGCATTAGCCTTTTCTGACCAAACTAGGTGTGTGTTATGTCAATCATGGTTTGAGGCTACCTGCAGAGTTTTGGCGCTGTGCCCCCTAGTGGTCAGGAGTTATCAAAAACTGACTTTTTTGCTTATAACTTCTGAACCCTTTGGCCAAAAATCATGAAACTGGTCTCTTTAGATCCAGTGGGTCATGCCGAGTCCTATGATACCAAATATTCCCATATCGGCCATTTTGAGCGTCTGCCATTTCGATTTTTCTTATAAGATGCTATGTTTAACAAACACATGACTTTAGTGCTCTGTCAGCAATGGTTTACCCAATTGAAAGCAAACTTTGCATGTGTCAATGTCACCACACTCTCAATGTACCACACACTACAATTTGGTTACAGCGCTGCCTGTTGGTTGAATGCGATAAACCATTAAATCGAATTGCTAAAGACCGTATTGTTGGTTTTTCAGCCATTTAGACTTAAGCCATATTGAAATGTCTTTAGATTTTTACTGCCGTTGGTCTGATGATGCCAGTCATGTCGGCATGACATTTAATGCCCTCCTTGCGCTTGGCCCCGTGATGGCTGCTAGCAGCTATATTTAGGGGCCAAGCACCGAAGGTGCGGAGGCACCTATTGTTTTTGTTCCGGTTCTTATTATTATTATTATTATTATTCTTCTTCTGCCATTGAAGTCTATGACAGCCCATAGAACCGTAAGCGGGAAAATGAAAAAAAGTTGGCACACTCATAAAGGAGAGTCTAATCATTGACCATAGCAAAATTGAAGTCTCTAACTCAATCTCTCTACCGCCACCAACTGTCCAAAGTTGCACTCACGTTTACGTAAATAACTTTTGAACCGTATGTCCTAGAAACAAAATTCTTTTGTCCACTGATTCCTTGGCTCAAGACGATTCGATTGCACCCTATGACGTCATTTTCCGTCATGAAAATTTTCCCGCCATTTTGAATTTTATGAAAAACCTACTTTGTCGAACTCCTCCTAGGCCGTTCGTCCGATGTTCACGAAAATTGAACCACATCATCTCCTGACAATGTTGACAAAACGATATATAAACAAAGTTGATTCGTCAAACCGTTTACGAATAACTCGTGAAAGAATCTGAGGTAAAAGTCGCCAAAATGAAATTGAGGCTTTATCTCCCCAATGCATTAGCCTTTTCTGACCAAACTAGGTGTGTGTTATGTCAATCATGGTTTGAGGCTACCTGCAGAGTTTTGGCGCTCTGCCCCCTAGTGGTCAGGAGATATTAAAAAACTGACTTTTTTGCTTATAACTCCTGAACCCTTTGGCCAAAAATCATGAAACTGGTCTCTTTAGATCCAATGGGTCATGCCGAGTCCTGTGATACCAAATTTTCCCATATCGGCCATTTTGAGCGTCTGCCATTTCGATTTTTCTTATAAGATTCTATGTTTAACAAACACATGACTTTAGTGCTCTGTCAGCAATGGTTTACCCAATTGAAAGCAAACTTTGCATGTGTCAATGTCACCACACTCTCAATGTACCACATGAATTGACACTACAATTTGGTTACAGCGCTGCCTGCTGGTTGAATGTGATAAACCATTAAATCGAATTACTAAAGACCGTATTGTTGATTTTTCAGCCATTTAGACTTAAGTCATATTGAAATGTCTTTAGATTCTTACTGCCATTGGTCTGATGATGCCAGCCATGTCGGCATGACATTTAATGCCCTCCTTGCGCTTGGCCCCGTGATGGCTGCTAGCAGCTATTTAGGGGCCAAGCACCGAAGGTGCGGAGGCACCTATTGTTTTTGTTCCGGTTCTTATTAGGGGCCAAGCACCGAAGGTGCGGAGGCACCTATTGTTTTTGTTCCGGTTCTTATTATTATTAGGGGCCAAGCACCGAAGGTGCGGAGGCACCTATTGTTTTTGTTCCGGTTCTTATTATTATTATTAGGGGCCAAGCACCGAAGGTGCGGAGGCACCTATTGTTTTTGTTCCGGTTCTTATTATTAGGGGCCAAGCACCGAAGGTGCGGAGGCACCTATTGTTTTTGTTCCGGTTCTTATTATTATTAGGGGCCAAGCACCGAAGGTGCGGAGGCACCTATTGTTTTTGTTCCGGTTCTTTATTATTATTCTTCTTCTTCTTCCGTCATTGAAGTCTATGACAGCCCATAGAACCGTAAGCGGGAAAATGAAAAAAAGTTGGCACACTCATAAAGGACAGTCCAATCATTGACCATAGCAAAATTGAAGTCTCTAACTCAATCTCTATAGCGCCACCAACTGTCCAAAGTTGCACTCACGTTTACGTAAATAACTTTTGAACCGTATGTCCTAGAAACAAAATTCTTTTGTCCACTGATTCCTTGGCTCAAGACGATTCGATTGCACCCTATGACGTCATTTTCCGTCATGAATATTTTCCCGCCATTTTGAATTTTATGAAAAACCTACTTTTTCGAACTCCTCCTAGGCCGTTTGTCCGATTTTCACGAAAATTGAACCACATCATCTCCAGACCATGGTGACAAAAAGTTATCCAAAGAAAGTTGAAATGTCAAACCGTTTATGAATAACTCACGAAATAATCCGACGTAATGATCGCAAAAATGAACTTGAGGCTCTATCTCCACAACGCATTAGCGTTTTCTGACCAAACTCGGTGTGTGTTATGTCAATCATGGTCTGAGGCTACCTGCAGAGTTTTGGCGCTGTGCCCCCTAGTGGTCAGGAGATATGAAAAAGTGACATTTTTCCTTACAACTCCTGAACGCTTTGTCTAAAAATCATAAAACTGGTCTCGTTAGATTCAGTGCATCATGCCGAGTCGTGCGATACTAAATTTTCCCATATCGGCCATTTAGAGCGTCGGCCATTTTGAATATTGTCATAAATTGCTATATTTAACAAATGGATTGGCGTATCGTTACGAAACTCAATATGTGTCTTCGGCACCTAACCTTGATACGGCACAAAAAGTTTGGGGGCAGCGCCACCTTGTGGTCAAAAGTTATAACCAAATTTACAAATATGCTAATAACTTTTGATGACGTTAACCTATTGTAAAACAAATGGTCTTAATGTGTTCATTGGGTCAAGCCGAGACCATAGATACCAAATATGTCATATTCGGCCAAACCTCCGATTTGCCATGTTATTTTTCTATAAAAACCTACTTTTTCGAACTCCTCCCAAACCGTTTGCTCAATTTTCACCAAAATTGAATCACATCATCTTCAGACCCTGTTGACAAAAAGTTATAGAAATGAAGTTGATTCGCCAAACTGTTTTCGATAAAATTGCAATCGAATTTGACCAAATGGCCACCAAATAAAGCGAGGCGTATATCTCTGCAACGCATTAGCATTTTCTGACCAAACTTTCTGTGTGCCATGTCAATCATGATCTGAGGCTACTTGCCGAGTTTTAGCGCAGTGCAATCTAGTGGTCCGGAGATATAAACAAAGTGGTGCTTTTGCTTACAGCTTTTTTGCTTCTCACTTAAGACAATAAAACTCGAAATGTCAACTACAGCCACTAAATGTCAGCAGAACATTACTCAACATGTCATTTGCCCTTTTCACATTGATGAAAATGATACATTAAGGAAAATTAGTCAATTAAACATTTAGTTTTATTCAAAAGTTCTGTTGTTGTTTTTACTATAACTATAAAAATAAACCTCTTCATAATGAATAAAAATAATTATACTTCTTATAATATATCAATAAGTTGCTGTTTTCTTTTCAAGAACTGTTTACATGAATTAAAACAGACTAATGAAGAAAATACTGATATGTTTATTATTGTAAATCAAATCATACAATGATTAATTTGACTTTAACTACATTGGATCTACAGGGTTTATTTTCCCCATTTTAAAAATGCACATAGTAAGTAGACTGTCAGTGTATGCTTAAAGTGAAATTATTTGATACAATTACATTTTAGAGACAAAGGGTTTTCTCTCCAGCCAAGATGAAGTGCTTTGATGTCAAAATGACTATAATGCTGTATTTCAGCAATGCTTTACCCAATTGACACCAAACTTTGCATGTGTCATTGTCATCTCTCTCTGGACATACCACATGAATTGACACATCAATTTGGTTAGAGCGCTGCTTGTTGGTCAAACGTGATAAACCATTAAATCGAATTGCTAAAGACCGTATTGATGATTTTTCAGCCATTTAGACTGAAGTCATATTGAAACGTCTTTAGATGTTTACTGCTGTTGGTCGGATGCTGCCAGCCATATCGGCATGACATTTAATGCCCTCTTTGCGCTTGGCCCCGTGATGGCTGCTAGCAGCTATATTTATTATTATTATTCTTCTTCTGCCATTGAAGTCTATGACAGCCCATAGAACCGTAAGCGGGAAAATGAAAAAAAGTTGGCACACTCATAAAGGAGAGTCCAATCATTGACCATAGCAAAATTGAAGTCTCTAACTCAATCTCTATAGCGCCACCAACCGTCCAAAGTTGCACTCACGTTTACGTAAATAACTTTTGAACCGTATGTCCTAGAAACAAAATTCTTTTGTCCACTGATTCCTTGGCTCAAGACGATTCGATTGCACCCTATGACGTCATTTTCCGTCATGAAAATTTTCCCGCCATTTTGAATTTTATGAAAAACCTACTTTGTCGAACTCCTCCTAGGCCGTTCGTCCGATCTTCACGAAAATTGAACCACATCATCTCCCGACAATGTGGACAAAACGATATATAAAGAAAGTTGATTCGACAAACCGTTTACGAATAACTCGCGAAAGAATCCGAGGTAAAAGTCGCCAAATTGAAACTGAGGCTTTATCTCCGCAATGCATTAGTCTTTTCTGACCAAACTAGGTGTGTGTTATGTCAATCATGGTCTGAGGCTACCTGCAGAGTTTTGGCGCTCTGCCCCCTAGTGGTCAGGAGTTATGAAAAACTGACTTTTTTGCTTATAACTTCTGAACCCTTTGGCCAAAAAACATGAAACTGGTCTCTTTAGATCCAGTGGGTCATGCCGAGTCCTGTGATACCAAATATTCCCATATCGGCCATTTTGAGCGTCTGCCATTTCGATTTTTCTTATAAGATGCTAAGTTTAACAAACACATGACTTTAGTGCTCTGTCAGCAATGGTTTACCCAATTGAAAGCAAACTTTGCATGTGTCAGTCACCACACTCTCAATGTACCACATGAATTGACACTACAATTTGGTTACAGCGCTGCCTGTTGGTTGAATGTGATAAACCATTAAATCGAAATACTAAAGACCGTATTGTTGATTTTTCAGCCATTTAGACTTAAGTCATATTGAAATGTCTTTAGATTCTTACTGCCGTTGGTCTGATGATGCAAGCCATGTCGGCATAACATGTAATGCCCTCCTTGCGCTTGGCCCCGTGATGGCTGCTAGTTATTCTTTTTCTTGTGCCATGGGAGTCTATGGCAGCCCATAGAACCGTAAACGGGAAAATGAAAAAAATTTGGCACACTCATAAAGGACAGTCCAATCATTGACCATAGCAAAATTGAAGTCTCTAACTCAATCTCTATAGCGCCACCAACTGTCCAAAGTTGCACTCACGTTTACGTAAATAACTTTTGAACCGTATGTCCTAGAAACAAAATTCTTTTGTCAACTGATTCCTTGGCTCAAGACGATTCGATTGCACCCTATGACGTCATTTTCCGTCATGAATATTTTCCCGCCATTTTGAATTTTATGAAAAACCTACTTTTTCGAACTCCTCCTAGGCCGTTTGTCCGATTTCAACGAAAATTGAACCACATCATCTCCAGACAATGTGGACAAAAAGTTATCCAAAGAAAGTTGATATGTCAAACCGTTTACGAATAACTCGCGAAAGAATCCGACGTAATGGTCGCAAAAATGAAATTGAGGCTTTATCTCCGCAACGCATTAGCGTTTTCTGACCAAACTAGGTGTGTGTTATGTCAATCATGATCTGAGGCTACCTGCAGAGTTTTGGCGCTGTGCCCCCTAGTGGTCAGGAGATATGAAAAAGTTAAATATTTGCTTATAACTTCTGAACGCTTTAGCCAAAAATAATAAAACTGGTCTCTTTAGATTCAGTGCATCATGCCGAGTCGTGTGATACCAAATTTTCCCATATCGGCCATTTTGAGCGTCGGCCATTTTTAATATTGTCATAAATTGCTATATTTAACAAAGATATTGGCGTATCGTTACGAAACTCAATATGTGTCTTCGGCACCTAACCTTGATACGACTCAAAAAGTTTCGAGCCAGCACCCCCTTGTGGTCAAAAATTATAACCAAATTTACAAATATGCTAATAACTTTTGAGTGCGTTAACCTATGGTAAAACAAATTATCTTTATACGTTCCTTGGGTCAAACCGAGAACACAGATACCAAATTTGTCATAGTCGGCCAAACTTCTTGTCCACCATGTTGTTTTTCTTTAAAAACCTACTTTTTCGAACTCCTCCCAGACCGTTTGTCCAATTTTCACCAAAATTAAACCACATCATCTCCAGACAATGTGGACAAAAAGTTATCCAAAGAAAGTTGATATGTCAAACCGTTTACGAATAACTCGCGAAAGAATCCGACATAATGGTCGCAAAAATGAAATTGAGGCTTTATCTCCGCAACGCATTAGCGTTTTCTGACCAAACTAGGTGTGTGTTATGTCAATCATGGTCTGAGGCTACCTGCAGAGTTTTGGCGCTCTGCCCCCTAGTGGTCAGGAGATATTAAAAAACTGACATTTTTGATTATAACTCCTGAACGCTTTGTCTAAAAATCATGAAACTGGTCTCTTTAGATCCAGTGGGTCATGCCGAGTCCTGTGATACCAAATTTTCCCATATCGGCCATTTTGAGCGTCTGCCATTTCGATTTTTCTTATAAGATGCTATGTTTAACAAACACATGACTTTAGTGCTCTGTCAGCAATGGTTTACCCAATTGAAAGCAAACTTTGCATGTGTCAATGTCACCACACTCTCAATGTACCACATGAATTGACACTACAATTTGGTTACAGCGCTGCCTGTTGATTGAATGTGATAAACCATTAAATCGAAATACTAAAGACCGTATTGTTGATTTTTCAGCCATTTAGACTTAAGTCATATTGAAATGTTTAGATTCTTACTGCCGTTGGTCTGATGATGCCAGCCATGTCGGCATGACATTTAATGCCCTCCTTGCACTTGGCCCCGTGATGGCTGCTTGCAGCTATATTTATTATTATTATTATTATTCTTCTTCTGCCATTGAAGTCTATGACAGCCCATAGAACCGTAAGCGGGAAAATGAAAAAAAGTTGGCACACTCATAAAGGACAGTCCAATCATTGACCATAGCAAAATTGAAGTCTCTAACTCAATCTCTATAGCGCCACCAACTGTCCAAAGTTGCACTCACGTTTACGTAAATAACTTTTGAACCGTATGTCCTAGAAACAAAATTCTTTCGTCCACTAATTCCTTGGCTCAAGACGATTCGATTGCACCCTATGACGTCATTTTCCGTCATGAAAATTTTCCCGCCATTTTGAATTTTTTGAAAAACCTACTTTTTCGAACTCCTCCTAGGCCGTTCGTCCGATTTTCACGAAAATTGAACCACATCATCTCCAGACAATGTGGACAAAACGATATATAAAGAAAGTTGACTCGTCAAACCGTTTACGAATAACTCGCGAAAGAATCCGAGGTAAAAGTCGCCAAAATGAAATTGAGGCTTTATCTCCGCAATGCATTAGCCTTTTCTGACCAAACTAGGTGGGTATTATGTCAATCATTGTCTGAGGCTACCTGCAGAGTTTTGGCGCTGTGCCCCCTAGTGGTCAGGAGATATTAAAAAACTGACATTTTTGATTATAACTCCTGAACGCTTTGTCTAAAAATCATGAAACTGGTCTCTTTAGATCCAGTGGGTCATGCCGAGTCCTGTGATACCAAATTTTCCTATATCGGCCATTTTCAGCGTCGGATATTTAGAATTTTGTCATGAAATGCTATGCTTAAACACATGACTTTAAAGCAGTATGTCAGCAATGCTTTACCCTATTGACACCAAACTTTGCATGTGTCAATGTCACCACACTCTCAATGTACCACATGAATTGACACTACAATTTGGTTACAGCGCTGCCTGTTGATTGAATGTGATAAACCATTAAATCGAAATACTAAAGACCGTATTGTTGATTTTTCAGCCATTTAGACTTAAGTCATATTGAAATGTCTTTAGATTCTTACTGCCGTTGGTCTGATGATGCCAGCCATGTCGGCATGACATTTAATGCCCTCCTTGCGCTTGGCCCCGTGATGGCTGCTAGCAGCTATATTTATTATTCTTTTTCTTGTGCCATGGGAGTCTATGGCAGCCCATAGAACCGTAAACGGGAAAATGAAAAAAAGTTGGTACACTCATTAAGGACAGTCCAATCATTGACCATAGCAAAATTGAAGTCTCTAACTCAATCTCTATAGCGCCACCAACTGTCCAAAGTTGCACTCACGTTTACGTTAATAACTTTTGAACCGTATGTCCTAGAAACAAAATTCTTTTGTCAACTGATTCCTTGGCTCAAGACGATTCGATTGCACCATATGACGTCATTTTCCGTCATGAATATTTTCCCGCCATTTTGAATTTTATGAAAAACCTACTTTTTCGAACTCCTCCTAGGCCGTTTGTCCGATTTTCACGAAAATTGAACCACATCATCTCCAGACCATGGTGACAAAAAGTTATCCAAAGAAAGTTGAAATGTCAAACCGTTTATGAATAACTTACGAAAGAATCCGACGTAATGATCGCAAAAATGAACTTGAGGCTCTATCTCCACAACGCATTAGCGTTTTCTGACCAAACTCGGTGTGTGTTATGTCAATCATGGTCTGAGGCTACCTGCAGAGTTTTGGCGCTGTGCCCCCTAGTGGTCAGGAGATATGAAAAAGTGACATTTTTCCTTACAACTCCTGAACGCTTTGTCCAAAAATCATAAAACTGGTCTCATTAGATTCAGTGCATCATGCCGAGTCGTGCGATACCAAATTTTCCCATATCGGCCATTTAGAGCGTCGGCCATTTTGAATATTGTCATAAATTGCTATATTTAACAAATGGATTGGCGTATCGTTACGAAACTCAATATGTGTCTTCGGCACCTAACCTTAATACGGCACAAAAAGTTTGGGGGCAGCGCCACCTTGTGGTCAAAAGTTATAACCAAATTTACAAATATGCTAATAACTTTTGATGACGTTAACCTATTGTAAAACAAATGGTCTTAATGTGTTCATTGGGTCAAGCCGAGACCATAGATACCAAATATGTCATATTCGGCCAAACCTCCGATTTGCCATGTTATTTTTCTTTAAAAACCTACTTTTTCGAACTCCTCCCAGACCGTTTGTCCAATTTTCACCAAAATTGAACCACATCATCTCCAGACCATCATGACAAAAAGTTATCCAAAGAAAGTTGATATGTCAAACCGTTTACGAATAACTCGCGAAAGAATCCAACGTAATGGTCGCAAAAATGAAATTGAGACTTTATCTCCGCAACGCATTAGCGTTTTCTGACCAAACTAGGTGTGTATTATGTCAATCATGGTCTGAGGCTACCTGCAGAGTTTTGGTGCTCTGCCCCCTAGTGGTCAGGAGATATTAAAAAACTGACTTTTTTGATTATAACTCCTGAACCCTTTGGCCAAAAATCATGAAACTGGTCTCTTTAGATCCAGTGGGTCATGCCGAGTCCTGTGATACCAAATTTTCCCATATCGGCCATTTTGAGCGTCTGCCATTTCGATTTTTCTTATAAGATTCTATGTTTAACAAACACATGACTTTAGTTGTCTGTCAGCAACGGTTTACCCAATTGAAAGCAAACTTTGCATGTGTCAATGTCACCACACTCTCAATGTACCACATGAATTGACACTACAATGTGGTTACAGCGCTGCCTGTTGGTTGAATGTGATAAACCATTAAATCGAATTACTAAAGACCGTATTGTTGATTTTTCAGCCATTTAGACTTAAGTCATATTGAAATGTCTTTAGATTCTTACTGCCGTTGGTCTGATGATGCCAGCCATGTCGGCATGACATTTAATGCCCTCCTTGCGCTTGGCCCCGTGATGGCTGCTAGCAGCTATATTTAGGGGCCAAGCACCGAAGGTGCGGAGGCACCTATTGTTTTTGTTCCGGTTCTTATTATTAGGGGCCAAGCACCGAAGGTGCGGAGGCACCTATTGTTTTTGTTCCGGTTCTTATTATTAGGGGCCAAGCACCGAAGGTGCGAAGGCACCTATTGTTTCTGTTCCGGTTCTTATTATTATTCTTCATCTTCTTCTTCTTCCGCCATGAAAGTCTATGGCAGCCCATAGAACCGTATGCGGGAAAATGATGAAAGTTGGCACACTCATTAAAGACAGTCCAATCATTGACCATAACAAATTTGAAGTCTCTAACTCAATATCTCTAGCGCCACCAACTGTCCAAAGTTGAACTAACGTTTATGCTAATAACTTTTGAACCGTATGACCTAGAAACAAAATTCTTATGTCCACTGATTCCTTGGCTCAAGACGATTCGATTGCACCCTATGACGTCATTTTCCGTCATGAATATTTTCCCGCCATTTTGAATTTTATGAAAAACCTACTTTTTCGAACTCCTCCTAGGCCGTTTGTCCGATTTTCACGAAAATTGAACCACATCATCTCCAGACCATGGTGACAAAAAGTTATCCAAAGAAAGTTGAAATGTCAAACCGTTTATGAATAACTCACGAAAGAATCCGACGTAATGATCGCAAAAATGAACTTGAGGCTCTATCTCCACAACGCATTAGCGTTTTCTGACCAAACTCGGTGTGTGTTATGTCAATCATGGTCTGAGGCTACCTGCAGAGTTTTGGCGCTGTGCCCCCTAGTGGTCAGGAGATATGAAAAAGTGACATTTTTCCTTACAACTCCTGAACGCTTTGTCCAAAAATCATAAAACTGGTCTCGTTAGATTCAGTGCATCATGCCGAGTCGTGCGATACCAAATTTTCCCATATTGGCCATTTAGAGCGTCGGCCATTTTGAATATTGTCATAAATTGCTATATTTAACAAATGGATTGGCGTATCGTTACGAAACTCAATATGTGTCTTCGGCACCTAACCTTGATACGGCACAAAAAGTTTGGGGGCAGCGCCACCTTGTGGTCAAAAGTTATAACCAAATTTACAAATATGCTAATAACTTTTGATGACGTTAACCTATTGTAAAACAAATGGTCTTAATGTGTTCATTGGGTCAAGCCGAGACCATAGATACCAAATATGTCATATTCGGCCAAACCTCCGATTTGCCATGTTATTTTTCTTTAAAAACCTACTTTTTCGAACTCCTCCCAGACCGTTTGTCCAATTTTCACCAAAATTGAACCACATCATCTCCAGACCATCATGACAAAAAGTTATCCAAAGAAAGTTGATATGTCAAACCGTTTACGAATAACTCGCGAAAGAATCCAACGTAATGGTCGCAAAAATGAAATTGAGGCTTTATCTCCGCAACGCATTAGCGTTTTCTGACCAAACTAGGTGTGTATTATGTCAATCATGGTCTGAGGCTACCTGCAGAGTTTTGGCGCTCTGCCCCCTAGTGGTCAGGAGATATTAAAAAACTGACTTTTTTAATTATAACTCCTGAACCCTTTGGCCAAAAATCATGAAACTGGTCTCTTTAGATCCAGTGGGTCATGCCGAGTCCTGTGATACCAAATTTTCCCATATCGGCCATTTTGAGCGTCTGCCATTTCGATTTTTCTTATAAGATTCTATGTTTAACAAACACATGACTTTAGTGCTCTGTCAGCAATGGTTTACCCAATGGAAAGCAAACTTTGCATGTGGCAATGTCACCACACTCTCAATGTACCACATGAATTGACACTACATTTTGGTTACAGCGCTGCCTGTTGGTTGAATGTGATACACCATTAAATCGAAATACTAAAGACCGTATTGTTGATTTTTCAGCCATTTGGACTTAAGTCTTATTGAAATGTATTTAGATTCTTACTGCCGTTGGTCTGATGATGCCAGCCATGTCGGCATGACATTTAATGCCCTCCTTGCGCTTGGCCCCGTGATGGCTGCTAGCAGCTATATTTATTATTCTTTTTCTTGTGCCATGGGAGTCTATGGCAGCCCATAGAACCGTAAACGGGAAAATGAAAAAAATTTGGCACACTCATAAAGGACAGTCCAATCATTGACCATAGCAAAATTGAAGTCTCTAACTCAATCTCTATAGCGCCACCAACTGTCCAAAGTTGCACTCACGTTTACGTAAATAACTTTTGAACCGTATGTCCTAGAAACAAAATTCTTTTGTCAACTGATTCCTTGGCTCAAGACGATTCGATTGCACCCTATGACGTCATTTTCCGTCATGAATATTTTCCCGCCATTTTGAATTTTATGAAAAACCTACTTTTTCGAACTCCTCCTAGGCCGTTTGTCCGATTTTCACGAAAATTGAACCACATCATCTCCAGACCATGGTGACAAAAAGTTATCCAAAGAAAGTTGAAATGTCAAACCGTTTATGAATAACTCACGAAAGAATCCGACGTAATGATCGCAAAAATGAACTTGAGGCTATATCTCCACAACGCATTAGCGTTTTCTGACCAAACTCGGTGTGTGTTATGTCAATCATGGTCTGAGGCTACCTGCAGAGTTTTGGCGCTGTGCCCCCTAGTGGTCAGGAGATATGAAAAAGTGACATTTTTCCTTACAACTCCTGAACGCTTTGTCCAAAAATCTTAAAACTGGTCTCGTTAGATTCAGTGCATCATGCCGAGTCGTGCGATACCAAATTTTCCCATATCGGCCATTTAGAGCGTCGGCCATTTTTAATATTGTCATAAATTGCTATATTTAACAAATGGATTGGCGTATCGTTACGAAACTCAATATGTGTCTTCGTCACCTAACATTGATATGGCACAAAAAGTTTGGGGGCAGCGCCACCTTGTGGTCAAAAGTTATAACCAAATTTACAAATATGCTAATAACTTTTGATGACGTTAACCTATTGTAAAACAAATGGTCTTAATGTGTTCATTGGGTCAAGCCGAGACCATAGATACCAAATATGTCATATTCGGCCAAACCTCCGATTTGCCATGTTATTTTTCTTTAAAAACCTACTTTTTCGAACTCCTCCCAGACCGTTTGTCCAATTTTCACCAAAATTGAACCACATCATCTCCAGACCATCATGACAAAAACTTATCCAAAGAAAGTTGATATGTCAAACCGTTTACGAATAACTCGCGAAAGAATCCGACGTAATGGTCGCAAAATTGAAATTGAGGCTTTATCTCCGCAACGCATTAGCGTTTTCTGACCAAACTAGGTGTGTGTTATGTCAAACATGGTCTGAGGCTACCTGCAGAGTTTTGGCGCTCTGCCCCCTAGTGGTCAGGATATATTAAAAAACTGACTTTTTTGATTATAACTCCTGAACCCTTTGGCCAAAAATCATGAAACTGGTCTCTTTAGATCCAGTGGGTCATGCCGAGTCCTGTGATACCAAATTTTCCCATATCGGCCATTTTGAGCGTCTGCCATTTCGATTTTTCTTATAAGATTCTATGTTTAACAAACACATGACTTTAGTGCTCTGTCAGCAATGGTTTACCCAATGGAAAGCAAACTTTGCATGTGGCAATGTCACCACACTCTCAATGTACCACATGAATTGACACTACATTTTGGTTACAGCGCTGCCTGTTGGTTGAATGTGATACACCATTAAATCGAAATACTAAAGACCGTATTGTTGATTTTTCAGCCATTTGGACTTAAGTCATATTGAAATGTATTTAGATTCTTACTGCCGTTGGTCTGATGATGCCAGCCATGTCGGCATGACATTTAATGCCCTCCTTGCGCTTGGCCCCGTGATGGCTGCTAGCAGCTATATTTAGGGGCCAAGCACCGAAGGTGCGGAGGCACCTATTGTTTTTGTTCCGGTTCTTATTATTATTAGGGGCCAAGCACCGAAGGTGCGGAGGCACCTATTGTTTTTGTTCCGGTTCTTTATTATTATTCTTCTTCTTCTTCCGTCATTGAAGTCTATGACAGCCCATAGAACCGTAAGCGGGAAAATGAAAAAAAGTTGGCACACTCATAAAGGACAGTCCAATCATTGACCATAGCAAAATTGAAGTCTCTAACTCAATCTCTATAGCGCCACCAACTGTCCAAAGTTGCACTCACGTTTACGTAAATAACTTTTGAACCGTATGTCCTAGAAACAAAATTCTTTTGTCCACTGATTCCTTGGCTCAAGACGATTCGATTGCACCCTATGACGTCATTTTCCGTCATGAATATTTTCCCGCCATTTTGAATTTTATGAAAAACCTACTTTTTCGAACTCCTCCTAGGCCGTTTGTCCGATTTTCACGAAAATTGAACCACATCATCTCCAGACCATGGTGACAAAAAGTTATCCAAAGAAAGTTGAAATGTCAAACCGTTTATGAATAACTCACGAAATAATCCGACGTAATGATCGCAAAAATGAACTTGAGGCTCTATCTCCACAACGCATTAGCGTTTTCTGACCAAACTCGGTGTGTGTTATGTCAATCATGGTCTGAGGCTACCTGCAGAGTTTTGGCGCTGTGCCCCCTAGTGGTCAGGAGATATGAAAAAGTGACATTTTTCCTTACAACTCCTGAACGCTTTGTCTAAAAATCATAAAACTGGTCTCGTTAGATTCAGTGCATCATGCCGAGTCGTGCGATACTAAATTTTCCCATATCGGCCATTTAGAGCGTCGGCCATTTTGAATATTGTCATAAATTGCTATATTTAACAAATGGATTGGCGTATCGTTACGAAACTCAATATGTGTCTTCGGCACCTAACCTTGATACGGCACAAAAAGTTTGGGGGCAGCGCCACCTTGTGGTCAAAAGTTATAACCAAATTTACAAATATGCTAATAACTTTTGATGACGTTAACCTATTGTAAAACAAATGGTCTTAATGTGTTCATTGGGTCAAGCCGAGACCATAGATACCAAATATGTCATATTCGGCCAAACCTCCGATTTGCCATGTTATTTTTCTATAAAAACCTACTTTTTCGAACTCCTCCCAAACCGTTTGCTCAATTTTCACCAAAATTGAATCACATCATCTTCAGACCCTGTTGACAAAAAGTTATAGAAATGAAGTTGATTCGCCAAACTGTTTTCGATAAAATTGCAATCGAATTTGACCAAATGGCCACCAAATAAAGCGAGGCGTATATCTCTGCAACGCATTAGCATTTTCTGACCAAACTTTCTGTGTGCCATGTCAATCATGATCTGAGGCTACTTGCCGAGTTTTAGCGCAGTGCAATCTAGTGGTCCGGAGATATAAACAAAGTGGTGCTTTTGCTTACAGCTTTTTTGCTTCTCACTTAAGACAATAAAACTCGAAATGTCAACTACAGCCACTAAATGTCAGCAGAACATTACTCAACATGTCATTTGCCCTTTTCACATTGATGAAAATGATACATTAAGGAAAATTAGTCAATTAAACATTTAGTTTTATTCAAAAGTTCTGTTGTTGTTTTTACTATAACTATAAAAATAAACCTCTTCATAATGAATAAAAATAATTATACTTCTTATAATATATCAATAAGTTGCTGTTTTCTTTTCAAGAACTGTTTACATGAATTAAAACAGACTAATGAAGAAAATACTGATATGTTTATTATTGTAAATCAAATCATACAATGATTAATTTGACTTTAACTACATTGGATCTACAGGGTTTATTTTCCCCATTTTAAAAATGCACATAGTAAGTAGACTGTCAGTGTATGCTTAAAGTGAAATTATTTGATACAATTACATTTTAGAGACAAAGGGTTTTCTCTCCAGCCAAGATGAAGTGCTTTGATGTCAAAATGACTATAATGCTGTATTTCAGCAATGCTTTACCCAATTGACACCAAACTTTGCATGTGTCATTGTCATCTCTCTCTGGACATACCACATGAATTGACACATCAATTTGGTTAGAGCGCTGCTTGTTGGTCAAACGTGATAAACCATTAAATCGAATTGCTAAAGACCGTATTGATGATTTTTCAGCCATTTAGACTGAAGTCATATTGAAACGTCTTTAGATGTTTACTGCTGTTGGTCGGATGCTGCCAGCCATATCGGCATGACATTTAATGCCCTCTTTGCGCTTGGCCCCGTGATGGCTGCTAGCAGCTATATTTATTATTATTATTCTTCTTCTGCCATTGAAGTCTATGACAGCCCATAGAACCGTAAGCGGGAAAATGAAAAAAAGTTGGCACACTCATAAAGGAGAGTCTAATCATTGACCATAGCAAAATTGAAGTCTCTAACTCAATCTCTCTACCGCCACCAACTGTCCAAAGTTGCACTCACGTTTACGTAAATAACTTTTGAACCGTATGTCCTAGCAACAAAATTCTTTTGTCCACTGATTCCTTGGCTCAAGACGATTCGATTGCACCCTATGACGTCATTTTCCGTCATGAAAATTTTCCCGCCATTTTGAATTTTATGAAAAACCTACTTTGTCGAACTCCTCCTAGGCCGTTCGTCCGATGTTCACGAAAATTGAACCACATCATCTCCTGACAAAGTGGACAAAACGATATATAAACAAAGTTGATTCGTCAAACCGTTTACGAATAACTCGTGAAAGAATCTGAGGTAAAAGTCGCCAAAATGAAATTGAGGCTTTATCTCCCCAATGCATTAGCCTTTTCTGACCAAACTAGGTGTGTGTTATGTCAATCATGGTTTGAGGCTACCTGCAGAGTTTTGGCGCTGTGCCCCCTAGTGGTCAGGAGTTATCAAAAACTGACTTTTTTGCTTATAACTTCTGAACCCTTTGGCCAAAAATCATGAAACTGGTCTCTTTAGATCCAGTGGGTCATGCCGAGTCCTGTGATACCAAATATTCCCATATCGGCCATTTTGAGCGTCTGCCATTTCGATTTTTCTTATAAGAGGCTATGTTTAACAAACACTTGACTTTAGTGCTCTGTCAGCAATGGTTTACCCAATTGAAAGCAAACTTTGCATGTGTCAATGTCACCACACTCTCAATGTACCACACACTACAATTTGGTTACAGCGCTGCCTGTTGGTTGAATGCGATAAACCATTAAATCGAATTGCTAAAGACCGTATTGTTGGTTTTTCAGCCATTTAGACTTAAGCCATATTGAAATGTCTTTAGATTTTTACTGCCGTTGGTCTGATGATGCCAGTCATGTCGGCATGACATTTAATGCCCTCCTTGCGCTTGGCCCCGTGATGGCTGCTAGCAGCTATATTTAGGGGCCAAGCACCGAAGGTGCGGAGGCACCTATTGTTTTTGTTCCGGTTCTTATTATTATTATTATTATTCTTTTTCTTCTGCCATTGAAGTCTATGACAGCCCATAGAACCGTAAGCGGGAAAATGAAAAAAAGTTGGCACACTCATAAAGGACAGTCCAATCATTGACCATGGCAAAATTGAAGTCTCTAACTCAATCTCTATTGCGCCACCAACTGTCCAAAGTTGCACTCACGTTTATGTAAATAACTTTTGAACCGTATGTCCTAGAAACAAAATTCTTTTGTCCACTGATTCCTTGGCTCAAGACGATTCGAATGCACCCTATGACGTCATTTTCCGTCATGAAAATTTTCCCGCCATTTTGAATTTTATGAAAAACCTACTTTTTCGAACTCCTCCTAGGCCGTTGGTCCGATTTTCACGAAAATTGAACCACATCATCTCCAGACAATGTGGACAAAACGATATATAAAGAAAGTTGATTCGTCAAACCGTTTACGAATAACTCGCGAAAGAATCCGAGGTAAAAGTCGCCAAAATGAAATTGAGGCTTTATCTCCGCAATGCATTAGCCTTTTATGACCAAACTAGGTGTGTGTTATGTCAATCAGGGTCTGAGGCAACCTGCAGAGTTTTGGCGCTGTGCCCCCTAGTGGTCAGGAGATATGAAAAAGTTAAATATTTGCTTATAACTTCTGAACGCTTTGGCCAAAAATAATAAAACTGGTCTCTTTAGATTCAGTGCATCATGCCGAGTCGTGCGATACCAAATTTTCCCATATCGGCCATTTTGAGCGTCGGCCATTTTGAATATTGTCATAAATTGCTATATTTAACAAAGATATTGGCGTATTGTTACGAAACTCAATATGTGTCTTCGGCACCTAACCTTGATACGACTCAAAAAGTTTCGAGGCAGGACCCCCTTGTGGTCAAAAATTATAACCAAATTTACAAATATGCTAATAACTTTTGAGTGCGTTAACCTATGGTAAAACAAATTATCTTTATACGTTCCTTGGGTCAAACCGAGAACACCGATACCAAATTTGTCATAGTCGGCCAAACTTCTTGTCCACCATGTTGTTTTTCTTTAAAAACCTACTTTTTCGAACTCCTCCCAGACCGTTTGTCCAATTTTCACCAAAATTAAACCACATCATCTCCAGACCATCGTGACAAAAAGATATCCAAAGAAAGTTGATATGTCAAACCGTTTACGAATAACTCGCAAAAGAATCCGACGTAATGGTCGCAAAAATGAAATTGAGGCTTTATCTCCGCAACGCATTAGCGTTTTCTGACCAAACTTGGTGTGTGCTATGTCAATCATGGTCTGAGGCTACCTGCAGAGTTTTGGCGCTCTGCCCCCTAGTGGTCAGGAGATATTTAAAAACTGACATTTTTGATTATAACTCCTGAACGCTTTGTCTAAAAATCATGAAACTGCTGTCTTTGGATCCAGTGGGACATGCCGAGCCCTGTGATACCAAATTTTCCCATATCGGCCATTTTGAGCGTCTGCCATTTCGATATTTCTTATAAGATGCTATATTTAACAAACACATGACTTTAGTGCTCTGTCAGCAATGGCTTACCCAATTGAAAGCAAACTTTGCATGTGTCAATGTCACCACACTCTCAATGTACCACATGAATTGACACTACAATTTGGTTACAGCGCTGCCTGTTGGTCGAACGTGATAAACCATTAAATCGAATTACTAAAGACCGTATTGTTGATTTTTCAGCCATTTAGACTTAAGTCATATTGAAATGTCTTTAGACTCTTACTGCCGTTGGTCTGATGATGCCAGCCATGTCGGCATGACATTTAATGCCCTCCTTGCGCTTGGCCCCGTGATGGCTGCTAGCAGCTATATTTATTATTCTTTTTCTTGTGCCATGGGAGTCTATGACAGCCCATAGAACCGTAAACGGGAAAATGAAAAAAAGTTGGCACACTCATAAAGGACAGTCCAATCATTGACCATAGCAAAATTGAAGTCTCTAACTCAATCTCTATAGCGCCACCAACTGTCCAAAGTTGCACTCACGTTTACGTAAATAACTTTTGAACCGTATGTCCTAGAAACAAAATTCTTATGTCCACTGATTCCTTGGCTCAAGACGATTCGATTGCACCCTATGACGTCATTTTCCGTCATGAATATTTTCCCGCCATTTTGAATTTTATGAAAAACCTACTTTTTCGAACTCCTCCTAGGCCGTTTGTCAGATTTTCACGAAAATTAAACCACATCATCTCCAGACCATCGTGACAAAAAGTTATCCAAAGAAAGTTGAAATGTCAAACCGTTTATGAATAACTCACGAAAGAATCCGACGTAATGATCGCAAAAATGAACTTGAGGCTCTATCTCCACAACGCATTAGCGTTTTCTGACCAAACTCGGTGTGTGTTATGTCAATCATGGTCTGAGGCTACCTGCAGAGTTTTGGCGCTGTGCCCCCTAGTGGTCAGGAGATATGAAAAAGTGAAATTTTTCCTTACAACTCCTGAACGCTTTGTCCAAAAATCATAAAACTGGTCTCTTTAGATTCAGTGTATCATGCCGAGTCGTGCGATACTAAATTTTCCCATTTCGGCCATTTAGAGCGTCGGCCATTTTGAATATTGTCATAAATTGCTATATTTAACAAATGGATTGGCGTATCGTTACGAAACTCAATAAGTGTCTTCGGCACCTAACCTTGATACGGCACAAAAAGTTTGGGGGCAGCGCCACCTTGTGGTCAAAAGTTATAACCAAATTTACAAATATGCTAATAACTTTTGATGACGTTAACCTATTGTAAAACAAATGGTCTTAATGTGTTCATTGGGTCAAGCCGAGACCATAGATACCAAATATGTCATATTCAGCCAAACCTCCGATTTGCCATGTTATTTTTCTATAAAAACCTACTTTTTCGAACTCCTCCCAGACCGTTTGTCCAATTTTCACCAAAATTAAACCACATCATCTCCAGACCATCATGACAAAACGGTATATAAACAAAGATGATTCGCCAAACCGTTTACGAATAACTCGCGAAAGAATTCGACACAGTGGCCATAGAATTGAAAGCGAGGCTATATCTACGTAACTCATTAGCGTATTCTGACCAAAATAGGTGTGTTTTTTGTCAATCATGGTCTGAGGCTACCTGCAGAGTTTTGGCGCTCTGCCCCCTAGTGGTCAGGAGATATTAAAAAACTGACATTTTTGATTATAACTCCTGAACGCTTTGTCTAAAAATCATGAAACTGCTGTCTTTAGATCCAGTGGGTCATGCCGAGTCCTGTGATACCAAATATTCCCATATCGGCCATTTTGAGCGTCTGCCATTTCAATTTTTCTTATAAGATGCTATGTTTAACAAACACATGACTTTAGTGCTCTGTCAGCAATGGTTTACCCAATTGAAAGCAAACTTTGCATGTGTCAATGTCACCACACTCTCAATGTACCACATGAATTGACACTACAATTTGGTTACAGCGCTGCCTGTTGGTTGAATGTGATAAACCATTAAATCGAATTACTAAAGACCGTATTGTTGATTTTTCAGCCATTTAGACTTAAGTCATATTGAAATGTCTTTAGATTCTTACTGCCGTTGGTCTGATGATGCCAGCCATGTCGGCATGACATTTAATGCCCTCCTTGCGCTTGGCCCCGTGATGGCTGCTAGCAGCTATATTTATTAGGGGCCAAGCACCGAAGGTGCGAAGGCACCTATTGTTTCTGTTCCGGTTCTTATTATTATTCTTCATCTTCTTCTTCCGCCATGAAAGTCTATGGCAGCCCATAGAACCGTATGCGGGAAAATGATGAAAGTTGGCACACTCATTAAAGACAGTCCAATCATTGACCATAACAAATTTGAAGTCTCTAACTCAATATCTCTAGCGCCACCAACTGTCCAAAGTTGAACTAACGTTTATGCTAATAACTTTTGAACCGTATGACCTAGAAACAAAATTCTTATGTCCACTGATTCCTTGGCTCAAGACGATTCGATTGCACCCTATGACGTCATTTTCCGTCATGAAATTTTTCCCGCCATTTTGAATTTTATGAAAAACCTACTTTTTCGAACTCCTCCTAGACCGTTTTTCCGATTTCAACGAAAATTGAACCACATCATCGCCAGACCATGTGGACAAAAAGTTATCCAAAGAAAGTTGATATGTCAAACCGTTTACGAATAACTCGCGAAAGAATCCGACGTAATGGTCGCAAAAATGAAATTGAGGCTTTATCTCCGCAACGCATTAGCGTTTTCTGACCAAACTAGGTGTGTGTTATGTCAATCATGATCTGAGGCTACCTGCAGAGTTTTGGCGCTGTGCCCCCTAGTGGTCAGGAGATATGAAAAAGTTAAATATTTGCTTATAACTTCTGAACGCTTTGGCCAAAAATAATAAAACTGGTCTCTTTAGATTCAGTGCATCATGCCGAGTCGTGCGATACCAAATTTTCCCATATCGGCCATTTTGAGCGTCGGCCATTTTGAATATTGTCATAAATTGCTATATTTAACAAAGATATTGGCGTATCGTTACGAAACTCAATATTTGTCTTCGGCACCTAACCTTGATACGACTCAAAAAGTTTCGAGGCAGCACCCCCTTGTGGTCAAAAATTATAACCAAATCTACAAATATGGTAATAACTTTTGAGTGCGTTAACCTATGGTAAAACAAATTATCTTTATACGTTCCTTGGGTCAAACCAAGAACACAGATACCAAATTTGTCATAGTCGGCCAAACTTCTTGTCCACCATGTTGTTTTTCTTTAAAAACCTACTTTTTCGAACTCCTCCCAGACCGTTTGTCCAATTTTCACCAAAATTAAACCACATCATCTCCAGACCATCATGACAAAAAGATATCCAAAGAAAGTTGATATGTCAAACCGTTTACGAATAACTCGCGAAAGAATCCGACGTAATGGTCGCAAAAATGAAATTGAGGCTTTATCTCCACAACGCATTAGTGTTTTCTGACCAAACTAGGTGTGTGTTATGTCAATCATGGTCTGAGGCTACCTGCAGAGTTTTGGCGTTCTGCCCCCTAGTGGTCAGGAGATATTAAAAAACTGACATTTTTGTTTATAACTCCTGAACGCTTTGTCTAAAAATCATGAAACTGCTGTCTTTAGATCCAGTGGGTCATGCCGAGTCCTGTGATACCAAATTTTCCCATATCGGCCATTTTGAGCGTCTGCCATTTCGATTTTTCTTATAAGATGCTATGTTTAACAAACACATGACTTTAGTGCTCTGTCAGCAATGGTTTACCCAATTGAAAGCAAACTTTGCATGTGTCAATTTCACCACACTCTCAGTGTACCACATGAATTGACACTACAATTTGGTTTCAGTGCTGCCTGTTGGTTGAATGTGATAAACCATTAAATCGAATTACTAAAGACCGTATTGTTGATTTTTCAGCCATTTAGACTTAAGTCATATTGAAATGTCTTTAGATTCCTACTGCCGTTGGTCTGATGATGCCAGCCATGTCGGCATGACATTTAATGCCCTCCTTGCGCTTGGCCCCGTGATGGCTGCTAGCAGCTATATTTATTATTCTTCTTCTTCTTCTTCCACCCAGAAGTCAATGGCAGCCCATAGAACCATATGCAGGAAAATGATGAAATTTGGCACACACATAGAGGACAGTCCAATCATTGACCACACCAATTTTGGAGTCTCTACCTCAATCCCTCTAGCGCCACCAACTGTCCAAAGTTACACTTACATTTATGCTAATAACTCTTGAACCATAAGGGCTAGAAACAAAATTCCTTTGTCCACTGATTCCTTGGCTCATGCTGATTCGATTGCACCCTATGACGTCATTTTCCGTCATGAAAATTTTTCCGCAATTTTGAGTTTTATGAAAAACCTACTTTGTCGAACTCCTCCTAGGCCGTTTGTCCGATTCTCACAAAAATTGAACCACATCATCTCCAGACTATGGAGACAAAAAGTTATGGAAATCAAGTTGATTGGTC
Source organism: Rhodeus uyekii (assembly GCA_037043235.1). NCBI lineage: Eukaryota > Metazoa > Chordata > Actinopteri > Cypriniformes > Acheilognathidae > Rhodeus > Rhodeus uyekii. The sequence continues at coordinate 2,291,947 of JAWRVZ010000060.1, forward strand.
ATTCCGTTTTTGATAAACTTGCGAAAGAGTTCGACGAATTTGCCGCAAAAATGAACTTGAGGCTATATCTCCGCAACGCATTTGCATATTCAGACCAAAATTGGTGTGTGTCATAGTAGTCATAATCTGAGGCTACCTGCAGAGTTTTGGTGCACTGCCCCCTAGTGGTCAGGAGATATAAAAAATTGACTTTTTTGCTTATAACTTCTGAACACTTTGGTCAAAAATCATAAAACTGGTCTCTTTAGATTCAGGGCATCATGCTGAGTCGTCCGATACCAAATTTTCTTATATCGGCCATTTTGGGCGTTGGCCATTTTGAAATTTGTCGTAAAATGCTATATTTTACAAACGCATTGGCGTATCATTACGAAACTCAGTATGTGTCTTTGGGACCTTGATTTGAACCTACACCAAAAGTTTCGGGGCAGCGCCACCTTGTGGTCAAAAGTTATAACACAATTTCCAAAAATGCTAATAACTTTTGATTACATTAAGCTATTTTAAAACAAATGATCTTAATATGTTCCTTGGGTCACACCGAGAACACAGATACCAAATTTGACATAGTTTGCCTAAATTTCATATCCGCCATGTTGTTTCATTCAAAAACCTACTTTTTCAAACTCCTCCCAGACCGTTTGTACGATTTTCACCAAAATCGAATCGTATCATCTTCAGACTGTGCTGACAAAAAGTTATGGATTTCGTGTCGATAGACAAAACCGTTTTCGTATACCGCAATTACAAATTTGAGGTAGTGATGACAAAATGACTTTAATGCTTTGAGTCAGTAATGTTTTGTCCAAATAACACCAAACTTTGCAGATTTCATTGTCACATTACTCGGACCCAATTCTAACAATTTGGACACAGCGCCAACTATTGGTCCAAAGCGATAAACTTTTCATTCAAATTACAGTGTCTGTATTAATGATTTTTCAGCCATTTAGCCTAAAATCATATTAAAATGCATTTAGTTGTTGATTACTTCAATTGCTCTTATGCTGCCGGCCACGTCAATGCCCTGTTTGTGCTTGGCCCCGTCATTGCTGCTTGCAGCTATATTTATTATTATTCTTTTTCTTGTGCCATGGGAGTCTATGGCAGCCCATAGAACCGTAAACGGGAAAATGAAAAAAATTTGGCACACTCATAAAGGACAGTCCAATCATTGACCATAGCAAAATTGAAGTCTCTAACTCAATCTCTATAGCGCCACCAACTGTCCAAAGTTGCACTCACGTTTACGTAAATAACTTTTGAACCATATGTCCTAGAAACAAAATTCTTTTGTCAACTGATTCCTTGGCTCAAGACGATTCGATTGCACCCTATGACGTCATTTTCCGTCATGAATATTTTCCCGCCATTTTGAATTTTATGAAAAACCTACTTTTTCAAACTCCTCCTAGGCCGTTTGTCCGATTTCAACGAAAATTGAACCACATCATCTCCAGACAATGTGGACAAAAAGTTATCCAAAGAAAGTTGATATGTCAAACCGTTTACGAATAACTCGCGAAAGAATCCGACGTAATGGTCGCAAAAATGAAATTGAGGCTTTATCTCCGCAACGCATTAGCGTTTTCTGACCAAACTAGGTGTGTGTTATGTCAATCATGATCTGAGGCTACCTGCAGAGTTTTGGCGCTGTGCCCCCTAGTGGTCAGGAGATATGAAAAAGTTAAATATTTGCTTATAACTTCTGAACGCTTTAGCCAAAAATAATAAAACTGGTCTCTTTAGATTCAGTGCATCATGCCGAGTCGTGTGATACCAAATTTTCCCATATCGGCCATTTTGAGCGTCGGCCATTTTTAATATTGTCATAAATTGCTATATTTAACAAAGATATTGGCGTATCGTTACGAAACTCAATATGTGTCTTCGGCACCTAACCTTGATACGACTCAAAAAGTTTCGAGGCAGCACCCCCTTGTGGTCAAAAATGATAACCAAATTTACAAATATGCTAATAACTTTTGAGTGCGTTAACCTATGGTAAAACAAATTATCTTTATACGTTCCTTGGGTCAAACCGAGAACACAGATACCAAATTTGTCATAGTCGGCCAAACTTCTTGTCCACCATGTTGTTTTTCTTTAAAAACCTACTTTTTCGAACTCCTCCCAGACCGTTTGTCCAATTTTCACCAAAATTAAACCACATCATCTCCAGACAATGTGGACAAAAAGTTATCCAAAGAAAGTTGATATGTCAAACCGTTTACGAATAACTCGCGAAAGAATCCGACATAATGGTCGCAAAAATGAAATTGAGGCTTTATCTCCGCAACGCATTAGCGTTTTCTGACCAAACTAGGTGTGTGTTATGTCAATCATGGTCTGAGGCTACCTGCAGAGTTTTGGCGCTCTGCCCCCTAGTGGTCAGGAGATATTAAAAAACTGACATTTTTGATTATAACTCCTGAACGCTTTGTCTAAAAATCATGAAACTGCTGTCTTTAGATCCAGTGGGTCATGCCGAGCCCTGTGATACCAAATTTTCCCATATCGGCCATTTTGAGCGTCTGCCATTTCGATTTTTCTTATAAGATGCTATGTTTAACAAACACATGACTTTAGTGCTCTGTCAGCAATGGTTTACCCAATTGAAAGCAAACTTTGCATGTGTCAATGTCACCACACTCAATGTACCACATGAATTGACACTACAATTTGGTTACAGCGCTGCCTGTTGGTTGAACGTGATAAACCATTAAATTGAATTACTAAAGACCGTGTTGTTGATTTTTCAGCCATTTAGACTTAAGTCATATTGAAGTGTCTTTAGATTCTTACTGCCGTTGGTCTGATGATGCCAGCCATGTCGGCATGACATTTAATGCCCTCCTTGCGCTTGGCCCCGTGATGGCTGCTAGCAGCTATATTTATTATTCTTTTTCTTCTGCCATTGAAGTCTATGACAGCCCATAGAACCGTAAGCGGGAAAATGAAACAAAGTTGGCACACTCATAAAGGACAGTCCAATCATTGACCATAGCAAAATTGAAGTCTCTAACTCAATCTCTATTGCGCCACCAACTGTCCAAAGTTGCACTCACGTTTACGTAAATAACTTTTGAACCGTATGTCCTAGAAACAAAATTCTTTTGTCCACTGATTCCTTGGCTCAAGACGATTCGATTGCACCCTATGACGTCATTTTCCGTCATGAAAATTTTCCCGCCATTTTGAATTTTTTGAAAAACCTACTCTTTCGAACTCCTCCTAGGCCGTTCGTCCGATTTTCACGAAAATTGAACCACATCATCTCCAGACAATGTGGACAAAACGATATATAAAGAAAGTTGATTCGTCAAACCGTTTACGAATAACTCGCAAAAGAATCTGAGGTAAAAGTCGCCAAAATGAAATTGAGGCTTTATCTCCGCAACGCATTAGCCTTTTCTGACCAAACTAGGTGTGTGTTATGTCAATCATTGTCTGAGGCAACCTGCAGAGTTTTGGCGCTGTGTCCCCTAGTGGTCAGGAGTTATGAAAAACTGACTTTTTTGCTTATAACTTCTGAACCCTTTGGCCAAAAATCATGAAACTGGTCTCTTTAGATCCAGTGGGTCATGCCGAGTCCTGTGATACCAAATTTTCCCATATCGGCCATTTTGAGCGTCTGCCATTTCAATTTTTCTTATAAGATGCTATGTTTAACAAACACATGACTTTAGTGCTCTGTCAGCAATGGTTTACCCAATTGAAAGCAAACTTTGCATGTGTCAATGTCACCACACTCTCAATGTACCACATGAATTGACACTACAATTTGGTTACAGCGCTGCCTGTTGGTTGAATGTGATAAACCATTAAATCGAATTACTAAAGACCGTATTGTTGATTTTTCAGCCATTTAGACTTAAGTCATATTGAAATGTCTTTAGATTCTTACTGCCGTTGGTCTGATGATGCCAGCCATGTCGGCATGACATTTAATGCCCTCCTTGCGCTTGGCCCCGTGATGGCTGCTAGTTATTAGGGGCCAAGCACCGAAGGTGCGGAGGCACCTATTGTTTCTGTTCCGGTTCTTATTATTAGGGGTTCAAACGCGAAGCGTTGAAAACCTATTGTAATTGTTAAGATTTTTATTATTATTATTATTATTCTGCCGTACTTCTTATCGTGCAGACCAAACCGTAATGTCTAGAGACTTGAAAGTTGGCCAGAAGGTAGGTCTCAATTTGGGGAGAACGTATCAAAATATGACCCCGATTGGCCAATAGGTGGCGCTACAGCGATCAAAATACCTAAATTGCTAATAACTCATAGACAGTTTGTCGTACACTCAAGTGTCTTATATCCCTGGAATCCTTGGCTCAAGACTTAAAAAATGTATATCTCCGATTTCATTTCCGCCTATAAAAATTTTCCGCCATTTTGAATTTTCTGAAAAAAATTTTTTTCGAACTCCTCATAGGCCGTTTGTCCAAATAACGTGAAAACTTCACACATATCATCTAGAGACTCTCATGACCAAAAGTTATTCAAATAATTTTGATCGGTGATTCAGGCTTGCAACAACACACTAAAACGTTCGCATAGTGCGGAGACACTTTTGCTAAAATCGTAATAACTCTGGAAGGCAAAGAGATAATATCAACAAACTTCACATAGTCATGTATAAGGTCATTTTGTGGTCACACCAAAAAAACTGGGCCAGTTGACCACTTGGTGGCGCTATATTGTGAAAAAAACACTAAATCACCTGTACAGGGTCACATGTTTGTCTGATTGTTCTGAAACTTGTCATGCACGGTCTTTGTCCAAGGGTCCATGATGGTCTATGAGGATATTGGTGTATCTCAAAAAACATGACCGTCATCGGCCAATGAACTTTGAGCATCAATTAGACTAGCTTAACGAAGGTCGATCGGAACGAAACTCAATGGACGTGTTTGACTCATGGCCCTAGTGGTCTGTCAGAATTTTGAAGAAAATCGGACACTAGTTGGCGCTAACGAGTTTTTTGCGTCTCTACTCACGTGGTGTTTCACGCATCTACAAAATATTGATATCATCTGATAGATCTCCTCATACTGAACAACTTTGCCTCAAGAACCACTGCTGTCAATCAAATTGTTTGCGAAATATTGGAGATTTTTGAAATTTCAAATTTTTCGAACTCGTCATAGGCCGTCAATCTCACTGGCTTGAAAATTCACACGCATCATCTAAGGACACTCAAGGCAAAAAGTTGTCAAAGGATTTTCGATTAGTTAAACCGTTCAGCAAATACAATTTTTCATATATTTCTGATTTGGCCTATTGTGATTAAAATGTCTATATATCTTGTCCAAAAACAAGAAACTTCACAAAACTGTGTAAATGTTAAGAACAAGACATTATGAAGAAATTTGTTTGGTTTCATGTATTTCTGATGCTCGTACGGCTCACAATAAATTATAAACGATCTACATTTTTAAATCTTAGAAAAGCTGTAATACTAGTTTTGTCCTCAAGAGAAACGTCACAGATCTGTGAACATGTTAAGAACAAGTCATTTTGAAAAAATGTGTCAGGTCTCATGTATTTCTGATGCTCATAGGGCTCACAATAAATTACAAACGATCTACATTTTAAAATCTTAGAAAAGCTGTAATGCTACTTTTGTCCACAAGAGGCAGCATCAGGCTAGAAAATCTTTTTATGTGGAGAACAAGTCAGATTGACATAGACTGACATAAACTGACAGAACAGTTCAGATGTTCAGTTCACAATATCATTTAATCTTCTCAGTCTGAACATCTTTGAAAGATGTCTATTCATTGTTTGCACAGAGTAGAAACTTCACAGAACTGTGCTCATTAGGAAAACTAGTCAGATTGACCACAAACCGTCTTGACATCTCAGATGGTCTTGCGACGTTTGAACCCCGGTCATTGCTGCTTGCAGCTATATTTAGGGGTTCAAACGCGAAGCGTTGAAAACCTATTGTAATTGTTAGGATTTTTATTATTATTATTATTATTCTGCCGTACTTCTTATCGTGCAGACCAAACCGTAATGTCTAGAGACTTGAAAGTTGGCCAGAAGGTAGGTCTCAATTTGGGGAGAACGTATCAAAATATGACCCCGATTGGCCAATAGGTGGCGCTACAGCGATCAAAATACCTAAATTGCTAATAACTCATAGACAGTTTGTCGTACACTCAAGTGTCTTATATCCCTGGAATCCTTGGCTCAAGACTTAAAAAATGTATATCTCCGATTTCATTTCCGCCTATAAAAATTTTCCGCCATTTTGAATTTTCTGAAAAAAAATTTTTTCGAACTCCTCATAGGCCGTTTGTCCAAATAATGTGAAACTTCACACATATCATCTAGAGACTCTCCTGACCAAAAGTTATTCAAATAATTTCGATCGGTGATTCAGGCTTGCAACAACACGCTAAAACGTTCGCATAGTGCGGAGACACTTTTGCTAAAATCGTAATAACTCTGGAACGCAAAGAGATAATCTCAACAAACTTCACATAGTCATGTATAAGGTAATTTTGTGGTCACACCAAAAAAACTGGGCCAGTTGACCACTTGGTGGCGCTATATTGTGAAAAAAACACTAAATCACCTGTACAGGGTCACATGTTTGTCTGATTGTTCTGAAACTTGTCATGCACGGTCTTTGTCCAATGGGCCATGATGATCTATGAGGATATTGGCGTATCTCAAAAAACATGGCCGTTATCGGCCAATGAAGTTTAAGCATAAATTAGACCAGCTTACCGAAGGTCGATCGGAACGAAACTCGATGGGTGTGTTTGACTCATGGCCCTAGTGGTCTGTCAGAATTTTGAAAAAAATCGGATACTAGTTGGCGCTAACGAGTTTTTTGCGTCTCTACTCACGTGTTGTTTCACGCATCCACACAATATTGATACCATATGATAGATCTCCTCATACTGAACAACTTTGCCTCAAGAACCACTGCTGTCAATCAAATTGTTTGTGAAATATTGGAGATTTTAGAAATTTCAACTTTTTCGAACTCGTCATAGGCCGTCACTACGATTGGCTTGAAAATTCACACGCATCATCTAGGGACACTCAAGGGAAAAAGTTATTCAAAGAATTTCGATTAGTTAAACCGTTCAGCAGATATAATTTTTCATATATTTCAGGTTTGGCCTATTGTGAATAAAAAGCCTATATATCTTGTCTACAAACAAGAAACTTCACAAAACTGTGTAAATGTTAAGAACAAGTCATTTTGAAGAAATGTGTTGGGTTTCATGTATTTCTGATGCTCATAGGGCTCACAATAAATTATAAACACTCTATATTTTAAAATCTTAGAAAATATGTAATACTACTTTTGTCCACAAGAGGCACCGTCAGGCTAGAAAATCTTTTCATGTGGAGAACAAGTCAGATTGACATAGACTGACATAACAGTTCAGATGATATGATGTGTGGTGTTAAACATATCCACACGATATTAATATAATTTGATAGATCTTCCTATAGTGAAAAAATGTGTAATATGATATGTCTATACATCGTTTACACAAACTAGAAACTTCATAAAGATGTGTTTATGTGGAGAACAAGTCAGATTGACATAGATCAACATTACAGTTCAGAAGTTCAGTTCGCAATATTACTATCATTTGATCTTCTCATTCTGAACATCTTTGAAAGATGTCTATACATTGTTTGCACAAAGTAGAAACTTCACAGAACTGTGCACATTAGGATAACTAGTCAGATTGACCACAAACAGTCATGACAGCTCAGATGGTCCCATAGAACCGTAAGCGGGAAAATGAAAAAAAGTTGGCACACTCATTAAGGACAGTCCAATCATTGACCATAGCAAAATTGAAGTCTCTAACTCAAACAGTCATGACAGCTCAGATGGTCCTGCTACGTTTGAACCCCGGTCATTGCTGCTTGCAGCTATATTTATTCTTCATCTTCTTCTTCTTCCGCCATGAAAGTCTATGGCAGCCCAAAGAACCGTATGCGGGAAAATGATGAAAGTTGGCACACTCATTAAGGACAGTCCAAACATTGGCCATAGCAAAATTGGAGTCTCTAACTCAATATCTCTAGCGCCACCAACTGTCCAAAGTTGCTCTCACGTTTATGCTAATAACTTTTGAACCGTATGACCTAGAAACAAAATTCTTATGTCCACTGATTCCTTGGCTCAAGACGATTCGATTGCACCCTATGACGTCATTTTCCGTCATTAAATTTTTCCCGCCATTTTGAATTTTATGAAAAACCTACTTTTTCGAACTCCTCCTAGGCCGTTTTTCCGATTTCAACAAAAATTGAACCACATCATCTCCAGACCATGTGGACAAAAAGTTATCCAAAGAAAGTTGATATGTCAAACCGTTTACGAATAACTCGCGAAATAATCCGACGTAATGGTCGCAAAAATGAAATTTAGGCTTTATCTCCACAACGCATTAGCGTTTTCTGACCAAACTAGGTGTGTGTTATGTCAATCATGATCTGAGGCTACCTGCAGAGTTTTGGCGCTGTGCCCCCTAGTGGTCAGGAGATATGAAAAAGTTAAATATTTGCTTATAACTTCTGAACGCTTTGGCCAAAAATAATAAAACTGGTCTCTTTAGATTCAGTGCATCATGCCGAGTCGTGCGATACCAAATTTTCCCATATCGGCCATTTTGAGCGTCGGCCATTTTGAATATTGTCATAAATTACTATATTTATTAAACGGATTGGCGTATCGTTACGAAACTCAATATGTGTCTTTGGCACCTAACCTTGATATGACTCAAAAAGTTTCGAGGCAGCACCACCTTGTGGTCAAAAGTTATAACCAAATTTACAAATATGCTAATAATTTTTGATGACGTCAATCTATTGTAAAATAAATGGTCTCAATGTGTTCATTGCGTCAAGCCGAGAGCACAGATACCAAATATGTCATATTCGGTCAAACTTCCTGTTTGCCATGTTGTTGTTTTTTAAAAACCTACTTTTTCGAACTCCTCCCACACCGTTGGTCCAATTTTCACCAAAATTGAATCACATAATCTTCATACCATGCTGACAAAAAGTTATTAAAATGAAGTTGATTCACCAAACAGTTTTGTTTATAAAATTGCGAACAAATTTGACCAAATGACCACCAAATAAAGCGAGGCTATATCTCCAAGATGCATTAGCGTATTCTGACCAAACTTTCCGGGTGTCATGTCAATCACGATCTGAGGCTACCTGCAGAGTTTTAGCGCAGTGCAGTCTAGTGGTCAGGAGTTATTAACAAAGTGGCGCTTTTGCTTATAGCTTCTTTGCTTATCACTTATGAAAATAAAACTTGCAATGTCAACTGCAGCCACTAGATGTCAGCACAACATTACTCAACGTGTCATTTACCCTTTTCACATTGATGAAAATGATACATTAAGGAAAAGTAGTCAATTAAACATTTAGTGTTATTCAAAAGTTCTGCTGTTGTTTTTACCATAATTATAAAAATAAACGTCTTCATAAAGAATATAAAATAATTATACTTCTTAGAATTGAGAAGCATTGATGAAAATAATAGATATAATATAAAGGAAAAGTAGTCAATTAAACATTTAAATGTATTAAAAACTTCTGTTGTAACTATAAAAAATAAACCTTTTCATAAATAATAAAAAGTTATAACACTGCTTTAAGTTGCTGTTTTATTAAAATGATTGAATAAAACAAAAATATAAAACAAATTAAAACAAAATAATAAAGAAAATACAGACGTGTGTTATTGTAAATGAAACAATGGATGTACTGAGCTTACTTTCACTATTTTAAAAATGTACTTGACAAACTTTCCTTTTATTTATTCAACACTTCAAATTAGTGGGAGAGTTTGTGGGGTTCGTAGTGCACAAAGAGTCTCAGGTGGTGCAGATTATGGCAGAGTCAGGAAAATAAAACACAAAGGCAGAGTTAGGAAGCCTGGAGACCAGGATGAATCCAGAGGACTGAAGAACCAGGGTGATGGTGCTGCTGGCCTGGGCCAAGAGGTCGGTGCGAGTGACAAAGATAGCAAAGCTCAAGCACCGAAGGTGCGAAGGCACCTATTGTTTCTGTTCCGGTTCTTATTATTATTAGGGGCCAAGCACCGAAGGTGCGGAGGCACCTATTGTTTCTGTTCCGGTTCTTTATTATTATTATTCATCTTCTTCTTCTTCTTCCGCCATGGAAGTCTATGTAAGGCCATAGAACCGTTTGCGGGAAAATGATGAAATTTGGCACACTGATAGAGGACAAGCCATTCATTGACCATAGCAAATTTGAAGTCTCTACCTCAATGTCTCTAGCGCCACCAACTGTCCAAATTTGCACTCACGTTTACATAACTCTTGAACCGTATGTCCTAGAAACAAAATTCTTTCGTCCTCTAATTCCTTGGCTCAAGACGATTCGATTGCACCCCGTGACGTCATTTTCCGTCATAAAATTTTTCCCGCCATTTTGAATTTTATGAAAAACCTACTTTTTCGAACTCCTTCTAGGCCGTTTGTCCGATTTTTACGAAAATTGAACCACATCATCTCCAGACCATGCGGACAAAAAGTTATTAAAAGAAAGTTGATATGTCAAACCGTTTACGAATAACTTGCGAAAGAATTTGACAAAATGGCCGCAGAAATGAAAGCGAGGCTATATCTCCGCAACGCATTAGCGTATTCTGACCAAACTTGGTGTGTGTTATGGCAATCATGGTTTGAGGCTACCTGCAGAGATTTAGCGCTCTGCCCCCTAGTGGTCTGGAGATATGGAAAAGTGAAATATTTGCTTATAACTTCTGAATGCTTCGACCAAAAATCATAAAACTGGTCTCGTTAGATTCAGGGCATCATGCCGAGTCGTGCGATACTAAATTTTCCCATATCGGCCATTTTGAGGGTCGGCCATTTTGAATATTGTCATAAATTGCTATATTTAACAAACACATTGGCGTATCGTTACGAAACTCGATATGTGTCTTCGGCACCTGGGCCTGATACAACACAAAAAGTTTCGAGGCAGCGCCACCTTGTGGTCAAAAGTTATAACCAAATTTACAAAAATGCTAATAACTTTTTAATAGGTTAACCTATGGTAAAATAAGTTATCTTTATATGTTCCTTGGGTCAAACCGAGAACACAGATACCAAATTTGTCATAGTCGGCCAAACTTCCTGTCCACCATGTTGTTTTTCTTTAAAAACCTACTTTTTCGAACTCCTCCCACACCGTTTGTCCAATTTTCACCAAAATTGAATCAAAACATCTACAGACCATGCTGACAAAAAGTTATTAAAATAAAGTTGATTCATCAAACAGGTTTCGATAAAAATGCGAACGAATTTGACCAAATGGCCACCAAATAAAGCGTGGCTATATCTCTGCAACGCATTAGCGTATTCTGACCAAACTTTCTGTGTGTCATGTCAATCATGATCTGAGGCTACCTGCAGAGTTTTGGCGCTCTGCCCTCTAGTGGTCAGGAGATATGAAAAACTGACATTTTTGATTATAACTCCTGAATGCTTTGTCCAAAAATCATGAAACTGCTGTCTTTAGATTCAGTGCATCATGCCGAGTCCTGCGATACCAAATTTTCTCATATCGGCCATTTTCAGTGTCGGCTATTTAGAATTTTGTCATGAAATGCTATGCTTAACAAACACATGACTTTAAAGCTGTGTTTCATCAATGCTTTACCCTATTGACACCAAACTTTGCATGTGTCATTGTCACCTCACTCTGGATAAACCACGTGATTTGACGTTTGGTTAGAGCGCTGCCTGTTGGTCAAACGTGATAAACCGTTAAATCGAATTACTAAAGACCGTATTGATGATTTTTCAGCCATTTAGACTTAAGTCATATTGAAATGTCTTTAGATTCTTACTGCCGTTGGTCTGATGATGCCAGCCATGTCGGCATGACATTTAATGCCCTCCTTGCGCTTGGCCCCGTCATGGCTGCTTGCAGCTATATTTAGGGGCCAAGCACCGAAGGTGCGGAGGCACCTATTGTTTTTGTTCCGGTTCTTATTATTATTATTCTTTTTCTTGTGCCATGGGAGTCTATGGCAGCCCATAGAACCGTAAACGGGAAAATGAAAAAAATTTGGCACACTCATAAAGGACAGTCCAATCATTGACCATAGCAAAATTGAAGTCTCTAACTCAATCTCTATAGCGCCACCAACTGTCCAAAGTTGCACTCACGTTTACGTAAATAACTTTTGAACCGTATGTCCTAGAAACAAAATTCTTTTGTCAACTGATTCCTTGGCTCAAGACGATTCGATTGCACCCTATGACGTCATTTTCCGTCATGAATATTTTCCCGCCATTTTGAATTTTATGAAAAACCTACTTTTTCGAACTCCTCCTAGGCCGTTTGTCCGATTTCAACGAAAATTGAACCACATCATCTCCAGACAATGTGGACAAAAAGTTATCCAAAGAAAGTTGATATGTCAAACCGTTTACGAATAACTCGCGAAAGAATCCGACGTAATGGTCGCAAAAATGAAATTGAGGCTTTATCTCCGCAACGCATTAGCGTTTTCTGACCAAACTAGGTGTGTGTTATGTCAATCATGATCTGAGGCTACCTGCAGAGTTTTGGCGCTGTGCCCCCTAGTGGTCAGGAGATATGAAAAAGTTAAATATTTGCTTATAACTTCTGAACGCTTTAGCCAAAAATAATAAAACTGGTCTCTTTAGATTCAGTGCATCATGCCGAGTCGTGTGATACCAAATTTTCCCATATCGGCCATTTTGAGCGTCGGCCATTTTTAATATTGTCATAAATTGCTATATTTAACAAAGATATTGGCGTATCGTTACGAAACTCAATATGTGTCTTCGGCACCTAACCTTGATACGACTCAAAAAGTTTCGAGCCAGCACCCCCTTGTGGTCAAAAATTATAACCAAATTTACAAATATGCTAATAACTTTTGAGTGCGTTAACCTATGGTAAAACAAATTATCTTTATACGTTCCTTGGGTCAAACCGAGAACACAGATACCAAATTTGTCATAGTCGGCCAAACTTCTTGTCCACCATGTTGTTTTTCTTTAAAAACCTACTTTTTCGAACTCCTCCCAGACCGTTTGTCCAATTTTCACCAAAATTAAACCACATCATCTCCAGACAATGTGGACAAAAAGTTATCCAAAGAAAGTTGATATGTCAAACCGTTTACGAATAACTCGCGAAAGAATCCGACATAATGGTCGCAAAAATGAAATTGAGGCTTTATCTCCGCAACGCATTAGCGTTTTCTGACCAAACTAGGTGTGTGTTATGTCAATCATGGTCTGAGGCTACCTGCAGAGTTTTGGCGCTCTGCCCCCTAGTGGTCAGGAGATATTAAAAAACTGACATTTTTGATTATAACTCCTGAACGCTTTGTCTAAAAATCATGAAACTGGTCTCTTTAGATCCAGTGGGTCATGCCGAGTCCTGTGATACCAAATTTTCCCATATCGGCCATTTTGAGCGTCTGCCATTTCGATTTTTCTTATAAGATGCTATGTTTAACAAACACATGACTTTAGTGCTCTGTCAGCAATGGTTTACCCAATTGAAAGCAAACTTTGCATGTGTCAATGTCACCACACTCTCAATGTACCACATGAATTGACACTACAATTTGGTTACAGCGCTGCCTGTTGATTGAATGTGATAAACCATTAAATCGAAATACTAAAGACCGTATTGTTGATTTTTCAGCCATTTAGACTTAAGTCATATTGAAATGTTTAGATTCTTACTGCCGTTGGTCTGATGATGCCAGCCATGTCGGCATGACATTTAATGCCCTCCTTGCACTTGGCCCCGTGATGGCTGCTAGCAGCTATATTTATTATTCTTTTTCTTGTGCCATGGGAGTCTATGGCAGCCCATAGAACCGTAAACGGGAAAATGAAAAAAAGTTGGCACACTCATAAAGGACAGTCCAATCATTGACCATAGCAAAATTGAAGTCTCTAACTCAATCTCTATAGCGCCACCAACTGTCCAAAGTTGCACTCACGTTTACGTAAATAACTTTTGAACCGTATGTCCTAGAAACAAAATTCTTTTGTCAACTGATTCCTTGGCTCAAGACGATTCGATTGCACCCTATGACGTCATTTTCCGTCATGAATATTTTCCCGCCATTTTGAATTTTATGAAAAACCTACTTTTTCGAACTCCTCCTAGGCCGTTTGTCCGATTTTCACGAAAATTGAACCACATCATCTCCAGACCATGGTGACAAAAAGTTATCCAAAGAAAGTTGAAATGTCAAACCGTTTATGAATAACTCACGAAAGAATCCGACGTAATGATCGCAAAAATGAACTTGAGGCTCTATCTCCACAACGCATTAGCGTTTTCTGACCAAACTCGGTGTGTGTTATGTCAATCATGATCTGAGGCTACCTGCAGAGTTTTGGCGCTGTGCCCCCTAGTGGTCAGGAGATATGAAAAAGTGACATTTTTCCTTACAACTCCTGAACGCTTTGTCCAAAAATCATAAAACTGGTCTCGTTAGATTCAGTGCATCATGCCGAGTCGTGCGATACCAAATTTTCCCATATCGGCCATTTAGAGCGTCGGCCATTTTGAATATTGTCATAAATTGCTATATTTAACAAATGGATTGGCGTATCGTTATGAAACTCAATATGTGTCTTCGGCACCTAACCTTGATACGGCACAAAAAGTTTGGGGGCAGCGCCACCTTGTGGTCAAAAGTTATAACCAAATTTACAAATATGCTAATAACTTTTGATGACGTTAACCTATTGTAAAACAAATGGTCTTAATGTGTTCATTGGGTCAAGCCGAGACCATAGATACCAAATATGTCAAATTCGGCCAAACCTCCGATTTGCCATGTTATTTTTCTTTAAAAACCTACTTTTTCGAACTCCTCCCAGACCGTTTGTCCAATTTTCACCAAAATTGAACCACATCATCTCCAGACCATCATGACAAAAAGTTATCTAAAGAAAGTTGATATGTCAAACCGTTTACGAATAACTCGCGAAAGAATCCGACGTAATGGTCGCAAAAATGAAATTGAGGCTTTATCTCCGCAACGCATTAGCGTTTTCTGACCAAACTAGGTGTGTGTTATGTCAATCATGGTCTGAGGCTACCTGCAGAGTTTTGGCGCTCTGCCCCCTAGTGGTCAGGAGATATTAAAAAACTGACTTTTTTGATTATAACTCCTGAACCCTTTGGCCAAAAATCATGAAACTGGTCTCTTTAGATCCAGTGGGTCATGCCGAGTCCTGTGATACCAAATTTTCCCATATCGGCCATTTTGAGCGTCTGCCATTTCGATTTTTCTTATAAGATTCTATGTTTAACAAACACATGACTTTAGTGGTCTGTCAGCAATGGTTTACCCAATTGAAAGCAAACTTTGCATGTGTCAATGTCACCACACTCTCAATGTACCACATGAATTGACACTACAATTTGGTTACAGCGCTGCCTGTTGGTTGAATGTGATAAACCATTAAATCGAATTACTAAAGACCGTAATGTTGATTTTTCAGCCATTTAGACTTAAGTCATATTGAAATGTCTTTAGATTCTTACTGCCGTTGGTCTGATGATGCCAGCCATGTCGGCATGACATTTAATGCCCTCCTTGCGCTTGGCCCCGTGATGGCTGCTAGCAGCTATATTTAGGGGCCAAGCACCGAAGGTGCGGAGGCACCTATTGTTTTTGTTCCGGTTCTTATTATTAGGGGTTCAAACGCGAAGCGTTGAAAACCTATTGTAATTGTTAGGATTTTTATTAGGGGTTCAAACGCGAAGCGTTGAAAACCTATTGTAATTGTTAAGATTTTTATTATTATTATTATTATTCTGCCGTACTTCTTATCGTGCAGACCAAACCGTAATGTCTAGAGACTTGAAAGTTGGCCAGAAGGTAGGTCTCAATTTGGGGAGAACGTATCAAAATATGACCCCGATTGGCCAATAGGTGGCGCTACAGCGATCAAAATACCTAAATTGCTAATAACTCATAGACAGTTTGTCGTACACTCAAGTGTCTTATATCCCTGGAATCCTTGGCTCAAGACTTAAAAAATGTATATCTCCGATTTCATTTCCGCCTATAAAAATTTTCCGCCATTTTGAATTTTCTAAAAAAAAAAAATTTCGAACTCCTCATAGGCCGTTTGTCCAAATAACGTGAAACTTCACACATATCATCTAGAGACTCTCATGACCAAAAGTTATTCAAATAATTTCGATCGGTGATTCAGGCTTGCAACAACACGCTAAAACGTTCGCATAGTGCGGAGACACTTTTGCTAAAATCGTAATAACTCTGGAACGCAAAGAGATAATCTCAACAAACTTCACATAGTCATGTATAAGGTCATTTTGTGGTCACACCAAAAAAACTGGGCCAGTTGACCACTTGGTGGCGCTATATTGTGAAAAAAACACTAAATCACCTGTACAGGGTCACATGTTTATCTGATTGACCTGAAACTTGTCATGCACGGTCTTTGACCAAGGGTCCCTGATGGTCTATGAGGACATTGGTGTATCTCAAAAAACATGGCCGTCATCGGCCAATGAACTTTGAGCATCAATTAGACCAGCCTAACGAAGGTCGATCGGAACGAAACTCGATGGGTGTGTTTGACGCATGGCCATAGTGGTCTGTCAGAATTTTGAAAAAAATCGGACACTAGTTGGCGCTAACAAGTTTTTTGCGTCTCTACTCACGTGGTATTTCACGCATCCACAGAATATTGATATCATATGATAGATCTCCTCATACTGAACAACTTTGCCTCAAAAACCACTGCTGTCAATCAAATTGTTTGCGAAATATTGGAGATTTTTGAAATTTCAAATTTTTCGAACTCGTCATAGGCGGTCAATACGATTGGCTTGAAAATTCATACGCATCATCTAGGGACACTCAAGGCAAAAAGTTATTCAAAGAATTTTGATTAGTTAACCCGTTCAGCAGATATAATTTTTCATATATTTCAGATCTGGCCTATTGTGAATAAAAAGCCTATATATCTCGTCCACAAACAAGAAACTTCACCAAACTGTGTAAATGTTAAGAACAAGTCATTTTGAAGAAATGTGTCGGGTTTCATGTATTTCTGCTGCTCATAGGGCTCACAATAAATTATAAACACTCTCTATTTTAAAATCGTAGAAAAGCTGTAATACTACTTTTGTCCACAAGAGGCACCATCAGGCTAGAAAATCTTTTTATGTGGAGAACAAGTCAGATTGACATAGACTGACATAAACTGACAGAACAGTTCAGATGTTCAGTTCACAATATTAATATCATTTAATCTTCTCAGTCTGAACATCTTTGAAAGATGTCTATTCACACAGAGTAGAAACTTCACAGAACTGTGCTCATTAGGTAAACTAGTCAGATTGACAAAAAAGGTCATAACAGTTCAAATGATATGACGTGTAGTGTTAAACATATCCACATTACTATCATTTGATAGATCTTCCCATACTGAAATTTTTTTTAACATGTCTATATATCATTTACACAAACTAGAAACTTCATAAAGCTCTGTTTATGTGGAGAACAAGTCAGATTGACATAGACCGACATAACTGTTCATATGTTCAGTTCACAATGTCAATATCATTTGATCTTCTCATTCTGAACATCTTTGAAAGATGTCTATACATTGTTTACACAAAGTAGAAACTTCACAGAACTGTGCACATTAGGAGAACTAGTCAGATTGACCACAAACCGTCATGACAGCTCAGATGGTCCTGCTACGTTTGAACCCCGGTCATTGCTGCTAGCAGCTATATTTATTATTATTATTATTATTCTTCTGCCGTACTTCTTATCGTGCAGACCAAACCGTAAGGTATAGAGACTTGAAAGTTGGTCAGATGGTAGGTCTCAATTTGGGGAGAACGTATCAAAATATGGCGCAAATCGGGCAATAGGTGGCGCTACAGCGACTACAAACGCGTACACGCTCATAACTCGTAAACCGTTTGTCGTACACTCAAGTGTCTTATATCCCTGGAATCCTTGGCTCAAGACTTAAAAAATGTATATCTCCGATTTCATTTCCGCCTATAAAAATTTTCCGCCATTTTGAATTTTCTGAAAAAAAATTTTTTCGAACTCCTCATAGGCCGTTTGGCCAAATCACGCAAAATTTCCCACGCATCATCTAGAGACTCTCATGACCAAAAGTTGTCAAAGGAATTTTAATCGGTGATTCACGCTTGCAACAAGACAATAAAACGTTCGGATAAGGCGGAGACACTTTTGCTAGAATCGTAATAGCTCTGGAACGCAAAGAGATAATCTCACCAAACTTCAAATAGTCATGTATAAGCTCAATTTGTGGTCACAACAAAAAAACTGCGATGATTGACCACTTGGTGGCGCTATATTGCGAAAAAAACACTCAATCACCTGTACAGGGTCACATGTTTATCTGATTGACCTGAAACTTGTCATGCACGGTCTTTGACCAAGGGTCCCTGATGGTCTATGAGGACATTGGTGTATCTCAAAAAACATGGCCGTCATCGGCCAATGAACTTTGAGCATCAATTAGACCAGCTTAACGAAGGTCGATCGGAACGAAACTCGATGGGCGTGTTTGACTCATGGCCCTAGTGGTCTGTCAGAATTTTGAAGAAAATCGGACACTAGTTGGCGCTAACGAGTTTTTTGCGTCTCTACTCACGTGGTGTTTTACGCATCCACAAAATATTGATATCATCTGATAGATCTCCTCATACTGAACAACTTTGCCTCAAGAACCACTGCTGTCAATCAAATTGTTTGCGAAATATTGGAGATTTTCGAAATTTCAAATTTTTCGAACTCGTCAGTGGAGAACAAGTCAGATTGACATAGACTGACATAACAGTTCAGATGATATGATGTGTGGTGTTAAACATATCCACACTATATTAATATCATTTGATAGATCTTCCTATAGTGAAAAAATGTGTAATATGATACGTCTATATATCGTTTACACAAACTAGAAACTTCATAAAGCTCTGTTTATGTGTAGAACAAGTCAGATTGACATAACAGTTCAGATGTTCAGTTCACAATATTAATATCATTTGATCTTCTCATTCTGAAAATCTTTGAAAGATGTCTATACATTGTTTGCACAAAGTAGAAACTTCACAGAACTGTGCACATTAGGAGAACTAGTCAGATTGACCACAAACCGTCTTGACAGCTCAGATGGTCTTGCGACGTTTGAACCCCGGTCATTGCTGCTTGCAGCTATATTTATTATTCTTTTTCTTGTGCCATGGGAGTCTATGGCAGCCCATAGAACCGTAAACGGGAAAATGAAAAAAATTTGGCACACTCATAAAGGACAGTCCAATCATTGACCATAGCAAAATTGAAGTCTCTAACTCAATCTCTATAGCGCCACCAACTGTCCAAAGTTGCACTCACGTTTACGTAAATAACTTTTGAACCGTATGTCCTAGAAACAAAATTCTTTTGTCAACTGATTCCTTGGCTCAAGACGATTCGATTGCACCCTATGACGTCATTTTCCGTCATGAATATTTTCCCGCCATTTTGAATTTTATGAAAAACCTACTTTTTCGAACTCCTCCTAGGCCGTTTGTCCGATTTTCACGAAAATTGAACCACATCATCTCCAGACCATGGTGACAAAAAGTTATCCAAAGAAAGTTGAAATGTCAAACCGTTTATGAATAACTCACGAAAGAATCCGACGTAATGATCGCAAAAATGAACTTGAGGCTATATCTCCACAACGCATTAGCGTTTTCTGACCAAACTCGGTGTGTGTTATGTCAATCATGGTCTGAGGCTACCTGCAGAGTTTTGGCGCTGTGCCCCCTAGTGGTCAGGAGATATGAAAAAGTGACATTTTTCCTTACAACTCCTGAACGCTTTGTCCAAAAATCTTAAAACTGGTCTCGTTAGATTCAGTGCATCATGCCGAGTCGTGCGATACCAAATTTTCCCATATCGGCCATTTAGAGCGTCGGCCATTTTTAATATTGTCATAAATTGCTATATTTAACAAATGGATTGGCGTATCGTTACGAAACTCAATATGTGTCTTCGGCACCTAACCTTGATACGGCACAAAAAGTTTGGGGGCAGCGCCACCTTGTGGTCAAAAGTTATAACCAAATTTACAAATATGCTAATAACTTTTGATGACGTTAACCTATTGTAAAACAAATGGTCTTAATGTGTTCATTGGGTCAAGCCGAGACCATAGATACCAAATATGTCATATTCGGCCAAACCTCCGATTTGCCATGTTATTTTTCTTTAAAAACCTACTTTTTCGAACTCCTCCCAGACCGTTTGTCCAATTTTCACCAAAATTGAACCACATCATCTCCAGACCATCATGACAAAAACTTATCCAAAGAAAGTTGATATGTCAAACCGTTTACGAATAACTCGCGAAAGAATCCGACGTAATGGTCGCAAAATTGAAATTGAGGCTTTATCTCCGCAACGCATTAGCGTTTTCTGACCAAACTAGGTGTGTGTTATGTCAAACATGGTCTGAGGCTACCTGCAGAGTTTTGGCGCTCTGCCCCCTAGTGGTCAGGATATATTAAAAAACTGACTTTTTTGATTATAACTCCTGAACCCTTTGGCCAAAAATCATGAAACTGGTCTCTTTAGATCCAGTGGGTCATGCCGAGTCCTGTGATACCAAATTTTCCCATATCGGCCATTTTGAGCGTCTGCCATTTCGATTTTTCTTATAAGATTCTATGTTTAACAAACACATGACTTTAGTGCTCTGTCAGCAATGGTTTACCCAATGGAAAGCAAACTTTGCATGTGGCAATGTCACCACACTCTCAATGTACCACATGAATTGACACTACATTTTGGTTACAGCGCTGCCTGTTGGTTGAATGTGATACACCATTAAATCGAAATACTAAAGACCGTATTGTTGATTTTTCAGCCATTTGGACTTAAGTCATATTGAAATGTATTTAGATTCTTACTGCCGTTGGTCTGATGATGCCAGCCATGTCGGCATGACATTTAATGCCCTCCTTGCGCTTGGCCCCGTGATGGCTGCTAGCAGCTATATTTATTATTATTCTTCTTCTGCCATTGAAGTCTATGACAGCCCATAGAACCGTAAGCGGGAAAATGAAAAAAAGTTGGCACACTCATAAAGGAGAGTCTAATCATTGACCATAGCAAAATTGAAGTCTCTAACTCAATCTCTCTACCGCCACCAACTGTCCAAAGTTGCACTCACGTTTACGTAAATAACTTTTGAACCGTATGTCCTAGAAACAAAATTCTTTTGTCCACTGATTCCTTGGCTCAAGACGATTCGATTGCACCCTATGACGTCATTTTCCGTCATGAAAATTTTCCCGCCATTTTGAATTTTATGAAAAACCTACTTTGTCGAACTCCTCCTAGGCCGTTCGTCCGATGTTCACGAAAATTGAACCACATCATCTCCTGACAATGTTGACAAAACGATATATAAACAAAGTTGATTCGTCAAACCGTTTACGAATAACTCGTGAAAGAATCTGAGGTAAAAGTCGCCAAAATGAAATTGAGGCTTTATCTCCCCAATGCATTAGCCTTTTCTGACCAAACTAGGTGTGTGTTATGTCAATCATGGTTTGAGGCTACCTGCAGAGTTTTGGCGCTCTGCCCCCTAGTGGTCAGGAGATATTAAAAAACTGACTTTTTTGCTTATAACTCCTGAACCCTTTGGCCAAAAATCATGAAACTGGTCTCTTTAGATCCAATGGGTCATGCCGAGTCCTGTGATACCAAATTTTCCCATATCGGCCATTTTGAGCGTCTGCCATTTCGATTTTTCTTATAAGATTCTATGTTTAACAAACACATGACTTTAGTGCTCTGTCAGCAATGGTTTACCCAATTGAAAGCAAACTTTGCATGTGTCAATGTCACCACACTCTCAATGTACCACATGAATTGACACTACAATTTGGTTACAGCGCTGCCTGCTGGTTGAATGTGATAAACCATTAAATCGAATTACTAAAGACCGTATTGTTGATTTTTCAGCCATTTAGACTTAAGTCATATTGAAATGTCTTTAGATTCTTACTGCCATTGGTCTGATGATGCCAGCCATGTCGGCATGACATTTAATGCCCTCCTTGCGCTTGGCCCCGTGATGGCTGCTAGCAGCTATATTTATTCCTCTTCTTCTTCTTCTTCTTCTTCCGCCATGGAAGTCTATGGCAGGCCATAGAACCGTTTGCGGGAAAATGATAAAATTTGGCACACTGATAGAGGACAAGCCAATCATTGACCATAGCAAATTTGAAGTCTCTAACTCAATGTCTCTAGCGCCACCAACTGTCCAAAGTTGCACTCACGTTTACGTAAATAACTCTTGAACCGTATGTCCTAGAAACAAAATTCTTTTGTCCACTAATTCCTTGGCTCAAGACGATTCGATTGCACCCTATGACGTCATTTTCCGTCATGAAAATTTTCCCGCCATTTTGAATTTTTTGAAAAACCTACTTTTTCGAACTCCTCCTAGGCCGTTTTTCCGATTTCAACGAAAATTGAACCACATCATCTCCAGACAATGTGGACAAAAAGTTATCCAAAGAAAGTTGATATGTCAAACCGTTTACGAATAACTCGCGAAAGAATCTGACGTACCGGTCGCAAAAATGAAATTGAGGCTTTATCTCCGCAACGCATTAGCGTTTTCTGACCAAACTAGGTGTAGGTTATGTCAATCATGATCTGAGGCTACCTGCAGAGTTTTGGCGCTGTGCCCCCTAGTGGTCAGGAGATATGAAAAAGTTAAATATTTGCTTATAACTTCTGAACGCTTTTGCCAAAAATAATAAAACTGGTCTCTTTAGATTCAGTGCATCATGCCGAGTCGTGCAATACCAAATTTTCCCATATCGGCCATTTTGAGCGTCGGCCATTTTGAATATTGTCATAAATTGCTATATTTAACAAAGATATTGGCGTATCGTTACGAAACTCAATATGTGTCTTCGGCACCTAACCTTGATACGACTCAAAAAGTTTCGAGGCAGCACCCCCTTGTGGTCAAAAATTATAACCAAATTTACAAATATGCTAATAACTTTTGAGTGCGTTAACCTATGGTAAAACAAATTATCTTTATACGTTCCTTGGGTCAAACCGAGAACACAGATACCAAATTTGTCATAGTCGGCCAAACTTCTTGTCCACCATGTTGTTGTTCTTTAAAAACCTACTTTTTCGAACTCCTCCCAGACCGTTTGTCCAATTTTCACCAAAATTAAACCACATCATCTCCAGACCATCATGACAAATATTTATCCAAAGAAAGTTGATATGTCAAACCGTTTACGAATAACTCGCGAAAGAATCCGACGTAATGGTCGCAAAAATGAAATTGAGGCTTTATCTCCGCAACGCATTAGCGTATTCTGACCAAACTAGGTGTGTGTTATGTCAATCATGGTCTGAGGCTACATGCAGAGTTTTGGCGCTCTGCCCCCTAGTGGTCAGGAGATATTAAAAAACTGACATTTTGAATTATAACTCCTGAACGCTTTGTCTAAAAATCATGAAACTGGTCTCTTTAGATCCAGTGGGTAATGCCGAGTCCTGTGATACCAAATTTTCCCATATCGGCCATTTTGAGCATCTGCCATTTCGATTTTTCTTGTAAGATGCTATGTTTAACAAACACATGACTTTAGTGCTCTGTCAGCAATGGTTTACCCAATTGAAAGCAAACTTTGCATGTGTCAATGTCACCACACTCTCAATGTACCACATGAATTGACACTACAATTTGGTTACAGCGCTGCCTGTTGGTTGAATGTGATAAACCATTAAATCGAATTACTAAAGACCGTATTGTTGATTTTTCAGCCATTTAGACTTAAGTCATGTTGAAATGTCTTTAGATTCTGTTGGTCTGATGATGCCAGCCATGTCGGCATGACATTTAATGCCCTCCTTGCGCTTGGCCCCGTGATGGCTGCTAGCAGCTATATTTATAATTGGCTTTACTAAAGGCTTGAAGGATAATTTGCATATACATTTTAGGAGATCTTTGTCGTCCATCCTGTGAAAATGGAGGTCGATGTGTCACCAACGAACGAGGGGAATCTCGCTGTTTTTGTTGGCCGAACTACTCCGGGGAACGCTGTGAGATCAGCCACTGTAAGGACTACTGCCTCAACGGAGGCACTTGCACGGGATCACCACTAGGTAGGCTCTCTTTCCCATGCAATATTTCTAAATTGTTTGTATCGCAATCATTTTTGTGCCTTGTATTTTGTATCAGGTTTGTTCTTCAAAATTGTTGGTTGTTGCAACCTTTTTTTTTTTGGTTGCTGTTCTATTTTTTTTTTCTTCTTTTTTATGTAATAATTCATATTTTATGTTTAAAGCCTTGTATTTTGCATTTCCAGAAAAATGATCAGGTTGTACAAACAGGGCTTTGGTGACTCAGAATTCAAAGTAGGCCACAGGCAAACCTCTGATGCAGGAGGGATTTCATTCTTTTTTGGTTTCTGTCTCTTCAGTAAAGAAAAGCAACAGAAATGAACAGCACCTGTGTTGCCTTGGGTAGTTTCAGGTCACCCTAACTTCTCTGAATAGTGTGAAATGAAAAACAAGCAAGTATATCGTGGTTTAATATTGCAAATTCAAAATTTACCAGTGTTTCCTAAAGGACAGGATTTTTCTTATAAATTTTAGACCAAGGGTCTTCAATGTTTTTCAGGGCAAAGACCCCTTAGGCGATACAAAATGTGTCAAATAGAGCTACAAATAAAACATAAAGCCTTCGATATTAATAGAAACTAACTGTATAATTTGAATTTTACAGCTTTACAGAGTGAAACTGGCATTGGGTCCTCTTGGCAACATGAAAAACGAATTGTATTCAATGCATAATAGCTATATAGTCTCAAAAGAGTGAAATAGCAGTCATTTTATAATCACTAAAAAGCTGTAAAAAGCTCATCTTTTCATCTTGAGTTGGTGTGAAGGGATGAGATGAGGACTCAATTGTCAGTAAGCAAGAGTCACAGGATTCATAAGCAAATGTTGGTTTATTGATGGAATGAATAGTGAGAACAATGTCCAGAAGCAGGCGGCGCAGGGACACAATGGGCAGGTGACAGATGGTGCAGTGCAGTGTAGTCCAAAGGTGCGAAGCGTGGAGAGTGGACACGGAACAGCAGACCGGAACACGCTGACAGAGACGGGGATGATGACGATGACGCTGACACTGACACGGAACACCGGAAGACGCTGACACAGAGGATGAGACGCTGGAGCAGTGGAACACAGGAACGGTCGGCGTGGAACATGGAAGACAACGACTCGACAACAAGGGAGTGGTGAGCGGGCACTAAGTAGGCACAAGGAGATAGGGATCAGGTGTGTGATGATGAGTGATGGCGGCAGTGATCAGTAACCACGCCTCCCACATTCACCACGCATGCATACACAGGCAGTAATAGGAGACAATGAATCTGCGAACCGTGACAGTACCCCCCCCCCTTAGGAGCGTCTCTCGACGCTCCCAGGGGCACTTACCTGTCGATTGTAGTCATCAATAAGGGAGTGATCCAATATGTCTCTAGCAGGTACCCAACTTCTCTCCTCCGGGCCGTAACCTTCCCAGTCCACCAAGTACTGGAATCCGCGTCCCCTCCGTCTCGAATCCAGAATACGGTTTACCGAATAGGTAGGTTCCCCATCTACGAGACGCGGCGGTGGGGGAACCGGGGTGGGCGGATTAATGCGAGAACGAAAAACAGGTTTTATTTTGGAAACATGAAAGGCGGCATGAATCCTCCCGTACGCTGGAGGCAATTTGAGGCGGACTGTCACCGGGCTAATGATCTTGGTGACAGGGAACGGGCCAATAAATTTGGGGGCAAGTTTATTACATACGGAGCGGAGAGGAATGTCCTTGGAAGAAAGCCACACTTTTTGACCCACGACGTAGACGGGAGGCTTCGACCGGTGGCGATCGGCCTGGGCCTTGGTGCGCGCTCCCACCTGCAGTAGAGTCTCGCGGGCTCTACTCCAAGTGCGATGACACCTCTGGATGAAGGCGTGGGCGGAGGGGACCGCGACTTCGGATTCCAGACTGGGAAAGATAGGTGGCTGGTACCCTAGACTACACTCAAATGGCGACAGGCCCGTGGATGACACTGGTAACGAGTTATGTGCGTACTCAACCCACGGGAGCTGTTGACTCCAGGAAGCGGGATTCTGTGACACCGTACACCGCAAGCACCTCTCGAGGTCTTGATTGGCTCGTTCGGTCTGGCCGTTGCTCTGGGGATGGAAACCCGAAGACAGACTAACGCTCACTCCCAGTAATCTACAAAACTCTCTCCAGAATTTGGATATAAATTGGGGCCCTCTGTCAGAGACCACGTCTGTCGGGAGGCCATGAATGCGAAAGACATGTTCAATGACAGACGCCGCTGTCTCCTTAGCAGAAGGTAATTTGGGTAAGGGTATGAAATGAGCTGCCTTCGAGAACCGGTCCACTACGGTCAAAACAACCGTGTTCCCCTGGGAGGGTGGGAGGGCGGTGACAAAATCTAGAGCGATATGGGACCAGGGTCTCGAAGGCACCGACAACGGCTGGAGCAACCCATCTGGAGAGCGATTGGAAGTCTTACCCTGGGCACAGTCGGAACAAGCCAACACAAAATCCCGGACGTCGCGGGCCATCCTTGGCCACCAGAATCGCTGTTTGACTAAAAAGTTAGTGCGAGTGACCCCTGGGTGACAGGCTATTTTGGAACAGTGACCCCATCGGATGACCTCGGATCTGACTTCCTCCGGCACAAATAATCGACCTGGTGGACCCCCGGGCGGAGGCGTTACCCCTTCTAAGGCCGATTTGACCTTCGCTTCGACCTCCCATACAAGTGTGGAGACAATGAGTCTCTCGGGAAAAATGCACTCGGGAGTGGACGGGCGGTCGGATCGATCAAAAACACGCGATAAAGCATCGGGTTTGATGTTCTTAGAACCCGGGCGGTAAGATAGCAAAAAGTCAAAACGTCCGAAAAAAAGGGCCCACCGAGCCTGCCTGGAGTTTAGTCTTTTGGCTGTTCTGATGTATTCTAAATTCTTGTGATCAGTCCAAACTAGAAAGGGCACCCCTGACCCCTCTAACCAATGACGCCACTCTTCCAAAGCTAGTTTGACTGCCAACAACTCCCGGTTACCAATGTCATAATTTCGTTCCGCTGGGGACAAACGATGGGAAAAAAACGCGCAAGGGTGCATCTTATCGTCTGAGGGAGAGCGCTGGGAGAGAACCGCACCTACCCCCACCTCTGATGCGTCGACCTCCACCACGAACTGACGTGTGGGATCAGGGGCGATCAGGATGGGAGCCGAAACGAAGCGGCTCTTGAGTTTGGAAAACGCCGCTTCGGCGGCGTCGCACCACCTGAACGTCGTTCTGGGAGAGGTCAAGGCTGTCAGAGGAGCGGCTAGTTGGCTGAAGTTGCGAATGAAACGTCGATAGAAGTTGGCGAACCCCAGGAACCTCAACAGGGCCTTGCGAGAGTCCGGGGTTGGCCACTCTATCACAGCCTTAACCTTGTCGGGATCCATGCACACTCCCTCCGACGAGATGATGTAACCTAGGAAAGGAACAGACTGTGCATGAAAAACGCATTTCTCCGCCTTGACAAAAAGCCCATTCAGAAGTAACCGTTGGAGCACTCGCCGGACGTGTTGAACGTGTTCCTGGAGAGACGAGGAAAATATCAGTATGTCATCCAGGTAAACATACGTGAACTGATCAATCATGTCTCTCAACACGTCATTGACGAGTGCTTGGAAGACAGCTGGGGAGTTGGACAGCCCAAAAGGCATGACCAAGTATTCAAAATGGCCCCTAGGGGTATTAAATGCTGTCTTCCATTCATCCCCCTCTCTTATGCGAACCAAATGATAAGCGTTCCTTAAATCCAGTTTTGTGAAGATGGATGCTCCCTGCAACCTCTCGAAGGCAGAAGACATCAACGGTAAAGGATAGGTATTCTTCACCGTGATGTTGTTCAGGCCCCGGTAGTCAATGCAAGGTCGCAGGGATCCATCCTTCTTCCCCACAAAAAAGAATCCCGCCCCCGCTGGAGAAGAAGAGGGGCGGATGAACCCGGTAGCCAAAGAATCAGAAATATATTTCTCCATGGCCTCCCTTTCAGGAACAGAAAGCGAGTATAACTTGCCCTTGGGCGGAGACATACCTGGCAGGATATCTATTGCACAGTCATAGGGACGGTGTGGAGGAAGAGAAGCAGCCCGAGACTTACTGAACACTTCCTTCAGGTCGAGGTAC
Source organism: Rhodeus uyekii (assembly GCA_037043235.1). Classification (NCBI taxonomy): domain Eukaryota; kingdom Metazoa; phylum Chordata; class Actinopteri; order Cypriniformes; family Acheilognathidae; genus Rhodeus; species Rhodeus uyekii. The sequence continues at coordinate 2,320,326 of JAWRVZ010000060.1, forward strand.
TCAGGGGGCACGTTAGACAGATTCGTCGACTCCTCCTGCAACACAGAACGAGACACAGACGTACATGCAGACACAAGACAAGAGGCATGGCACTGATCACTCCAACTCATGATGTTATTGTGTCCCCAGTCAACCCTGGGATTGTGCTTGATTAGCCAGGGATGACCGAGGACGATGGGAACCAGGGGGGAGTCAGTGATGAAAAAGTCAATAGTCTCAGTGTGGTTACCGGCGGTGGTGAGTCTGAGGGGAGTGGTCTTGAGTGAAATGTCCGGTAGGCTTTGTCCGCCCAAGGCGTTGACGGCAATGGGGTGTGTGAGGTGCTCAGTGGGGATCTTGAGTTTTAGTGCCGTAGAGAAATCCATAAAGTTGCCCTCAGCCCCGGAATCCAGAAGTGCCTGACAGTGATGAGAAGTGTTGGCCCATTGTAGTCTTACCGGGAGGAGAGTCGATGAGGGAGTCCGATTGACCTTGACCGCGCCCGTCAGTAGCCCCCTCCTTACTGGCGGGCGCGGGCTTTTACCGGGCACTGGTTGATGAAGTGCCCCTCCCCGGCACAGTAGATGCAGAGCCCCAGGGCTCTGCGACGTTCTCTCTCCTCCCGGGAAAGCCGAGCTCGCCCAACCTGCATGGGTTCATGAGTGGGGATGGGACTGACCGTGCCGGGATGGACTACGGAGGATGTCATCGGGGACCCTGGACCTACGGCTGGAGTGGGCCGGAACTTGATGCGTTCCAGTCGGGCGTCCACTCGCAGCGCCAGCTCGATGAGTCCGTTGAGTCGTGGAGGTAGGTCCAGGGCGTAGATCTCGCGTTGGACACGGTCAGCCAACCCATGCAGGAACCTGTCCCACTGCGCCTCCTCGTTCCACTTGCAGTCGGCCGCGAGCGTGCGAAACTCTATGGAATACTCGGAGACTGACCTGTCGCCTTGTTGGAGGTCTGCGAGTCTCCGAGCTGCCTCGCGGCCGACCGCAGACCGATCGAACACTCTTTTCATCTCCTCGGAGAAGGCCTGGAACGAGGAGCAGCATGGTTCTTGATTCTCCCACACCGCCGTTCCCCATTTAGCTGCCCGTCCCGAGAGCTGTGAGATGACGAGCGCTACCTTTGCCTGCTCAGTAGCGTATGTCTGAGGTTGAAGTGAGAAGAAGATAGAGCATTTCGTAATGAAAGCTCTGCAGGAATCAGGCTCACCTGAGTAACGTTCTGGAGGTGGAAGATGGGGTTCTGGCTGCCCTGCGGGACGGCTGGTGAGGGAGGGGACCGGCGGTGGAGCTGGCGCAGCGGGAACAGGCATCTGTTGGAATCTGCTGGCGAGCTCGGACACCTGCGCCGCGAGTGTTTGTACGGCGTGCCCGGTGGCCAGCATCTGTTCCTCCTGCCTGTCCAGGCGCGCCATGTTGTTGGAGACAAACTCCTGCCAGTCGGGAACATTTGCTGAATCCATCCTGGTCGAGTCGTTCTGTCAGTAAGCAAGAGTCACAGGATTCATAAGCAAATGTTGGTTTATTGATGGAATGAATAGTGAGAACAATGTCCAGAAGCAGGCGGCGCAGGGACACAATGGGCAGGTGACAGATGGTGCAGTGCAGTGTAGTCCAAAGGTGCGAAGCGTGGAGAGTGGACACGGAACAGCAGACCGGAACACGCTGACAGAGACGGGGATGATGACGATGACGCTGACACTGACACGGAACACCGGAAGACGCTGACACAGAGGATGAGACGCTGGAGCAGTGGAACACAGGAACGGTCGGCGTGGAACATGGAAGACAACGACTCGACAACAAGGGAGTGGTGAGCGGGCACTAAGTAGGCACAAGGAGATAGGGATCAGGTGTGTGATGATGAGTGATGGCGGCAGTGATCAGTAACCACGCCTCCCACATTCACCACGCATGCATACACAGGCAGTAATAGGAGACAATGAATCTGCGAACCGTGACATCAATGCAGTGAAATGGGCTTTTATTTAAATATAAAAATAAAACAAAAACTCCCCGAGGGGGAAAACACGACCGACTTGACTTAGAGGCACCATTCGATGGGAGAAATATGCTAACAATATCGCATAGGACAGCAAACATAAGGAGAATAAATAGGGCAGCAAATAAAGTGGGTAATGAGAGAGGACAGGTGGGGCAAATGAACCAACAATCAGGTAACACAATGGGAGGGGTTAGACAATAGACAAGAGAGCTTTAATGTTATGTGTTGTCATGTTTGCTGTGAGCACATGGCTTGCTGATGTAAACACTAACCGCATACTATATAGAATACATCAACACACAGACAGAAGAGCATGCAGCCTGAGCAACCTCGAAACCGAACACTCACAGATACTCATCTCGTGTGCTCCCAACTCCTCACAGAACCTAAAGCAAACTAGACCGAAGTGCCTGGATCCGAACACCACGCCCCACACAAAGCTAATGTGGATGAGAGAGAAAAAACAAAAAACAATTCAGTCATCATTTACTCACACTTACTGTATATCATTCCAAACCTGTATGACTTTCTTTTGTCTGTGGAATTGTCTGTTATTTCCTATAATTCCTATTTTTTCCCTATTATTAAATGGTGACCAAGTGCTATATAGCTCCAAAAATGACAAAAAATAAGAAAAAATAAAAGCATCAGTAAGGTGATTCCATATCACTTTTGTATATGTAAGTCTTTATATACATTTGTATGTCTTTTTGTATTTATATATATATATATATATATATATATATATATATATATATATATATATATATGTGTGTGTGTATATGTACATGTATGTGTGTGTATATATATATATATATATATATATATATATATATATATATATATAATGTTCATAATGAAAAGAGCAGCATAAACATTCAACTAAAAAGAAATTGATTTGGAACATAATGAGGGCGAGTTCCATTTCTTAATTTACCAGGCCTGAATGATTGGGTACACATGGACATCAGGGTTTTGGACAGGTAATTAGATAGTCGGTAATTGTTCCAGCAAATGAATGTTATTGTAATTCCCCTGACGCATACACTCACCTTCTTGCACGCCAACTCCCGACAGCATGTTTCCCCAAAGTGCAGCGTCATGCTCACTCAATATCTGTTTGTTATTGGCTGTTCAGCCGAAGCCACCAGACGCCTCTCTGCGCATTTGTTATCATAGCCTCTACAAAAAATATATCACTGCGAAAGGGTTGTGTAAACCACTGCTCCGTGTTTTGCCTTCTTGTTCTGAAAGAATATTTTGGCAGGGACCAAATGCTGGATGAAAATCAATTGGAGTGCGTTAACGTCTAGGAATTGTTTCTGTTGGCGTCTTTGTGTTAAAAACTGTCATTCACACCAGCTGGCAGATGGACCATCAACAGTAGGACAGAATATCCCTTGGCTTTGAGTGTGTGCTGAATGTGCGTACGTACAAAATCAATCCCCAACAGATGTACCGTCTCCCACGTTCCCTCTAGAACACCTTTTGTCTGTCGCAGTAACTCAAATAATCAAATTCTTTTGGCTAAGAAAGCAAAGACTAGCCTAGCGCACTGATTTACACGATTAGCCTGCAAGCTAAGTACAATACGTCAGTTATGACCTGCTCAATTTACTTCATACTCTGTGTCAGATACGTTCAGGTCAAATCAGAGTTGATTATGCAAAATATTCATATTAGGTAATTGCATAAACATGAGACAGTTCAGATTTAAAGTCGCTAAAATAATGTGTTTTTACTGAAGGAAAACCTACGTGTCACTGCGCTCTGGGTTTCACCGGCCCTCTGTGCGAGAAACGTGTTTGTGACGGTTACTGCCTGAACGGAGGAACATGCGACCTGACATTGGGTAACCAACCCATGTGCCACTGTCTGGCGGAGTACACCGGGGAACGCTGCTTACACCGTGAGTATGAATCTGTTTTACTATAAACGTATTTTTGCATTCAGTAGATCAGTTGAAACCTAGTGCACTACCTTGGAAACATTGTAGGCATAATAAGCCAGTTGGGGCAGCTTATAAGATGTCATCACAAGTCTTCAGTATCACAATTTCCCCTCTAAGATTTCCCCACACAATTCCAGAATGCACTGGTATAAAAATGTTTATGGTGAAAAATGTTGATTATGAATACAGTTCAATACAGACAAATAATAAAAGTAGTTAAACCTAATCCAAAATTAACATGGAAATTGTCATATTGTGCGGTCCTAGGGCTCGAAAACTTTGAAAACCCCTTTATTAAACATGCTAACATCAGTTTAGGGCCCGTCCACATGCATTACTGTATACGTATACATTTTTTATCGTATTGACGTTCGTCCACACGGATCCGGCGTTTTGGGAGATTGAAACCGCTATTTTTTTAAACCGGGTCCTAAAGTGGGTAAATCTGAAAACGACACCCTTGCGGTTTCGTGTGTACGGCCAATCCGTATATTTTGTGAAACGATGATGTCATCACATCACATGTCGGCTGCGTCACACGTAACAGCAACAACAATAATGGCGGACGACATGATTGTGTTCGTGCTGCAGAAGCTACTAAGCCTACTAGCTTTATTACAGCAAAATCTCTTGCTTCTATGCAATTGTGGTGAGCAACAAGCGATGATGGTTATACATATTCGTAAACAGCGCTCAAGGTTATGCACATGCTCAAAGTCTTTTTCTCTGTGTATAGTGTATATCTGTGGCAGAATTACAGCGCCCCATACTGGTCTGGCATATATACTACACTGTTTTCAGTTGGTTTTAGTGGTTTCGTGTGTGCGCTGATATTTCTTGAGCCGACACCGTTTTAGAACGGGAAAAAAAAAACGGATAGGGAATGCACCGGCTTCGTGTGGACGTGGCCTTAGTTGCTGTGAAAACTTGTAGATAGGAAGTTAGTACACATTGCTTCATATTAGTCGTAAAAAAACTTTCTTTCTTTCTGATCGCAGATATTTGTCACCATTATTGCGTGAACTCCAAAGGCTGCACGCTGTCCGGCTCGGGACATGTGGAGTGTGTGTGTCCCACCCGCTTCGAGGGGCCGAAATGCGAGACGGACCGATGTCTTCGCTGCCGAGGGGCCCCGTGTATCGTAGACGAAGAGACTGGAGACGTCGCCTGCAAGTGTGTAGTTAATAGTTACATTAGCACTTTTGTACTTTTGGGTGTATCAGAATCAAGAAAAAGCATCAAAAACCAGATGGAATTTTGTCCTTGTTGTTCACTTGTGTGTGTTCGCAGCTGTACGAACGGCAGAATCGCAGCCACCTGTCAGTTGTGTGACGGATACTGTTACAACGGCGGAACCTGCCACCTCGATTCAGAGACGGGCCTGCCGTTCTGTCAGTGAGTAATTTCTTAATAGCTTTCTATGGCAACAAATTGCCTGTCGTTATTTAGATTCATTCATTTTAAATTACTCCCTCCGGCAACCACTTTAATAGGATTTTTTTCTGCTCGTCTGAACAGGAGAGAGGGAGTATTATAGGAAAAGACTGAATTATCACAGCAGGGGTCCATAATCAGCCACTTAAATCGACCTATATATTTCTACATTAGAGAGAGAGGAAGAGAGACCAATGAGAGATGTGAGCGGAAAAGAGCACAGTATTCAAATTCAGAAAGAAACTACAGGTCTAATTTTGAATTCATTCATATCATAAAAATCCCTTAAAGTGATACGACACCTAAAAATTATTCATCCAAAAAACATTTAAAAAGTTGTCTAGCTTTATTTTTACTACAGAACACATCATTCTGAAGAAGAAATTCAGTCTCTTTTAAGGATGGACGTGCCATAAAAATGTTTGATTTGACTTCACATCACTTCCAAGATGTCTGAAGCGATGCAATAGTTTTTTGTGAAAAATGTAAGTCGGTAAACGCTGACGAGCCACTCAGATTTGTACATGAATCAAACAGATTCAACTGAATCAAACAGATTCAACTGAATCAAACAGATTCAACTGAATCAAACAGATTCAACTGAATCAAACAGATTCAACTGAATCAAACTGATTCAACTGAATCAACTGATTCATTGAATAGTTCTTGCTCTGACTCTCTGATTGAGAAATAATAATAATAATTTGTTACATTTATATAGCGCTTCCTAAATTAAATAGCATGCTTCCTTAAAACATAGCTGTTGAAAAATAGAATGTGAGCTGAGTAATATGTCAGAATTAACAGTATTCATTGCATTCATACTACACACATTCATACCATAAAAACATACTTTTCAGCACTCGCAAAATAATGACTTATTCAGATAAGTACCTTCTCCGAAAGTATGTGATTTCAGATGCAGCCTTGGTGTAAAAGAATGGTTTATTCATTAATCAGACTTTGATACAATTCTCACAAACACACCAAGGTGAGTTCATAAACGTTTAGCCAATCATAACAGAGCTCATTTGAATGTACTCTTAAAGGTACAGTATCAAAACAGCCCTTTTTATTTAAACGTTTGAAAATGGTCGTGAAGAACTAAATGATGTTTTTGTTTCAAGAAACCTTGACGTTATAAACGTTCTCAGTATGTCGTTTGTTGTTTCGCAAAATGGAATAGCACATATATAGTAATCGCTTTAAAGTGAGAGAAACCGACCACAGTGAAATGGATAGACAGTGAAAGCATTTTTCTGCTGATAGAGTCCTTTTTGCATAAAATGGAAGAAATTTCTTGTCCCTAGAGAAAAAAAAATTGTATGTGAAGAAAGAAATTGATAGACGGACGGCAAAAGAGAGTTACAAAGCGATTGAGCCATTGTACAGGTACTGAATGCGGCGGTGAACGCACTCCATCTCTCTGCTGAAATGATTTGAGTTTTGTCTGGTCGATGTGATGGAGCTTTTACTTTTCTCTTCCACACACAATAAACCCTAGCAGACTTTCTTTTTTTTTTTTTACCGGCGTCCACTTTTCTTACCTGACATAGGCTTTTTATCTGTGGTGAAAAGGAAAACAGTGCACCCTCAAAAACATTTGGATGAGAAAATACGCCTATTTTTTTCTACAATAAATGAACCTGAATGGATCAAAGTAGAAGAGCTGAAAGGAATGGTAAAGATCAGGCTATTCAGGAAGAATAAGTGTTCATATAGGTATGCATCACCCTCTTAAAGTCAGGCTTTGTTTGGTTTCCTTCCGTTTTGTGATTTCGAGGAAACTCTCGTTGAAGATGGACATAAATCCTTTATCGTGACACCTGGTCCTCGTTTCCACTTCTTTCTCCATCTCTTTTTGCCAATGAGAGTCTGATAATGGCATTGCGCCCTCCGGGAACGAATCAATTTGCATGCAGATGATTCAATCTTTTGTTTTCTTTGGTCCTTGAAGGTGAAGGGTTGGTAATGACAGCGGCCAGACATTCAGATATTACTTGGAAAATGAGTGTATTATCGTGAAGGTGCAATGCATCCTGCTCATATAGACCTGATTGATTTCAAATCACCCTATCAGAGACTTTTTTTTTGTCTTTTGTTTGTCCTTCCTCAGTTTCATTATCTGTCTCCAGCAGCTTTTCATTAGTTTGTTTTAGTGGGACTCAATGGAGTTCCCTGCAGACACTCTGTGTTAGGTTTGAATTAAACAAAAAGACCTGAGTGTCCAGCAAGTCTGGGGTTTGCATGACTTGAAAAGTAGTCTTTCATTTTTATCGTTTCTGGGAGATGCTGTTCAAACGGAGTCAAAATCTGCAGTTCTGCTTTTGGTTTGCATGCAGATGTGATGGCTGTATTGTGTTTTATATAGCAGGAGGGTTGGAAAATAGTTTGAATATTTATGATCTTATGCTCACAGTTCATTTGTTTGCAATACAAAAGTAAATTATGTTCTTGCAATCCATAATTATTTTTATTTTTTTCTAGTGTGACTTTCCCAAATTCTCATTATTGCAATGCATCAGAGCATTTAGCATTTCTTTTCTTTTTATCTTTCTTTTTTATAACTCCCATTATTGTCAATGATCATTGTCATCACTGTAAAACAGCTGTCAATAATGTACATAAAAATACATTATGGTGATGAGAATGAGAATAATCTTTTTTGTATTTTATTTATTAACTGAAATGTATTTATTTTACTTTAAATAATTATTTATTTATTTAATTTACATTAAGATAATGAGAATGTGGTTGTTTTAATATAATTTTTTGCATTAGTATAATAAGAGAAGTTTTATTATTTATTTTGCATTATGATTTAATGTTTTTGTTTTGCATTGAACTGAAAATTACATTTATTTTTGGTATTAATATAAAGATCTTTTTTAATGCTATTTACTTTAATTATTTAATTGTTTGTTTGTTTTTGCATTGCAGAACTGAATAAATTGTTTTTGTATTATGGTAATGAGATGTATTATTTTGCATCACGATGATAAGAATTATGATAAGTTTATTTATTTATATGTTGCATTATTATAATGAGAATGATATTGATTGATTGAGTATATTTTAAGTTACGTTAATGAAAATGAGATCCTTTTATTTGTTTATTGCTTTATTTGAATGAGTTTGAGATTCTTTTTTTTTAATTATCATTAGCTATATTTTTCTTTACGATAATTAGCTATATTTTTCTTTGTAGTAATTGCTGTCATAAAAATAATGTCACAAAACACAAAGTTAAAGCAGCTTCAAGCAGGCTTTGTTTGCTTTATGCAGAACAGAGTGTTCATATGTTCTTGACCATGATTCATGAAACAATGTTCATGAAGAGGCTGAACAAAAATTATAATTAACTGTCATGTTGACGTCGCCTAGTCTTACATAGAAGAGTATAATAGCCTGTAGATAATTGCACTGTGTGTAAGTGTGTGTATTCCAGGCCTCCTCTCTGTTCTATTCTCCTCATGTGTCTCCTTTCGTCTCGTTGCGTTCTCCTCAGTTGCCCGTCCGAATTTAAAAGCCCGAGGTGTGACGAGAGAGCTAACCCTTGCAATCACTACTGTCAGAACCAGGGCGTTTGTTCCCTCACTGCCTATAACAAACCTCGCTGCAAGTAGGTCTTCCTGGTTCATTCAATTTGCAAAACATTCCCGAACATCCCCACAATCCCATCCGCCAGCATGTGTCTGGCCTGTTTGTGGAATGCCGCCACACATCGCTAACTGACTCCAAAAGCACGTTTCACATGCATTGCAGTCGCACCGTACTGTTGGTGTGCGTTTCTCAATGTCTATCATTTCTATGTTTGCCATGACTGGAGTGATTATAGTCCTGCAAAGAGGACATTGTCTCGTTGACATGTTATTTAGTTTGAAATATTCATTAATTCCTGTATTTGTTCTTTTTCCATTTTGCTGCACTTTTGTTTTTATTAAAGCTTTGCTTATGTTTAAACATGGCACTTTTCATGAACATGGTACACTTTGGTGCACACTGTGACTTGTTTTTGGCTGTAAAACCTATTACTTATGTTTGACCAAGCGTAAAAAGTATAATATATTTAAACGTTCCAAAATATCTGTATCCGCCCCTTAAATTTGTTCATTCTGGCCTGTCGAAAGTCTTGATCTGCTTGACTGTGCCTTAGAATTAAAGCGTTACAAAACAGCACTATTTAACAGTATTTTATATATATATAATATAAAAATATAAAATACTGCTAAATAGTGTTGTTTTGTAATACACAAATTAGTGATTTAGCAGTTTTGTACAAATTATAAATAAATATTAAAATTAGATAGCCAAAATGTTGTGGGTGTATAAATGCAATATTTTGGCTATATTGTATTTGTCTATATATATATATATATATATATTTATATTTATATTTATATATATATAGACAAATACAATATAGTCAACATTTTGGCATCATCTAATTTTAATATTTATTTATTGATCATTTGTACAAAACTAAATCACTAATTTGTGTATTCACTGGTTTCAAAATGTATTCATTTAAAACCCATAAATTAAAAAAGGTCATATTTTTTTATGACTCATGTTTTCTGCGTTTTATGATCCTTTCAGTTTGTATTTGTAATAAATAAATGAATAAAATATAAAAGTTCTGTTTTGTATTCTATCTGTGGAAAGTTCCTCATATTTCCAAGTATTTAGTCTTGTCTAGTGGAATTGTATCTACCAGTATGTTCCACACCTACATGTTCCCTGTGCACCTTCTACAGGAAGTTTGATTAAACACGGGTTTCATACACACCACCATCTCTCATAAGTACATAATCTCTCACATTGGTAGAGTTCTGCTGTCAACGCATGCCATTTAGATCCAGGAAGCCTCTCACACACAAACACACACATTGCATGTGTCTCAAGTAAGAGTAATGCATCCTTCGAGCTGGACTTATACCTCCAACTGTGATTTACCCTGCGTTTATTATTAAAACCTGTTGTCATGCTTGTCAAAACCAAAATCAATATAACAAATGATACCGCAATAATGAGTATAATATAATAAAGGAACACCAGAGAGAAAAATCTATATCTTGTGGTAAATTTAAACACTTTTTTTTTGTTTGGTATGGTGATTTGTGTAGTCATTGCATTGTAAATTTCACCAGAAATGATTTGTTTGCTTCTTTTGTCACAGGTGCTCTGCAAACTGGTCAGGAACACAGTGCGAAAGACCCGGAACCAAGACCAACCGCTCGGAAAACGTCAGTGGGAGTAAGTGTCGCAAACACACATGCATGTTTTTGAGAAAACGTCAGTTTACTCCAACAGTTTGCCGTTGGTGTTGCTGGTGTTTTACGTTGCGTAAAAAATTGTCAAGCACATATATATATATATATATATATATATATATTGAGTCAATTTTTCAGATTTTAGTTATATTTAATTATATTTATCCAATCGTTTTCTTTATTGATTTTTTTGTGTATTTATAGTCAACACTTCCCTAGTCTGCCATCTTGTAGCCTAATGTCACATTAGTCATTCAGAAGAGAAAACGTAACTGCTCTACTCTTCTGTCAGAGTTTGTAGAGATGACCTTTTTCTAGTCGTCAGTCAGACTGTTCCAGACATTCATTTTATTTCTGTAGAGAAAATGACGTTTGAGGATATATCTCAACATGGCACTTTAACTCTTGTGCATGTCTAGCCATGTTAGCTAAGAGAACAACTCACTCATATAATCTTTTGTGGATGTGATCAAGATAAAGTTAATCATGAAACAAATGATCAAAGATAACACAAGTAAACACAAAAGGCAGTTTTTTTTAAATTAATGTTGTATATATTAAGTGAAAACACAATAAAAACCAACATGACCCTGTGTGAAAAAGTGATTGCCCCCTTAACCAAATAACTGGTTGGGCTCCTTAGCAGCAACAACTACAATCAAGCATTTGTAATAACTTGCCATTAGTCTTTTACAGCACCCACTCATCTTTGCAGAATTGTTGTAATTCAACCACATTGGAGGGTTTTCGAGCATAAACTTCCTTTTTAAAGCCATTCTGTAATTGGTCAAGAACAAAATTATGTGACAACAGTTAACGGAAACTAAAATCATCAACACACATAATGTAAGCCAGTAGTGTGTATGGCCCCCACATGGATGTATGCACTCACAACAACGCCTGGGCTCTTGATGAGATGGCAGATGGATCTCCTCCCAGACCTGGACCAGTGAATCAGTAGCTCCTGGACAGTCTGTGCTGCTACTCTCCAAGTAAATTCCTCCCCAAAAGATTACCGACCCACTGCCAAAACCGGTCTTGGTCAACATAACGTTCCCCACAGCATCTCCAGACTCTTTCACGTCCATCATAAGAGCTAAGTGTGAACCTGCTCTTATCTGGTGTTCTCTGTCAAATGCTAATTGACCTGTACTGTGCTGAGCTGTGAGCACACTATAGTATGTAGGGCCCTCATGATGTCTGTTTCTGACAGCTTGGTCAGAAACATGCGCACCAGTTGGCTGCTGGATATTATTTTGTGGAACTTTGGTAGTGGTCCTCCTGTTCCTCCTCACACAAAAGAACAGATACTGGTCCTGCTGCTGGGTTGTTGCCAGCTCTTCTCGTTTATCATCTCCTGGTATCTCCTCCATGCTCTTGACACTCTCCTGTGCAACCTAAAGACAAATCAGTCAGGAAGAATGAGAAGAGAACAATTGTCAATGGCCAACACCTTCAAAATCATTCTCTTTTTGTGGTTGTCTTGTTGTTGCCTCTCCGGTGATCCTGTTGTCACTTTCATTTGCAGCAAAGCAGGTGAAACTGATTCACAAATTATTGTACTTCCTAATTGGACAGACTTGACATCCCTGAAGCTCCCTGTTATACTGTGATGATTAAGTGTTTTTTTAGCTGTGAATATAATATATATATCATGTGCATTTGCATTCATATTAGTCCCTTTGTATGTAAATACAATATAACTTAGACACTCTAATGTAAACATAATTTTGTTTTTGTTCTGTTTGTTCATTTTTCCAGGAAGTATTGCCATAATAGTGCCTCTAGTTCTTCTTGTATGCATCATCACTGCTGTTACAGTGGGACTCCTTATTTGCAAAAGATGTCGAAGGTAAATATATAAACTAATCATTTATTAGCGGTATTTGTTGTCTAATCAGAACATTACACAAATGATTTAATTGATATTGCTGTAGCAAATCTCATAAACCAGCAGTGATTAAACATTTTGCTGTGCTCTAAATGATGGCTACAACATAATAAACCTAATATCCGTTACTCCTTCATAGAGGTAAGCAGGTTCAGAGGCAGCCCATGGCGAACGGTGGCTTGAATGTGGAGATTGGAAATCCGTCTTATAACATGTACGAAGTTGAACACGACAATCACGTAGATGTCGGAAGCTTTCTTCACCCCAGCTTCACCCTTGACCCTCATAAGGTACTAAACGAGTTGGATTTGTAAGTTCTTGGTATCACTTGCTGGACTTAACTGGCAAACAGGTTTTTTTTTTTGCAAATAGTCAGATTTTTGGGTTTAGCCAATACAGTCTGTGGGATGACAGTGATTTCTCATGATTTTCGTTGTAAATCATTCATATAATAATTGTTACATTCATTAGCATTTAATTCAGATTGGCCGTTTACATAAGAACATTTTTGTTTCATTAAAAAGCCCTTTCTCACAATGCATTATTCTGTTTTTTTATTTTTGTGATTCTCTAAATCAAAGTTTATCTCTGTTATTTCAGTATATCTGAAATATTCTTATAGTTTTTATTAATATTTTTAATTAGATTCTATTTTCTATTTCTTAAAGTAGTAATTTTGTTGTATTTTATCATTTTTAATGTTAATTTCTATTATTTTTAATTGTCTTTTTTAAATAGTTTATCTCTGTTATTTCAGTATATCTGCTATATTATTATAATTTTTATTAATATTTTTAATTAGATTCTATTTTCTATTTCTTAAAGTAGTGATTTTGTTGTGTTTTATAATTTTTAATGTTAATTTCTATTATTTTTAATCATGTCTTTTTTTAAGTTTTAGTTATTTTTGTAATTCATAATAAACTAAAATGGTATTGCCTTGGCAACTTGATTAAATACATTTTATTTTATTTCAGTTATTGTTTATTTAATTTGACATTATTAATTTTTTTATTGTTTTAGTTATCAATAATAATGATGGTACAACATTTCCAACCCAATTTCATGGGAAAACGTAACTATTTTAAAATTTGGTTTCGTTTATTATTTTGCATGAATTCAAATAAACCCACCCCTAAACCTTGCCGCTAATAGGGCAAAATAAGCAATTTGTATGAAAACATACGAATAAGATTGGACGAATTAGCCAGCAATTAGATAAACTATGTAAAATAGTTACGAATTGTGATTCTGCGTTTTTAAAATGTGCTGAAAATACAAGGTTGTGTAAAATGTCTTTCAGTGTTCTCTTTAATTTATCCCAAATCCCACAAGGACATTTAGTCTTTGATTTCTTTGCCTCAAGTCAAATAAGTGCGCAAAAGCAGAGAAGTATTTCATTCAGAGTAGCAATTTTAGCTTTAAACTCTTGCTTTATATGTAATTTGAGTTGGATTCCCCAAATTACTTAGTCTAATTTATCATTGTAATCTTGAAGTTTAACGTTTGTTAAAATTTGGTGCATTTCATCTTAAACGGATGTTGTTTTTCAGGGCTGGTGTGTGAAGTCAAGCGACCCACGCAGTTTGCCCCCAGCCCGCCCTTTGACTGCACACACTTTACCCATCCAGAACGTTCCAAAGGAGCTCATTCCAGGACAGGTGGATTCCCGTTATCCAAAGCTACAGTAAATTAAGAATTTTAGGGTGTGTTCACACTTGGTAGATTTGGAGTAAATATGAACTTCCAATCGAACTTTGGTGTGGTTCAAATGAATACAACATGGAGAAAAGACATCTAAACGAACCAAAAACCAGACATGGTGTCTCAAAATATGACCCTAAAAAGGACAGAATCCTAAAGCATTTCTGGATTTTCTCGTCATAAGAGCTATGTTCCCCATCGCAGTTCGTTGCAGGTGCGAGAAACGCCGTCTCCTTGCAAAAGATCTTCATTTCTGTGTGTGAAAGAGGGATTCCTGCTGCTTTTTTGATTGTTTTACACATTTTCAAAGCTCTTCACAAGTTGTCAGCTGATAAAAATCATCATATCTATACATTATTTTCTTTTTTGCTCTGGACCAAAAGGACCAAGGCAACCAAACTGCAAGCGTGAACACACCCTTCGTTTATCAAGTAAATGTAAACCAAACTAAACATCATTGTGTGTTTACAGGCCATGAACTATTCAAACCCCATCTACTCAAAGATGTACCGTGACAGACAGCACTGTCGAAAGCCAGTCATCAACCTCGACGTGAGACGCGATTTACTCCCAAAGAGACTGGAAACGACGATTCGAGAAACGGCGGCGTAGCCTAGCTTTTCCTGCTTTGTTTTTTATAAAGATCTGTATAAAATGTATAAACAATGAACTTTTTACGTCCAGTCAGGTTAAATCATCTCACGTTGTGTCCCACATATATGTGCCAATTTCCTTTTTACGATTTTATTTTCAGTTGCAACCAAAACGTCTTTTTATAAATGACAAATGCAGTGTTTTTCTTTGCTTTGTGACTTTGTACATGCACTACACACATATGAAAAATTAAACAAAACAGCTGCTCAATCTCAAAAGGCTTTATATACATTTAAAGAGACTTTTATATAGGTTTATTTACATACACACTATGTATACGTTTCCTGTTGGTGGTCCGATCACCAATGCCTAGATATTCCCAAGTTGCCTCTTACATTTAGCAGTATTAGAAAAAAGAGACATCTATTTAATAAATGCATCATATGCTCATCACAGATTTTATTTTTGATATTTCTCATTGATGTTTCTCTTTAAGTTGAAATCTCTTCAAATATGCAGTCAAAACCGAAAGTGAAACCAACCCACGATGGTTCAACTGTACTACGACTTGAAAACACGTTATAATATTTCATTTGCATATTGTAAAACATATCTTTAAGCACTTACAAGGACTGAAAAATGGATTTTATGTCACTCACCTTCACTCACTGGTTGTGAAACGACATGCGTGGGACTCTTGTAATGCCATGTTTGATGAAAAAACACGTTCTCTGTGCAAATGTACACAACTATAGGAGGAGGAAAAAAGTTTTATAATTTTATAGTTGATTTGTACGTCCGGTTTGCTTGTATTTTCTGGAAATGTATTAAATGTAGACCTTTTATACAAAACTATGTACGCAGTATATTGGTCCGTCTTCACTTTGAGCTGCAACTGAAGTGGTTTTTTAATTATGAAATTAAATAGCTTGAAATTGCACTGTGCAATCATACAGGTTGCTGTTGTATAAAGGGAAATTAAATACTTTAGTCATTGAAAAACGTATAAATACATCTAATGTGATTTTGGACCAAGAACTATGAAATAAAATGGTTTTTCTTTCCATTTTGAATGTGTTTCAGTTGTGATTGAAACACAGTTGCGTGATATGTTTGCAACCTTAACCGTACGAACAATGGCTTACTGTTGCATGCAAATTTATTGGTCATCTTCCTTGTTTAACAGGTTTTCATGATTCAAATTTCCATTTTAGGAGCAACAGAGGACATAGATGTCCAAAGTCTTATCAGAGTAACACATTTTACATTGGCGAAGATGTTACCAGAGCAACTACCAAGAAAAGCTTCTGGATTTGGCACTTTTCCGTTTTCTGTGATAGTAATCGGATCAGAATACTTAATGGATAACGAATTTTCATGCCCATGTACGCCAGCTCTTAACGTGGCACTGATCATCTCCGTCTTCCTTGGACCTTCTCTTCTGGCTCTGACTATCATGATGTTCATTCGAAGGCCTTGTAGACGTAAATCTCAGAATTTCGTAGAGATTTTTTTATTTTGTCTGATTCCACCTTTGTTGTGGATCTTTCTTTTGTTGTTTGAGGGTAAATATGTTGCTTGTGGCTTGGTACATTGGGAAGGAGATTACGTCTTGGATGAAGAACTCCAGATAAAATGGTGCAAACCCACCGGATTGAAGGACACTGAAGTGAACGCAACAGACCTGCGAGAACTGACTGAAAAAATGATTTTCTACTCAAGGGTGAGTGTATTAAACGGAGTCTGATAATGTGTCACACCAGTGTAACAAGACATTTTATTAATCATTTCATATAATTGACCAATGTTATTTTATTTGGTGAATGTATTAAACATTCTCAAGGCCGTACTTTACAGAGAAATTTCATTTATTAATTTATTTATAAAAATATATGTTTGATGAATATAAGTATTGTTATTTCAGTTTCTCGCTGTATAATCATTTGTCTCTGTTTTTTTTTGTTTTTTTAAGCTTTCAGCTTTAGTTCTGCTGCCAGTTCTCTGTATTTCCATCATGTCTGCCTTCATTTACAGCGACTGTAAGAACAGAACTTTGGAGCAATTGGATAAACGGGATGAACCAACACAAGAAACATCCCTCAGCAACTCAGAAGTGGAAGTACAGCATCCGTCTGTCTGAGTGAAAAACAAGGGTTTTAAACAGTCATAATTAGACACATATTTAGACTTTGCCAATTCTTTAATTTCTCTTTAGGTGCATGTTGTGTTGTTTCTTTGCAATAGCAGGATGTGTGGTTTACTGTAGAAATCTACAAATCAAACCTTTCTCATGTGCCCAGTGCTGCACACTTCCTGCAAGATGGTAATGCAATGCATGGCACCTTTGAAAGGTAATAAAACATTATTGATGCTATTAAGTTTCTATGTTTTTGGAACAATCTCAATAGAATGGTTGAAGTTCATATGTGATGTCTCACAATTATTTGCAGACTTGATCGAATTTATATAGAGCTTTTCTGCTTGCATAACAGAGGTTTAAGTTGCATTTCTTGATGTAGCAGCAGACAGGGTTTAGTGACGGTTTTCAAAAAAACCTCCCTAGCCAGTGTGGATATATTTCACACAATAGCATGATGGTTTCTCATGCAGTGGCATCTGAGGGCTCAAAGATCACACACATTCAACAGAGACTTTGCCCTGCCTTGCCCTACATGAACTGAGATTTCACAATATTATATCATAGATGGTGAAAGGCCTTAATTATTTGCGATCTTACAATAAGAAATGGGAGAACTGTTTGATAATCATGAAATTTTGGCACAAAGCAAAACTTTTATTTGGGATTTTCTGGAATCTTTTCACTTTTATTTAGCACATGTCCCATATTTTTTGGGACACAATTAAGTTTGCATTGGAAATATTTCCTTTGTACTTTTCTCAGTTAAATAAAGTTTCAATAGAATTAACAAATCACAGTTTCTTGATTTTATTTCATTTCATTTCACCAAATATACTAGGGATACAGTGGTTACGGAAAGTATTCAGACCCCCTTACATTTTTCACTCTTTGTTATATTGCAGCCATTTGCTTAAGCCATTTAAGTTCATTTTTTTCTTCGTTAATGTACACACAGCACCCCATATTGACAGAAAAACACAGAATTGTTGACATTTTTGCAGATTTATTAAAAAAGAAAAACTGAAATATCACATGGTCCTAAGTACTCAGACCCTTTGCTGTGACACTCATGTATTTAACTCAGGTGCTGTCCATTTCTTCTGATCATCCTTGAGATGGTTCTACACCTTCATTTGAGTCCAGGTGTGTTTGATTATACTGATTGGACTTGATTAGAAAAGCCACACAGCTGTCTATATCAGACCTTACAGCTCACCGTGCATGTCAGAGCAAATGAGAATCATGAGGTCAAAGGAACTGCCTGAAGAGCTCAGAGACAGAATTATGCCAAGGCACAGATCTGGCCAAGTGTACAAAAACTTTCTGCTGCACTTATGGTTCCTAAGAGCACAGTGACCTCCATAATCCTTAAATGCAAGACGTTTGCCACGACCAGAACCCTTCCTTGAGCTGGTCGTTCGGCCAAACTGAGCTATTTGACAAATAGAGAAGAGCCTTGATGAGAGAGGTAAAGAAGAACCCAAAGATCACTGTGGTTGAGCTCCAGAGATGCAGTTGGGAGATGGGAGAAAGTTGTAAAAAGTCAACCATCACTACAGCTCTCCACCAGTCGGGGCTTTATGGCAGAGTGGCCCGACGGAAGCCTCTTCTCAGTGCAATACACATAAAAAAACACCTGAAGGACTCCAAGATGATGAGAAATAAGATTCTCTGGTCTGATGAGACCAAGATAGAACATTTTGGCCTGAATTCTAAGCAGTATGTGTGGAGAAAACCAGGCACTGCTAACAGTGAAGCAAGGTGGTGGCAGCATCATGCTGTGGGGTGTTTTTCAGCTGCAGGGACAGGACGACTAGTTGCAATTGAGGGAAAGATGAATGCGACCAAGTACAGGGATATCCTGGAACTGCTCAGGACTTCAAACTGGGCCGAAGGTTTACATTCCAATAAGACAATGACCCTAAGCACACAGCTAAAATACCGAAGGAGTGGCTTCACAACAACTCTGTGACTGTTCTTGAATGCCCCAGCCAGAGCCCTGACTTAAACCCAATTGAGCATCTCTGGAGAGACATAAAAATGTCTGTCCACCAATGTTTACCTTATATAGACAGGTGTGTGGCTTTCCCAATCAAGTCCTGTCAGTATAATCAAATACAGCTGGACTCAAATGAAGGTGTAGAACCATTATCAAGGATGATCAGAAGAAATGAACAGCTCCATTTATTTAGATTTACCATCATGTATTTAGAGTTAAATATATGAGTGTCACAGCAAAGGGTCTGAATACTTAGAAACCGTGAGATATTTCAGTTTATCTTTTTTAATAAATCTGCAAAATTGTCAACAATTCTGTGTTTTTCTGTCAATATGGAGTGCTGTGTACATTAATGAGGGAAAAAATTAACTTAAATGGCTTTAGCAAATGGCTGCAATATGACAAAGTGTGAAAATTTTGTATGTACGCATACTCATTAAAATGCTCTGATACCAACAATTGATACCTCAGAGCATGTATGCATATATATCATATATATATATATATATATATATATATATATATATGATCTGAGCCCAGCAACAAATGAGACTGATCAATATGAGAGAACACGATGGTGGATTAATTTTTCAAAGGTAAATGTCAAAGGATTTTTAGCCCATGCAGTTTATTTTATGTGCAAAAAGTTAAGACTGTATTATCCTGTTTCAAAACGTTTTTTTTTCTTTCTTTTCTTTGATATGTCTTTAAGATGGCTTTAAATCCACAGAATAAGCTTAATGTTCAATGTATATATATTTTTTTATTATTATTGCATTTTGGTAAAAGTTAAATTACTGTTTTACTGTTTTTAGTTTCATAAAAACAAACAGTATGCAAATAGCAGTGAAACAGTAATTTAAATGTATTTTTAAAAGACTACATTGAATTGAAAACAGCTTCAGTTGGTCATAGCAGAAATATACTGTACATATATACTCAAAACATGAAACAATTGGTTGATTATTTAACATTTTATTAATTTATCGAGTCTTTTATTTTTTATATTCAGGTTCTAGGTTATGGTCTGGCTTTTGTCTTTTGCTTTATGGCAATTTGTTTGAGCATTCTTGCCATAAGACAAAGAAATTCAGAGAATCCTGGACAGGAAGTCCAAGATCCTACGAGTGAAGGACAACATGGCCAGACAGATCCTGCAATGAGTGGAGGACAACAAGGCCCAACAGATCTTGAAATGAGTAAATTGCAACATGACCCAACAGATCCTGAAAAGAGTACGTTGAGTGAGGGTCTACTGCCAAAGCCACAGCAGAAGCTACAAAGTGGCCACTATCACATGAAAGACTCTGAACACCCAACAGAAAAATACCATCTACTAATGCCATAGCGGTTTTGTTTCATCTGTTTAAAATTATGGAAATCACTGGCCATTCCACTATGACAATGAATTATTATTGATGAATTATTATTGTTATTTCAAATGTGTAATTGTCTTAAGAGAAAAATGAATACTGTATATAATTTCTATCTTGCAACTTTATGAAATAAAATTCACATCAAATTAAAATTTATTGTAAAAAACAATCACTTTTCACAGCTCCAAAGCTTCTTTTTAACAGTGTTTAACTTCTTAACATTTGTTAATAACCCTGTGTTGATCTGACTGTCTGTGAGCGATTAGGTCATTAGCAAAATGGTCATAGTAAAGGTACTGTAGGTTTATCACTGAAAATTTTTGTTTTTGTTACTAGATGATTTGCATATGACAAGATTTATTGTAATTTGGTTTGATTTTTTTTTTTACATGGTCAATTACTCATAAACATTACTCAGCAAGTATAATTTGTTAAACATATATCTGTCAGGGTTCTGCCACTTCGGTCTAGTTTTGTGTTCTCATGTTTTGTGGCAGAGCCCTGACACCATCACATTGTCTTGTCTTTTGTACGAGAACGTGTGATCTCGAGCGCTCTCCTGTTTGTGATGTGTTTTGTGTGCGGGGTATGATATCCAAGTCCTTGCACTTTACGGTCTTGTTCTGTTTCGGTTTTGTGCCGGGATTTTGAAATTCAGTGTTTGCTTGTTCTTTTGTGCTCTACATCTTCAGTTCTGCTAAATTTGTGTCACTATAAAAGACTTGTGGAAAAAAAACTGTATGAAGTTATACTATACTGCTAAAATGTTGAACAACTTTAGAGTCTGTTATTTTCTTTAGATGTGTTGATAGATAGCTAGATGGATGGATGAATGGATGTTAATTGCAGTGTAAATAAAAAATAAAAATGTGAAACCAATTTCACGGCTTTGTTTCAAGTATTTCAATGTTTGAGAATAGTTTAGCCAACTGAGTGTTGTTCACTCGGCTGTGTTCTGACAGGGGTTTGCTGAAAGTGAGCCAGATTTGGCTTGGCTTTGGGTATGTGGATTTGACCCGATTTGGGCTGAGAAACAGTGAATTTAGCCACATTTGGGCCAATATGGACCATAAGTGCTGGTCTCGTTTTGTATTTCATATATATTACCCTTCAGTACCCAGTCTCAGACCAGTACTGAGTAAGTCTACAATAATTGTTGGTGTGATTGTGGCCCAGTGCCAGCAATGTTGGCTCAGTTTTGGTAATCAGACTCAGGCATTCAACCCGAATCTGAGAACCACAATTGATCTGGGCCATTATTGGGCTGAACCGTTTTGGCTGCTTTCACATTTTGTTGTTGTTGTTGTTTTGAGTAAAATTTACATTTGGGACTTTGCGAAATGCAAAAAAAATCCCTTTCTTTCTCTTTTCGCCATTTACACTGGTCTTTTCACTTTTGGATTGGTGTCCAATCACAGAAAACACATGATCAGATATGCATAAACAGAGTTGGACATACACTTTTCATAACTTAAATCACAGACATAAATCAGAGCGATATTATAGGTGAATAGTACTGATGTAGAAGCACCTAACTCTGATTGTACGCCTAAACTTGACATAAACTGTAAACTTGACCCTCAAACCTGATTGGTTAATTGGAATATGTTGATCCAGTAACATGTTGCACTTGGCAAAATCACATTCACCGTGGTATGTTTAAAATCGTTTTTTACATCACATCACTGCAATAATCATTAATAATTCTAGCTCTACAGTCATATCTGCCATAATTTATAGTGACTGTAGTGGAGAAACAGGATGAGTTAACACTACAGACATCTCTCAGTGGCTCGGAAGTTGATGTACAGTATCCGTCTGTCTGATTACAACATGTAAAACACTTGTGTAAGGTTATAAACAGTCATAAATAGACACAGATTTAGACTTTCTGTGGAACAAGTATTCTGTCTTGTTTATCACAATAACAGGATGCGTGATTTACTGCACTGTAGGTACAGAGCAAACTTGTCTCAAGCACATTTCTTGCAAGGTCCTAATGTCAATGCATGCCACCTTTGTGAAGCATTATGGATGTTATTTTCTCAATGGTTTGGGAACTTAAGGGTGTTTTCACATCTGAGTCCTCTTAAAAGAACCAAACTCAGACTCCTTTAAGTGAACCAAGAAGTAAGCCAAATAAAAAAAGACCGTTCACACTTTCCCTGTCCCTTTTTCACACACTTAAATAGTAATGTGGTCTCTGACCTTCTTATGTTCATACTGTTGCATTTTGGATCATGTACAATACGTTTTGATGACTGATCCTAGGCCTTCAAAATGTTTCTCCCATTACTTGTATTTGCCTGTAGCAAAGTATGTTGTTATGGGAAGATGGAGACGGGATCCAGCAAACATTTCATCACAAAACTTTAAGATCTTGTGGAGCGCAATGATAATATCAGCATAGAAAAACAAAACAAAACAAAACAGAACAAAATAAAGATGCAAATTAAATAAACTGCTTTATCTGGTACAGGTAGTGCAGGTATACCTAAAAACAGCATCCAATAAAGAAATGAAATAATCAAACAAAAAAATAAAAGTGTACCTATGCTGATTCTACTGATTCACATATTAGGCGGTCCCTTTCAGAAATATACGAATCCAATATATACGTTCCTAGAGGTTTCCAAAACAAGGAATTTGTGCTGTGAATGAATCATTTATAGAGATGTGACTGAAGCAGCAGCCATGATGAACAGCCGATTTGTACAGGGCATCTGATACATTGGAATTCACAAATGGAAAATTCAAGTGAGCCCAGACTGATGTGTGTTCACTATGGAAATTTTTGACCTGTTTGACCTCAGACCACCTCCCAAGATAGTCTCTGTTCGGTTTTGTTCACTTTTAAGGGGTCTGAGATCATCAGTGCTTAGACTGCTGAAAAGAATCAAGTGTGAAACGCTTTTTTTGTTTGGAGACTTTGAGCATAGTGGTGCAGAATCTTTCAGTTACATAAGAAAAACAAAAGCATGAAGCTAACTGTGGTTTGCCCCTCTATATGTCAGTCTCTTCCCATCTATGTGGGCAACTCACTCATAGTTAAGCCACAATGTGAAACCAAACTACCAAATTAAAAGTTATTATTGATTGTTTGTTGTTTTTAATGAACATAGGTTACGCTCTGGCAGCTGTCTTCTGCGTTCCAACCCTTCTTACCGTGTTCTGGATTGACTGCAGAGGAAATGGTTTTCAGCCATTGGCGAATGACGCTTCATAAGAACAGCTATAGCAGTCAATGTTTTTTATAGCCGTAAGCTACTTCAAACGGCACAACACAGTGATTTTAACACTCTGCTTCCCATTCCCCTGGGTTAAGCCTAGTCCCAGACTAAAAATACTTTTTTTAGCTGTTTTAAATTAAAGCAACTTGCACAGAAAAAATCTTAAAATATGTCAGTGCCATTGTTTTGTCTCAAGATAAACAAACCAGTAAAAAAATGTAAAGTACATTTATAATGCTACTCAAATGTCCTAGTATATCCTGGCTTAATCTAAGCTCTGTTTGTGAAACTGGGCCATTGTGTCACTAATAAATGGCTGCTTTAATGTACATTTCTGCTAATTGTAGAGCAACTGGATGAAGCAACATATCTTTGTTGCTCAAACGTTAAACTCCACTAAAAATGATTAAGACTTTCATGGGTTTATGTCTCGTTTCTTCTTTTTGTCTGTGTGAAGCTGTTCTCATCTTTAAGCATTTGGAAAACTAAATGTTTTAGTGACGTTTTACTTCTTGAGTAAATTAATTTAATTCAATGCTATTTCTTTCTAATTAATTGTGAAATGTACTTGCAATTTTGATAACTGTTTGTACAACAAAATGTTTTCAGTGTAATCACTTCTATCTTTTGTCTCTACTCCATACAATTTTTGAAAAAGAATTATAATAACTTTCATTAATAAATCTTCAACAAACATTACATAATGCTTGGGAGATCATTAGTTAACATATATTCACTTATATATTATATATATTCATTCCCTCACTCATACAGCTTGATCTTGGGTTTGAATTTCCTCCAATTGTTCTGATTCGCCAATTCGTTCGTAAAATATATAGCATTTTACGACAACATTCAAAATGGCCGAACCTCAAAATGGGAAAATTGGGTATTGAAACTCGGCATGATGGACTAAATCTAAAGAGACCCGCTTTTTGGTTCAGAAGTAATAGGCAAAAACTTTTCATATCTCCTGACCACTAGGGAGCACTGCGTCAAAACTCTTCCGGTAGTCTCAAATCATGACTCACATGACACACACCAAGTTTGGTCAGACTACACTAAAGTGCTGCACTTTCACTTTTGGCCTCACTTTCATTTTGGGGGTCACTATCGTGAAACCAGACTGTCGTGCTTCTCTGAAAGCAAGAACAAGGCTAATTCCAGGAATGTAGCGTTTAGAAATGGATATCACTCGTTCAGCATTCTTCATGGACTCTATCCAGACTGCCTCTGAGCACAGCTGAGCACAGCAGTCTAGTGCCACAAACCCTATGTGCTTCATTGAAAGCTCATGACTGATCGCTGTTAGTCAATAATCTAGTGCAGACACGACAGAATGAGCTCTTTTAATCTACCGTAAGGGTATCTGATAATTGAGTTCCCAATTCAGACCTGTGCCAAGACTGCTGCAAAACTCTTGTGCGCATGTGCAAAACTGAAACATCTAAGGAGAATAAGGAGTGGGGGTGAATGTGAAAGGATTGTGTCGTTTCTCCAAAGAAAAAAGAACGTGCTAAACGTATAGAACACTGTGCAGCAAACTCTGAAAGTTGAATCTCAAACCAGCGTCAGGTAGGTTATTTTTTTAGATTTGTATGATGTGCTTGAGGAAAGGTCAATGTTTTTTTTATGTGCCACAGATATTGACTTATCTTGCAAATGCTCCTTTGTAATTTGTTTTTTATGGTGTCAGAGGTAGACCTCTAGCAAGCTAGCATGAGGGTGGGGAAAGTTTACATTTTGTTTGAACAAACAATTGGACAATTACGTTACAAGATAATAGTAGCAACAATATTATGAATAACTTGAAAGTTGATGGAATGATGCCAGGGTAAAAGCACCAGGGTTCCCAGGTCCCAAGTGAGTTGTGTTAACAGTTGTTGACTGAAATGCTTATATTAAAATATTGTATATTATATTATATTATGCTCTGCTATTTTATATCCTACTAATGCTAAAACTATGTTACATGAGACTATAATGTGGTTTTGCATATTATTTTGCATAATAGTAACTGTAAACAAATATTTTAGGAATGGGAAAGGCACATTCTTGGTTTCGATACTTGGTTATTGGGATCATTTTTGGGCTATTTTTGATTGGCCATTGGGTTAGCTTTGTCACGCAGACCTGGCAACCCTGAAAGCACCAGAGATGAAGAGAGTGCAAAAATAAAAGATGAGAAAAACAAACAGCAGTATTAAACATTTAAGTCCATTGAAGTATGTATCTGCTACTCATCACAGATGAGCCGGAGAGTAAAAGCAGTGATTTTTTTTTAACCAATATTTACCTAAATAAAATTGAATATGAATATTAAAGGTTAGATCAAATGTTTTATCAGGTTACTTTCATGTATTTATTCATGTCTATTTATATTTATTTCATTTAGACACATATATGTATGGCACATTGAAGGCCTGCAGGGTTTACCTCTTAAGACATGTGTAAGCAATTTTTATAATTTGCACAAAAGGATAAGATACTAAAAAACAAACAAGGTGCAAACAACCTCTCTAATCACCAGCATGCAGCAGGGTATGCTACACCTCCTCATGTTCCCTCAACCATGGTAATTGATAAGTGCAAACAAACTGCCCCTCCCTCTGAGAAAGGACTTGCTTTCTCAGAGACGGGGCACCCTTGTACCCCAAGGTACACCCAGTGGATTCGCCTGTGCTAAGTTAGGTGGCCATATGTTGTGATCGCTACATGATCCTATATGTGTATTCTTCCATGGTACAGTTCCCCTCTTAGCGAGCCCAGAATTCTGCAATCCCTGCATTACAATCCCTGCAATACCTTCTATATGTAGTCCTGTCCAGATGGCCAATTCAGATGTGTAAATTCCACATGATACCTCTTCTCCCATGTTCTCTTTGGATTTGCTTTCCGAGTGATATCCAAAATTTTACTGAGCGGTTCACAAAGAACACCAATGATTGACTTTCTCTGCATTAAGACTGGTCCCATCCTCTGCCCCAACAGTGTAGGGGATCAGGTGGCATATGCGCTGGAAGGGGCAGCAATAGTGGCACTTTGGTAGGGATCCCAATTCATCAGTTAAGTTCATTTCTGACATAACGTCTAGGTTTCCATTGTAACCTCTGTTCCCTGAAAGCGGTAATGGAGATGTTACGTTC
Organism: Rhodeus uyekii; assembly: GCA_037043235.1. Lineage (NCBI taxonomy): Eukaryota > Metazoa > Chordata > Actinopteri > Cypriniformes > Acheilognathidae > Rhodeus > Rhodeus uyekii. The sequence goes on from JAWRVZ010000060.1 coordinate 2,347,056, forward strand.
CATCGTCACAATTGCTGTACCACCACTGAGTAGCCGGGCCAGTGGCTTGGCTTCAAAGCGAAAACCTGATTGTGTGATTGCATGCGCTCTTCCTTATATAGCCCCTTCTTGGGGCAGAGTACATGATGCAGATCTCATTCGCCAATGTGCATTGGCTCATTTGGTTACACTTGACGATGTCTGGACTATCAAGTGAGCCGATGTTTCTGGTCTCCTTGTCCGTCAGACATCTCCTTCAGGCAAGAAGTGGATGACGTATTCCAAAGATGCCCTTTTTATACTAACAGTCACATCAGTGAGGATGTCATAAACTGCTGACTGCCAATGTCAAGGTCATTGTCAAGTTCAGATATATGCTTCAGGCACCAGTCATGCAGGTGGCATTTACCATGGCGGCCCTTAGGAGAAGCAGCGTCTAATTCCCAAGGAGCGTCTAGGTTACTATTGTACGACTGACGAATTGGGATCTCGCCTGAGAGACAAGTCATCTTCGAGTATAACTAAACAAGCCAATGCACATTGGCATGCAAGATTTGCATCGCACACTCCGCCCATCGTAGCGGATATATAAGGAGAAGCGTGTGTGATCACACTTCAGGTTTTTGCTGAGGAGCCGAGCCGGTGGCCCAGCCGCTCAGCGATGGTACAGCAATTTGGCGACGGGATGTAACGTCTCTGTTCCCTCCTTCAGGGAACGGTGGTTACAATGGTAACCTAGACGTTACCTATCAGTCAGTCACATTCAACATTACATCAGAAAAACTGACAAACTGGGATCCCTATCAAAGCGCCACTTTTGCTGTCCCTTCCAGCGCCTTGCATAAGCCTCCTGATCCCCCTGCACTGTAGGGGTGGAGGATGGGACCGGGCTAAACGCAGGAAGTCAATCACTGCTGGTCCTTGTAACACACTCAGTGAGACATGGATAACACTGGGAAAGTGTGCCCCAAGAGGGGGAACGCTACAGAGGCCACATCCCGCCCACAGGGGGGTAACATGGAATTTATACATATGGACTGACCATCTGGTCACACAGGCTCACCAAGAGGGGAACTGTACCATGGAAAAAAATACACATATTGAATCGCTGTAGGAATTACAACATATGGGCTGCCTCAGTGGAAAAGCAAACCCAAACAGATGATAGGAGGAGGTATCATGTGGAAATTACACATTTGAATTGGCCATCTGGACAGGGCTACATACAGAAGGTCTCTGTAGTACATCTACGTACGTCCAGCAGCTCTGAAATCCTCGGCCGTAAGTGCGGATGAAAATGAAACGCTGGGACCCCCAAGATTAGAACCAGCAATCTCACCCGAAAACTCCCCGCAAGAGGAGTGAGGGGCCAATGGAGACTGACTGCAGGTTAGCCCCCACTGTGATCTTCAAGTCACACTGCCTATTTGTCCTAAGTAGGCCTATGGTGGCTAGCAGAGGCACTAGATCGAGGCATAGCAGAGGGGACTCCACCTGTCTTGAGGCATTGGAGTCTTGACCACAGCACCAAGATGGTCATCTTCCTGCAGTGGGTGCATGACATCCACAAACGCGTCCTCAGCATGTTTTAAACCCAGACACACAAGGCAGCGGGCGTGACTTTCAGACGGGGCCAGGTAACGACCACATACAGAAACACACGGGTACAATGGCATCTTTATAAAGACTCAGCGTCACACCATGTCTGCTCATTTAGGGATTTGCGCTTTTCTTGTGTTGAAGTGCACAGGGGAAAGTTGCCATTGTCTCTTTAAGAGAAACACACTGCAGCCGGAAGCAGCAACCACCATTGAAGCGCCATCAGTCGCAGCACTGAAGAGGTCCCCACCTCAAATAGCACACTCGTTGACGCAAACAACTCGTTGATGCGCTCTTCCTTATACACCTGCTTTGCTAGGCGGAGTGAGCGATGTAAATCTCAAACGCCAATGTGCGAAGATGACTAGTCTCTCAGGCAAGATCTCAATTCGTCAGTCATTCTGATGTAATGTTGAACTTGACTGACTGATTGGGAACCATGGTTACATGCATAACCGGAGACAATTTTACATTAAATTAACACAAATACATTTTTGGAATGTACTACATCTTTCTTTATGTTTTCATATATTTTTCAGAAATATTTGGCAACAATTTTGTGAATTTTTGCTTTGGTATTTTTTCTGTGCAGCTCTGGATCACTCTAACCTCAAGGATTTTGCTGAAGAACATACAGTATGCTGAAAAACATTACCTGTCACCCCCTTTCTGTTTCTGCAGGAAGCAAAACAAAATAATTTCCCAGAAAATACATCAGAAGAAACATAAAGAGGAACAAGCTTAGGTAAAACAGCATGGTCACCACTACATAATTTAAGTTTAAAAATATTATTTTAACAATTAGATTTCAGCCAAAACAAGTCATCACTCCTGCAAATGTAATAGTAGTTTCTAAATTTGTTTCAAAATTTAATATTATAAAATGGCTCTTATTAATGCTTGGAGATTGTATTGGAGAATGTATCTTGGAGAATCTATGTATATAGTCAGAATTAATTATTTGACTTATCTCCTATTTCTTTTGTACTGTGGGCCTACTGCAATTACTGAACTCTCTAATTTGCATCTGGCAAGACAATTTTTTCTACATCACAAAATATATTATTATCATGCATTATGGGGGATTAAAAACATTTAAATGTTAAATCCATGTTTTTTGCAAAATCAATGAGAGCTGAAAAAACTTTTGGAAAAACAAACAAACACAGTGTTTTGAGAAAATCATACAGATGACTTGTAATTTGTATGAAAGGAAGGAAAACACAGTTCAGAACAATTATAAAGTGTTCAGATAACTATGTTAATTATTTTGAAAGCAGTGTTTTGAGTTGGGAGAAATTTTTAGGAGAGATTTGGGAGAGATTTAAGAATTTGTCAGAAACAACACATTCCCCTTCTCTTTTTGTTTGTTTTGTTCTATGAAAAAACATTTCCATATTGTTCAAATTGTTGATGTAAAAAATATGTTTACTTTGGTGGCCTGGAGATGGCAGGTTCAGTTCACTATGGTTGTCACTGTTGTGAAGGAGAGGATGAAGCAACAGAGGCAAGAAATGAACTCAGTGTATGCCTTAATAATATTGCAAAGCAATATCTAAAATCAGTTCAGGAAAAGACCAGTACATAAACATAGCATAGCATGGACACGATTGGACAAAGACAAAGACTGGACAAGACATGGACAAAGACTGAAGAAAAACACAGGGTTGATATACACAATGGTTGATGAGGGAACAAGACACAGCTGACAAGACTAACAGTTGATGATGAAATAGTTGAGTGGAAAAACACTGGGAGAGCACGGGAGGAACCAGGAAGTAAACAGAGACTCGACAGACACGTAACAATTGTTAATTTGTGGGAATACGACTATGATAGAGATATAAAGAGATATTTTATTATGCTTGCAGAAAAATTATCGATCAGTAATCAGAAATATGACATGTAAAAATAAAATGCCCATAGGAAATTGTTCTAAATAGTGAATTAGTCTTGATTACTGGCAGCTCTCATAAAAAGTTTACAGAGTGGCCACATTCGAAATCGCCCCCTAAACCCTCATTCTCTATTCTATGCATTAGTCCACTTGAAGTAGAGGCTGAAAACTTGAGTGAGTGAACTTGGACACTGAGTGCGGCAGAAAGGCTATTTTAGTACTTGCTGTTTAATAATTATTTGAAACTTAGAAAACTGTCAGCCCCGGCAATAAGAATAATTTTTGAATTGAAAAATCAATAAAAAACGTTATACCTGTGTGACATTATGCTGTAGCCACATTGAACCAGCTTTTTTGAAAATGGATGGGTGGATGATTCAACTGCAGGTGTCATCTTCTGGCACAGTGGATTATGGGTATTCTCTAGCCATTGAGTGCAGTACATCGGTTGTACACTCATTATTGCAGTGCATTATGGGATTGAATGAGTCTACTCGATACTGTCTACTATAGTTTCAGACATCGCTTAAAACCATAGTATTGACCATAGCATTATAGACTGAAACTGAAACTGCAGATTTACTCCTGTTTCTCTTTTGCAGTTTCTCTTTAGCAGACATATTTGTTCATTGACCAGTTTTAAGTCGTGAAAAATGTCAAAAGTGTCACGATAGATGCCAAAAAAATCTGAGCCACTGATGTTTACTGACTTGAGACTAGCCTCTGACTTATGACAAAAGACACTTGACTCGGATTCCAGTGTTACAAACTTCATATTTGACTTGGACTCCAACTTAGGACTTGACTAAAAATTCAGATTAAAAAAAAAAATGAACTGAACTGAACTTGTACCCTCTCAGGTTTGCTGATATTTGAAGATTCATTACAGGTATCTGAGCAATATTTTTCTCTTTCTCTTTTTTGTGAATCTTGTGGACCAGACCAAAGACATTCCAAACCAGTGAATGACCAACTTGCTGTATTGCATACAGACCTCAGAAGATGCCTTCTTTAAGTTTTTTCAATCTACTTGTGGGCTCACTCAACAAAATGAGCCTTGTGACCTCTGTTCCAATTAGCTTTTTGTTATTGGGTTTGCAGGCAATTATGGATGTAAACTTTTCTTGCCCATGCAGAGTTGGGTGGAATCAAGTTATATCAACTCTCATCTTATTTACTCCCACTATGTGTTCTTTGGTGATAATGCTCCTGTTGTTAAGGCCTTGTAAATACAAATGTAGCTTTTTTCAAGAACTAGAAAACAGTGGAACATCTCCAGGACAGGACAACAATGGAACATTTCAAGGACCGGACAACAGTGGAACATCTCAAGGACCGGACAACAGTGGAACATCTCAAGGACCGGACAACAGTGGAACATCTCAAGGACCGGACAACAGTGGAACACCTCAAGGACAGGACAACAGTGGAACACCTCAAGGACAGGACAACAGTGGAACACCTCAAGGACAGGACAACAGTAGAGCATCTCAAGGACCAGACAACAGTAGAACATCTCAAGGACTGGACAAGAGCGGAACTGAAATGCATGAGCTTGTGGAAAACCATAGTTGTTATAAAGCTTTTTTTGTTTGTTTGATTCCATGTTTTGTGTGGGTCTGTATATTTTTCATTGATGGTGATTATTTGGCATGTGGACTCACAGAATGGAACGGACGGTATGCCTGTAATAAAGAACTGCATCCAAATTGTTTGAATTGGTGCAAGCCCAACGAAGCAAGTGAAGATGAGTACTGTTTCAAAAAGACGCAAGTCTGGATTGATGCATCAAAGGTAAATATGAATTTTTTCCCAATTCCCCCCTAATATGTGACAGGTTAAGACTGCATTATCCTGTTTCACCACCATTTGTATTGCTGTATTAAAACACTAAAACGCTAAACAGTTCATCACCCTTTTATCAGTGCAGCTTTATTTATATTTAAATAGAAATGTGTGTACATTTTCGTTGGATCATGGTAGCAGTAATTCATAAAATGCCAATCATATGATAAAAGAGTGTTATAACCGCCATTTGTCAAGACACAGAGTCTTTGTTTTGAATCTAGATCACTGTGGTGCAGTGATGCTGTACTGTCATAGTAAAGTACACTAGATCACAGTAGTGTTAAAAAAAACACACAAAAAAAAACACAACACATCACCTCAACCAACAGCTACACAAATTTCTAGCTTTTTGATTCTGTTTAATCTATGTAAATACCGGTAGATACATTTACAATTGCAAATATACTAATTATATGTAAATTATTGCAAACTGTTCTTTATTAATATATTCCTTTTTATTTATATATCAAGACTACAGGTTATTGTCTGGTGATCATCTTCTGCATCGTAGCAATTATTTTTGTGAGTTTTGACTGCTGCAATGGAGGAATATCAACGTTCTACAGAAAGACAGATCCAGAGAGTCCCATACGACAATGTTCACAGCCAGCAAAAACTACAGACAGTCTTCAGATGAACGATATTGAAAATACAAATGGTGAACCTGTCTTACAGACTTCAGTGGTTTGATGTCATCAGCTTTTGTGTGCCTCGTGACCTTACAAAGTTTGGATGTGTCTTTTTGAACGAGACCTGACTTGACTGAGAGGGATCAGCGTTAAAACTTTCAATGATTTACAGGTAAAATTTCACTCTGTTCCTCATACAAAGTATGCCATCTTGGAATGGAGCACAAGATTCATTTGGACTATTTTGTATTCATTTTTGTCTTTTTTATATTTATAAATGACCGCAACATATATTTTGAAAGCTACAGAAATGCAATACTACAAGAGACATTCTCTTTAAGTTAATTGACTGTTTGTTGTTTTAAACAGTCTTTCATGATTATATAACGACTGGACTGAACAGACAATTTGTTATAGTTAACAAACGTCTGATTAAACCCCCTAAAATAAGAAAACCAGGCCCCTGGTTACCATGGTCTTACGACCAAAAGGAATGTGAAACTACCAATAGAATGTAACAACGACCATAGGAATGGACCTTTTCTTCACATTGATTCATAGATAATCCATGCTGTGAATGAACAAGCATCTTTCAAGGACATTGTGTGTATTATTAATATTTTGCATATTGCCTGTATATTTGCCTGTTCTCTTTTTTTTTTTTTGCCTGTGTTAAACCAGACTTATTAGAGAATAAATCTATTTATTACAGACTAATTAGAAAGAAAGAATAAATATATATATATATATATATATATAAATCATGGTATCTACAAATTCATATTTTGATGACTTGCATGATCATCCATATTAGATGTTGATATATATTGTGTAACTTACTATATTACAAGAGTCTTGAAAAGTTCCTTTAGCAGCATCCAATCCCATCATATATGTAAATGCTCGGCTTCAGACAATGGATGGTAAAACTCTCCCTCTGAAAGTTTTGAACTACTATTGGTTACTGACTTCTGGGAGGAGAGACCATCCCAAAGAATAAAGCCTGATATCTCTTCCCTACTCTCTCTCTTCTTCCGATCTTCTCTTTTCCTCAGATCTCATCTCTTCCTTGGATCTCGCTTTGTAGGGGAATTACAGTTAAGACTTGAGGACCAGATATGTTGAATGAAGACCAGGAATCAGAAGTGCAGTCAATAGAAGACATTTTAGTGAAGATTAGTTTGCAGTTTCATCAGCAGAAGCTTCAAGTCTCACAAGGAGTTCGTAGGCCGCCCCACATACAATAACATTGTTACAGCAATTATACTCTGACAGAGGCTACTAACTACATCAATGATGACGGTTAAATTATTCTGACTGGCTGAGAGAGAAAGAATGAAAGATAAACAAAACTAGTAATTTTCCACACAAGAGCAGATATTCAGAAACATATCTTCTTCGATTACATGGCTGACAACAAGGCCTCTGGTTTACACATTAAGTGACCTTCCAGGTTGCACAAAAGTGTTCTTAGGCGTCAGATTGTCGAGAACAACAAATCATTCTGTGTCCTTATGGTGCCGGTTGATCACCTCACCAATACAGAGCATATTAACACACACACAGTTACACTATTAATAGAAAGACTTCTCAAAACATTCTGATAACAAGTTCTATCTGTTGAAAAGTACAGACAATATTCATCATTATTCTATGGAAAAATACAGAAAAGCAAAGTAAAAGTTTTAACTAATAAGTGGTTACATAGGCAATAGACTGAAGTGTATGTATAAATCATAAATCTTAACTTGATTATAAATCATAAGAAGAACTAGAAAATAATATATAAATGTATATAGAAGAGACAAGTGATTTTGATTATCTCTCTTCAGCTGTTTTGTTGCATCAGATTGATTCTGGCCTGCTTATACATCAACATCACTTTAAAGATTGTGTTCACAGCTTAATGCTAAGAAAGTTATTGTGTCCACAAAAAAAAATTATTTCGGAAGAATTACGGTAATAGATGATCAGTAGACAAATATCTTTATTGATCAAAATAATAATTAATATGAATTCAAATTAATTTAATTAACTGATACCAATATTTATATTGAATTATGATGAGTTATGATTGAGAATTCATATTTCCCTTGAGCTAAATTTGCTACACTACAAATATTGCAAATATCCTGTAAACGTATTGTAAGGTATTGGAGGATGTAGTTTTCATAAAGTGGAAAGGAGTCAATACAACATCAGGCCTGTGCCAAGCTTGCTTCAAAACGCTTGTGCGCATGCGGGCTAGTGTAAAACTGAAACATCTGTTGCAACTGATGCGAAGAGTAAGGAGGAGGGGTGAACGTTAAAGGAATTCCCTGGTTTTCACCAGAACTTGCAGATAACATACATGAGTGTAACAGAGCATGGGAAAAGGCAAGATAAACTGATTATTCCACTGATTGGTCTGTTTTCAAACAGCTTAGAAATAAATGTGCTTCTCTTATTAAAAAGGCCAAATCTGAATACTTTTACAATGGTCAACAGAAATTCTGAAAAGTGATTAAGTGTCTTTCGAAAGAGGCTCATTACTTTCAGAGAAATGTAGCCTATCAACATTTTTTTGAGAATAATGCTTTTACACAATTAGGCCCACAACAAAAAATTAATAAATAACAATAATAGTAGTAATAGTATTGTTGTTGTTGCTGTTGCTAGTGTTGTTATTCAAAGCTGGCATGTTTTAGTCCAGATTAAAATACTAATATATGTGTACATTATTTTTATTTCATTTTATTTTATTAATTGGTCCAATTAGTAATACCTTAGCTCAAGTTCAAGTTTATTTGTCACATACATACACAGTACAACATGTGGTGAAATGGTTTGACGCCTGACCAAAAGTTTGTTTTAAGGGAGGGGAAGGGAGAGCGATGGAGAGATTGTACAGAGGGAGGGAGAAATATACAGGTTACAGTATAGCATATTTATATGCAGTAACTTCAGTAATACAATAGTGCAGTAGATAAGATAGTCTAATCTGAATTTAATAGAAGGAAATTACTGGCCATCCAATATACGTTTACAGTTTATCTTTAACACACTCAATCAACATTTAAAATTTAGGGATTTCATCTGGTCTCATCAGCCTAACAGTGAAAACTAAGTCCATGTTTTTTTTTATAATATAACCAAGTGGTCTTATCCTGAATGTTATCATTTAACCTTCAGTATTGACGTAGTTAGCATCCTCTGTTAGAGTATAATTGCTGTAACAATGTTATTGTGTGTGGGGCGGCCTACGAACTCCTTGTGAGACTTGAAGCTTCTGCTGATGAAACTGCAAACTAAACTTCACTAAAATTTCTTCTATTGACTGCACTTCTGACTCCTGGTCTTCATTCAACATATCTGGTCCTCGGATCTTAACTGTAAATCCCCTACAGTTAATAACCCTGAACACTGGGCCTTTAACACTCCTTATCTGTGATTTGAAAAATGAGACCTTATTGTAAAAATAAGAAAAAAAATATTCTAATGTCTGTTCCAAGTAGATTTCCAGTAAATGCATTGTAGTTTTCATGTCCATTAAAAACCAATCTAACGTCCGGCCTGTGCCAAGGCTGAGGCAAAACTCTTGTGCGCATGTGTGCTAGTGTAAAACTGAACCATCTGTTGCTTCAAATACATATAGAAAGGAAAAGGGGTGAGTGTGAAAGAAAGGTGTTGTTCTTCCAAAGAGAAAAGAACGTGGTAAACGTATAGAGCACTGTGCAGCAAACTCTATTGAAATTCAACTAACTGCAGGTAGGTTGCTATTTTAGATTTGTATGATGTTATTCAGGTCACAGATAAGACTTGTCTCGGAAATACTTTTATACGTTTTTGTCTTATGCTGTAAGAGGAAGACCACTAAACAGTTTATATGTTAGACAATTACATTTCAAGGTACAAATACCATTAAATACTCTAAGATAATATTAGCAAATCTATTATGAATACATTACAGAAAGGAAAGTTGCTGGAATGTTGCCAGGTCCAAAGTCAGTTGGGATAACAGTTGTTGACTGAAAATCTTGAACTGAAACATTTTTTATATTCTACTAATGATAAAGCTGTGTTACATGTGATGTTTTGTGATCACTATGATGTGGTAGTCTTCATTTTGCATAAAGGTGACTGTAAAAAAATAAATTTTAGGTATGGGAACGGCACATTCTTGGTTTTGATATTTGGTCATTGGGATACTTTTGGGCTGTTTTGATTTGGACATTAGGTTAGTTTTGTCATGCAGACCTGGCAACCCTGAAAGCCGCAGAGATAAAGAGAGTGCAAAAATAAGATATGAGAAAAGCAAAGAGCAGTATTCAACTCAGATACACTGCACATTTAGATTCACCTCATTTTTTGTACTGCAGACTCTTAAAAAACTTCAAAAAGGGGTTTTCACGGCACTGCCATTTTGGGAAAAAATTACTTTCTGCAAATAAATAACCTTTAGTTTTAAGAATGAAATGTTCTGTGCACGGTTGATCCTACATTCTGCCTTTATGAATATTAACTCTCATCTTCTTCATTTATAGGACATTTTCCCACAATAAACAAAGAGCTTTTGAACCAGACTAAGCGCAAGAAACGGCCAAAATTATCATCAAACTTCTCTCTGAAAATGTTGCTGAAACTAAGAGATATCCTAAAACTTTATGTTGCTTTAGTCTGTATTGCATCAATAGTTGGTTTGATTACATTGTTGTATGAAATAGTTGTTACATTCAAATGCCCATGTAGAAATGATCAGAATACAGTGCAAATAATGTCCATCTTCAGTGGACCTGCTTTTCTTCTTCTTGTCATAATGTTCCACGTTCTAAGGCCTCTTAGATATGGATGGTTTCATTGCCCTAAAGGAGTGGAAGATGGTACCCGGAGGAACTATCCTGCAGCTCTCATAATATGTCTGATTCCACCTGTAACCTGGATTTTCATCTTGTTACTTGATGGAAATCCAGTTGCTTGTGCCATGACAGACTGGAAGGGAGTTTATGTTATACCAGCAGCCATATCACCCTGTAGCCTAAGACTGGTTGCCCACTAAAGCTAAGCAGGGTTGAGCCTGGTTAGTACCTGGATGGGAGACCTCCTGGGAATGACTAGGTTGCTGCTGGAAGTGGTGTTAGGAGGCCAGCAGGGGGTGCTCACCCTGCGGTCTGTGTGGGTCCTAATGCCCCAGTATAGTAACGGGGACACTGTACTGCAACAAGCACCGTCCTTCGGATGAGACGTTAAACCGAGGTCCTGACTCTCTGTGGTCATTAAAAATCCCAGGATGTCCTTCGCAAGAGTAGGGGTGTAACCCCGGCATCCCTGGCCAAATCTGCCCATTGGCCTTTGTCCATCATGGCCTCCTAATCACCCCCTTACACTAATTGGCTTCATTGCTCTGTCTCCTCTCCTTAGCTGGTGTGTGGTGAGCGTTCTGGCACAGGTTGCCGTCGCATCATCCAGGTGGATACTGCACACAGGCGGTTGAGGAGATCCCCCCCCCCCTCCTCCCAAGCGCTTTGAGCTCTGGAAAAGCGCTATATAAATGTAACTGATTATTATTATTATTATTATTATGTTTCTGATGAGCTCAACGGCCAGTGGTGTAAACCCACTGAAGGGAAGCGAAATGAAACGGAGCTACGAGATTTGACTCGCAAATATATTCTTCATTCTCAGGTAAATATAAATACTTTATGAATTTGATCTGTTAATGTAATATAATAAAGGCAATATTACATTTATTCTATATTGACCTCAAAATAGGTCGGAGAGGGAAAATGGCAAATAATATCTGACAAATGCAAATGTAACTGTTTTTTTTGGTCTCTTTTTTAGTATCTAGGTTATGTCTTGATCATTTTCTTCAGTACTTTGTCGCTTGCTGTTGTGGGAATTTATGACAGCTGTGTTAGTGGGAAATGTGACCGCTGCCCAAGTCTACTGTTGTTGTTCTGCGGACGAAATGAGATACCCGGTGGATATAGACAAGATGATGTAGAGTTAACTCCCACCTCCTTCAGCACTACACAACCACTTATTAATTTACCTAAAAAAAGATTAAACAGCTGAATTTAGGAGGGATGTTCACTCTTAAAAAGTTTTTACAGCAATGACTTAGGGTGTGTTCACATTTGGCATGTTTGGATCGATTAAAACGAACTTTCTCGCGATTGCTATGTTAATGCGGTTCTTTTAAAGATATGTGAAAGCTGTCATCTAAACCTGCATGCGAACCAAAGAAGCCCACCAAAACCTCTCGGACTCGACCTGTTTCTAAATGAATTCTGGTGCAGTTCAAATTGAATGTCAATGCAAAACAGACCAAAGACATGTAAATTAATACATGAAAACCCTTTGTCTCTGAAATGTAATTTTACCAAATAAACTTTAAGCATACACTGACAGTCTACTTACTATGTGCATTTTTAAAATGGGGAAAATAAACCCAGTAGATCCAATGTAGTTAAAGCCAAATTATTCATTGTATGATTTGATTTACAATAATACACACATCTGTATTTTCTTTATTAGTCTGTTTTAATTAATTTAAACAACTCTTGAATAGAAAACACCAACTTATTGATAAGAGGTTTATTTTTATAGTTATGGTAAAAACAACAACAGAACTTTTGAATAAAACTAAATGTTTAATTGACTACTTTTCCTTAATGTATCATTTTCATCAATGTGAAAAGGGCAAATGACACTTTGAGTAATGTTCTGCTGACATCTAGTGGCTGTAGTTGACATTTCAAGTTGTATTTTCATAAGGGATAAGCAAAGAAGCTATAAGCAAAAGCACCACTTTGTTTATATCTCCGGACCACTAGATTGCACTGCGCTAAAACTCGGCAGGTAACCTCAGATCATGATTGATATGACACACAGAAAGTTTGGTCAGAATACGCTAATGCATTGCGGAGATATACGCCTCGCTTTATTTGGTGGCCATTTGGTCAAATTCGTTCGCAATTTTATCGAAAACTGTTTGGCAAATCAACTTAATTTCTATAACTTTTTGTCAGCATTGGTCTGAAGATGATGTGATTAAATTTTGGTGAAAATTGGACAAACGGTGTGGGAGGAGTTTGAAAAAGTAGGTTTTCAAAGAAAAACAACATGGCAAACAGGAAGCTTGGCCGAATATGACATATTTTGTATCTGTGCTCTTGGCGTGACCAAATGAACACATTGAGACCATTTGTTTTACAATAGGTTAACGTCATCAAAAGTTATTAGCATATTTGTAAATTTGGTAATAACTTTTGACCACAAGGTGGCACTGCCCCAAACCTTTTTGTGCCGTATCAAGCCAACATGCCGAAGACACATACCGAGTTTCGTAACGATATGCCATTGTGTTTGTTAAATATAGCATTTTATGACAAAATTCTAAATGGCCGACGCTCAAAATAGCCGATATGAGAAAATTTGGTATTGCACAACTCGGCATGATGCACTAATCTAAAGAGACCAGTTTTATGATTTTTGACCAAGGGGTTCAGAAGTTATAAGCAAAAATGTTACTTTTTCATATCTCCTGACCACTAGGGGGCACAGCGCCAAAACTCTGCAGGTAGCCATGATTGACATAACGCACACCTAGTTTGGTCAGAGAACGCTTATGCATTGCGGAGATAAAGCCTCAATTTAATTTTTGCGACCAGTAGTTCAGATTCTTTTGCGATTTCTTCGTAAACGGTTTGACATATCAACTTTCTTTGAATAAATTTTGGTCAACATGGTCTGGAGATGATGTGGTTCAATTTTCGTTGAAATCGGTCGAACGGCCTAGGAGGAGTTCGAAAAAGTATGTTTTGCCATATACCATATGCCTTAAGGTTTGGTATCTTTAGGTGCGTTGTTAAAATGCCAATGGGAATGCTAAGAAGACCAGGACTAAATGTGTGTTCGGTCCAAACGACCAAGCGAACCACAAATGTGAACACACCCATAGAAGAACCATTTCTGCTTCCCCAAAGAACCTTTTGGTGAAAAGCGAAGGAGTTGGATTCTTGTATCTACTGCTGCTTCATTATATTTCCATTTTATCAAGTTAATCAACATTTATCCTTCTAAATATCAAATGATTTGAATAATTAGTCAAGCTTGTGAGATTTACTAGTCATAAAATTACATCTCTCTGCATGTGTGCATGTGAGAAAAGCACCTCTAATACCTATTACAACTTATGTTTACTTTAATATTCAAACAGTATATTCATATATGCATACCCCTATATTTCAGCTTAGATCTCTTGGGTCACTCAGGCCTGTTGCCTACGTGACCAATTTGTACTTAAAGAATTTACTTTACATTTCATCTTTAATCACTAGAGAATAATGGTGATTATTGTTTGAACCTGTTACTGAGAGAAAGTTTGTCTTATCGGTATGTTTTGGGAAAGTGTCCTGGTCAGAGCAAGAGCTCAACCAAATCCAACCTTGGAGAAGCTGTGTCTCCGTGTGTGTGTGTGTGTGTGTGTGTGTGTGTGTGTGTGTGTGTGTGTGTGTGTGTGTGTGTGTGTGTGTGTGTGTGTGTGTGTGTGTGTGTGTGTGTGTGTGTGTGTGTGTGTGTATGTGTGTATGTGTGTCAGCACTCTTTTGTTAGAGGACCTTCTAAAAAAATTGTTGCCATAAATGTTTAAATACAATCATTTTTAATGTTTCACGTTTAAGTAATTTACACCTAAATCACATTAAACTGACTTTAAAAAAATCGCATGATATATTATATGTTGAAATTTGGTAAACTAATTTTGATAAGTTAAAACAACGTAAAAACATGTCATGACAACATGTTTTACTGTGCCTCTCATGTAGGGGAGGTGAAATTACCATCTGTCATCAAGATAATCAAATGAGATATTCTTCTGACTCACTAATTGGTCTAACCAATCCTTAACCAATCAAAATCATTCAACCTGATGTGATGATGTAGCTTAGTGACCTGTGTTAGAGTATAAATGCTGCTGTATTGAGTGTGTATGCGTGGCTAACAAAACTCCTTGTTGATTGTTGAAGCTGACAAAACTGCAAACTACTCTTCAACAAAATTTTCTCTCTGACTCCTGATCTTCAGTCATCATATTTGGTCCCTTTCCCCATCTTAAACATTCAAAACTTAGTCTACATAACGTTTTTAAGCCTTGATTTGTTAATTTTGTACACATTTTTGAAATTATTCACTAACTTATGTGCATTGATGATTTTTCTTTTTTCCACACTGCAGAAACTCTATTCTCTCTAAACGACATCTACCACTCACATACGGTGAGTGTGGAGACAGTTGCAACATGACTTATTTCTCCAATCAGGAATGAGAAAGAGAGATGATATTCATACTGCACATGCTCAGTTCGCACCTCTTCTTCCCTGGAAGAAAGCAGTCACATGCAGATCATTCTTTCCAACAAAAATACATTTTAACTTATAAAAAGTCTAAATTGTTTACCATTGACTGAAATGTACATCCTTTATGATACAATGCTTCCCTGCCATTGATAGAAATCTCCAGCCTCCTGTGTTTTCACTGTTATACAGTAGGGTGCGCTATGAAGAAATCCTGATCAAAACAGGATTGTGTTTTGCATAAGTAATCATCTGCACAAGTAAAATAACGCAATCATCAACATTAAACAGCATATAAATCAAAACCGCATAATGTTACTGCCTAATGTACCGATCTGGATAACAGAAATGCTATTTTTTCAGCTTTTTAATCAAAATGTAGCTTTTTATTAAACTTACCCACATTCAAGTGTTCATTAAAATAAACTGAGATCTGGGATAAGTTGCAGCATTTGACTTTGTCTATTTAAGTATAAATTATACCCATGTACACATGTCGCAGTAGTGTATTGTTCTTTCCCAATATAGTATTAAGTTCACTGAACAGACATGACCAAAATTGTTGTCACAATGAAACTTGAATGAGACATGATTTTTCGTCAATGTAATATCTTGAAAACACTTTGTCCTGTGGTATTAGACTTTTGACTTAAAACCTTAATGACGTTGTGACAAGAAGTTATGGATTATTGAGTCTGTGAAAAAATCTGAAGGTCTGTGTCCCAGTATTATGCTACATAAAGAAACGTGTTTACAGTTGGTTTCATTTCTCTAATTCAAACTGTATTACAATTATAAACAAATAGAAAGGAAACTACACAATATGAACACTGTACCATGAAAGGGGTATTTTTTTTAAAGAGGCATTGTTTCACCTTTGCTTTGATGTCGAAATGAGAAAGAGTTGCATTTTTGAATTGATTCAAAGGGCTAATAAAAAGAAAAAATATATAAAAACAATTTTCAATTCCACTTTGTGCTGTGCAAAGGAATCCTATTCATGCATTTCCACGTTTTTTTTGGCTTGAGCGTGTAATAGAAATGGAGAATATAAAGCCATTTTCATGAATATCAAACAAATGACAAATGTAAAACTACCTTAACCACAGGTAAAGGTACTGTGCATCAATAAAACATGTAAGTACTGTCATTATCACTTTATTAGCGCTTTATCTACCACAGTTTTATCTTAGACTGTCCTATAGCATTGTCAAAATACAGCTTGGATATTTTAATACAACTGTTTTTGTTATACATTACATATTTGTTTTAAATATAATAAAGCTATGGTTATGTAACTTTTGCAATTATTCATTGTGAGAAGCCAGTAACGCTTCATAATGTCCTCTTAAAATGAGTTTATCAGAGATTTATGTTAAGTATCTGCTATATGTCGTTGTCATATTACCATGATATAGGACAATGCCTGCTGTTTGTTTTCATTTTTTTGGCCAAACAAGATTTTATTTGTTTTGATGAATTTCAAAGAACTTTGTTCAATGGAGCATGTCTGCATTACTGAAAGAAAGTTGACTCCCATTTCACATAATTAGTTTCCATTGTCCTTTTTTCAATGTCCTTTGTATCATGCTTTATGATTAATGACCTTGCAAATATTTAATAATGAAGATTCTAAATTGCAGTAGGATGTGCGTTCTGCTGTTACACATTGTTCGGTAAACAGATATTAACGATCTGTTCTGTTTAAAAGGTCTCAGTTCTTCAGTGGGTCTAAAGTAAGGCAGTGAGTTTTTCGTTGTTCATGAAACATGGAGGGATTTTCGAACAATCCAGATAAACCAGAAGGAAGCAAAACTTCTTTCAGTGCATTACATTTTAGCTTTGCGTTAATCGGACTGGAGAAGTTGATGGATCGGGAATTTTCCTGCCCATGTTCTCCTGGTTTAAATGCGACACTGATTGGCTTCATCTTGTTTGGACCTGCACTTCTGGCTCTGGGTGTTATGATGTTCCTTCAAAGGCCTTGCAGACGGTCATCTTCTCACTGTGCTAGGCTTTTTTTATTTTGTCTGATTCCACCTTCACTGTGGATCTTTCTTTTGTTGTTTGAGGGTGAATATGTCGCTTGTGGCTTGGTACACTGGGAAGGAGATTACATCTTGGATGAAGAACTCCAGATAAAATGGTGCAAACCCACCGGATTGAAGGACACTGAAGTGAACGCAACAGACCTGCGAGAACTGACTGAAAAAATGATTTTCTACTCAAGGGTGAGTGTACTGATTTTTAAATAATTAATAATATATATATACAGTGGTACCTCGAGATACGAAAGGCTCAACTTACGAAAAATCCAAGTTATGAAAGCAAAGACGAAAAATGTTACTGCTCTACATACGTAAAGTTTTCAAGATACGAAAGGTTTCTGAAAGTCCGAGATTCGCCCCATAACAATTTTGAAACTCTCGCCGCACGCCGCCATCTTAGTTATAGTAGACTCGCCACCATCCTCCTGCTCTCCCATTGGTTCCTGATGCTAGCCAAGCCATGAGATCCTTCTCTCTAATTGGACAGCATCCCTCCCATCATGCATCTTCTATACGTACGTGCTGGCGTGCTTTAGCTCAGCCACTCCGCACCTGAAACTTTACTTTATCTGCCGTTTGTCCTCCTCCTCCTCTGCCGCCACTTTCGGAGATAACCTCACTCGAAAGGTAAGCTTCGACATTTTACGTTATTTCACTGTTTATAGGTCAATTTAGCTTTATTATGAAATTTAATGGGGTGTTTTTGGAGGGCTTGGAACGGATTAGCCATTTTACATGTAAAATGTGTTCCAAGATACGAAAAACTCATTATACGAAGGCCGCCTCGGAACAGATTAATTTTGTATCTCGAGGTACCACTGTATATATATATATATATATATATACATAGTCATGATATTTATTTGCATATGAAATTTTTATATATTTTTGTGTGTTTTATTAGTTTTCAGCTTTAGCTCTCCTCGCGTTCCTAAGCATTGTTGTCATTACTGCTGTAAGCTGTTGGGATTGTATAACAGGATGTCTGAAGCATCAGGAAAAGCAGGATAAACCAGCAGAACTATCAGAGTCATCCATCTATGGCTCAGAGGTTGAACTGCAGCGGTCTGTCTGAACTCATCAGGGTGATGTACAAACAAATGCTCATAGATTAATACTGTTATAGGGAACAACTTGGACGATGGGTCATTTATAGGGCGATGTCTGCTCTTTTGACAACACTGTCTGAATTCACTGTGTATTTGTACTTCAAAAATTGTTTGCAAATGTATCTTTGTGGTTTATTTTTTATATTGTTTTGATATTTCTAGATAACTATACAAACTCAGCTAAATAGACTTTATATAAGTAATATCACTCATACTGAATTTGCTAACTAGCTGTAATATATATATATATATATATATATATATATATATATACACACACACACGCGTCACAAGTATGTTCAATTTTGATTTAGTTTTCATTGTTCAGTTTCTGTTTGCCTTTTTTCCAGTGTTTCATTGATTGGCCACGTTCACCTGTTGTCCTGTTAATTATCTCCTTACGGCTTGTGTTTGCTCCTTGTGTTTAAGCGCACAGTTTGCATTAGCTTTTGGTCCTGTATTGTTGATGTATGTATGGTTGTGTTTCTCGGTGTTAGTTTGAAGTTAATTAAATCTATTTTGTTGGTTCCTTCGTTGTGAACTGGACCTCAGATGCTATGGTTTTGGCTCAGGGATGAGCAACCAGTCGCACACGGCCCGATAGGACAACTCAGACGATCAATTTTTAAACATTTGAAAAGACTGAGATCAGATTATGATGAAACCAGAAGAGGTTGCTATTTTCAGCAGATCCCCATAGGCCTATAAATTACAGTGTGAGATGTGCATGATAATGTGAAAGTTTACTAAAATTAGGGAAAATAAACAGAAAATAAAATGAAGAATTGACAATGAAAATCCTATTTTTCATTCAGGATGTTAAACGGACTATTCTTTTACAAAGTTTAAGGAGACATCATGTTTGGTTTGTTTGGAAGTGATATCTGTGATGAAATATTTTAATGTAAATTGACATTGCACTGCAGTGCACACACACACACACACAAATGCTTTTCCACTGTTGGGTCAAACAGTTCTAAGAATGGTAAGGAACGGTTCCAGTTGTATTTCCACTTGTGCTTGTTACAAACGTTTCTCGGCCCGGAAACCAACTGTCCCGTTGAATGGGTGTAATGACGTCACCACTCAGGATCACATGTTCTCCATAGCTTGCTAAACATGCTATTTGAGCAATGTGTACACAATTTAATACAATGAAAAGAAAACATCTGATCATCCTCCATAATGCAGTCGCTAATTACATCTCATATTGTGTGTAAACTCTTGGTTTACCTAGGCAACAACACTTTCATTCCAAATAGCTCCCTTACCAGCCCCACAGTAAAAAACAAAACCAACGAGCTCGGATTGGCACTGAAACAGAACTGTTAAGCAAAGAAAATGGTTTGGCTTCATGGTGGAAAAGAGGATAACGAGAAGTTTGAAAGATATACCTGTGATGCCACTTACGCTTGTCTACGATTTCAAAGGTAAAACGCATATTCAACAAAACATATTTGCCAAATGAATGTCAGAAATGCATGCACTTAGTTATGTACTTATGCATTTTTAAACATAGTATTTTTATTCATGGTAATATGTGGATGTGGATTAATTCCAGAGTCTCCTGCAGAAAGGGGCATTCCCAAGTCCGTTCCAGTGAGTGAAACTGCGGAGTTGGTTCCAGAGAGTGAAAACCCAGAGTTCATTCCAAATGTACCCAAGGTATGTAACGCTGTCCTTGATGACTAAACCCATATTGTGTGTGTGGGAGTCATACACCTCTATAGCATATTTTAATCAATATGTGCGGCTGGGTCTAGTCATGGCCACAGTGTCCAAGCTCCTTTGTCAAGGCCATGGAGACTGCTCCTCCGTGACCTACCAGGCACAGTGGGTTTATTTAGCATGTGTACATTTATTTAACCTCTTTGGTGTTTATAAGCAGCTGACAAATGCAGCATGTCCCTTACAGGAGGAGAGTAGCAGTGAAGAGGTGATCTTCTGTTACAAACACTTGAGAAGAGCAGCTTCCCCCTTTAATTGCAGTTAACTGAATGACAATAAGGCAACAAGCATGTTGCTAATACCTGAACATGAGCTGAGCTTTGTACTGTATATTGGGAATAATACTAGGAAGCCTAAAGAAACAAGCAAATAACAATTGCCTTGAATAAATATGGAACTGATAAGCATGTTGCTGATACCTGGATAAGCTTAGCACAGCTTGTTGGCAATGACACCAGATAAGCCTAAAGTGATGTAAAGTATGTACCCAATAACAACTATGTCGCCTTAATTACAAGCATGTCGCTGATATCCGGATAGAATCAATACAGATCTGATTTAATCTGAATAATGACTTACTATGGAACCGACATGAAAATGCTCAGATGGATCCAATGCATTAACATCAAAGGTCATATCCAATCGACGGAAACTCTATGTCGAGCTGGCTTATGCGCAATTGAAGAATCATGTCGACGACATCGTCTACGATGGTTTGGCCACATAAAAAGAAGTGAAAACAGTCCTATACTGTCTATTTTAGATCTTGTAGTCCCTGGCACTCGTCCTAAAGGTCGCCCAAAAAAGATCTGGGCGCAAACGATCCAACAGGACCTCAAAGCGCTGAATCTTAACGAATTGGACGCAATCGACCGTCTACTATGGCGTCAAAAGTTGGCGACAAAGAAGCACCGTCCTACCCCGGAACCGGGAAAACGGACGATAAACGAGGGTTGATTGATTGAATGACTTACTATGGACCTTTTCAATAAATGATGATGATGAGTTTTAACGGTAATCAAAATTGTAAATCCTGCAAGCTTTTTATATTTTATAACACGACTTGTATTATTACCTTTGCATAAAACTACATGTTGTTTTTTGTTTTTGTTTTTTTACAATGGCTATGAATGACTGTAAAATTGATATCTTTCTTCCATCTGCTGTTAACCATCGCTCTCTTTTTTGTCCTCTTTAAAGTTGTGAAAACACTATTGTGGGGATTTCTTTTACTATTTGAGCAAATGCGAATATAGCATTTTACTCACCACAATAGATTTTACCCAACCATTACGACTTCTGCTTCTGAGAAACCTTGAACACGAAAAGGGTCAATTATCTTTTTAAAACTGCTTTGAAACAACCCGCCCTGTACAAGCTCCATGCAAACAAAGTGACTGAATCGAATCGAAGCGATGAGAGAAGCAATGCTAACTCAGGTCACTTCCAAATTATGCAGCTTATCTGAGGTGAAATCCGTGTGGGGAACAAATGTTCCTTGCTAAAATCCAGATCGGACCCTATCTATGTGGTTTCATCCACCGAATGTCCCATTTAATTAGCTCTTGAGCAATGTGATAAGCTACTGATAATAACGAATGTATGTTTTATAGGGATAAGCATCATATTCCTATAGGTTGATGCGGATCAGCTGAGAGTAAGACTAATTAGCAAAAATTGTGACTTGCTTGATTAATAATCAAAAATGGCTTTAGATTATCATCACATTTGTGTTGCTGAAGCACGTTGAACTTATCTTCCCCCTGCATCCTATTCTTCTTCAATCCAGAATGGCTGAACAGATGAAATTTGTGTGTTTTTTTAACTGCACCCTCTACTGTACAGGCATAAATTTGCATCTTTTGGTCTGAGGCTTATTCTTTTTAAAACTAGAACTTTTTTGATGTTATAAAAAAACAAAGCAAGAAAGCCCAGCCCAAGTAAGTACAATTAAATGTAAATAATGCAGTTACTTTTTTAGAGAATAACGCAAAATTGAATTTTAAAAGTAACTTTCCCCAACACTGGTTATTGTCATAATAAATATATATGTATAGTAGTAACCTATTGTATAATTTTCTTTTAATTTATCTCTTCTTTTTTTTCTTCTTTTTTTTAAAGATCACAAGCTATTGGCTACTTATTGTCTTCAGCAACAATGCTTGTTGTGGTTCTCTACGACATCTGCAGAAACCGATTAAGTGCAGGAAAATTTGAAGAAGAGGATACAACTTTCTATAAACCCAGAAGCGTAATAACAATGAGTTATGTCTGGCTGTGCTGGAATCATGGCACTCTAACTATATGAAACAAGAAAGAAAAATTTAACAAATAGGCTACACTGACACATTCATTTTTTAAATTATTACATGTAATGCAACGTTTTTAACATATATATGCCACATGCAATGCTTGTATGTTCAGGAAAGGTTTTGTCTCACAGGAATAGATGAGTTTATTTAATAAAATTGTATCTAGCTTTGTGAACAGCAGCAACAATGTTCCCTTTGGAAGTCACTTTTTATTATATCTTGTCTTCCTTCAGAACAGGTTCTTTTCTACAGAAATGTAAAAAAGTATTAATGTCGTATCACTGATGGGAAAACTTTAATGCCAGTTTCTAATTTCAAAGTGCTCATCTATCACAACCATTGCTAAAATTACACTTTCAAAGTTTCCCAAGGTGTTCATGTTTCATTTCAAGTTTCAGATTTCTGCTTTTGTTAACTTTTCAGTGTCTGATACAGTCAAAAAAGATTATTTTATTAGCGTCTAATGCAGGTAGGCTATACATTTCACATTTCAAAGTTCTTCGCTGCAGATTTCAAGTACTTTGATAACAAAATGATGATACGAATCCACTAATCCACACGTCTTGTATGTTTTATCTATGCGCTGTCACCTGTGAGTATAATCTAGCCAGTAATCCAGTGAAAGAGTTGTCCGACTCAAGTCCCCCGAGTTCTTCAGAAACTTTTGTGAGTATTTAAAGGCAGCAGGGGGCACTGAAAGTTCCTGTCAAACTAAATCCCAGTCACACACCAGTACATGAGAACATAAAAACCATACTTAGAACGCAAGAGATTAGAAGCACAATTTATTCACCAAAGATCCTTAAAAGATCATTGATGATATGCAGAGACCTGTCTGCTGCGTAAGTCAATTTTTGCTGTTTAAAAACAAGGTACATTAATAATAACAAAGTCCTAAAGAATTACAGCAGGGATTTTTCAAAGGTTGTTTACATCCTATGTATGCAATCGGGTTCTTTCCTTATAAAAACCCACAGTAGAGATGAAGTTGTCGTTATGTTCCCTCGTAAAAGTTTGCAAGCCCCCTTATGAACTACAATAATACATTTATTAGTTAGACTGTGATCACAAATAAAAAAATCTATTGGCGAACACTTCCTCTGTGCTAACACAGCCAATCTACTTGTTAAATCGGACATTGCATCTCACTTTTTCCCAGGTTTAAGCACTCTATTAGACACCAAAAACAAACAACAAACTGTACTAATATACGGTATATTCTAAATTCTTTCTCCATAGTAAAATCAGGGCAGGAAGTGATTTGTCTGTCATAAATCTTTAAAATATTGGTGTCTGGGATGCCATAAGCTCTGTTATGAACTGTTGCTCATAAATGTCTGTTGAGATAGTATTCTCAATTCATACTAATGGAGGCTTGGAACCAGAAACAGTAATCTCTCACAATTTAACAAGCTGATGGAGTGGTGAAGGTATAACGTCACAACCTGGAAGACTAATTTGCAGCTGCTTCTTTCCAATTAATATTAGGGCCTGTAGTCGTACTCATTTGTCCTGCTATGCTTCCTGCATAGTTTCCTATTAATGACAGACCATTATTCTGAAGTGTTACTAAAATGTGTGTAGTTTTGAATGGCCTTCATTGGAGAAAGATCAGTTGGCATAGTTACGACTGACATTAGCAGGTGCTAACTGAACCATGCTAACTAGCAAACTTTGAACATTATTAAATACATTTTAGTATTTTATACATTACTACTAAACAATTGCTAACTGCTAACTTAACCATGCTAACTAGTAAAACATTGATCATTACTAAATACATTTTAGTATTTAATACATTACTACTAAACAATTGCTAACAGCTAACTTAACCATGCTAACTAGCAAAACATTAATCATTACTAAACACATTTTTGTATTTAGTAAATTAGCAACTAAATAACTGTTAACTGCTAACTGAGCCATGCTATCTAGCAAAACATTGATCATTACTAAATACATTACTAGATACATTTTTAGTATTTAGTACGTTGTTAAACAATTGTTAACTGCTAACTGCAAACTAGCTAGCAAAACTAGAAAAACATTGATCATTACTAAATACATTTTAGTATTTAATACATTTGGCAACTAAACAATTGCTAACTGCTAACTGAACCATGCTAACTAGCAAAACATTGATCATCACTAAATAAATGACTAAATATATTTTAGTATTTAGTAAATTAGCGACTAAACCATTGTTAACTGCTAACTGAACCAACATTGATCATTACTAAATACATTTTAGTATTTAATACATTACTAAACAATTTGTATGACCATTAGAAGTTATTACACTCACCTCTGTGATTATTCCCACAATTTTGAGGAAGCAGTTCAAAAGGACTGGGTTTGAAGCTCAGTGCTAACTCAGAGTAATTACAGTGCAGGAGTCACCGTGTAACATTTGGCTGCCAGTTGGGTCTTAAAGTGGCTTGTAATCAGTTGAGAGTAGAAGCAGTGAAGAAAACCTCTTCCTTTTCCCCTCAAACACAGTTAATTTTCTTAATCACTGTAATTACTGTTTAGAAACAGGCTTTGATTAAATTAGAACAGGGACACTTCACCTTCTGTTTGAGGACGTAATTAATTAGGACGTAGTTACATGGGGGGTATGGGAATCTTTCGTGTGCACTCTAAAATGGATATTCATCATATACATTTCAAAATTAATCAAATATTGTTACTATTTCTCATAATGTACATTTTATATCTCATTTCATTTCCCATAGCCTATTTGTGCCTTTGCAATTTCAATGTAATGTAGGCCTACATGAATTTCTCTACTTTAAGATAGGCTTTTAACAGATTTCAAATCTAAAATTATCTGTACTAACCTGATTTTCTTATAATAAATAACCTCACCACAGAAACTTTTAATGAAAAATCATAGTTTTTCAATTTTCATTTCTGTTTTCATGCTCTCACATCTCCTCAGGTTTTATCTGTGAAAGCACCTGGCCCAGAGAAGAGTCATTCAGTTGTTTAGTTTTGAAGGGAATATTGTGTGTTTCTGTGTTCATAGTGTGCACATTGGCATTTTATGAGTCTGTCAGACTTGAGTCAGTCTGACAGCATGACAAAAATCAATAAACTAAATCTGCACAGGTCAGTTCGGACCAAATCAATTTAAAAATAGCCTACAGCAAAAAGGATATTTCATGCAGTTAAACCACAAGTTCTCAATCTTGAGGTTGTGACCTCAAATATTTCAATATTGTGTATAACCATAATCTGTGTCCCGTTTCAGAGGCTGCATCCTTTAAAAGCCCATTGTGTCACGCGACAGAAATTCGAAGTCTCCTTTGTGGCTTTGCCTAACCTAGAATTCATTACGCGCTGGTAAAAACTACTTTTACTTTTAAACGTAAGTGAACAAACTTTAAGGCATTTAAATGCTGACTTGTCTCGAAAAAAAAAAAAAAAAAAAAATATATATATATATATATATATATATATATATACACACATATGTGTGTGTGTGTGTGTGTGTGTGTGTGTGTGTGTCTGTTTGTATGTTATTATTAAGTACAGTAATACCTCGGTTTATGAGTTTAATTCGTTCCAAGAGCGAGCTCGTAAACCAAAATGCTCGTACACCAAAACCATTTTCCCCATAAGAATGCACAAAAAATTAATTGATTCGTTCCACATGACCAGAAATGCCCATTTTAAATATTGTTTTGGTTTTACCCTATTAATTACAGTTAAAATTACAACCACTAAGATCTCATATAAATACTAATTAATAATTGACAATGGGTGAGGGAAAAATGTTCTCGCACCGATACAATGCTCGTACTTCGCGGTTCAAGTTTCACGGCCTCAGTGCATCGCAGATTTTTCTAAAATCACAAAGCAATGTTCATTTGACCCTCCATGCTCGTACACCGATTTGCTCATATACTAAGTCGCTCATAAACCGAGGTATTACTGTATTTTTTTTTATTAATTTCTTCCTGTCTTCAAGCTGTCTTTGGTGCCTCATCCGACCTCATCTCACAAAAGTGTAAAGTTTATTGTAAACTCCCTATTCTATCTTGTTGACAACTTGTCTCATGTTTCACAATCAGTAGTCAGTGTGTTATTATGTTCTGTCCTCCTCCTGTTTCCCTGCCTATCACCATAGTTAGAGAATGATTTGTGTTTCAGTTCAGGTGTGTCTTGTTAATTAGTCTAATTAGTTCCTCTGTTTGCTGTGTATTTAAGCCCTGTGTTTAGACCTATCTTGTTGATTTAGCAACTGACTTGGCCTGTCTTTGGGTGTTTAAAAACTGAAAACATTGAAACAAATGAGTGTTTGAGTTACAAATCATTCACCCCAATCAGCAGCAATATGAATGAATGCTTACGCGTTTAGGCTTCTAAATTAACTTTAATAACTTGATACTCTGTAGCAGTAGAGTAACAGTGTGAAGCTCTCCTTATCATGATGCTGTTACCCCTGCAGCGAAAATTGTATTGACTTTCAACAAACCAACAACCAGACAGACCCCCACTGACCCCTGCATCAGCTCCCCTTTTTCTCATTCTGTTTCTCTGCACCAGTCCATATCTTACATGCAGTGTCACGCCTGAACTTGCCTTCAAACGTCCACCTCCATGTCTGTTTGATCTGTTTTCTTAGTGAAGAGACGGGATATTTCTGATAACGCTGATTCACCCACTACAGTGACCAAAATTGCCCTACAATCTAAAGTTACTTTAAAAAAAGTACGTTAAAAGCAAATGTAAAAAAAATATATTTAAATGTATTATTAAAAAGAATATAGAATGTACCATGGCATTCTCTGATGAAATCACTGTACCATAGTACCACATTTTTTTGTGGGATCTTACACCATATAAATGCTATTAACATTTATGAGTATACGCTTGACCTTTTGATAGAGGAGGATGATTAATTAACTTGCGAGCACATGATTACATAAAATGGGTCCAGTCTGATCTGTAATGATGTTTAATTAACAATAACTCACATATGGTGGACACCAGAATGTAGAAGAACTCCTGCGGTCTACAGTAACGAACGTCAAAACATCCTGCTGTTCGCTCTGTGAATGATGTGGGCCCGTAAAACCCTTTTATACCCTCATTATAATGTTTCTCAGACACCTTTGAGATGGAGGACATCAGTGCTGCTTAATTAGAAGCTTTTAGTGTTGACTTTGTAAGAAGGGAGTTCTATGCATATTGCTCCGGGTAGGTAACTGTGCTACATACCTGTTCAAAGTTTATTTGTCTTTGAAATAGGACACCTGACGAAAATGTATTAAATGATTTTAAGAATGTTTTGGGCTAAAAAGTTTTAATGACAAATTAAATGTGTCATTTCTGAGCTTCCTTCTCTATCATTGGTTGGCCAAACAGATAGCTCCGGCCTAAACTCATGCATTGGATAAGCCAGAATTGCTATGTCTGATTTTTCGGATTTTTAAACAAAGCAATGTTTTGAGGAGCGTAGGGGATCAATGTAAATAATTTCCCTTTTAGTTTTCTCTGCATATTAAAGATTTTAATGTGATAATTTTTTTTTTTCCACACAAAAAAATAAGATTTTTCAAAAATATTCATAGAAAAATAAAAATTCAAAAATACCGCCATATCGGCAGCCATATTGCGGAAAGCAGCGTTGCTTCATCATGATGCGAGAGAAACGGTTTCCCAGGTTGCCAGACAAAAAGAGAAACTCTCTCAGAGGCACTCAGACAAGCACGCGATTGGTTCCCAGCGCGAGATCAACGAATGAGAGCACGAGTGGATGTATACCGTAAGCTGATTGGCTGATCCTACTTCACGGATTTTCACCTATTGCGGGTGGTTCCGGTCTTCATTAACCACAATAAACGAGGGATCACCGTATTTTGTACGGCAGTAGCATGTCTTGCTAACAGCAATGTGCATGTGTTGTCAGTAGCAAGTCCTGTACAGCAGCAGCAGTGTAATGTGCGAGCGCAAGCGCAGGCGAGACTGTTCAAACGTCTCCATAGTCACATCGCCACAGCCGCTTGCAGCAGCTCACGGATGCTCACGGAATGCGCTCCGCGGCCCGGTACCATTTCATCGACAGACCGGTACCGGGGGACCACTGCATTAGCGTGCCAAACACTCAGAGACAAAAATATATTTATTTATAAAGTAAATGGAGGCTATTTATATTGTCTTCAGCATACTCCATTTAAAAAAGCGGGTTAGCAGTAAGTTGTCGATTGACTGACAATCAGTAGCTCCTCCTTTGACGTGGTTTTATTTAGAATTTTCTCATCGTAAACATCTAGGGTGACATCTGGAACAGGTTTCAGCCCCATAGTCTGTGATTCCCTGGGAGAGGGTTAGGATCAAAGCATCCGGATGATGTTTTCTCTCTTGTGAAGTAGCTTTAAGCGGTCAGGGGGAAGCTCTAGGAGCTCTAGCTCTGGCTATCAGAGTCCTTCCTGAGCTTGATAATGCTCAGACACTGATGTCCTTGTGGGTTTGGCCTGAAAACATTTACAGTTACGACTTTATAGAGCTTTTTAACAGCTGGTCATAAAGATCTTTCCTTGTTTACCCCACTGTTTGGAGAGCTGGAGTTAAAATTCAGTCTCAGATGACGCGATTAGATCACGGGTGGATGTGGGGTACACATATTGTTATTATTATCACTGCCAAATATAATGCAGTATGGTGCAATGATACTCTTAATAGATTTTGCACCAAATTTCAACCCCATAGCTTTCGAGCATAAAACATTTTGAAATATTGTGAAATAACAATGACTTTATTAGCAAAGCAAGTGTTGCAGTTGAAGTGAATCATTTTCCTCTCAGTTTTGTCAAAGTTATTAGCGTGTCTGTTGAAACAGGACTCTACAAACGCTTTGACGGATTTGGGCCTTAACATACACATTAATATTTCATAATTTCATTTCCTTGAGTCGGACGTAATGCTCGGTGTGTCATGGAGAATTGAGACGGCTTGGCTTGTTACCTGCTGATTTGATACTCGACCCCCTGTGAAGTTTGTTTTTGAGCGCTAGAGCAAAGAAAGCTAGACTGGAGCCTTGTCAACAGAACATACTGACAAAAGCCAGTTTCAGATGGGGAAAAACACATGTGTGTGTTTGTGTTTGTGATAGCGAGACAATCTCAGTCAAAAGCTCAGCATGAAAGACATTGATAAGAATAGTTTTTGCCCAAAATAGCTTTAGAGAAGTTAGCATTAAATAGGTCTCCGTAGATCTCAACTTAAACTGAGAGAAAAGTGTCTCTTATAGCACTGAGGGAATAATTTAATTGTATGTCAGTGTCAATGAATTTCAATTTCATCTTTTTAAGATTAAATTTCAATGCCTTTATGCTTTGAGATAAAGAGAAATCTGAAATCTCTGCTGCTAATACAGACATTCAGTTGCTTTCCAAGGAAAAACTGCGCATGGGAGGGATGCACATTTTAATAAGAGACCTTTGAAGTTATATTTCAAGGTCTAAGTGGGCTTTCAGAGTGACAGGTTTCCTAAAGTGCCACCTTTATGCGACAGCATGACCTTTGAATATATGAAAGATCCTGATTTACTATCTCAAGATGAATTATTTTGAAAGAGTTCAGAAAAGGGTTTTTCTTTTGTGTAATAAATTACCCCTACTTATGTTTTTCCACATTTAAGCTAAAGTTCATTTTTTGTTGTTAATCTTTTGATTGAAATAATAATTTGATTAAATAATTTATATGTTGAGTGGTCTTTGTCACATATTTAGAATATTTCATCTTTATTTAAAAAAAGAGACACAAGAACTCTGTTAAGAAGGGCATTATGAAAAACTTCAGAGAAATTATAAACTGTTACGTTGGCTACTACATAAATATGCTGAGTAATAAACAAGAATGAACCTCATTGGTTCTTGTGGAAGCTCCAACGTGCTCCGTAATACGAGAATGGACTTTATTGGTTCTTGCTGAAGCTCAAATGTGCTCTGTAATACGAGAATGAACCTCACTGGTTCTTGTTGAAGCTCAAACATGCTCCTTAATACGAGAATGGACCTCATTGGTTCTTGCTGAAGCTCAAACGTGCTCTGTAATACGAGAATGAACCTCACTGGTTCTTGTTGAAGTTCAAACGTGCTCCTTAATACGAGAATGAACCTCATTGGTTCTTGCTGAAGCTCAAATGTGCTCTGAAATACGAGAATGGACCTCATTGGTTCTTGCTGAAGCTCAAATGTGCTCTGTAATTTCGAGAATGAACCTCATTGGTTCTTGCTGAAGCTCAAATGTGCTCTGTAATACGAGAATGAACCTCATTGGTTCTTGCTGAAGCTCAAATGTGCTCTGTAATACGAGAATGGACCTCATTGGTTCTTTCTGAAGCTCAAATGTGCTTTGTAATACGATAATGGACCTCATTGGTTCTTGCTGAAGCTCAAATGTGCTCCTTAAGACGAGAATGAACCTCATTGGTTCTTTCTGAAGCTCAAATGTGCTTTGTAATACGATAATGAACCTCACTGGTTCTTGTTGAAGCTCAAGTGTGTTCCTTAATACAAGAATGAACCTCATTAGTTCTTGCTGAAGCTCAAACGTGCTGCGAAACATGAGAATGGACCTCACTGGTTCTTGCTGAAGCTCAAACATGCTGCGTAACATATGAGAATTAACCAGTATGCCTTCGTTTAGTGCTGATCTGTGTGTTGATAAATGTTTATATGTGAGTAAAAGCCTAAATTAAATCTGTTCATTATATAAAGAGATCTCCTAAGAAAATTTGGATTAGTTTAACGGTCTCTTCAGGGACTTTTTGAATCGCCGAAGCATAGTTGTGTAGAATGTTATTACAGCCCGAGTCTAAGGAACATTTTAAAGATTCTCCCACTCGTAAGAAATGTCAATGCAGGAACAGAAATGTCAGATATCATAAAAATATCTTTATTTCTATTTCAAAGATGAATGAATGTTTGGAACAAATTTTTTGGGGTTTTCATGTTTTATTTCATGGTGTGTGTGTGTGTGTGTGTGTGTGTGTGTGTGTGTGTGTGTGTGTGTGTGTGTGTGTGTGTGTGTGTGTGTGTGTGTGTGTGTGTGTGTGTGTGTGTGTGTGTGTGTGTGTGTGTGTGTGTGCGTGTGTGCTCCTATGTACGTGTACCTGTGTGTGTGTGTGTTTTAAGAACGTTTTAGTTAATGATAATAACCTTGGTACAGGTATGTATTTGGCAAGACTGTAATGAAAACCACCTCCAGACTCCAGATGTTTCCCACTGTTTTGTCCGGTAATTGATTCTGTTGCTGAAAAAAAGGGATCTCCAAAGGCACCTCTCAAGTGTAAATTTTAACCTTTTGCTGTCCCAGGCAGATGATCTGAGAAAACTTTTATATTCCTCTTATCATGGTGAAAAATGTCAGAACACACTGGTTCTTAATCACAACATCTGGGGATCTTCTATTCAAAGCTACAGCTGAAAGGAAAATCCCTTCTCAGAGATGCACATCAACTGAGAAGAGGGAAAAAGTTTTTTTTTTCAGCCCAAGTCCAAAGGCTCTTACTTTGCATGCGGTTTGAACTTTAATCCTAAAGCTTGAGGGGGGAATGAGACCCAAAGACCTTCACTAAATCCAGTTCATGACAGGGACCTCGACTTCTGCTCACAGCCAGACTGCAGGCATTAGAAGCGGATATAACGACTAAAACTTTAGCCTCAGGCAGAGCAACCATCTTACCCTCTTCCAAGTTGCATCCGAGTTGCTCTGTGCCAAAGGATTGAAAGGGATTTACATTTGGCCAGTCAGAAATTTGCTTTGAGAAGAACAACCACAAAGAGGCAAGGTGGCCAGATATTCCCAGATAGCACATCTCACGTTAAAAGTGTGGTAAAATGGCAAGGACTAACATCTAAAACAGCATTTAAATAAAGGTTTCTCCCTGGTTCTTTGCATCATGAATGGTTTTAATTGCATATTCAGAGTTTTATTTGTATATTTAGATCATCTTTTAGCTCTTATATGGCTCATTGTATTGGTTTTAGGTATCAACCATTAAAAGAGGAAAATTGAAGCCCATATGGGGTCTTAGAAACTCTTGTACCTATGTTAGCATCCAAAACATTGTTCTCACAACATTTTGACACCTCAAACATATTTATCTATCCATAATAAGCATTTTCTGCCCATTTTTTATGTAAGTAGTGCCTTTTGTTTCTCCCACACCTCTTTAATCAGCACAACCATTTTCAGCAGTGCTAATAATAAAAATACTTCTACATTTATAAGTACATAATACCTTGAGATACGAGCATAATCTGTTCCAGGGCGGATAACTCGTAACCTCATAACTCGAATTGCTCTAGAATCATGTTTTCCGAAAATAAATAATAGAAAACAAATGAAACCGTTCCAGAACTGTAACAATGGAAAAAAACATGTTTTTATACTATAGACACACACACAATCACACACAATTATAGTACATGTATACAGTATAAGGATTTGTGTGATATCAAATAAAACGCGGTTTTAATCATACGTTTTTACATACAGAAGATAGACAGTAGCGGCAGTACGGAGATGGGAGGGAGGAAGGGGTCGTTGGTACGTCGACACTTGATTCTGTATCTTACCTTACACGAACAATACGTAACTTACGTACCGGTAAACTTAAATTAACATAAATGAACTTAACTTACGTATTTTTTGTAACTTTTCTATTTAATATTATTGTTTTGTTTGTTTTCTTACCTTTTTTCGCCTGACTACCCTCACTTTCACTTTCACTTAGTGCAGACCTTTCAACGGAATACCTATCGAGGGAGATGTGTTTCTGTCTCCCTTTAAAAATAAGTAAGGTACGTCAAAAAGTGCTGAAGCATGACCAGTACACAATTTATCAGGGTGTTTCTTTTCAATGCTGAGCTCTTGCAACACCTGCGTATTGTCTGTAGATCGATCAACTCCTCAGTCGACAGTTCCTCCTGATGCTCCTGATCACTCACAGAACACCGCACTCATATTTATCGTCAATTTCGTGCTTAATTTCCATGGTCATCATGTGTTTCTTCTTCTCACTACTATCCTTACCACTCACTTTCTTAGAGCTCATCGCTGTTATGAAGAATAATGAACAAAATAGAGAGAAAATCAGCTACTCGCGGGCGACGCGTAAAGTCAGTGAACACTGAAGTGAAAATGCGTCTGCATCGGCGTCAGAGCGCGTGCTCGTATCTCGAAAATTTACTCGTATCTAGAAGCAAAAATCTGCCCTAAGGCTTGCTCGTATCTTGACACACTCGTATGTAGAGACGCTCATATCTTGAGGTATTACTGTACTAAACAAGTACTTCACACATTTTAATGATTTCTTAGGATTATATAACTGTTTTCTCATTAGACTGGAGTAAAAGAACAGTGAGAGAAAGACAGGTCTACTTAGCAACAGATTCATTTTGAGTGGGGGGTTCAGTTTTCGTGACATGACCTGTCAGTGGCAGCTCATTTCAGCCAGTTGAAGATCAAACCCCTACACTTAATTTTTGCATGATTTGAGGACTCTTATTTTGAAGGCTGTCATTTGTGTTTTCTATTTTCTCTCCTAATTGGTTGTCATGTGGCTTTTCAGCTGTAGTACAAATGTGCCTATGCTTGCTTTTGTTCTTTCTTTGGTGTTGTTTTGTAATCCCATTATTTTCTGTGTATTTATGCGGTTTTGTGTTGATGTTTGGTTGCAATTGTTTTTGTGCTGTGGACTGTATTGTCAGAGAGTTTAATTCAGCAAAGGTACACAGGTTAAGCCTTTGTTTGTTTGAGACTGACCCACTGCACTTTACATGGGGAAAGGAGAGACGGATGGGAACTTAATGAAGGACGGACTTTGTGAGAAAACTATTATTTTAAGTTGATTGTACAAAATTAACTTAGTATTGTAAGTATAAACTGATACTGTATTCTATGCAAAGATTACATGCTGAATATGAAAACCGCTGTTTTAATTTCTATTGTTTTGTTGAATTAGCAGCTATGTGTAGGATAGCATATATTGTGTGTACATAAATACACTTTTAATCAATTTATTTTGCTATAACTATGCAGATTTACACTGTAAACATATATATTGATTATTGGCGTACACTTTACGAGACAATACTATCTAAGACCTTTTACTTCAAAGTTCTGCATTTAATTAAAACATTTTTTACTTGCCATTTCTGTGTAATTATGTGTTTACTAGCAATTCCTAAGTGGATATTTAGCTTTTCCCAGCATTCTTGTGATCTATAATTTGCATTAAGCAAAATATTTCTGTCTGTAATCCATCAGGTCAAAAGCATTGAACTAGATGTTAGCAATTCCTTACGGACCTTTAAAAAAATTCTTCTGTAAAAATCCTTTTCGCTTCTAATGGGAAACGAATTTAAGAGCGTGAAGCCTTGTGCAGAAACATGCCCCCATGGAGAAACGATTTCACCCCATTTAATGTGAAAATAATCATCTTTTCTCCACTTTAGTTTCAGTAAATTACCTTTCTCTAAGGTTTACATTGGTTTTTGTGAGTCTGTTTCACTGGAGAGACCCTGTAAGTGTCCTCCTACTCTCCAGTTAATTGAGGGCTTCTGGAGTGCCCCCTTCACTCCTTCAAGACAGCTGACTGTATACACACACACACACACACACACATGGTGTCCACACACTCCTCTTGCTGCCCATAAATTAAGGACTATATCTTGTGCGCAAGGAAACTTCTTTAGTCTAGGGAAGAATACATGTCAACATCAGGAGCAGAGTGTTCAATCAATCCGCAAACACTTGTATGTGTGTGTGTGTGTTTTATAACCAAACTGGACTAAACTTTCCGATGGGATCACCGTGGAAAAACGCGCAACTGTGAGGCTAAAACATGGAACTTTTTAAAGTCTTTTTAAAGTCCTCCATCTGCATCTGTTGCTTGGGTTTACTGCCTCTGAACTTACTTGCTGAGCCGGGTAAGTCAAAAACATGCTTCGATTAAATACTAGCGACGTTTTGGCTTCATGTGCGCACTTTAAGACGATTATTTCCGTGTGGCGCAGCAGATTGCGCTCTTGATGGAAATAAGGAGACTGTTTAGTTTTAGCGGTTTAACGTGCGATTTTTAAACTTCCAATGTTGAAATGCAATGCTTGGTCATACTCAAGAACATGTTTTTACCCTTTTCAAAATGAAAAGATTACCAAACATTGTGTGTGTACAAATAAGTGTGTGTATGATATATGTGTGTGTGTGTGTGTGTATGTGTATATATATATATATATATATCAAATTATTGTAATTACTTTTTTTATAAGTAATCTCTGAATGTAGTTTTAATGGAGCAAATAGCTCTTTGGGTTTTATTAAAAAAAATACTAACTAGGTAGCTGTTTTATTTTTTATTTTATTTGATGAAACCCTACAACTTTTTTACTGTGTTGGTTTATTTGTTCATTTTATAAATATGCTATCATTATTGTTGCTTTATATTAATATGCAGGCTGTTTTATTTGACCTCATAACCTGCATGTGTGTAGGATTTTTGCCTGGCTGCGTCAGGAACATGGTGTTGAGATAAATGTGCTTTCAATTCAAAGATATTGTTTTCATTAGTACTCAATATCCCTGTTCTCCAGAAGAATTGAGCATCTGTTTGAAATCTGAACGAAACTTTGCTCTAACTCTGCGCACTGACATCCATTTGCGCACCAAATGGAGATTCTGTCTGCGCAGTTCAGATAGAATCAGCGTGGTCTGTGGAGGATCTCTCTCTCTCTTTCCCTCTCCCTCTCCGTCTCCGTCTACGTCTCTCTCTCTCTGG
The DNA here is from genome assembly GCA_037043235.1 of Rhodeus uyekii. Taxonomy (NCBI): domain Eukaryota; kingdom Metazoa; phylum Chordata; class Actinopteri; order Cypriniformes; family Acheilognathidae; genus Rhodeus; species Rhodeus uyekii. The sequence goes on from JAWRVZ010000060.1 coordinate 2,383,335, forward strand.
AATGTGAGCCTCATGATTGTAGGGTTGTGATATCTTTACTGTCCTTTCCTTCAACTCATGCCTCAGTGCCATTACGGGTTACAGCCCTGCGTAAATAGCCATTCACGCGGTTTCAACAATTGTTCATATGATATGCATTTCTTTTCTTCATTTGTATTTATTTTAATTAATTACTTGTATGAAAATACACTGTTAGAAGTGGTTTAGGTGAATGTATAAATGTGTGGTTTTCATAAACGCTCAACAAATATGAGAGAGGTGAGAAAAAAGAGGTTAAGAAAGCATGTGATCATATGTAGATGATTGAACTGGAGAACTTTTCCATCTCAAAGAAGGTCCTACCTGTTATGTAATCACCATGGACCAATGGCAGTTTCCAGGTGTTTAGTTTTCAGGAAAGTTCGCTTTGGCAAGCTGAACTCCCAAAACAAACTCCAAACGAAATTAGTTTCGGCCTGAATTTTTTTTTTTTTTTTCGAAATTAGGTCACACCAGTTCTCACCAATTATGCTTGAAGTATATCATGGCCTTATGCGTAGAGGTAAATATTTGAGAGAGAGGTTTTGTTGAATTCCCTTTTTTATTTGATTTTGTTACCAACAGTTAGTCTATATCAGGAATGTATGGAAGTCAGAATTTCAATTGTGAGAAAAATGTCAGAATTGCGAGATGTAATCTTGCAATTGCGAGAAGAAAGTCACAATTATCTTTTCAATGATTTTAGTTCGATGCGGAAACAAGCTTCTATAGGAATGGTTCGGTTTTTGATTGCATGTTACTGGAACCAACACTGTTGTAATAAATGTTATTTATAATGTTTTTACAGGATTGAACGCTAATTATTTTGTGCTGAGCTGCTTGTTTCAATATGTTCATTTTGCTGGAGTTTTGAGTATAAACAAGCTGTACACTAGACATTTAGCTAAATGTCTCAATTTTTGGCATTATCTCAGACTCCATGTACTCGTCAGACCGTGAACTAGTCCTTCTCCCAGATGTTTTTCCGGTTAATCATCAGCTTTGACTTTTCAGTCTTTATTAAATGTCTGACAGCTGTGCGTTTGGGTCATGCGATCTCATCCCTCATAAGCCTCTCTCAACACAATCGATTGAAAAAAGCAATGTTGTTGAGTCCTCAGGGTTTGGGTGAAGTCCTGGCTGACCGAGAAGAGGAAATGGATGAGTGCCTTTACAAAAGTCTTTCGCTTTAATATCAAGGACAGTTTCCTGAAGTCACTGATATTTCATGAACGCAATAGACCCAGACACGCCGAACCATTTTTTTGAATGAAATTTTCTCTCTCTCTAGGGCTGGAGAGTGTGAATATCTAGAGCTGTTCCTCTCCTGCTGTGTAATCAGCTCTTCTTTCGGCCAAGAGGCAGACTGTCACAACAGATAACTCACATTTACCAGCCCTGCACCCTGTTAACACACAAGTACACACATTTTGATTGAACTTGTGTGGAAGTTCTCCAGCTTTAACAACCCTTAAACACTACATGCTTAAAAGAAAGATTCGTTGCAGCTTGTTAGGTTCAGCAGGATCCTTCTTATGAAATGTTTTGCTCTGTAGGAGTTGAGTTGGTTATATCCTTTTTTGCAGGTTTACATCTTTATATAACTTTATATCTCACATTTGCAACTTTGTCTCTAAGGTGAGCTGGTGATGAGGAAAAAATATTTAAAAGCTGTTGCATTTGTTCGTAAAAGTTTTGCGTTCTCCAAAGAAACTTTGCATTTGCTCGCGGAACGGTTTGTGTTTCTCATGGGAACGTAAAACCACTGTGAGCAAAATAAAGTTGTTTTTTTTTCCCCCTACCCTTCATTATGTCCATCAAATGTTTTGCTTTCCCTTGTATTAGATTCAAATGGTTTTTATATAACGCAAAAGTTTTCAGAGCAAAATCCTTTTATTTCCTTCACAGTTTTGAGAGATTGTAGAGTATTTCCACTGACAGTTTTGCGTTCACTCATTTTGATCGACAACTGTATTTCAGTGGTTTTGTGAGTGAATGCATAACTTCTTTGGGGGTTTTCCAAGCGAACATTAAGTTTCTTAATTGAAACATTGAATCAGCACGACCCTTTAGGAGCACCATAAAAAAAGTTTTCTTGTTTACTTGCAAAACATTTGTGTTCCCTCCAAATTTTTCAAAACCTATGCGATTGGTCATACAAAACATGTGATAGACATAATGAGATGGGAGGAAAAAACTATAAATCACTTGCAGAAGTGTTGCATTCCCCCAAAAAACTGGATTTGGCTTCCTGGGATAGTACTAAAATGGTTTAGGTCAGGTCATACTTAGAAGGAAGAGAGGTTACTATGTGAGCATAGGTGATCATAAGTCTGAGTAGACACCCAAGACATGCGGAGTCCTAGAGGGCTCAATTCTTGCACTGCTCTTATTTAACCTTTACATGCTCCCACAGAGCCAAACAATGAGAGAGAACAAAATTGCTTACCAGAGCTATGAAGATCTATGTATACCCAGATCTATGTATCCCTATCATCTTACGACTACAGTGCCATTGACTCCCTGTGCCAATGCATTGATGAAATCAACAGCTGGATGTGCCACAACTTTCTTCAGTTAAACAAAAACAAAAACCAATCTCATTGTGTTTGGTAACAAAGATGATGTTCTCAAGGTGAATGCATTCCTTCCCTCTAAGGACCAATCAAATAAAAATCAAGTCGGGATTCTTGGTGGGATTATGGAGCCAGACCTAGTAGTCATGTCAAAGCAATAACTACCGTATTTTCCCGCATATAACCCACAAACGCAGACAATTTTTCGGGGTTTTGTGTAAAAACTCGTCGGCATAACCCGCACCTTTATATAACCCGCACCCATAGATTGATGAACTTTTTCGTGTAGGTTCACATTTTGAATTTCGAATGTTGCTTGCATGACGTCAATTATCCATAACTGTTCAGGCTCGGTACGCAGTGCTTGTGCGTGAAATGCAAACAATAAGAAAACAAACACAAGTCAGAATCAGAACAAAAAGAAAAAGCAGTGTCTCCTGCTGTGCAGCAGCACGTCCCTTAAGAAGCGATTCTACAGGTGTTGATCATCGGATGAGATGAGAAGAGCCCGTCCTCATGGCAAAACAGCCAATCATGGCTTCTTGCATGATTGACAGGTCAGACAGCCTATCAGCGCCAGCTGTCAGAGTGATACTACAAGCGCCAGAGACAACAACTCTCGCAAGAAAGAAACAGAAAGAAAATACCGCAAAAAACAAACAAAAACCATACGTCCTTTGGGACGTAACAAGTATATTGAAATATTATTATGGGCAATTTGTTTTATATATAACCCGCACCCTCATATAACCCGCGCCCCCCTTGCGGGGTTTGTTAAATCTGATATAACCCACGGGTTATATGCGGGAAAATACGGTAAATCAGCTTACTGTCATCTGAAAAATATTGCAAGAATTGGATGCTTTGCTTCCAGTCGAGATTTAGAGAAACTTGTTCAGCAACATGTTTTTTAAATCAGTAGGGTGGAATATTGAAATGGTCTCACTGGTCTTCCCAAAAAGATCATAAGACAACTGCAACTCATGCGAGAGAAAACGAGAAAATAAGAACCTGTGTAGCTTTTATTGTTTTAGTTTTTTTATTCTTTTGATTATTTACATTTCTTCTAAAGTTTTTTGAATTAGTGTTGTGTCTGAAATGTGCTATAAATTTGCTTTGCTTTGCCTAAGCTAAATTGTTGATTGACCATTGGTCCTTTGTTGTAGTGCGAGACCTTTCAAGATGCATTAGCGTCATACGAACAAAGTATTGGTTTGTGGTTAATTTAAAACACCAGTACATAGCATTTTAGTGCTATAGTTAGAACTAATAAAAGTTCTTTGTGGACATTAAAATTGTTCTTCTATGATATTGGGGTGTCAAACCCTTTTTGCTTCTTTATTTGAATTTGTATTTCACTTCTGAGAGCATCTGAAGACATCACAGGTTTTCACTGCATTTGGGCATTTTTCCATCTTCAAGACTTTTTCAGTCACTAGAAAGAGTGTTGAAAGAGTTTTCAGTGAATTTCCCTAGAGTGGAAATGTCTGAAATCCACCCCGTCCCTAAGTCAACAAATCAACTGGCTAATCTGAGGCGTTTACCCAGCAGCGCTTGTGAGGGCTGAAAACCCAAATGTCAGTGGAACCTTTGACCTTGAGGAGCAAGATTTAACTATGGCTGTCACCTTTGCAAGCTCAGACAGATGCCAAATGTCTTGCTGTCTTAAATAGGTGAAATATGAGCTTCTAACATAATCTTTTCTGTTCTGATCTTTTTAACAGACACAACTTCTGCCCTGAGTTTTTGGTGTGATATATTTTAGGTTGAGTAAATGATAGAATGAAAATCTTTTTTTCTTCTTCTTGCAGTTATGTTCTTTCTTTGGTTGTGATGTCAGTTTTTGTTATTATTTGATTTATAATAATTTATATTAATTATAAATATTTTGCTACATCATTGCTATATTTTATATTTATTTATATTTTTACACTATATTTTACTTTATCTTACAGTTGTGATGTCACTGCTTTTGTCATTTAGATTTATTTTACAGATGTGTTGTCAGTTTGCTGTTGTGTAATATTTTCATGTTTTATGACACGTTTGTGATGTCACTGCTGTGGTCAATATTATTTTATCTTATTTTTATTTTGTTTTGACACTTTTTTTAAATAGATTTTTTACAATTAACACTATTTGCTGTGTTATAATATTTTCTTATTTTATTACTCTTTTGTGATGTCTCTTGGCTTTGGTCACTTTTGTCAATTTTATTTGTTTATATTAATTTATGTTATATTATTTTATATAATATTTTTTTATTATTATTTCACGTTTGTGATATTATGTGGCTCTAATCACTTATTTTATTTATTTTACAGTTATGGTGTCACTTTGCTTTATATTTAGTTTTTTTATTGTTTGACTATAAGACATATCAAAACCGGTCAAGTAAAGATTTCCAGCACGTCTTTCCCGAATTGATGAATGATGTATGTTTGCTTGGAAGGTAAAGAAAGCACCCAGTAGCTGCTTTAACTTTCATCTTATCTTTAAACCGGCCACCTTGAAACTCCATTACCTCCCCTCAAGAAACGTCCCCTCAAATCATCCCTCTATCTCCCCACCAAACCATTATTAAGAATTTATAAAATGAACACTTAAATGTCTTTATCTTCTTCCTGCCCCATTACACCTCTAAGAGTAAAGCTTAGGACGTAATTGCAGAGTAATGATCCTTGAATTAGGCTGGAAAGAGCAGGGCATTATGGACCTTAAACCAGCCGAGACATGATCTCATCAGCGCTCTAGTGGGGCAGAAAGCCCTCTCGGTCTGGTCCCGTCTTCCCTCTGTAAAGCAGACAGGATTAGAGGAGAGATTTTCTGTTCTTTTCCACGCCGGTCAAAGGTCATTTGCCCTTATTCCTTATGAGGACTTTCAAATGGTTAGTAGAAACATGTTCCTTTGAACTAAGTCTGTTTGAGTCTCCACTGATAGAAGATGTCGGTTCAATTAGATCTTTATACACCACTGTAAACTCTGGAATTGCTTCAAATTATATTACAATATTATGTCCTTTTATTTTATATGGAAGGAATATGATTGATCCTTTCAATGTTTAATAACAATTGCTAGTTGCTGACTATTTCGGTTTTGTTTTGTTGCTCTCTGCTCTGTTCGGCTGACAACTTTGTTTGTTACTTTGCTGACCTTAGTACCAAGTCAAAGTCCCATGTACTATCTAAAGTACATTTTTTGCACTACTCTGTTTTCTCCATAACATCTGCTATCTACCCTGTCTCTACGTCCATTATACACTAGCAGATATGTTATGACACCCAGCCCAAACTTTCTATTACCATGTTCAGGAGAAGCATTTTAGGATTACCAGTGTTCTGGTGGCCTCAGGCAACCTTATACAAAAAGCGAGACGGGCTGTTGCTCCCCCTTACCTTTGCAATTAGCTGTGATTGTGACATCCGACCCACCTCGGATCTGAGATACCAGAAGGAGAAGGGTTTGGTCTTACTGATGTTCTGGGATGGCAAGGGATTAAAAAGGTTTTAGCCTGAAAGTCACACGTCTATTTTTGTCCGTGAAATCCGGACACACATCGCCGATTTCGCCGACCTTTGCGTGTAAAGTTATGAGCAAGGAAAATGGGGTCAGACAAAGGTGTGTTATTTTTACCCCGGATAAACGTCTGCTGCTGAGGAGGTCACGTTAACCCCCATTTGGGTTTTAATGAACCTGAGTGACGTTTTCAAGCCACTGTAATGACACAGTTTTCAACCTTCTCCTTCGCTGTCTTCTGAGCGCTGACCTTTTTCTTTGCCGAAAGGTTGTTTTAAACTCTTTTATTAATATAAAGTTTGTAATTCAGGGATACAGGCCTTTGTTTGATGGTGTCCTTGGTTCTTCCAGCTCCAGAGTGCTATCCCGGCGGATACAGGACCTTGAGGAACGCGTATCGTAGCGTCGACTTTGACTCTACTGAACTTCAGAACACAGCGATACAGGATCTGATCTGTGACCATTCGCTGCTGCCCGGATGGTACCGATTTTCCATAAACAACAAACCTGCGGAGATGCCAACCCACTGTGTTGAGGTGAGCAGTGCCAGATCAGTTCTGACCAGTTTCCAAACTGCAGTTTCTTGATCTCTTTCTTTCTCTTTGTGTAGATGAACCGCTGTGGTACGCAGGCTCCGGTGTGGTTGTCTCTTAAGGACAGCTCTCTTCCGAGGCCCGGAGAGGTCAAGCAGCTCTCGGCCTGTGCCACTTGGCAGTTCTTCCATGGAAGCACCAAAGATTGCTGCCTTTTTCGCATCCCGATCTCTGTTCGGAACTGTGGCGAGTTTCTGCTGTACTACTTGCAGCCAACACAAGGCTGTATGGGATATTGTGCAGAAGGTACAGTTACATAACTCGTTTTCAATACTTTACAAACAACATTTAAAAACCAATTCTTAAAATGAATAATTTTATTTTATCTGTGGTGACTTTCAATCATGTCCAGGTCATATTTTATCGAAAGAGTCTAAAGAATTTTTGTAATTGTATTTATGTATTTTCATTTTCAGCAAATAAAAGTATAAACAGCTAGTGTTATGAATCATAGAACTAATCCTCTGGCAAATAAATAAATAAATGAATTAAAAATATAGATTTTATTTAATAAAATTTAATCAATTTATACTTGTTAAATGTTAAGACTAAATATATTTTTATATCAATCATTTTTTTCAATGAACATTATTTTAAATGTTTTTTTTAAATATCTTTAAAAACGCATAATATTTGTGTTAATATTGATTATTAATATTATCAGCATTAATTAAAGGCACTATGGTATTGCAACAAATACAATCATGATGTATAATATCTTTATTCATATATGTTTCTATTATTATTATTATTATTATTTTTTGCATTTTTTGCAACAAACATTTGGGGTGAAAATATGTTAGATCGCCATGAGAATAATGTCAAAATAGAAAAAAACAATAAGAATGGTCCTAAGAAAGTGTTTCATTGTTGTTATGCAAAATATAATTAAATTTTTTATTTTTTTTTTAGGTATCATGGTGAAACCACAGATTTGATGACTTAAATGTAGTTTGCTTATCAAGCTGAATTGATTTAAAGTCTTAGTAACATCATTTACCTTTAATAGACTTTAAAACATACAGTGATAGTTGCACCAGTAGAAGTAAGCGTTTTATTTTGGCCTATAACAGGACATCTGTAGATGTTCTCTGTGCAACCGCCCATTGAGAAATGACCATCTTATTTCAGGATGGATGATCAATATTTTTCTTTCCCTGGCCATGTTTCCTTTCTCAAACATCTCTTAGATCCATATAAATGACTGTATCATCATCCGTGGCAAGGGTATTCAGGCCATTTTTAGTTTGGGATCAATTTTTGGTGACTGAAGTTCTGCAGGGGACCAAATCAGATTACTTGATTCATGTAGCAATATTTCACGGATTTATGACACTTCCGTGACGGCTACAGGAAGAAGGAAATTGTTTGGGTTTTAAAGTTTTGGCATGGGATGAAAGTCAGGGCTTTGTTCCACAGTACAATGTCAGACTGATCTTCTGCCACAAAAGACCTAAATAAATGATTTGTTTGTTTGTTTGTTTATTATCTGTCTTCTGGCAAAAAAGGTCTGATATAATTGTTTTATTTAAAAAAATAAATTATTCAATTAAAAAACATTAAAGGGGATTTAAGATTAAAGTGGTTATTCTGTGTACTTTTAAAGTATTTTAATATGTCCATTGAGGTTCATTTTAATATTTAACTTAATAATAAAGTTTTTTGCTAAATAAATAATTATCCTCTTTGAAAAGATCTGTTTTTGTTTTTAAGGCTTGTCAGTATAGGGCCGCTTTTATGATTGGCTAACGTCATGGCATAAGAAACCATATCAATACTCATGTGTATAAGTGTTTTGAAAACGATAATATGAAACTGGCATTTACAGGCAAAACATTATGAAATCATTTACTATCATTTACATGAGGAACATGTTATAAGCTATGAAACTTGCAGGTTGTTTTAATGGTACAAAGACCTCTTTGTCAAAAGATTAAGGCAAATTTAATTTCTCATATTGTGACCACTTTAAATATTTATTTATATTTTGAAAGTATAAACAGGAAGTCTTATGATTAAACAATGCTTTCTTTTGTTAGTTGCTTCACAATACACACCTAAATCCTGTCCGCCTGGTGAAACCGAAGTCAACGGTATATGTAAGGGTAAGTTATTTTCCATTTTTAATTGGATTTATTTCATTTCTGTATTTATATTTCATCTCATGACCTTGTTTTTCTCTTCTATGAAGCAAATGTCCCCTCATTACCTTCAAAACCTATGGTGACCCCAGAGCTGGTCGGCAGCAGCGTCCACCTCCGATGCTCCTTCACTGGGGTGACGTCCATGTGGCCGGTGGGGTATCAGGTGGTGTGGGCGAGATACTCCTCCAACACCATGAAGGTGGAGATCAGACGAGACACAACGACTCGACTGTACTCAATGGTTGAGATGGATGGAGTTCACTTCCGACTGGGAGAAACGGTAAAATGAACTATTTTAGAATGTGGTTTTATGTCAAATTTAATGTGGAAAGTCAATTTTTGCATTATATTTATTGAGATAATAAAAGGGCTAGAATTTTCAGCAAATTGCTCTAAAATAAACGTTACACAAAGATATTGTAGGCTGGAAGCCCCGCCCACATTCAAATCTCATTGGTTCCAAATTCATGTCAGCATATCAACCCTTTGATCACATTGGTGTGATCAGTCTTGGCTGGTCCCTGGAGTGTACGATCACACCGTGTAATTAGAAAATTCATTGCATCATGTTTTCATGCCTTATCTGCCGCTGATCCAGAGACGGATGCGTTCAGTGCTTTTCATACATATACAAAATTCAGTGTTTTCAACCAGATATTTTCTTTTAGGTTTCAAACGTTTAAATACTCATGAGTACTGGCAAAGCAATGCATTTATAGATTATTTATTTACATTTATATTATTCGAAAAAACACACACTGATATCCATGGAAGCAGAAATAACAATCCGTTCAATTATAAATTGACGAAGTGTTTTATTCATATCAGTGTAGGTAACTATAAATTTCACTTTATTCTTCTCCCACTTCACCGGACACTTATTGTCATGTATTTCAGGAGAAGTGGATTGAAATCTAACATATCAGATTCTCTGAATAACATGGCGATGCCCATCACGCATCATAGATCAGCTAACATGATCATTATAAAGGTTTTTAAACAACATATTACATTCACTTCCACACATTTGAGAATTGGAATATCAGGTAGTTGATCATACAGCCAATAAGTTTGTGAATAAAAAAGGAAAAACTACATAATAGTGATGCATATGTCAACAAAGGATTTGATTGGACAACTAGACCAACCAGCGGACCAATCGAATCTTACAGCATCTGTATGTAGATTTGTAGATTTGATCATTCTGAAATGCCTGATCCAAAGTCATCATCCGAACGAACGCAAGATAACAAGACAGTGATTATTGTGTTTCGTTTGCACGAACATTTTTATTACACTTAAGAAAATTACGAACATTTGATTACGTTTATTGCAGATATTTTGCACTTTCCCAGGAAGTTACTATTTTGGAATCGAATGGAATAAAACTGTGATTTGTTCGCAAATATTTTATGTGATAACCCAATTTTCCCAGTTTCGCATCTTTGGATGGAAACATAACTCCTGAAAACGGTTACATATACAAAGGTGGTATATGTAAACTGAACTAAAATCAAACAAATACTTGCATGTTTTTGTTTTTTTTTGTTTTTTTGTCATGTTTGTTTACTTTTTATTTTGTTTAATATAGCTTGAAGAATTTCAGCAATGGCAGAATTGTGAATTGTGTAAGTTTCAGAATTAGCGGCACGTCTGCTACACTAATTTTAAAATGCCATCATTGCCTTTTTATTTTTTTCCACCTCCTCTAGCGTAATGCACTCCAGACTCTCTAAACTCTCTTGTCCCCAGACCAAGAAAGGAAAGGTCTTTTGTGAGGGCATCTTTAGTCATAATACCCTTTGACCTCTTGAGTTCAGAAAGTGTTCCAGCGGAAGTGAGTTCAGGTCAAGAAAGAATAAAACTCAAATTGAGGCCACGTGTATACAAACTATAAATAACTGAGGCAGAACATTGTCTTGAAGTGTGTTTTGATTTCATTCCGATTTGTTTGTCGTGAAGTTTGAAGACTGACTGTGGGATTTGCTTCGGTACCTGAGGTCATGAAAAACCCATGTGTTTTTACATCACAGAGGCCCCCATTTGATAAACACCATCATTCTGCTGGGGTTGTGAGGTTCTCTTAAACATGTGTTACAGCTGGCCTTAGTCAAACACACACACGCATACATACAAGCATACCTTTAGCACTCCATAATTCCCATATACAGGCAAAACAGACCTGAAAATCTCCATATATACACATTGTTAAACACGGTTTGTTTCAGTTCCATATATGGCATTCAATGGCATGTAAATGTCTATGGCATCAAATGCATTGATTCATTATGAAACAAAAATATCTTAGATTTTGGGCCCCTCTGGGTTGTTTAATTTTAATTTTATGATTAATGGTTCATTTGGTTTATTTGGTTCATTTAGTTAATGGTTCATTATGGTTCATTTATGGTTTATTTTAAATTAATGAATATATATTTTAATGTTTTATTTTTACTACGAATATAGCCATGCTTAAATAGAATTAAAATAAGTTGATAGATATTGATAGATACATTTTATTATACATTTTAAATTTGGAAATATTAATCTCAACAAGACTACATTCCCATATAGTCATAAAACTATTTCAAAAGAATATCGAATGAGTATTATTATATATGATTATATTATTATTATTATTATTTTTTTTTTTTTTATTTAGTGTGTGTGTGTGTGTGTATGTGTGTGTATATATATATATATATATATATATATATATATTATACTCATTAAGTATTCTTTTGTAATGGTGTTATCATATAAAGTTTTTAATTAATTTTTTTTATTTGTTTTGTGGCAACATTCCCATATATTGATACAAATATTAGATTAATTTATATTAATTGTTTCATTATTACAAGAATTTAATAATAAAGTGCAATAAAAAAGTGCAATACAAGTTTTGTAATGAATTGTTGCTTATTTAATGTATTTTAACATAATTTATAATATTTATATTTATTCTTTATTTTAATTTTAATATAGACTTGCCAACATGGGATTAAAAAGAGTGAATATAAATATATACGCCATTACTTTTTATAATGATTATTTTCATTATTAAAATTATGTAAAAAAAACAAACAATTAAATTTAATCATTATTGATTTCTGTATTGGTAGTGCCACTAGCGCATGTCCTTCATGAAAGTCTGATTTGATTAACAGTTCTCCTGCAGCGTGTCCACCTTCCTGTTAAATTCCTCCAGCTCGCAGTCGGCGTCTAAAGAGAGCGCTGGGTTTTTCGCTGGAATTAAGGTAAATCCGGTTGCATCTAATTCTTTGTAATTATGATGAATCATGCATCATACACATCGCCTGAAGCTATAATTACTGGCTAAGTACACATTGCAACATCGCAAATATTATGTTGAATAATTATCCATGCCTTACTAAGCTGTACGGTCACGTTTGGTTTACACTGGCTTCGGCCAACCGACCAACACTTTTTCTGCAGTTTGTTCCAGATGTCCTCCACATCCGTGAAGATGCTAAAAAGCATGTTTTGACCATACACAGCACAGTCCCTATTCCCTGCCATGGGTTCGAGCACAACCGCCGTTGCAAAGTGTCTCTAGATCTCAGCATACATGAATCAGGTGTGTGTATATTAGTATTGTTTGCAAGTCACTTACACACCTGTCGTTTTCTATGTTGACTTTTATGAGGCCCTGTTTATGTCTGGTATTAAGAGTTTTTGTCGATTGGACCACAAGTAGACTAGGGAGGCACATGGTGTTTTAATCCTCCTATTTTGTCCACTTTCGACCACTTCTGTCCTGATTTTTTTCAAGGGGATAATCTTTGATTTCTGCTCTGATAGCCACAAGACCGTGTTGAACGCTCTGAGTGAGTGTTAGAAATCAATGATAAGAGAACATGCTCATGCGTTTTTGTTTTTTTGGGGTCTTCAGCCGACAGTTTAAATCCTGTCTGGCTAGCGGTGAGTAGGCAGAGAGTAGATGGTATTTTTTGGCTGTTCAAATGCATTCAACCACACAAATGCGCTTGACTACCTCTGGAAGTGGCCAAAATTGGAGAAGCTCAAAATGTTTTTGACCCCGTTTACACCAGTTTATAGTGACATCCACTTGTGATCCGATCAACCAAAACGTAGGTGTAAACTGGGCTTAACTTTCTTTGAAAATCGAAATATAATTTTTTTTCTAAATGCTGAATCAAATGTGTACAGTAATCCCTCACCACTTCGCGGTTCAAGTTTCGCGGCCTCAGTGCATCGCGGATTTTTCAAAAATATTAATAGAAAAAAATAAAATAAAAATACCGCCATATCAGCAGCCGTATTGCGGAAAGCAGCGTTGCTTCATCGTGATGAGAGACAAACAGTTTCCCAGGATGCCAGACAAAGAGAGAAACTCTCTCAGAGGCTTTGTACACACACGGCACTCAGACAAGACACGTGATTGGTTCCCGGCACAAGATCGACAAATGAGAGCACGAGTGGAGTGGGAGCCTCTTCGCCTCTCAGAAGCAAATGTTGACGATCCAGCTCCGATATCTGACGATGAGGTGCTTCCCGAACTGATTTAAAGACCTCATTATACCAGTGCAGTAACACCATCATCATCATCATCATTCATCGAACCGCACAGGTCTGTCATCGTCGTCATTACTGAAGTCTCAAGATACTACTACTACAAGATACACCATAATATGTATCGTATGAGAGAGAGAGAGTAAATGTATAATATTAAGGTTTTATCATTAAATAGATTTAATTAAAGTACATATAAAGTATAAATATACATATTTTAAACATTCTGGTACCTACACACACATACACGGAAATTCATAGGGGGGCCAATCCTACTTTGCAGATTTTCACCTATCGCACGAGGGTTCCGGCCCACATTAACCGCGATAAATGAGGGATCACTGTATTCATAAAAATGTCTTGTCATGGTTTAAACTGTATGAAGGTATAAGGCTTTGAAAGTGATCAGATGTGCATAAATAATACTTTTTCCCTCAAGAACATTTTGTCTTTGAGTGTTTCTGCTTGCATTTGATGATGAATCTACTGATAATCTCTATCCGAATGTCTCAGACAATGTAGTCATAGAGGTTTCAAACGTGGCCTTATCATCCTGCTCGGTCGAGTTGCTGTCCCAGCCCTGTCGAAACAACGTCTGTGCTCAGGGTACCGTGACTCTCACCGCTGTTACTGATTTCACCCGGGACGGGAACCGGGCCAGCTCACTTTCCACTCAGCCTGCCGAAGGCAGCCCTCGCCTCTGGAGGGGTTACAACCCTCCTGCTCTGAAGGTTAGCAAAACTTTAGTATGCATCTCAAAATTTAATATTAGTTGCTTGAGTGGCTTTGTACTTAATTCGTATCTTTGATTTAATAAGACAAACACAAAGTTTTCTTTGAAGTGCCCTTTAGGGCAATGAAGTGCATGAAATTACAATATATTTACATATGAATTGTTTTAAAGAGGACTTTAAAGAGTCATAGACACCTCTTTCTTTTTTACAACTTGACCCGTGATGAACTCCAGTATTTTGATGTTTCTTTTCACCTAAAAGATAACTTCCTGAATATTTTTTTTTCTCATTCTCCAGTACAAATAGCGAAACATTATTAACTCTTTCTCCGCCATTGACGGAAATGTCCAACTTTCCGTGTTTTCAATGTTATATATTATATTATATGGTAAAGGATGCTATTATGCATCTTTTGAAAGGGGTTGATGGACTCAATCTACTCCATCTTTGTTTTGATTATAGTTTTGAATCCAATGTCGTGTTTGACAAAACTGTGATTTTTCTCAGCTTTGTGCTTCTTTTTTCTTTATGAATCTTACCCACAGTCAAGAGTTGTTTTATTTGCTGTTGTTGTTTAAAAATAAATGTTCTGTTCTTTTTTTTTTATATACATTACATATTCAGATATTCTTACAAATATTATATGACAAAATATTCTGGGGGCTTTGAATTTTTTGTGAAAATGATCCAAACTGCTGGCGTGGATGGCATCTTAAAAAACAAATTTTGGCTGAGAAAGAGATAAATCAAGATTAATACATTTACAAAATAACTTAATTTCTTTACTTAATATTTTGTCTTGTGTTCTAGTACAAATACTTACACTTTATTAAATCAAAATACATTTACTTCATAAGCAAAATGACTTTTTTTTTCTCCAGAGAATTGTTAAAAGTTAACTAAATTTATGCTTCAAACAAGACAAAATATTTGCCAATTGGGTCAGAAAAATAACCATTGGCAATTTTTTTTTTTTTTTTGTAAACACAAATGTAATTAATTTTGAACAATTCTTGAACAAATCAAGTAAATGTATTTTGATTTAAGAAAGTTTTGGTGTTTGTACTAGAATACAAGGCAAAAAAATTAAGTAAAAAAACAACGAACAAATAACATTTTTGCAGTATCGAAGTGTACTGTGTCTCAACCTTACAGCTCTCATGATTGACTCCTGCTGAAAGAAAGAAAGAAAGAGCCTCTAATAAACCAGACACCGAAAGGACAGACAAGAATGCGGCATTTCAGAAGTAAAGAAACGTAAACACACACAGACCGCCAGTCTTCTTAAATAATGTGTCACCACTGGCCCCAGACCACCATCTGTGTTGTCTGTAAACATAAAAGCCGCTCAGTGCCCTTTAATAATGGGAAGAGACTGTACTCTTCTTCTCTTATAATTAGACCAGAGCCGGCATAGCTCCGCAATGATTAACCCCATCAATGGCGTCAAAATTGCAAATGTTTTGAGAGCACAGCAGCACCAAGTTAATTCCCTAAGGTCATTGCTCTGCTTTTTGTAAAAGTGAATTCATTTTCGTATGCAAGCAATAGATTAATTTGCACTCCAAAAAGCTGCCAATATGAATGCATCATTAATAATTTCTTCCCTTTTCTCATGCAGATCACAGTTCAAGATGTTCCAACAGCGACCTGTTACTCCCTGACTGACCCTCATATCATTACATTTGATGGGAGGTAAACTATTTTTAGACTTTCTTAGTTAGAGTACTTAGACATTGAGTCCCTTTTTTAATGTAGCTCAACTGTTGTCGGTTCAATTCCCAAGGAGCTCAATGAATTTACTGAAGGCTTTTTATTTCTTCTTTGGAATTTGCGCTGGATGTTTTGAATTATTCTGCATTGCCTATGATTATTCAAGTCATTATTAAGTCATGTGACTTTTACAAGATGGTACATTTTCAGATAACGAGGCAGGCAGCAATGTAAAGGTCACTTTAGATATCAGATTTGCGTGGTGCAGATTTACTCTTTGAATTTGGCTCGTAATGAAGGATCTCTATGAAAGCATATCACAGTCACAATAATGTGTCATAATTCAAGATGTTCCAATAGCGACTTGTTAAGGCCGAAGACAGACACAATCAATGGTCAGCCATCAGTGAGGGTCTGTTTAACTAGTTTTCGCGGTGTGTTCCACATGTCGGCTATAGTTTCAGGATGTTGAATCGGTTTCGAGCCTTTGGTAGGAGAGATCACTTACATCGTCTGTTCAGTTTAGCAAAAAAGTTTGTGCATGAGAATAAAGTAATGAAAGCAAGGCTAATTTTATGCAGTCTTGCCTTTCTTTCTTCTAGCTCAACTGGTAAAGCAGTGAGTTAACAACTAACAATGGCAAGGTGATGGGATCGATTTTCAAGAAACACAATGAATTTACCCAAGTGTTTTTCTTTCTTTCTTTGACATTTAAACTAGACATTTTAAATTGTTCTAGATAGTCTGTGATTATTTCGACATACTGTAAGTTCTGTGACTTTTACATGACAGATGCTCAAATTGTACATTTTCAGGTAATGAGGCAGGAATGTAAAGGTCACTTTGAATTTCAGATTTGTGAGGTGTGGATTTAGCACGTGTACTCTTTAAATTTGGCCCAGAAGGAGGGATCTTTATGAAAGTGTACAGGGACCGTCCTCATTAGTGAATATGTCCTTGACAGACCCCGGCTCTGTGCCATAATTTCCTCCAGTGGAGAGGCACACACGGCCCAAATGGACAATAGATATGGATTTAAACACTATAGCATGATGTATTGAGCAATGTGTGTTTACAGTGATTCCAAACATACAGCGCAATAACCGCAAAGTACCATGGTCACCATCAAAGTAAATGATGCCGAAACTGTCCTGTGAAAATTACTGCCTCTTTTTCACCCTCTCAGTTTCTTGCTCTGTTTTTATCTTTCAGTTCTTTTCAAATAGATTCTTTCTTCCTGCCTCTCCTCCACTTTTCCATTAAGTTCAAGTGGTCCACTGAGATGTTTTCACCTACTGTCTTGTCTTAAATGGTTTTTTAAGTGGACAAAGTTTCTGATTTTCATCTGTTTTAGCTCAGCAAAACAAAAACACAGAAAAAGAAACCATATAACTATCAAACTTAGGAGAACTGTTTATCGTTTGTCATCTGCAATATTTACTTTTGACGAACAAGCTACAGTAAAAAGTTTAACGGAAGTACTAATCAGTTGTTGTTCCACCCAGGCGGTATGAGAACCAGCAAACAGGCACATTTTTGCTTTATAAGAGCACCAAACGTGTGTTCGAGGTCCACGCAAGGCAGTGGGATTGTGGTAGCCGACATTATGCTGTGGCGTGTACCTGTGGTGTGGCGGCTCGAGAAGGCAACGAGGTTGTGACCTTTGACATGTGCAATGGGCAGCTGCAGGAAACACGTCCTCACCTGTCCGTCAAGGCCTTGGGATCATCCAAGACCAATCAGATTAAGATCCACGAAACGCATCAAGGGAAGAAAGTCACGGTATGGTCACATAATAGGATAGGTTTTAAACATAATAAATGTAGACTTATGCTGCAGTGAAAATTCAGACAAAACAATTGAATCAAAGAAAGATTATGTTTCACTTCTGAACCAAAACTATTGCAACTCGCAGTATTAAATGTATTAGATTTGACTCAATATACCATAGAGTTTATGATTCCTCATTGACATGCAAACTCAGGAAAACTCAGTCATGCTCACTGTGAAATGTATACAGTTCATGTTCAGGACAGGCAAATTTTCAATTTCTTGGCAAAACTGTCTGAAAAGTAAACACAGATCTCATTTGTTTTGAAAGAGGCCTTTTCCCAGTAAAATGATTTTAAAGTTCGGTCTCAGCAGACCATCGGTCTGTCGGTGCAGCAGATGTTGTCATTGTTGTATTGTGACAGTTTGAATGAGCAAGTGATTTGTGATGGCTAAATTGATCTAGATTCGTAATATTCTGATGAGGACTCTTGACAAATCACCACTCGCAACCAGCTGGCAGAGAAATTAATCTTTTACTAACATGTGTATTTAATTTTTGATTAAGCTTGGGGTAAACTGTAGATTAGATTAGGTTTATTGATGAAGTCACAGATGTGGGATTATAAATCCAGTACATGCTATGAACAGACATTTAAATATTTGCGTAAATAAAAATAAATAAAATGTACAATAAATAGTTTTTTTAATAAAAAAATAAAATAGCCAAATAAAAATATATCAATCATGAATAATATTTTAAATATACAGATTTGTCTCTTTGTAGATTTGGTTTCTGCGTTTTTTTCAAATTACGGTTACATATTTGAACAAAATGCTGTACTTGACAACCTAAACATGGCCTGATTTTGAAGATGATTTTGGTTTAGTGTTAAATATGTAAAATTTTAGGCTAATTTTGTTTGACCCTTTCAGATCGTTTTTGCCTCGGGGGCGTTTGTGCGAGCAGACGTCAGTGACTGGGGAATGAGTCTTTCAGTCAGGGCTCCAAGTCAGGACTTTAACGCCACCAGAGGCCTGTGCGGGTTATTTGACCGGAACAGCCACAACGACCTCCATCATCCTGCAGGCACATGGCACCGTGACAAAGACCTGGTGGATTTCATTCAGTTCTGGAGGTGAGTGATGCTTTTACAACAACCATATAGTCTCTATTTTCACAAGAAACAATATATAGTACTTAATTTATCTCTTGAGTTTAAGACGGGTAATAAATCTAATGAAAACCAGAGCTGTCGTGAAATGGGCTACTAAGGTCCTCTAAGGCCGGGCACAACAATTTCAGGTGTTCTGCAGACTTTAGTACCAATCCAAATTTAACCGACGTGTAATTCTGAACACCTTAATTAGTCTGTTTGTATAGGGTTAGAGATAAACTCAACAGGACACTGGCCCTCCAGAACTAGAGTTGAAGAGCATCTCTTTTACTGATGTTCCTGGTCCCAGGGAAAGCAAAAACTGATTAGAATATCAATGTTTTCCTTGAATGCAATGGAAGTCGCTTTCTTAAAAGTGTCTCCCAAATGCATAAATGTAATGAAAATTAAATTTGAACTATAAAGCTACTAAGAACTATGAAAGACCTTCTGTAAAAAGCAAAACCTCTGTAAAAGATGCCAAACAAGTAGGAGAATTTGAGAGCAGTTCTGTTTCAGATTAGAGTTTGCATCACCATTTAACCTTCATTTGCTCATTTTAATGTCAAATATAATTAAACTAAAGGAAAGTCTCTAATCTAATGGGCTAACCTTTCTCGAACTCTAAATCCTCTCTTGACGCAGTGCTTGAGGGCTTAATTCAAAGGCTGATTTGAGACAGTCATATTTTTGTTTTATTTCTCCGTGTCAGGATCGCGCCTGGGGAGAGCCTGTTTGACAGTACGCCACCTGCCGTGGATGAGGAGATAAAGTGGAATTTCTGTGCTTGTCAAAAGGGATACAGCCTGTCCCTCCATTCAACAAGCACCTCCGAAGGCCTATTAAACCCACCTCCCGTCTCTCGCTGCCTATCTCACGACGACACAGATTACATGTCCCTGTTCCCCTTCAAAGACGCCACTGTCGAGTATGCCGTTAAACCCATCTCGGCCCATATCATCCAGAAGCGGGAGACGTTGGCTGAATTGTTAGAGTTAGCCAAGATGAAAGGTGCTAAACTGAAGTCTCAAGGTCAGGCAGACAACTTTCCTTCAGTAGAGGAGTTAGAATTGGACTCATTGTTTAAAGTCGACGCTCCTCACTTGCATGAATCTAAGGTGCACTTACTAAGTTCAGCTGGAAGGCCTAAGAGACAAACCCTTGACTTTCTGCCCACTTACACCATCCAGGCCCTAAGCCAGACTGACCTTGAAAGTTTTGCCTACTTCTTTCCCGATGACCACCGCTCTTCAAGCCGTCCAGCTGCCTACCCTTCCTGGCCGACACCTAGTGGTCTCACTTCTGCCAATGCTTTGGAGGTCTGCCAGTTGGCCTTGACGAACTCAACTGTGGGCACGGTATGCAAGAGTCTGCTGGGTCGACGCCTGGAAGAAGCTGTTGATCTCTGCATCCTGGATCTTCAGTTGAAAGATGATTTGGCCTGGGAGGACGCACTTGTGCCCTTCCTGGAGAACGAATGTGAGAGAAAGTGGCTGGAGAACCGGACTTTTCGGTCTCAAGAACCTTCCAGACCATTGGCAGATATTGCAACGGCCCTACGTTGTCCGAACTTCTGTAATGGGAACGGGCAATGTGAAGAATGGGGATGTCAGTGTTATCCAGGATACAGCTTTTATGACTGCAGTCTCGCCATCAGTAAGTGATCGTTTTGACATCCATCTGTTCCTTCAAATGTGGCCCCCTAGGGATACTCGATTATCAGAAACATTCCAGGATTAACTTATGCAAAATATCCATCATAAAAATTCAAATGCAGAGTTACAACATGTTTTGTGGGACATACCTGCCGGGGGTTGTGGAGTTTGTGTAGGGACCGTATTTGTAGATCAAAGTTGTTTTGTTCTGGTGGCCTGGGGAAAGTCTACATTTGTTCATTGTTGGAGTCTCATTCATCAATCCTTTATTGAACATTTGAAAGTGTTCTACAAAACGAATGTGGTCCAAGAGGAGTTTTGTTTATCAGAGATTGTTCAATCACAGCCCTTGGGACTTGATGTTAATGTTATGTTTCTGTTGACTCTCAACTTTATGGGCAAGCTCACATTACAGAACTATGAGACTAGATGAATCGCCATGGTGCTCACTTCACACAACAAGTTTTATTGTTGAGTGTTGTCTTGTTTGTACAATGCTCATACTACACAACACACTATCGATAAGGTGTACAAACTACAGTCTTTGGCAGAGTGGCATCCTTCGACCAACAGTGGAAAAAATATTTTCTCGCACATATTTATTTAAGAAATTAGAACCACTCATACTCGCTGTCTATGTCATATTTGCAGAATAAAGAGACAAAAAAAAAAGATATTGGGCAGAAGCTCAGACAGGTTGGCTGTTTAGCAAAAACTGACGGTAAATTAAATATATAATATTAAGTATAGTGCAAAGACCACTTGTTTACATTTAAAAAATATATATTTCTTGTTAGTTTATAAGTATAAAACAATTATCAATTTGTTACCTTGCATTCGTGTGCATATTATTACAGTACCGTAGTTTACCATACTTTTTACTGTTCACTCACACTAAGGGACCTTAACGTCCACCGATTTTGCCATGACCCATGGTTTTTGTCACAGACCTTGGAAATCTAACAAAATCCTACCAAACATTGTGCAGTGTGAGGCTGTCTTAAGGTATTTTTCCTAAAGTTACTTGTTCCTTGAGATACAAATGAGAAAACTGTTGACAAATGTAGTTTATCTTAGATAATTTGGACTATATAATATAATATTTTGATGAGTAAGGCTTGAGTTCATATTGAGAGCTTTAAAATGACAGTGACGGTGTCCCATACTTGTGCTTTGCATTCTCCTCTATCTTCGAGAACCAACTCTCTAACCAATAGGCCACAACTTCCTCGCTTGATAGGTCTGTGTGTAGATTGTGGAATCTCTGAAGGAGACTCTTGAGATTCTTGATATTATCAGGGTTTTTGTCTCAGGAGAGATTTCCTTTTGCAAATCCTTGCAATGTCACTACCGGTTTAAAAAGTCACAATGTTATGTTTCTGCTGGTAAAAGTGGGTGAAATGTTTGCAATACACTGCATTCTGAAGGAACCGATGATTTTTATTTTTAAAAAATGATCGATTGATAACACTAGAGCTTGAAAGTTGTGTTTTGCACGAATGGCTGTGTGATATTGTGTCACTATGGGTCAGTTCACATTCACTGCTCTTTTGGCCAAATGTGTGTGATTAAAATCCTTATCATTGGCACAAGTACAGAGTTCACTACAGCTGCCATTACCAGATGGTGGCTGAGGTGCTAGAGCATTTCTGTGGCATTAGATAAATTTTTTTTCTGTGCCAGCTCTTTTCATCACGTATGTTTTTTGTGTGTGTGTGTGTGTCTCGTTGTTTCAATTCCTTTTAATTACTTTTGCTTTTGGATGCTGTTGTTCTGTATTCCTTTTCTTTACGCTCTGTAAAGAATAATTTCCTACTCCCTCAAGCATGTCTTCAAAGAAATTGCAGATGGCATGCTTTTGTGCATGCGTGTTTTTTATTGATTATATGAATTATTTAAATTGATGTATGGAACTCCTTTCGGAACGGCAAAGTCGTTAAGCGTATTTATCGACTGATTGTTTCTGGCAATAGTGGTGCGGCTCAGAAGTGCCATTAGCTTTCCCATCCAAACTTCATATCAATGAGATATTGTTATGAAGGTACGCTAATGCCTGGCACTGTGCCAGACGCCCATGCGGCTCTCTGATTAGCATTGGGTTCTTTGCTAAGCCGCTATCTCCCTCTACTTTTTTCACATGCTCCCTGGGGCTGACTTGGAGATGAAATGGGAGTTTTAACACAAATTAGCAAGAAGATTAGGAGTGCTAGAGAAGGCTGTTTATCACAGACTGACGGTTTTCAACCTCTCCGAGAGCGAGCTCTGATTTATGGTAACCGCGCTAGGATCAACGTGCAAGGTAGCACAGGGAGGATGGCTAGATAAATCTGCTTAATTGCCCAACTGATCATGGGCTGATGCCTCTTCCACATCTGGGAGCGCCATCCATTCGGTTTTTTTCTGAAGCCCATGACACATTTATGCCTAAGCGTTTTTGGTTGACTTTATTTGCTCTTCATCCAGTCAAAAGTGGATTTTTGCAGGTCTTCACTTTGTTTGTACTCACTTTTGGCCTCATGATTTATAAATAGTTATGTCAGCATGCTAGCATTACACTACTATTTCTTCTGTATGTAGTATTCTGTGTACTGTATGCAAGTTTTTTCTACATGCTATATTAATCAAAGTGTGCATTATACAACAGAGCACACTGTATTCCACAATTTATTGTGCTTGACCTGATCTTCCATTTCCAGATGTATTAACAGTTATTAGCGCTATTTTTTTTTCTCTCATTATCTGATTGGAAAGCCAAAATTTAAGGCGTTTTTAGACTAAGTTGAATCAATAACAATTTTTATTCTAAGCTAATAACCGTACGCACGGCTTTGTTTCACTTGCAAAATATTTTAAATCGTATGCTGTGTACACTGTGCAATATTCTTTAATTCGGATGTTCTAAAGTTAGCCTAGTAGCACATTCTCTGGAACAGTGTTGCCAGATTTCCAGCCCAACTACAGCATAAAACAAAAGCTAATTTCCCATTCAAGAAAATACCTGCCAAGACCAAGATTGTTGACGGGAGGGGGGGGTTTTGGTTGAGAGAGGGAGGGGGGGGGGGCTGGGTTGACCAGCCCAATGCATTTTTTTCCGGTCGGACGTGACCAAAAGGAGCCCAATTGTGTCCAATCTGGCAACACTGCTCTGGAACCATGGTGCTCATTTGGACAATGTGACATCCAATCTGGCTCGTGACATTAACCAAGTCGCATAAAAAAAAAGAATTCTCTGCTATACTACAAATTCAACAAAAGCCAAAAATTTAATTTTGTAATAAGAAAAGGAATTGTTGGAAATATGAATGGTGTAACAGGACTAATACCCCTTTAAAGGCACATTGCGCCTCACTTTAATTTCTATCATTATTTCTGAACTCATGAAGTCCCAAAACCATATGCTTTTTAAGCTCTTTTCTAAATAATGATCGCTCGACGTGACCACATCTTTCAAGAGCAATAAAATAACACCATATGGTTTTGGAATGACATGAGGGTGATTAAATAATGACCATTTTCATTTTTGCCCGAATGATTCCTGTAGTATAATATAGCTTTCCTGTAGCTCAGTCAGTAGAGAATTGGTGTTAACAACGGTTCGATCATTATCTGATTGGAAAGCCATAATTTAAGGTGTTTTTAAGGTCATGGGTTCGATCCCAGGGAAAGCAAGAACTGATTCAGTGTGTTCCTTGAATGCAATGTAAGTCGCTTTGGATAAAAGCATCTGCCAAATGCATAAATGTAAATGTAAGTATACAACTGGTGCATTCTGGGTACAGGATATTAGTTTATTAGATTCACCTTAAACTTTGATAAAGTGGGAAGAAGAACTAAAGGGATTTGATTTTACGGCACATTACATATTTCCCTTAGTCTTCTGTCACTTTTTATGCTATTACTGCCAAAAATGAAGGGTATCCGGGAATAATTTCAGAACGAGTTTCTGCTACTCTTTATTTCCTATAATTCCAGGTAGAGTGAAAATCAAGTCTATAGAAAAGGCAATCAAACCAGATTCAATGCCTCTGCATATCTGGGTTACATTCAAGTGGAACAATCTGGAAAACCTCACTATTGCTTCCATTCAGTTGTGAGGCAGAGGTCACATTCTGTAGAAAAGACTCCGTTTGGATTCATCTCGGACTCAGACTTTTTTCTTTTTTTACAGCAGGTTCAGTGAGTCATCCAATCGCTCCTCATTTATCATTTCTCTTCAAACACAAAGCACAAGCGTTCGCCCTTGTGGCAGAGATTAAAAACGCCTGAATATCTCTCACGCTCCCTTCCTGGCCGGTCAGGGACAGTGTGTGAGTATATGTATGCGCGCACACACACTGCGTCCGTGCTCGAGGCTTGTCTGGTTCAGAACTGTACTTTAGAAGCTCGGGAACAGAGTGAATCATGGGAAAGTGACTGACCTGCTGAGCTGAACATTTTTGATCTCGGAGGCGATTAGGTATATCTGTGGCAGTGCTGAAGTGAGGGTTAAGATATTTTTTTTAAGGTCCTAGTTTTTGTGGTAAAGCCACAATGATACTTGGTTCAACTGCTAATAACATTTTAATTGCTTGTTAATTGATTTTTAATTTGCATAACATGCTAATTGTTTGACTTAATTGTTGTAATTAGCATCCAAGAGTCAACAAAATTACAAACATATATATATATATATATATATATATATATATATATATATATATATATATATATATATATATATATATTGTAATTTAAAATGAACTACTTTGTCTCTATAATTGTATCTTTCCTAAACAGTGTTAAGGGGCAATTTGATTTTGTAATGATTTTATTAAATTGTTTTTACCAAGTGTAAAATTATACCAAATGAGACCATCTGGAGGAAGTTCTTTGATGAGGCTAAAATTCATTAGCACTCACTTCTGTGCTTAATTGTGCTCTCTGAGGACCATTTTCTCTCATATCTCTTATTGTTTTCCTTCTCCTTTTTTTAGATGTTCACCACTTCTGGCTTAGTTTCGCATAACATCCCTGTACATCCATTTTGGTTTGCGTCTCCGTTATTGGATTTAAATAGACTTCCACCCCGCAGAGATGCGAACGTAAGGTTATGCTCTGGTAATAAAAACGCTGATTTCAAATGAGCAAAGATGGGAGCAATAATGGCATTAAGCAAGTGTAATGGTGCCATGGTACAGTCATTTCAGCCTGTCGCTGAAGCTATATTAAATGTTGTTGTGTTTTATAAGGCCTGAGAGACGCCCAAACAAGCTTGTATTTACTTGTTTGCATTATTCATGAACCTCAGTTATGGAGAACATTTTATTCGGCAGCTTTAATTATACTATAATATCTTCTGTATGTATCCGTTCTCTGTTTAGTGTCGACTGCAGGCTGGCAAGGTCAGAATCCAGCGGGGGGAATATTTAGTGATGTATTTTATAGGTTAAAGCCAATGTTGTTTGGTTTGTTTGTTTGTTAGTGTTAGTGGTTTGCTGTCTTTCAAACTGCCGGTGTTGCATTTTTCCATTTGAGTCTCGTAAACCTTAGTCACTGGTGGATTTCCCAAAGGACAGAGCGTTTTCAGCTGCACACATTTTTAAAGACTTCACATGAATTTACAATGGAGATTCTAGGTTTAACGAGACTCCCATAGTGCCTTTTCGTTGAATCAACGAGTAGACTGCAGACTATCATTTTTGCCGTCTCTTTCGACTGAAATACTTTTTCTGTACTTGATTTGTGTGAGGTTGTTGAGTTGAATAACAAAGGAGCACATTGGTTTTGACCTTGCAACCCAGAAAAGTGCATACTTTCGGTTTACTCCCAAAATTGCTTACATTTATCTGTGTATCCTTGAGTGGAAGAACACACTCTGCCCTTCTGACAGGCCACGCCCCCAGACATTTACAATAAAAAGTACAAAAAGTATTAAGATTCTTAAAATTATTTAAATAACAATTTGATTATTTGCTCAGGTTATGTACTGCAATTTCTCGGTTTCTTTGGTTTCCTCAGGTCAGCCAATAGAAGTCACCGATCTGGAGAATGGCGGTTTGTGTGACGTACGAGAGTTCGACTGTGACAGCGTGAGAGTTTTCGGGCTGGGTTTCATTGACTCACCTGACCTTGCATGTCTCGTGATAAGATTAAAGGTGAGACATTATTTTTCTATATATTTATTAATTAAAAGATGGATATTCGTCTTTAAAGGTCCAGTCACACAGCGGAAACGCATGAATCACGCACGAATTACGCACAGATTTTCGTTTCTGCGCGGAGCGTGCATCGTATGCGTAATTCGTCGGTGGAACGAACGTGGACCGTCAGTGATTGTAAGTGGATGTGCGTCGAAGGCGGTTTGTGCGTGATTTTGAGTTTTGAACGGTTCAAAATCTTTCCGTTTTTTTGCGTTATTCATGAGTCGGCATGCGTAGTTTATGCGTGACTATGCGCGGGACACGCGTCGGCCGTCAGTGCTTATGTGTCGGAACTGGTTCAAAACCGCGCACGTCCACATCCGTCCACTGACGCTCCACCTTCATATCACGCATGAACCGCGCACGTATCACGTTCATTCCACTGACATCCACTGACAATGTGGATTCTGAAAGTGCTTGTACGTGGAACGTTCGCGAAGCGTGTGTGTTTGGACGCGCTCCGTCAGTGATTCATGCGTCGGGCGTGCGTCGAATGTTCGTGGAATACTTTGGTCTATTTCTTGATGCACAAGCACGCTCAAACCCAATCTGTGCGTGATTTGTGAGTGATTCGTGCGTGATCGGCTGTGTGACTGGCCCTTAATACCATTTTATTTTGTTTATTATAATGGCTAAGGTCACGTTCGACTCTTCTAAGCCAGTCGTCTTTGATATCTCATCAAAGAGTGTTTGTGAATCTTAGCATGGCTTTTTTAATACCTGCTTGCCATCTGTTTGTATATTTAATTAGAAGTATGGGGTAAAGACATAGGGGGACATCTGATGAGATAAAGAAAGCAATAAAAACAGTAATCAGTCAACGCAGCAGAGCACATACAAAGAAAACAGCGCAGTAAGTCTGGTAAACAACATGCAAAAGCACACATTATGTGCTGTAATTATCGGCTGGTGGCTCTTTTATTAAATTGTCTAAATGCTTGAAGTGCATTTAATGATGTCAAATCATTGCCCTGCAGGGCTGGGTTTAACCCTCATAATCTGAGAGACCCCAATAGCTAAAAAAAAACATTGTAACCTTGAACAGGTTAGTACTTCTGAATCTATGAAAAGTTAATGTCCATTTTGACTTCAATATCGACTTCCTAGTGGGTTTTAAATAAGCAAAAGAAACAGATTAAATGCGTTTGGTAAACCAAAGATTTGTTTTGACAATTAATATTATTTTTATACATAGCTTTTGAGTCTTTGGGATCTCAAAAACTGTAGATGTAATGAAAAAAAAAACATCTGCAAGCCTCCCACTATGTAAATCTGAAAATGTTCTCTGCATGCTTTCCACTCCTTTGAATTCTGCTGCTTTCATCTCATTTGAGCAAATTTATTTGACATTGTCATTATTCTAGCTGGTTCTGTTTCTCTCAAAGAAGGAAGGGTGAGAGGTGAATATTGCTCTAATTTATAGTTTTATCTCAAACATCTGAAGCATATTTTTCTGTCCCAAAGATTTAGTGTCTTCTGATAAATGTGTAACATTAAAAAGAACATTTCGCCGTTTACGTACTCTACACTAGAACAAAAATGATTTTTTCGAAGTTGTAAATAACACAAATCAAACTCAAAGTTGTACATTAATGGAGTATGTTTTTATAAGAAAATACTATTTCAGTATTTCTATTTAAAAAAAAAATTAAGTCAATGTGTGACTTTCTTTTCTTTGTTTCTATGTAATTAGTTTTTCAAATGTTCTAGAAATATCAGTGTGAATTTTTAATTGCTTTGTTTCTGTGTAATATTGTTCCAAACCTGTATGACTTTCATTATATGAAAAAGAGCATCCAAATTTCTTCAAAAAACAAACTCATTACAGGTTGGGAACTCCATGAAGGTGAGTAAATTATGAAAGAATATAGATTTTTTGGTGAATTATACCATTATAATTCACCAAAAAATTGATTATATTCAATGCTAAAAAATATAGTTATATATGCTTACACATATTGAATGTGCACTTGCTGTGTACTTCCAACATTAAGTGTATTTTTTTTTAACTCTACTTACAGAAAATGTTATATTAATTAAATAATAGGCTACTTAAGTCTATTTTGCGTTCACAAGGACTATGTTTCTTATCAGACTTGCGTACACTTTTAAAAAGTGCACTTTATGATAATGTTCAACTAAAAGTTTTACTTTAAAGTACATTTTAATGTGGTGTCAATAGTCTCATGTGTAGCGCCGACATGTTGTACGATTGCACTTTGAGTTCGGGCCCCGGCTCAATGGATCCCATCTCTTCTTTTAATAATCTTTTGTCATGATTTAAAGAACCAATAATTTTTCGTTGATGTTTTTAGTACATGAATGGAATTTGGATCCCTGAAGAGGAAGGGACAACCAAAGCATCCTTCCTGAGCTCCAAAGCCGTGGACTGCTCCGTCCCGCGACTTGGCAACATTGCTGTTGACACGGTGGACTTCACGGCCAGCGAGCAGCCCTACGCCAGATGGGAGATTAAGGTACCTGTCCATCAATCTCAGGGACAGGGATCTGTTTGAGGGTTTGTGTGATTGATTTTCCACTGCCATTTTTTACAGTGACTGAATGAATCAAAATGTCATCGGTCTGATAAAAGCAGCTCATCTTTTTCGAAACTTTCCATTGTGATTGAAAGATGAAGCGCTACTTTCTCTGTATTGGCAAAATGTAATTACACACAAAGTCTCCTTCACAGTTGTGGGTTTTAACGCTTAAAATCAGCCTGAATTTATGCCGGTCGCACGCGCTGTTTGAGGCCAAGCTAAATGATGCGTACCTGGGCGCTTTAAAATATTATATCTCGTCAAAATCATCAAACCATGAGATGGAGGTGAGCTCTTCTGTTCTGAATGACAGCCATAAAGGCAACACAATCATTTTAATCATTTTTATGCTTTGATGGCCCATATATGAAACCAGTTTGACTTTATCTTTAAGTATATGGCTAACATAAACATTAAAAAGTTCGTAAACTCAATTCAGGTCTTGTGATTATTGACCTCATCGCTTGGTCCTAAAGTGGGCCTTGATCTTTGTGTGTGTGTGTTTACTGATGTAAAAGATAGATAGCCTGTGATGAGGATTCATTAACATAAATTTCAATGTTCAAAGAACCACAGGGCGCCTCTGAAGGTCAGAGCAAAGTCGTTTCCGTGAGGTAATACATCTCGAAATCCACCTGAACTCTGGCCCGCATTAATCTCACTGGCTTGTGGGATTAACACTGACTATCGAGTTGAAAAATGAACCTCGCTAAAAACACTCTGAAGTATTACAAGAAAACAGCTTTTTTTGCATCACCTGCCAGTGGTGGATGAACTAAGGAAATGGATTGACCTTAAATATTTCTTAAATATATCTTAATGAAACTTTCTTTCGGTTGCAATGGGAACACGCATATTTACTTGTGTTTAGCTAATTTGCAGTCTCAAATCAATATGCATATCAAATGAATTAATAGTATTATCAGTGTCACATTCATTTAAACCCTCTATCTCTCTTTTTCTTCTTCTTCAGGTGACTAACGATGGTCGTCAATACAGCAAGGGGAAATTTTTAACCCTTTATGACGGTATTTGCCAGTTGTGTGTGTCTCCGTCTGGACTTTGCAAGCTGAAGGTAATCTAAACTTAAATGGGCCAATAGATTGTAAATTATAAAAAGAGATATTTCAATACTGTAATTATAATTGATTGAAACCCCTTTGAACAGCTTTAGGATGAAGATTGTTTCTAGTACTGTGTGAAAACCATCCTTGATTGTTCCTGCACACCTTCTCCTTTGCAGTCCTTCCGTTCATTTATCCATCTGTCTATCATCCTGAGCTTTATATTCGCTGTGCGCAAAATGACTTCTTACACTAATGGCCTGGATTTTCCACCGTAAAACAACTCGCAGAGGATGCAAGTTTATGGACTCAAAAGGCAAAAAGTCTGTCATAGCCATTTCACGTCTTAACTACTCTCGGCGCAACAGGACAACAGCGATACGTGAGGCCACAAGGGTGTGCGTTGGAAAAACCCAGAGAGTGTGGATGTGGAAAACAGACAATGGCAGATATTATTCATGACATTGAGACCAAAGACTGATGGAGTAAGCAGTCCCTTGTGCACCTGATGTGCTTGCCTTCTTTCTCTGGGCTTTCGACTGCCACATAGCATGTAATCTCACCGTGAGAGAGATGAGTTATCTAGGTAGATCCGTTTGGTCCGTGTTTATCTTTTCTGCTTTGCTGCAGATGTCCTCTGGGCGTTGCAACTTACACATCCCACTGGATATTAAAAACTTGAAATATAGAGATTTTATCAGTGCCGGGCTTATGCTTTGGTGATTTATAGCAAAGACGGTTGAGCTTTATCTCAAAGGTTTGACAGGGGAAGTTGGTTTGAGCCGCAGTGTAACCATGAGCAGTAGCAAAACATCTCCACGTTGGTGGATACAGCGGGAATCTTTATTTTTGTTTCTTTCTCTCTCATAGCTAAATTGTAGTTCAAATCCCAATGCTCTGTACAACAAAAGAAGCCTAATGCCCAGTCAAAAGAAGCCAAAGTTGTACAATACAGAGGTGGAAATCAACCTGTGGGCAAAACATTTCTCCTGTGGATTGATTTCCACTTAAAACTTAACTTAAAATAGCCCAATTCTGCTGGAAATCCACGGATTTGGCAACACTGAGAACAGGGATAGCACAAACTGAAGGCACAAAGGTCGCTTTGGATAAAAATGTGTGCAGGGTTATTATAACTGAACTTTTGGTCTAATTTTTTGGACTTAATAATAATAATTCATTACATTTATATAGCGCTTTATCATAGACACTCAAAGCGCTTAAATGGACGGGGGAATCTCCTCAACCGCGACTAGAGTGCAGCATCCACCTGGATGATGCGACGGCAGCCATATTGCGCCAGAACGCTCACCACAAACCAGCTTATTGGTGGAGAGGAGACAGAGTGATGAAGCCAATCAGAGAATGGGGATGGTTAGGAAGCCATGATGGACTAATTTGGCCAGGGTTACACCCCTACTCTTGCGAAGGACATCCTGGGATTTTTGATTTTGTTTAAAGTATAATTTGGATTCTACTTAAGTTTTGTACTTCATTTTATTTAGATTTGATTTAGGTTTTAGTGCTTTTTGGAGGGCTATTATAATAGTTTTGCACAGTTAATTCTCATTTTATATTCAAGGTTAATGTATTTTTCAGCATTGTTTATTTATTATTTATTCTCTTAAAGAACGTTTTATATTGGTTTTCATTACCTATAACAACCCTCTTTCTGTCTCACTCAGGAGAAGACGTGTAATATAGATGGGATGTGTTTTGCCGAGGGAGACTCCAGCCCTTCTGTTCCTTGTCTCCTGTGTAACTCCACGGCCTCCAAATACACCTGGTCCATTAATCAAGGTAAACATAGTCGATCTGAAGTCAAACCGAGATCTTATGGCAATAGCTCACATTATTGAACATTATCTATACTTGTTTTGCTCACACAGCACACCGTTAAGCTACTAATAACGTTTAAACTACAATGGGACACGACCCAACAACCTTCTGCGGCACAATCCAATTTAAGTTTTTTAATGCTAATAAAACAAATCATGATCCTGAGACATGATGCTCATTTGACAGATATAGGTTTGAATCAAATCCCTGCTCTAAAAGAATTTTTTTAACTGACTGAATGTGACTTTTACAACATGTCTTTAACTAAAAATTGTGTGAGGCACTTATTTTGTCATTCGTTATTGAACTATAAAAGGACGCAAGGAAGATCTGAAAGGATGTGCTGTCTTCCTACTACTTTCAGTTAGTTTGAAGTTAAAAGCTTACTGCTTAACTAACAGACTTTATTACAACAGCTAAACAGAGACATTAAATGGCGAGTCAGCTGGAATATGCTCGCTGTGAATTTCAATTAGCTGACATTACAGTTTCGAATTTTACAGCGTTGCAAAAAATGAAGTAAAGCATTAGGCCATAAACTTTAGTTTTGGTTTTATTATCACACTGAGAAGAGTTTAGGTGTGTAGTGATGTAAAATATTTCATTAGGTTCTTTTAAACTGCTTTTGTCTCGGGAGGCTTGGCATTTTAACTCTGGAGGATGTTTATAGGACGTTGATGATATATTGGACGTTAGTATGGCGAAGAGAACGGTAGTGGATTAATCAAAGTTAAGAGGTGTTGTTATTATTGCATTAGAATTTGTATTAGTATTATTATAAAAAATAGTGATATACATATTAATATTAAATGTTTTCTCTACTACGACTAGTGTTACTTCTGCTGCTACTACTACTGCAAATAATAATAAAATATTATTAGCATTATTATTTCTATTATTACTGTTGTTAGAAGTACATAAATATCACATTGTTAAGATACACATTTTTATGTGAAGTCACTTATGTAAAAAGCTTATATTTTATAAGTTAAGTAAATAAGTATATTCTTAAGTTTTATATTGTAAAAGCTTATTGTATGTTGCTTTTTACAATAGAGATTGTTTCAAAGCAGCTTCATACATTCACACATTCTTCAAGATTCAAGAGTTTTATTTGTCACATACAAAGTTATATACAGAATATACAATCGGCAGTGAAGTGTAAACAGGTCCATGGACAGTGCGAATTAACAGTTATAAAAAAAACTTTACAAAAAACACAGAGGAAACTATAATAGAAATAGGATAAAAAAAATACTGGATAAAAAATACTTGATAAACAACAGCCCGTCGTCAATTATTGCTTATTTATACATATAAAATTTAGCTGATGAGCATAAACGATGTCCTAAAATCTCATTCAATCAGATAATGTTTTCAGATACAGCCAGTAATATTTAAGTATAAATGTAAATCTAAGAGGTTTTACTGGGTGAAAACACACACACACACACACGGACCAATTGGTAAGCTCTTTGGGAATCATGTTGCATTTCATCAAAACCCCCCTCTTCTTTATCCACACATTCCAACTCCACACTCCTGTGTACAGCGAGAACTGACAGTAAACATCCGTGTGTTTGCTTGTACTGCAAATGAATGCCAGACTGATGCTATCTGAAGACTCCACGCTCAGCTTTAAGGAAGATTACAACCATTCACCTCACACTCACTTATCTTCCTGCTGGTTATTTCCCTTGTGCTTTCTGCCATGCCCCCCCCCCCCCCCCCCCCCCCCCCCCCCCCCCCCCCCTATTCTGTGGCAAAACTGAGAGTCCATTCATTCATGCATGCAGACAAATTAAATTTAGATGAGGTGATCATCCGAGTAAAATCAAGAAATTTAAATGTTAAGTGATTCAAATGAGCATTTGTACTGTAGCCGAACCGTTGCATAACTGAAGAAATTGACGGAAAATAGACGTCAGGCAATTTTTAAACAATTAGTGTATTTGTTTGTTTTTAACTTGATTTGCATGTTTGCATTTATAAAAAATAGCAGCAGTATGATTAGCTGAATTTCATCATGCTATTATGCATTGGGTTTGTTTACTTTGTGATGTCACAACAGATTTATGAATCCATTTTGTTGTAAGTTGACATTTCCCTGCCAGAAACACACAAACTCAAATACGTTTCTGCTTGCGAATAAGATTTTGAATGTGAGTGACATATTGCTGCAGAAAGTGCTTTCATATTCCAAGATCAGGGTTGGTTTATTTTTTAGGGTTTTGTTGTGGATAATTGCATGTCACTTAAGATGGATATTTTTGCACCACATTGCGGTTTTTGTTTGTCAAGTTTCAATAAGAAGCGGGAAATAACCGTCGGAAATGAACACATGATGCTGTAAATCAGATTTTATCCCACAAATCTCATTATGCCAGATATTACAAAAACAGATTTTCATTTTGTGCTTGTTTGTTTTATGCAAGTCATTTTTCTCATTTTGCTGCCTTCAAAAACATGGCCAAATGTTTTTATTTATTTAACAAAAAACGTGAAAAAATGAACTAATAAATATTATGTTACATTTGAAGTTAATGAATAGATGAGTTATCTAATTAAAAAAAAAAACGGTATTTACATATTGATTTGCTTATTTATATTACTTTTTAAATATATTAATACCATTAAATATACTTATATTAGTACATATTTATAATAATACAAATGGTTTAAAACGTTTACCTATAAAAACAATTTTAAAAGTTGTACAATTATTTGTGTTTTAAGAAAATTCTATAAAATGTTATTTGGTCTATTAGTTTGCAGTTAATTAATGGATAATGATATTTTATTTCAATCAAGTATAATATATTGAATATAACCTTGCTAAATATTATTGATGTTTAAAAAAACGTTCTCGCCAACAAACAAAAGTCTATGACTGTAAAGTGTCGTTCACACCATGGCCAATAACTATAATGAAAACTATAAATATATGTTTTAATAATAGTTTAGGGAGGTTTACACCACAACAGTAATAACAGCATAAGTTACAATATAGTAGTGTGTGTGTGTGTGTGTGTGTGTGTGTGTGTGTGTGTGTGTGTGTGTGTATGTGTATGTATATATATATATATATAATAATAAACAAACTTTATTATACCCTGGCATGGAATATACATTTATCAATAATATTTACAGTTTTCATTCTTAGTTTGAACAGCCCTTAAAAATGATCATGGCAACAAAGAGTTGTGTGGGAGTCAGTGATTCCTTCACAGTATTCTTTCTTGAAATTCCCCTCATTTCCGCAGCTAATCGTCCGCCAACCTTCCACACGCCACGGGACGGCCTGCAGACCTTTGTAGGGGAGAACTTTGTGTACCAATTCACAGCCACGGACCCTGAGGGCTCAGCCTTACACTTCCAGCTGGAGACGGGGACCCCCGGGGCCTCGATTTCCCCGGCCGGGCTACTCATCTGGAAAGTGAATGAGGAGAAAACGCACAGTTTTCAATTTACTGTGTCTGATGAGTGTGATGCCCAGAGCAGGTTTACTGTGGAGGTGAGAGACATTGAGAGATTGATGTCTGACTGATTTTATGTTTAGGACTGAAATAAACTAACATGTTTCTATGAAACATGATGCAAACTTCAGTCTGTTCTGGGATGTCAAGGAACAGTTGTCATAAAAAGTTACATTTTGTTGTGATTTCTCGCCCTCATGTAGTTCCAAAATTGAAATTTGAAGTGGAGAACTGGATAAAACAAAATCAAATGAAACAATTTGTTCTATACATCAGTTATACTTGATTTATAATTAAAGTCATTTTAATAACTTGACTACATTTTCGTATCATAACAGTGTTGCATTTTCAGTAGCAAGCTACTTTTTCAAATGAGCAGAGTTGCAGCATTACAAAATGTTACATCACTGTGCTTTTGTAATCTTTTATTTTGAGAGTTGAGGCAATGAAATAATGAAATATGCTCTCCTAAACGTTTCCTCTCTCATATGTAGCATTGGGAAATTGTATTCATTTTAGTGAATCAATTCGTTCTTCGCTTTGAATAAGTTTCTGCTTGTATATTCGCATATCTCATGGTCTCATTGAAAGATAGGTCGTTTAGTCTGCTATACAGTAGATATACTATATAAAATTGGAAATCATTCAGTATCATTGTACTAACTTAATCTAACCAGTAGGTCAAACTATTTTTATTATCTTATCACGGCATAAGGACAGCAAAATTCAGCTACCCAGATTCTCCAGAGTCCTGTGTCACAGCAAGCCGATGCAACGAAAAACAGACGTACCCTCCATATCCTTTGAGGACCCTAGACGGCTAACAAGCATCTGCTTCCTGCCTGCCAGCGCTTATTAAAGACTGTCTGAGTTTGAGAGATACAGTCGTTTGAGGATAGGAGAGAGAGGGAGACTGTATGCAATTAGCACTGCTGAAAAAAACAACCCATTTTTGCATGAAGTTGAGAGTCGGCAAGGTATTTCAAATAGCAGACAATTGAGATATATGTATGTATATGTATGTGTATATATACATCAAGGGAGCACTTAAACATCACAGTATACCACTTAGAAAGCATAAGTGATTGTGAATCAGTTTCACCTGCATTGTTGCAAATGAAAGTGAACACAGGTGAACCTGGAGAGGCAACAACAAGACAACCTCCAAAAAGGGAATGGTTTTGAAGGTGGTGGGCATTGAAAGATGTTCTCTCTTTTACTTCAAGACTGATTTGTCTTTAGTTTGTGTTTTGTTAGGGCCGTTGTCACTGTCTGCTGCTCACAGTTTCAAGAGCATGGAAGAGATACCAGGAGACAAGCCAAGAGCTGGACAGGGACGTAGAAGGACAACAACCCAGCAGCAGGTCCAGTATCTGCTCCTTTGTGCGAGGAGGAACAGGAGGAGCACTGCCAGAGCCCTACAAAAACCTGTCCCCACAGCTCAGAAAAGTGCAGCTCGATTGGATTTGCCAGAGAACACCAGAATCTAAGTTCACCATGTTCTCTTCTCGAATGAAATGCAGGTTCACACTGTGACAGACGTGAAAGAGTCATGGGGAACGTTATGCTGCATCCAATATCATCCATGACCAGTTTGGCGGTGGGTCAGTAATGGTCTGGAATGTCCTTGGAGGGTCACGCAGACCTCCATGTGCAAGCCAATGGTTCCCTTATTGCTGTTTGGCTCGGGGATGAAATCCTCAGGGCCATTGTCAGAACTTATGCTGGTGGATGCCCGGACTTGTGTCGCTAGAGTATGTTGGCAGTTTTTAGATGACAAAGGCATTGATGCCATTGACTGGCCCACAAGTTTCTCAGAACTGATTCCAATTGAGAACCTCATTATGTGCAATATCGGAGCATTTGAAGCCATCAAGTAGCACCAACGACTGTCCAGGTGCTACTGATGCCCTGATCCAGGTCAGGGAGGAGATCCCACAGCACACCATATTGAGAATGCCCACAGGGATGTTGGGCCCACACACATTATGACTTACATTATGAGTTTCTGTGATGAACTTCATGCAAGTTGGATGGGCTTTTTTTACATTTGAGTTTTGGCATTATTTTGAATCCAGCTCTCACTGTGTTGATGATTTTGGTTTCCATTGATTGTTGTCATATAATTTTGTTCTTAACAAATTATACACTGTATATGTGTATATGTATAGTTCCAATCAAGTATTTCATTCATTGATATACAATGTGTGAATTGTGTTTCCTTAAATTGTTTTTGAGCAGAGTATATGTCTTTAGTTTGGTATAAACGGAATTATACTTTTATACCTATACAAGTAGGATACTATATTATAGAAGTATATATAATAGTAAAGCAGTTTTTACAAGTGTGTATGTATGTGTGTGTATATATATATATATATATATATATATATATATATATATATATATATATATATATATATATATATATATATATACACATGTAAAAACTGCTTTACTATTGTATTATCCTACTTGTATAGGTATAAAAGTATAATTCCGTATCTAACTATATATACACACATACTGTACATATATGTGTGTATATATATATATATATATATATATATATTCACAAACAAGCTTTGCTATATTTAAAAAAATATATATTTTATTTGATAACTATAATTTTATTACAATTCACTCTTGCCAGAAAGTTTTTGATTTTGAAGTTTTGTCCACGTTTTCATGATTACAGGTGATCGTACAGCCATGTGGCTGCATGAATGGAGGGACTTGTGTGACTAACATCAAGTATCCAGCGGGCAGTGGCAAGTACCTGTGCATGTGCCCTGCAGGTTTCCATGGCGACTTGTGCGAGGAACATCTGAACGAATGCGGCTCCAGCCCATGTAGAGCAGGAGTGTGCGTAGATCTGGTTGATGGATTTAAATGCCAGTGTCCTACTGGACTCACAGGTATATCAAAAATGATGTTCCATTATGTTAGATTTTCTTTTCTTAACTTCACATTAATGGCCATTTCAGGAAATTGAAGCACATATTATGTTCCATTATGTTCCATTTTCTTTTGCTTAACTTTACATAAATGGCCATTTCAGGAGATTGAACCAGATCTGGTACAAAAGGGTTGTCAATAGATTAAAACTTTAATCGCACACTTTTTGTGATTTTAATTTCACACTTATACACCCTTTATCTTGTTAAACACATTTTTTTCGAAGCAAATATAGGTGTTTCCAAAAAAGGACACTTGGAGACTCCAAAAAGGCACCAAATAACCAAATTACATAAGGATTTATGCTAACCAAAGCACCCATGAAAAACGTTTCAGAATTGACACCATGTGTAGAGTCCAACTGCAGAGAGCTTATTTACATTTTAGAGAAGTCAAGTTGAAATTCCGAGCAGGACCAAATTTTGCGAATTAATATAATGGACTGCAAATAATCGCAATGATATTTACCTTAATTACAATCCGCATCCATCAAAGCTTGACTAGCAAGATGCTGGTTTGCTATATAAATAACACTTAAATCGCACATTAGATCGCAATGAATATTTATATACATTCTATAATTGGTTAAGAACAAAATCATTCCAAAGATCTATGTAAAAAAACAAGTTACAGGCTAATCCAACTTGGATGAAGTTCATCACAGTGTCTTATAATGTCAAGTAACTCAAGTATAAACTCAAGTAACAAAGTATCTCAACGTAACTCATTACTTTTCTTAAAAAGTAACTAAGTAACGCAATATTGTATTGCATTACTTTTATTATTTTTTAAAGTAAATTCCCCTAACTTTGTATATGTGTGTGCGTATACATACACACATATACAGTGTTGAGGGCAGTTAGTTTGAAAAGTTATGACTAGGTTTTTTTTCTAACAATATTGCATTGATACCTCTTCCTTGGATCAATGTTTTGTATTTATTAGTGTGTGCATTTTGTTCTTATTGATTATGATGCAGGTCATCTAAATAAGCACAAACTCTTGGCTCACTTTCATTTGTGATCCAATTACAGTATGTTTTCTTGCCAAAACCCCTAGCCTAGATATGACTGGCGAGATCATTTAGTTTCTCCAAGCTTGAAAGCAGCTGAATATATGTGGGTGAAAACAAAAGGCTCAAACGCAACACGCACTCGTGCTTGAGAATCTCAGACAAACTCTGAACTGTTGATGTTTTCACACAATGTCTATTCTGAGTTTGGTTGTTGAAATCTCTTCACTGGAGATGTGTGAATTAGTGTTTTCTGGCTGAATGCAATGACTGTTGTTGCTTGAAGTTGAAATGAAAAGCATTCCTGTCAGGACTCAAGCTTTTTACCTTGCTGTGTATTGTTTTAATCTAAGGATGCACAGTGTATATCGAACCAGGTCAGAAGAGTTTGTCCATTTTCACTAATGGCAATGCATGCATGAGATGAACCAACACTGCTGATTGGATGAAAGTTTGTGTTTTGTTGCAACTCGTAACGCTTTGGGCCTTTGCAGATGGTTTGGACATTATTAAAGATCCCCTTCAAGCACACTTCTAAGAGAAGCCACAAACAACACAAATGAAAATGAAAAAAATGGATGAATGCCCAGCAGCTACTGAACCCACACAGAGGGAAGAGTATCTGTATGCTATTCTGCTACTGGGAGTAGTAAACGGGCCAAAACACA
Organism: Rhodeus uyekii; assembly: GCA_037043235.1. Taxonomy (NCBI): domain Eukaryota; kingdom Metazoa; phylum Chordata; class Actinopteri; order Cypriniformes; family Acheilognathidae; genus Rhodeus; species Rhodeus uyekii. The sequence goes on from JAWRVZ010000060.1 coordinate 2,423,502, forward strand.
GTGATGAATCGGTCCAGAAATGTTTTATCTTAGCTGAAAGCAGTGTTTGGTATGGACACTTGATGTTTTAGCAGAAGACAGAAGTGGCGGAAATTATTACCATTCTCTACAATGCCTCACCACAGTTTTTGTGGTTTTATTTTGATTTGAATATCTAATGTGCTTTTATGTTTGGTTAACATCAAACTTCTGTGCCTGAGAAGTGTGTTTGGACACCTAAAGCTAAACTTTGAATAACAGTTATTGGATAAAATATCTTTTTTTCAGAGGTCTGAACTGCAACATTGACCCCTAAATACTATTTTTTTTAGCATTGACAATAAAACATATATTGGCCAACAAGTTACTTTAATCACACTTTATGAGGAAAATAATCTTGCAAAATAAAACTTGCAGTCATAGTTTGGGGGGTTGCTTGGAAATTGCAATGCAGTCTTATATCATAATTTAAAGAATATTAACTATATCAGGTTCAAAAAACAAGATAATATTCAATGCAGTATTGTCAGTTATAGAGTTGAGCCGGATACTCGGCTGAAACGAGTATCCAGTACAGATAAAGCACTTTTCCCAAGTACGAGTATCATACAAATAATACGAGTCAATATCTGTGCTCAGATTGAATAAAAATCCTCATTGGGTAGCTGACTGTGTCTGCGTTCTGTGATAGGCTAGTCACAGCGCCCCTCCCCTACACATGCAGATTTGATGCGTCCCGCGTCCAGCTCTGCTCATTCACATGCAGAACACTGAGAAGAGAACAGCTCTCTTTCTTTCTCTCACTCAGTCACTCAGGTTCGCGGCTCTTTTCCGTTAACGTTTAGAGTTTCTTCAGCTTCAGGTTTGTTTTTTATTTCGGTTTGTTTGTAGTACTTATTAACCTGTATACTTCTGGTAAACGTGGGGTTTGTTAAGATGTGGTGCTTGGTAAAACGCAACTAGCATTGCGTCTCTGCCTGTCAGAGATTTTTTTTCTTCTTTTTTACCATCTGCTGGCGCTAACCAGTTTTTTGATTTCACGCAAAAAATAATGATTAAATATTATGATTTCTTCATAATTGCAACCGCATGTGTTGTATTCATTGTTGAAAAACTTGTTCTGTGTGTAGTTCGTTTGTTATCGTGATCAAAACCATTGATCGGAAGCTCAATGCTGATGCTGTCATGTAAATAGTTTTCTAATCAGCAATAAATATAACAATTTCTGACCAACCCATATCAATTGCATGATTAAAGATAACATACATACCATAAACATAACATAAAGCCCTGCCTATTTCAAGACAACCCGCCCACTTCCGGGTTAGGCCCCACCCAGACCGAGTACTGATACAGATAATTCATATGGTTAACAGATACAGATAATGCTGTACTCGTTCATCCCTATAGTTACATATGTATTTGTGCCCCACCAATGAAAATTTAGTTAAAGTAGAAACTGACTTATGTATCTGAGCAACACACATTAATGTTTTGTTCTTGAGCGATTGTTGTTTGACTGAATCATATGAGTGAATGATTTGATTATTACTGTTTAGCTTCTGGAAGGATCATGCGTACTGCCTGAGTATGTACTACATTTAAATTTGAATTTATTTATTATTTATGTCCAAAGGTGTCACATGTCAGGATGATGTGAATGAGTGTGTGAGAGGGCCATGCTTTCCCGGAGTCAGATGTGTGAATGGCTTCGGCTCTTTCAGGTGTGGCCCCTGCCCTCGGGGCCTTGAAGGAGATGGAATCTCTTGCAAAGGTAAGAAAACAGAATGTCTGCATCTGAAAAACGTAAGAACCAAGTTAAACAGTGTCAAACTAAATATGACTCCAGCTTTGTTGCACATACAAAAAGGGGAAAATTTGTTTTCTTTTTTGTTTTACTTTTACCCACAGCGGCCAAAGCAGCACAAACCTGCATGTCTACTTAGGATTTACCTTAGGGAACACAGGGATTTTCATTTCAAAGCATGAAAGTCTCATTTTGAGTGCTTCCCTGAATAATGCTCACAGAATTGCCAAACAGACGTCAGAATAGTGTATTGCAGTAAAATAACAGCTACACATTTTCACTTTATAAATTATCTTCTTTCATTTTTTTACTTAATCATTTAAAATGAAATAATTATACATATAAAATTTGAGATATTTTTTAATATAATATTTAAATATTATTGAAGCCCGTTTCCGCCACAGTTCTTTCTCATTATCTTAAAACAATGAGAAACTTTCTCGAAATAATGACTTGGTATCTTGAAATAACGAGAAACTTTCTCGAAATAATGACGTAGTATCTCGAAATAACGAGAAACTTTCTCAAAATAATGACGTAGTGTCTCGAAACAGATACTTTTCGAGAAGGTTGCTAATACTAAGTCATTATTTCTCAATATTTTGAGATACTAAGTCATTATTTCAACTTAAATAATCTTCTTTTTTTCTCAACTGTGGAAACGGGCTTCCATAAAATATATTGTATTAAAAAATATTGAGTTAAGTTAATACTAAAAAGATTTAAAAAAAAAAAAAAAAAGAAAAGAAAATAAGTTTAAAACATTAGAAAATATGATAAATAGTGATTAGGATGTGTGCAACATAAATAGAAAATTATTTATTTTATATTTATTTAAACAGGTAATCCCAAAAACAACTGTCATTACTTAATCATACTCAAGTTGTTCTAAACATGTATGAGCTTTTTTTTCTTTAAAATATCTTATTTTGTGTTCAACAGAAGAAAGAAACTCATACAGGTTTGGAATAACATATGGGTGAGGAAATAATGACATTTTATTCACAAGGACTGCCTGGCATAAGGGTATTGTCCTCTAAAAGCGGAAAGGAGGAACACAATGGTTATACCACTTGACATTTTTAAAGTAATTAAATAAAAACGTTGATTAAAAATGCAATCTTTTAAACATGAGTGCAAATATTACATTTCTGAGACCTTAAACTAGATATTTTCAATCAACTCGACATCTATTGTTATTAAGCCTTTCATAAACCTATGACCTTAAATCTCAGTGTGATTGGTTGTCTATTTTATGAAAGGATGCGATGGGTTTATCTCTGCGCTGTTGCTCAAGGGGCTTCTCACAGATGTTTTCCATCTTCCTCCATGCGATTTGACAAAATGCTCTGCAAATGTTTTGTGACTGTAATCTGCAAGTGATAAACCCTCGTTCACAGGAGCCTTGTGTTCACGATTTCCCCCATCAGAGGGACAGCGATTTGATGACTTCTTCATCCATGCCCAAGCCACTATTACAAACACAATCTGTGTGATTGCAGCATGCAGAAATACAACCGAGCCTGAGAGCTGGATCTGCCGACCCGCTTTGATTATGACCAGCAGAACTCCGGGTGGGAGAGCAATACAATCCAGATGGCAAAAGATAGTTATCCACCTTGTGCACACATGGACACTATGCCAGACTCTGCTCTTGTCTAGAGATAATTGGTAAAACAGCTCCTCTGTATTTTACATGTGGAGAGAGAGAGATGAAGTGAACTTCTAACGTCTCAGGTGTGCAGTTCCTCTGACAAGTCGAAGAGATGACAGCCTCAACACTGAAACTCTTTCTTGAAGAGCATTTCAGGGTGGTAGAAATTGCTAGGCGGTTGTTGTATGAAGCCGGATACGGCACAAGATGTTCAACTAACACAAGGTATCAGTCTTGGAAAATGGAGAAAATAGAGCCAAAGAGACTTTTTTTTTTTCGTTTTCCAGTGGAAACTGAAGTGAAACTCAAAACACAAGATCATCCATCAGATACTGTATTTTGCAGAGAATATTGTATTAGAATTTGGTTAATATTGTTTTTCATACCCATGTGGTAACATCAGCAGTCTCGTCAAAGGTGAAGAAGGTTATTCTATTTTGATGAAATATTATGAAAACTTTTTTTTCTGAACCACAATATCCCCAACTTCACCAAGTGTGAAATCTAAACTTGCAATTGCAATTTCGAAATTTTGACTTTTTTTCTTGCAATTACAAGTTTAAATCTCACTACTTTTCTCCAAATTGTGATATTTATTTTTTGCGAGTTATAAAGTCCAATTCTGAGGAAAAAGTTTGAATTGTGAGATTAAAAATTGCAATTACCTTTTTATATTTTTTATTCAGTGGCAGAAACGAGCTTTCATACCAAATATATTTTATTTTTATTTGTTTCGTTTTTCTCATATGCATATCTCAAAACCAGGACATGATGGATCCAGTTGGACAAAATTGTTCTTAGTTTCCGAGTTTAATGGGGCTACACATCTTACCCCACTTTGTTGTCTTTTATTCTACGCTTGTGGCATCATTTGAGTCGAGTTCATTTGAATCATGTCTCTCACTCACACTCTCTCTCTTTCTCTTTCTTTCATCAGCACCAAGAAGATTGGTCACATCTCGTCCCATCACCTCTCACGCTGTCTCCTCATCCACGGCTCCCGCAGTGTGGCCCATCAGCAAAATGGCCACCCCTCTTCCTAAAATGACCTCCACTCACCTCTCAGCGAAGTCCAACGAAGCTCCAAGCAAGACCTCGGTCACCAAAGCTGCCACCAGCACGAGTCAGAGAACTGGCAAGTAGTTGTTTCCATTGTTCCGTCTCTACATGTCCACAGATGGCCAGGAAACAAAATCGGAAGGGTTTAGTTTGGAGCCAAATCGCCCACTGCTGGTGTCATGACACTGCAGAAAGCGATTCTTTGTCTTTCCCTGATGCAGCATGATTTCCCTTCAATCCCCCTAGAGTCATTTCCTGGGCTGTTTTTGTGTGTGTGTGTGTGTGATGTTCCCAGGAAATGACTTTCCCCCAGCTGCTAAGCACAAAGAAAGACAAGCCCTGCTGGCATGCCTTTGTGCTCGCACCTCTTACCCTCTCATCTTGGTATAATGCCTGAAATTAGTGATTCTAATTAGCCATGCCGGGCATTCATGCTCTTGCTTCAACGGAGCAAGGTTAGGTAAAGGACATATCTCACTCACTATTTCGAAGAATAATAGTCAAGAGGCATGTAGTCAAATCAATAGTATAATCCTGTAGGAAAATGAAATCACAAGTGAGATCTCTTCAATATACTGTATAATTTGTTTTCTTCTGCAATGAGATGCAAATACGATTTTCAGTGACGTCTTAAATCTCTTTTACATTTTAGAGGACAATCTCTAAAAATTATTACTTGAATCTTTGTCTCAGGAGAAAATCTAAAACATTCTCCATTTGCTCTCCATCCAATCTCATTGTATTGTGAAATTACTGGGATGTTAAAGAGATCTCCTGAGAGTTTTGGTAAAAGATCTAATGTCTCAAGTTGTGCTCACATTTTGTCATGATTTTATGATACCAGAGTCTGCAATCAATATGAACTCCAACATTTCTCATCAAATTGTTCTCTAAATCTAAATCTCTTGAGGAGGCACGTTTGAGATTACTTGAGTCTTTTAGCAGGAGATAAAAAACGAACGTCTCTGTTTGAACCCCTCATTGCTTTCTGAGAGAAACAAAGAGATCTCCTGAGGAAAAAAGACCTTAGTAATAATTCTTATATTTTCTTGAGTATTTGAAAAGCGATCTCAACAATGTCTCAAATTTCCACCACGTTTGCCAAGACACAAAAGTAAAAGATTTAACTATGAACTCTGACATTTCTAAACTAATTCTTGTTGGTTCTTTAAACTCTATAGGAGACGCAAGTTAGATTATCTCTTTCTCCTGAAAAACAAAAGGGTCCCATGAGCTTTAGAGGACATGTCTTAATGTCAGAGTACCAAAGTCTTGGCATTAAAAGTCAAAGATCTCAATATAAACACACACAAAAAGGCAAAAATTATAATTAATTATTAATTCATTATAAGATAATAGCACAATATAGCACAATTGGGACTGAAATTTATGATTGGAATTTTTATATTTTTTTGACATGTCAAAGACAAAGGACAGAGGAAATAGAGTGCAATTTGTTACAAATGGTTCAGAGTTTGATTTTCTTCAAAAATAATTTTAGAGAAATAAATAGAGACAAATGACAGATTTAGGGCTGTAAAATGAATAGCATAATTTTAATATAATATTGAGATTTTTGATTGCAGACTTAATTTTATGAAAAGCGTTTGATAATGTTGAGATCTGGACATTTGAGATTTCTGAAATTCTCAAAGAGAAAAATATGTAAACCAGAATATGTAGAAAGTGTCTTAATTTGATCCTTTCTGAATCCCAATTGCAGTCTAAGAGAAACAAGGATATTCAAGCATTCTCATTTGGGTTTGTCCTTCCTTATGAAAAAAGTCTGCGTTGTCTATAATTGACTGAGCACAATGTTTCTCTCAGTCTATGCAAATACCATATTCATTTTACAAACTCAAAGGGTCAAGGTAGATGGGACCCCCTGTAATTGTTTGGAATTGTTGTCTCTCTATTTAAAGAGTTATTACTAATGTAGAAACATTCATTAAAAGGATCCCAAAAGAGACATTTGAATTACTGTGTGGAACAAAACCAAATGTTAAATTAATTCATGTTGTTTCTAGGTACCCTGGTCATCCTTTTGTAAATACTAATTGAAAATTAAATTAGACAGTGTCCCCGATGGCCATTTGTCCCCAGGCAGCACTTGAAGTAATTTGAACAATGTGTCTCCTTGTATTGTTGAACCCTCGTTTGCACTTACCTTTCTTGCCTATGTCGTAATTAATGCAGGGAGGGAAACAAAAGGATTGAGATGGAGGACAGGGGGGGATTTGTAAAGTCTACAAAGATTTGCTATCCCATAAGTCATCTTTTCTGAAAGGTAGTTAAGACCAGTTTGAGGTACGGGGACAAATAACAAGCTCTGGAAAGCCGCTATCATCCTTGGAAGCACCTCATCTCTTACTAATACAGTCTTACCGGCTTGCAAATTGCCTGCCATCACACTTATGGAGGAAAATGAGATGGCAAGCAGAGGGGATGCAAGCTGTCACCCCCTCGACCGATAAATCCCGTCGTTGTCTAAGGGATTTGTGCTGACCTTGCAGAAATGGGACGAAAAGCCCGGGCAATAACCCTTGATATGTGTAATCACAGGGCCGATAAATCTATTTTTAATGGAAGACAGCTGCTAACTCTTTCATCTTTCTCTGCTCCGCTGGTAGAGGGCAGGCTTCTTGTTTTATTTGACATGGCACGTGACGCTCGACAGAACAGGAGCATGCGTCTGGGTGATTGTGAGCAAGATGAGGGCGTACTTATTCAATAAAATATGGTGATGCGACCGCCATATACTGCTGCAAAAATAATTTCCTGTGCACAGATGGGTCTTGTAGCCTCTATGCAGTGGAGTAAAAAGGATGCCACTTTGTTTAGTGGTGTATAAAACTATGGGGTAACTTTTAGTCACAGGAAATGAGGTAAAAATGTCAGGTTATTGCTTCATGCCTTCTGACATCAGCACATCTTCCCTAGTGTATGAGCGAGACCTCAATTTCCCTGCATAGCTAATCCTTCACTAGTCTGTTGCGGTTGGGTTACCTTTGGAAGATATGGAGATCACGCAAATTGTTTGTAGGAGTTGAAGTGAAGGTGAAAGCACCAGAGGATCCAGAACCCAGAGGGGATTTGACCTTAAATTCCCATCAATCTCCTTCTAAGATGTTAATGAGTGAGAGTAAAGACTGACAGAACTTAATGCCCATGCATTCAAAATGTATGGGAAACCTAAATGCAACCATTCACGTCGTGTAATGTTTCTCCACTGTGCAGGTTTTCACAACGGACGAAATGTGACATTCAAGTGTGCGAGTAGACCGTGCTTTCCAGGTGTTCAGTGCATTGACCTCCGGCCACCTTACACTGGCTATGTCTGCGGACGATGTCCACCAGGTTACCATGGCAATGGACGTACGTGCACGAAACAATCAAAGCATAGCAGTAAGTACCTTTCGCAACATTGAAGTCAGTTCTTCAACTCAATGAAAAACATTATTAAGATTATTATATACATGCAGCTCCTTTAGTCATCACAATACTAAACTTTTTCAAAGTTGTTACATTATCAAAAGTCTTAAATGACATTTTAGCTTTGTTTAAAAATGTGTCTTGTCACTGTTTTCCTCTTCAATCCATTCTTAATCCTCCTTGTTTCATCTCCCAAAAGCGCCGAGCTCCAGTAATTAGAGAAAAACATAACGAACAGGAAACAAGGCTGTCGTAATCCTCAGAACGCGACAGGTGCTTTGATACGGTTGATAACTAAGACCTGGAAATGTCGAATGCTCAGTCATGCGCAGGCTGCGGCACGGTGGCTGCTGACCCACTGTGTGTTTTTGGCTGACGGGAATGGGGAACGGAAAGAGACAGTAAGGAATTAGGAAAAGAATGTGTAAACTCATTTAGAGAGGGGATGAGGAGAGGAAAGACCGCAAAGAAGAGTTAACTTTTTTGTACAGTAAAATGTTTTTTCCTTCTTGTCTTAGTTCTTTGGTCTTTGATTCTCTTTTTATATGTTTTGAAAAGTAAAATTACCAGACTGCATCTTATCCCTTCTTATCCCCAGAGTACAGTATGTTACATTTCAGTCAATGGCCATGTTGTTAGACTTCTTAATCTGTTCTTTTGCTTGAAAATCCCTCGAATGCATTTTCCTAAGTTGCATGATGGTAAAAAGCCTTCAGAGCAGGGTAATGACTTTTAATGCATTTTTCCTTGTGAATGGGCCACTGCTGGAATCATTCCTAATAGTGCTGTTATCAGGAGTGAATCCGTGAGCAGCCACAGTGGGAACTAGAAAAGAAACAGCTTCATTTTGCTAATTCCCTCATTGTCGCCACATGCGGCCCAGAATCCTACGCACTCAGAAACGGCAGTGTGTCTCTATTGTTAGCATTGCGTTTTGTTGTATTCCGTCTTTGTTCCTTGCTTGTGGATGGGACAGAATAAATCTGAGCGGCCATGGTGACTATGTTGTTTATGAGAAAATATACCAGCATCACCAAATGTTTTAAGCTAGTACTGAGCACTATTGCATCACATGGTGGATCATAACACTGCACTTATGGTGGTCTCATTGTGTAAAATCTTCAAAGGTCTAAGATCTCCAGAGGATTTTGGTGAATCATGACTGCAGAATACACTCTCAATCCCTTCCTTTCATTTTGGTGTCCTTGTTGTTGTTGTTGGGTTTTTTCCTTGGTAATGAGCCTTAACATGCCTTGTTTTGGCCGACAAGTAAAGTTTTTAAAGCTGAACTAAAAGTATTTACAGTCCATATGCTTGACAAGTTGTTTGCCATCTTGCGTAATAAGCTTGTTCTCTCATCTAGCACCCCGCTACTCACCGCAACTGTCCCAAGCCAAGAACAACCTACACCATGTCTCACACAGCATTCCCCATCTGCACCTCCCCGTCCTTCCATTCAGGCAACATCAGAGACGCCTATCATCACCAGTTAGGACCCCACACCATCAGGCCACCTCTCACATCTCCCACCTGCCAACTTTTTCACCTGCCCCAGGAAAAGAGGAGTTGGCTCTGATGACGGGACGCACACCTGTCTCAATCACCAACAGGGATCAATTCCTCTCTCACTCTCACAATCAACTGAATAATCTTCCAAGTTCAGAGCAGCGAGATTCTTCATTTAAAGTCACAGCACATGGATTTGTGGGCATCACGCCTGGAAAAGTCACTTTACCTCACACTTCGAGGTATGTTGAGGCACTGAGACAGTCTCCACAGGAATCCAGTTTGGTCACAATAACCCAATCCCGACCTTGGACGCCTCCAGACAACCAGCGAACCTTAACAGCAGCCCTAACCTCTCTTTCCTTCTCCTTCTCGGAGTCTGAGTTCTCCGCAGATGGAGGTCTTGGAGCTGGAATCCAAGACCCATACGAGACTCAACCACTGCCCCAGGAGAGCTTCACCTACTTTGGTGAACAAAGCCACACCCAATCTCGGGATAACCAACCGACTCTTCAGAACCATAAACACCAAAGCAAGAGCAGAAATGTGGTTCTGTTAGAGGAGAGAAGCTTCACATGTGCAGAGGTCCCTTGCTTCCCAGGTGTCCACTGTGAGCTTGCAGGGGACGGGAAACCTAGATGCGGTCGGTGTCCTTTGGGGTACACTGGAGATGGCCAAATGTGCAGAGGTAATTTTATGTGTAGATTACTTTTTTTTTTTTTGCCTAGGCAAATAATATGGCAAAAATAACCTACTGTCAGGGAAAAAACATTTAACAATATTGTACCTTTAGGTACACAACATTTTGTCAACTGGTAGTACCCTAAATCTTTTTTCTTTGTCCACCCCTAAATGGCGCGTTAGCACCTTTGAGTAGTAATATGTACCCTTAAGATACTACTATGAATATTTTAGGGGCAAGTAAGGTAGCCTACCAATAGCTACCAATATTTGTAGAGTAAATGCCAATTTTATATGCAATAGGTCAGTGAACGAACTGTGGGCATGCCGTCTGAGGTCTAAACTATGGAAAAGTATGCAGCATGTTGAGTTTAAGACTGACAACTGACAGTAACTGGTGTAAACAATAAGCCCATTCCCTGAGCATGCTCTAGGCATGAGGAATAAATATATTCCTTGAGCTCTATCCCGTGGGTTCGTGAACCTGAGAAAATTAGGAGCAGTGGGTGGAAGAATCACCAGAAACGTGTTTACTATTGTAACCCCATGATATTGCATTACTGTTGAAATGTACTCAACACAATGATTACTTATGCATTCATGGATTATTTTCAGGCACTGTTTTCAAGGTTTTGAATATAGCGTGAACATGCACAAAACAGTCACGGGTGTCTTGCGTTGAGCTCTACAAAGCAGATGGTAGTGAATCTAGCGTTTTCATTAAACATGTGGTGAAAGTTACCCAACTATTCAAATCAGCCCTGTAGTTTTCAGAATGCTCGAAGGAAGAACTTGGGGTGAATCTTAAAAAGCAAGCATGGTAATTATCTAAAAATATACCTGTACTTTAACAACAACTCACTTTAATTCAAAGTGAAAGGCACACATTTAAAATGGGTACAGTATATAAAAAATCTGTATAAACTCTTGCTTCCTGTGCTTCAGGCCACAGATGGAGGCAAATATGTGTTTGTGTGTTGATGGAGTGAATCTGACCATGTGTTATTTGTGTTTGCATGCCATTTGTGCCCTCAGCCGTATGCAGACATGCCTGCGGTAGAAACATGGAGTGTGCGGCCCCCAACACGTGTCGCTGCAAGAAAGGATACAGAGGTCCCAACTGCGAAACAGGTCACAAAAAAAAAACCCTACCATTGCTTATAATCATGTGAATATAGACATAGCTACAATCAAATACACCAACACTTAAACTGCAATTGTAGAATAATATAACTTTGGATTCTCACAGCTATCTGCAGTCCAGCCTGCCTGAATGGAGGAAAATGTGTAGCGCCTGATGTATGCAATTGCATGTCAGGTTACCATGGAGAGACCTGTGAAAGCGGTGTGTGTTCTTCCCTGTAATGTATTGATATATTTCCTATTAAACAGAAAGTTCGGACAGGACATATCAAAGGGCTCGTCTATGGCCAATGACCTATTGTTTATGAACCTTGATTTTACAAATAAAAAAATTCCATATGCCTTTTGCTTTGAGGAAAAGGACTGCATGTTTCAAATTCATGTGGGTTAATATTGTGAAGTAGCATATGAATCCGCAAATCTGTGCCTTTGCCCTTTCCATAAAGAGAGGCAACTGTGCCAAATAATCTGTGCCGCCTTGATGAGTTATGTTAGCGGTTTCCTTTGTGTGAAATATGACTGTATTTTGTGTGCGTTTGGTCATATGAATATTCCTGCAGCTCTCTGCAGTTTGCCCTGCCTGTATGGAGGCACCTGCGTGGGCCGAGACACCTGCTCATGTCCCTATGGTTTTGTAGGGCCCAGATGTGAAACCAGTGAGTCCCAATAAATCATGTTTGCTTGGATTTCATGTGCATGTGGATGTTAAACATAAACTCTTCCACCCCTAGTGGTCACAGAAGGTATTTAATGTGTTTTGGTTTCAATTACACAGTGGTGTGCAACCGTCACTGTCAAAATGGAGGAAAGTGTGCATCACCGGATGAGTGCGAATGTCTGGTGGGGTGGACAGGACCATCGTGCGAGACAGGTGAGAGTGTGTGTGGTTGGCTCCCAGTGGGACCAATCTCTTCTCACTAAATCCGTCATATGTGTGTGCTGCTTCGTGGTGGCATTTAGCTGATGTAGAACCTCTATCTGTTCATTTTTCATTTCATTGTGGCAGCTCAGAGAAAACGCCAGCTATTATTCCAGCCTGATGATAACTTCCTCTTATCCACCTGAGAGGATCAATTACTATCAAATGAGCCTCAGTGTAACAAATTTAGTTTTTATTCACATTAACAACGTTTTACAAAAACCCCTATACATCAACTCAGACTCTCCTAATAAAGCAAAAGCTGATGCAATATAATGTTGCCAGAGGCAAGTGTTTTAGGAACAACACAAAGCTCATATTTGTTGCTTATTGGTTCATAAATGGATTGGCAATATTTAAAAAGCTTATACTTGCAGTTTCATCTCATTTTTCATTTTGATTTTACTTAAAGGATTGGTTCACTCAAAAATGAAAATTATCCCAGAATGAACTCACCCTCAAGCCATCCTAGATTGAGACTCTTCTTTCACCCAAACACAATCAGAGTTAAAAATATCAAAAATATACTTGCTTTTCAAAGCTTTATAATGGGAGTGGTATCTTAGATTTTGAAGCCCACATCCATCCATCATAAAATTAATCCATATGGCTCCATGGGGTTAATAAAGGCCTTCTAAACCGTTTTTGTAAGAAAATATCCATATTTATAACTGTATAAGCTATAATTACTGGCTTCCGCTAATGGCCATATGCTAGTCTAGTTCCGGCAGAACGGTGACCTCTGTCCCGACAGATAACGTAGGATGTAGGTGTAGCATAAGCTTAGGTGAGAGTTGATGCTTTTTTTTCATTCAAGCAGATAGGGCCATGCAAGAAACTCAAGCCCCTCTTCTCTGACATCGAAATCCTCCAACATATCTTTTTTTAAATGTATCGTTTTAGACTTCTAATTCATGACCGATGATGTTTTGCCCTATCCTCTGCGCTTCCGCATTCGTCAATGTCATGCGTCACATCAAAGTTCACTCTTCATCCTCATGTACAGCCATTACTGGAAGCCAGTGATTACTTTTGCGCTTGATGGATGCGCTTTTTTTGGGCTTCAAAATCAAAGGTATCATTCACTCCCATTATAAAGATAGGAAGAGATTGGAGAGATCGTATTCGGCTGAAAGAAGAAAGTCATATGTCTTAAGGGTGAGGGTACTTTATGGGATAATGTTCATTTTGGATTGAACTAACCCTTTGAGCTTTATTTAAATTGTTTTTAAACAAAAAAAAAAAAAAATTAGAACACTAGGTTATATATAGGTTCTAATTGTTTCATATTAGATACTACATCTGGAACTAGCTGTTGAATAAACAGTATTGTGTCATTGCATGTACATTTTCAATGTGTGAATCTGAAAATGTTTTTTTTAAAGTGAACAATACCTTGTATTTTTTTAATTAGAAGGTCAGTCAGTCTTTGTTTTATCAACAGCAGAGGTCTGATTTTGATCTTTTGATTTTGATTGATGTTTATTTTAATAAGCGTATTTGTTTCCAGCTCTATGTGACCCCGTGTGTCTCAACGGTGGAACCTGCATACGTCCAAACTCCTGCACCTGCCAGCCTGGTTTCTATGGGGCTCGTTGTCAAAACGGTAACGTCTTTTCTTTTAGAATGAACTATCCTGTCAGTGCTTTATTTTTTGAGAGCTTACAGAGGCCAGATATCAATTTCTTAACAGCGTAGGGGTGAAACATGACTACTGCGCTTTAAAACACTAAAATTGATCTGCCCTAAAAACCATTTAGATTCTATTGAAGTCTTTCGCTCATGTTGTAGCCCCAGATTCGGGATGTTTGATGTGTATATCGATTCCTCCTTTGCAGCTGCATCTGGTGAGGAATGATTCGCTTAATGACTTGAAACAGTCATCTGATAAAGATGTTTTTGATAATAAGGAATGACTCTAATGTCTTGGTTGCTTCAAATTTGGGTGAAATGTAGAAGCTTTTGGAGTGTTTTCATGGTCATGTCGTTTATTTCACCTAACAGCTGTTTGATGTATCCATCATCTGTTAAAAAAAAACACCGGTCCGAATGTATTTATCAAATGTTGGACATCTTATGTACTTCTCTTTCTTTCAGCCGTGTGCAGTCCGCCCTGCAAGAATGGAGGTCACTGTATACGAAACAACATATGTTCATGTGAGGAGGGATATTCTGGGATGCACTGCGAGAAAAGTAAGTGCCGTCTTCCTGACGTGTTTATGGAGGGCTTCTATCCAACCCGAGACTGGTAGGATTAGGTGTCGGGTCAATTTCACATGTACTGTAGAACCACAAACCACAAACCAAGCTCCAACCATAAGCATGAAGCATACGGTTAGTTCATGTCAGTCAAGCTCGCACCAGCTGACTCTCAACTGTCGTATTCCCTCATATACCCGTGGGTTTTGGAGTTTTGTGTAAAATATTGTTGGTATAACCCGCACCTTCATATAACCCGCACCTATAGATTGATGAACTTTTTTGTGTGAGTTCACATTTCGAATTTTGAATGTTGCTCGCATGACGTCAATTATCCATAACTGTTCAGGCTCGGTACACAGTGCTTGTGCGCGAAATTCAAACAACAAGAAAACAAACACAAGTCAGAATCAGAACAAAAAGAAAAAGCAGTCTCTCCCGCTGTGCAGCAACATGTGACTTAAGAAGCGATTCTACAGGTGTTGATCATCAGATGAGATGAGAAGAGCCCGCCCTCACGGCAGCACAGCCAATCACGTCTTCTTGCATGATTGACAGGTCAGACAGCCTATCAGCGCCAGCTGTCAGAATGATAGTACAAGCGGCAGAGACAACAACCCTCGCAAGAAAGAAAAACTGAAAGAAAATACCACAAAAAAAAACTTACGTCCTTAGGGACGTAACAAATATGTTGAAATATTATTATGTGTAAAAATGTGTGATATTTTTGTAAAATCTGGTATAACCTGCGGGTTATATGCGAGAAAATACGATAATTACCGTCATCCTGTCAGGACTTTGAATCAGATTAAATTAGATTTCTCAAATTATGCTGTAGATTAAATTATTGCAGATGAATGATATCTGCAATTTATGTTGGTTCTGGTCTGTTTACTCTATGTTAGGCTACAGGGATGGGCAGGGAGTTCTTGCCCAGAACAGAACGCCAATCCAAACTGTATGGTAACTAACAATCATATTTGACGCTAGTGGTCCTGACAGAATTAAAGTTTTATACTTCCCCCATGTGAAGCACATGACTGGAGTGAAATCAAAGCATATGGAGGAGAAGCATAGAGTTGTTTTGTTAAATAAAAATGGTACCCTGGGAGCCAAGATCAGACATCACTTCAAGAGTTTACATATGGCCTGTCTGATCGAGGAATCTGAGCAAACATAGCGAGTTACTTAACTGTGAGAATTATGAAACATATGGGATCAGGACTGGATTAATTAATTTGGTCTCGTTGTATGAATATGCCAATTAAAATAATATTGAAGAGCTGTCGATAATGTCCTTATGTTGAGGTCAAGTGTAAAAGAATTTACAAAAATCTGTTCTGTTCTGATATGTTGCATGATGAGATGTTCATACAATTTATTTGTGATAAATAATTTTAAATTGAAAACATTATGAATAATTTAAATAATAAAGTGTGGAATAAAAATGTATTTATAACATTATAATTTTATTAGTATCATAATTTATATTAAATAATAAAAATAACATACAGTAACTTATTTCTAAGATCATTAATCATTATTATAAGATCATTAATGATAATTAATAATAACCCATCATTTAAAGTGTTATATAAGACATTTATGATATTAAATACTTTAAAACCGATTCAAGAGTAATATTATTAGAAATTTTCAATTGCTTTTTTTCATCATTTAGTACCATTAATTAAAAAAAATCTATTTAAGATTGTATTTCATTTAGTAATTTTCTGATTACTTTTTTTTTTTTTTTTTTTACTTCTGTCAGAGTTTAAATCAGTATTTCAGTCACATCTTGACCAATTAAACTCTACCATATGGATTGGATTATCTGACTGCAAAATCCCAGATTTAATTACATTACCCTGTTTGGTCTGAGTAAACCCAAAACTTTACCTTCCCATTTCCCCACAGGTGTGTGTGAGCCAGTGTGTATGAACGGAGGGCGATGTGTCGAACCAGATGTGTGTGACTGTGGGTCAGGCTGGAGGGGAAAAAGATGTGATAAACGTGAGTACCAAACCTGAAAAAGACCTTGAAGCGACCTCCATACCTCACGTTAGCAAATGTTTAAGTGCGACAAAATCCGGTTTACACACGAGACCCATCAGTCACAGCTCTATCCCTTTATGATGTCATTGTGTCTTTTAAACATAAACCTCTCAAAAGTAATGTAATACTTATCAGGAATTAGAACAATCATAGTTATATAACGTTAATGATAATGTGTCCCACTGGTTTGAACCTTGTTTCTCGATCTGTTTCTGTCCCGCCAGCTGTTTGTTTACAGAAGTGTTTAAACGGAGGTGAATGTGTGGGCCCAAACACCTGCCACTGTAGTCCCGGCTGGAGAGGGACTTTCTGCCAAATCCGTAAGTGATTCCCATCCCAAATGTAATTGTTTCACCACAACCACACTGCGGTGATCCTCCACTTCATTCGCTTGAGTTCTCAGTGAATTAATCTAAATAGAATCTCTTCTGTTCCTGTGGTCTGCTGTTGTTGGTGATACATTTGCTGATAAACAGACTGATCATCTGTGTTTGGTAGAATACGAATTTGTTTAATACTGCGAGTAGATCGGTAACACTTTGAAATGGCTTTTCCTTGAGCTTGGCCTTTGTTTGGAAGGACTAGATCATTCAAAATGAAAATTGAAATGTTAATAGAAATACAGTAGAACCCGACTTAGGAAAATAATCCGTTCCGAGGTTGGCTTCGTAAGTCGAACTTTTGGTAAGTCGGTCAGGCTATTACATGTAAATTGCCTAATCTGTTCCAAGCCCTACGAAAACACCACATTTAGCATGGGATGAAGCGCATCCCAGCTTCATACTTCTCAATTATCTCCCTTTTCGTCTCCATGGAGAGCAACCTCTTCTTCCCTTTAACTTCAGATCTTACTGTCAACTACGGTGCGCAGAGATCTTCCGGTCAGCGGGGGAGGGGATTCACAGCAGCACTCGCTGATGACAGGGAAGAGTAGGAGAGCAATATGTGCATTCAGAGTCTCCAAAAGTCGCCAAGAACTCCAGATAAAGTCGCTAGATTTGTCGCTAGTCGCTTTGGGGAAAATTGTCGCTGGAGTGGTCTGAAAACTCGCTAAATATAGTCGCTAAGTTGGCAACACTGAACTCTGCTATGCAGAGGCTGGTGGGAGCGATGCTGACCAATAGGATAGCAGAATGCTGCAGCGAAAGCTAGCATCTGAGCCAGGAGACAACCAATGGGAGAGCGGGACGATTGGTGCGAGTTTACGGGTCAGTGGCGCGCGAATTTCAAAACAAAACTCGGAAATCGTCGCCTAGGCCGAGTTTTCGTTTTTCGCATCTCAATAATTTTTTCGTTGCTCGGTCGAAAAAACCCCCCAAATCTTTTATCGTACGTCGAACTTTTTGGACGTAGAGCATTTCATAAGTCGGGGTTCTACTGTAACTTTGTTTTTTGGTTCTCTTTGGCATCAAGTGTTGCCATGTCCACTTATTATAAGTGTTTTTGAGCTTGTTGTGTGAGTTTGGTTCGTAAAGCAAGTTAAAGTTTGGTCTTGTCTTCAATATTAAGCATTTCGATTTATATTTCACCAGAATTTGTTTGCATCTCTAAAACAACGCTACACTATTATGTAAAATGTCAATATTAGTTTCCTAACCCATTCAGTCTTTGTTGCAATTGTCTTGCAAACACGTGTGAATCGCCCACCCGGGTTAGTCATACTCTTTAGCCAATCAGATTTAAGCTTATGTATCGACCAATCATCACCTGGATGTTACGTCATCAGCTTTCTACCACAATTCAAGTTATGGCTAAGCAAAGCGATGTGCAGTTGATCGGATAATTTCTGATTTCTGAAGTTAATAAAAAATGCTGGTGGGAAAAGGGTTCATTTTATTTTTTTAAATGCAAAAACCTTTTTCTTAAGGAAAAACATGCACTGAGGAATTATTTACAAGCAGACCAGGAATGTTTACAATACATTTTGAATATGAATGTGTGTGTTTTTTTAGTATCATCTCTTTAATTTCTGCCATTAAATTAGCATATTCCATCATTTCCCATGTCTCTAAAATGGGCAATGGGGTAAAATGATAAACTTAATAATGCCATGTTTTTTTTTACAGCAATCTGTGAACAGAGGTGTTTGTATGGAAGCCGATGTATTCGGCCAAATGTATGCGCTTGCAGAAGTGGCTACATGGGAACTCTTTGCTCTAGAAAGGTAACTATAAATAAGTAAATTTATTTTTGTTTTTTGTTTTCAGAAAAATTTGCATATATTCAAGTAACCATTTTAGGTTCCTCAAAAGACCATTTCTGAAAAGAATTTTTTTTCTTAGTCTGAATAACATTTTAATAATTTAATAAAAAAAATTCCCACTCATGGAAGCATCAATTTCAATAAATAACCTTTATTTTGTATGTATGTATATGTAAAATGCAGTCTTTTGTATTTCTTTTAAAGCTTCCTGTCCAGAGAGGATGAGGAAAAAACATGAGGTGTTATTGCTGCACTGAGGACACTGGGCCCATATTTTACTACTTATTAACCTGACAGGGTTACAGTTTATGTTTCAATTTGTAAATATCATATCTGAAAATATTAATTTATGTATAAGGTATAATATAATGTTTTATTCACACTTTTGAAACGATTCTGAAAATAAATGGCTGTATTTTACGAAACGTTTTTTGGGATCTTTTCACATCATCCACTCAACATTCATTCACATTTGTGCAATTTTGTGTAGTGGTGCAGAAATGACACACCTCACCTCTAAATGACCTTTGATTTCTTTGGCCAGAATGTTTTTTTAAGCATTTCAGTTTAAAGTTAAGTTTGACAGAAAAGCGATCTCTCTTGTTATTCAAGACAAGGCACGGCCAATTTAGCATCCTCTGCCATCCTTCCTCCAACTACGTGGCCTGCAACTCAGCTGCACTCTATTTCTCTGAGGACGTCCCCTTTAATGTGACTGGAATGTTTAAAAAAAAAGCACGTAAACATGCTGTTTGTGTCACGCCTGGCGGAGCGTGCAGTGGCTGCAGTTTTACCGCAGATCGCTTGGCAAATACAAACAGACATCTCAGAGACAACACAAACAAGCATCTGAACTAATTAACGGCCATTGATGGCGGCCATTAATGAGTCGGCCGCAGATAGTTCCTCTCATGCATAGCTAATAATCCAGCTGTTCGTATACGATTACCAGAGGTGCGCAAAAATAGGGAAAAGGATGGTAAACATTAAATAACTTCTTGTTGTTTAACGCAGAGGACAATGAATTGTAGTTTGAAAGAGTTACAAGGAGGCCGATTAGTTGCTTTTATTGATTAATAATTATGTACGCATGTATGTATGTATATCTATATGTGTGTGTGTTTGTATATATATATACACATACAAAAGACTCTATTTCTTGTAAATGCTGTTCTTTTGAACTTTTGATGCATCAGACAATCCTGGAAGTTTCCGCAAAAATATTAAGCAAAACAACTGTTTTCAACATAAGGACTATTTCTTAATTAATGAAGAGTAATGCTGCTGAAATTTCAGCTTTGTACGGAACTCCTAAAGGGACATGGTGTAAAAAATGTCAATGCTTTTGCATTCTCTCACAAAAGATATGTAATTATGAAAAAAGTTATTTGCGAGTGAGTTTGCACGTTGGATTAACATACTCTTTTTCCTCCCATCTAATTTTTTTGGTTCCACCACCATGTCCTATTAGGGGCTGTAGCTTTGTCAGCACATTAATAAATTGTATTTTAAAATAGAAAACTGCTATTTTGATATTACTGTTTTGTTTTTACTGTTTTTTTTACTGTAGTTGCACAAAATCTAGGCTGGTGGGGAAGTAAACTAGATGAGTAAAGTTTGTAAACAAACTTTAAGTTGGCTTTGATCAAGCCTAGCGTTTAGTTGTAAACGCTCCGAGCTTGAAAAGTTTTTAGAGTTTAAACTTTAAAAGATTTAACATGAATGACATGTTGCTAGCGAGATTTATTTGGAGATTACTGAGGATTCAGTTGAACAGTGAGTGGTCTGAAATATCAAAGAATAACAATGAATATTAAATATAAATCAAAAATCAACAACATGTACCTTGGTAATAAACATGATTAAATTATTAATTGATTACAGAACTGTTGCAATACTTGGTTAGTCCACAAGATGGCATCTAGGGTACACACATAGAGTTATTCATCATGAGGGACACCATTATCGTGTTGTAACGAAATCCGGAAAAATAATTATAACAATGGTTTTTGATCCCCAAAATGTTGGAAAATTGCAATTAGTTTATAAAAATGTCTACGGTTTAATTACATCCTTGGCTTTTAACCAGTTTTCACTATAATAATACTTTGAATAATACTTTTTTTATTTCTATTTTAAAGATGTAATTAAGCATTATTTATATAGGTTTACCACTTTCAAAACAGACTGCCATTGCACTGCATGTATATGTAGCCTTTTATATATACTATATAGATAGACTTTATATATACTATATAGACCTTTTTGTCTGAGAGAGCCATGGACACTATATATTTTGAAAAGTAATTTTGTGAAAGCCATTTATTATGTTTAAAACTAACAATTCAAGTAAATGTGTGCATTTTGTGTAATTTCAAGACTAAAAGTACAATATTTATGTCTCTGAATTCTTTTTAATAACATTGTTATTTCTTACCAGTAATGCGACTTCTGGTGCTGCGTGCGTGCCTTTGCTGATGGCTTTGTAGTATGGTTGATACATGGTGAGGTTAAGCTTCATGCAGGCATTGAGTCTTCCATCCATTAATCAGAGTTTTTTTCTTTAGACTCCTTTGATCTACATATTAATTGTGTGTCAATATTTCGTTCTACAAATGAACTAGGTCTTCTTAGAACACCTTCGCCAGGTTTTATAAACTGGATGTTCCATCTTTGGCTTCTCAAGTACTTTCGGTGAGTAACTGAATAAATTATTCCTGGGATATTGCTACTTTTCTCAAAATACAGTGGTTACCGCTTTTGCTGTTGACACTGTGGTTCTTGTACAGTAGTTTATGCTTATGTGCTCACTGTCGCCGCTTTGCCGTTGACGCTATGCTCTCGCATTGTGCTTAAATTTTTAGGCTTCTGATATGCACATTTTGGTAGGCTTCAGCTACTGATTTCATTGGTTTGGATGCAACAATCAGTAGTGAGCACACCTGGCACCGTTGCCATTGGTTGAGCTGTGTACCTCTTCGCTGTGATTGGTGTATGGTTTCCCTGTGTTCAGGCTGATCTGCGTCTCTCTCACGGCGGGATTAAACACCGTTACCAAATGCAAACCGTTACCAAATGTCTCGTTCCCGCTCTCGAAAGGGAACGTCTCCGTTTACTATCGTAACCTCGGTTCCCTGAGAGATGGGAAGGAGACGTTGCAATGTCCTACGTGTTCGCCGTAGCTGTGTCATGTTCAGTCATGATTCTGACGCAATTGTCGCACTTTATGCTATTTATACTGCCTGACAGACAGAGCCGCATTGCGCGACAATTGGCCAGCTCTCAACTGCCGTTATCCTATAAGGCCAGCCATCAATAGAGGCACATCCACTGTTGCCAACTTAGCAACTTTTCAAACCACTATAGTGACAAATTTTCCGACAAGCAACAAAGCTAAAGACTTTACCTGGAGCAATTGGTGACTTTTGGCGACTTTCTGAAGTGAAAGCACATATCGTTCTTACCTTCTACAAGCATGCTGCCATGTACCCACCCTCCCCCCCGGTCGCCAAGATGGTCTCTGACACCACCGCCCCCCACCCCCTCCCCGTCGACAAGACGATATTTCAGCCCACAATGTGTTATTACAATATCAACATATTTTTATTACAATGTTATTACAAATAGTTATTACAATGTAATTACAATTTTATTACATATGGTTATAACAATGTTTGAGAAAGCCAACTTAGTGATATTGTATCTAAACTTATTATTATTATTTTTCTTCTTACCTAAAATTCTCAAAGAATCTCCTCCTAGAGCTTTAAAGCTACAACCACAAAACTCTGCTCACAACCACAAAAATATCTTTTCAGACTGATCAGACTTATGATGTTGATAAAAATTGAAGATTAAAATCATAAAATCTAATGAAGCGAAAACTGAATTTTAGATAGAGCGTCCACCCCATCTTGTGGTGACATCACAACATTACACCTGATATATAATACATTTCAATCAGCATGTCTGAACAATGTCATTACAACTTTATTACATAGTGTTATTACAATGTAATTACAATTTAATACATAGTGTTATTACTTATTTTATTACAATGTAATTATAATTTCATTACAATGCTATTACATATTTTATTACAATGTTACTAAACAGTGTTATTATACAATTTTATTACATATTATTACACTGTTATTAAACAGTGTTATTATACAGTTTTATTACATATGGTTACAACAATGTTACTAAGTTGGCTTGAGAAAGCCAACTTAGTGATATTGTATCTAAACTCATTATTATTATTATTATTATTATTATTCTTACCTAAAATTCTCAAAGAATCTCCTCCTAGAGCTTTAAAGCTACAACCACAAAACTTATTTATTACATATGTATATGTAATTACATATATATTACATATGTATATGTAAAAACATTATGTAATAAAATTGTATAATAACACTGTTTAATAACATTGTAATAACAATATGTAATAACACTGTAATAAAATTGTAATAACATTGTAATGACAATATGTAATAAAGCTATGTACTAAAATTGTATAATAACACTGTTTAATGACATTGTAATAACCATATGTAATAAAATTGTAATTACATTGTAATGACATTGTAACGGTCTGGGACGAATTCGAAAAAGTACGTTTTTGAAGAAAACAAAATGGCGGACAAGAAGTTTAGTTTTGGTGTCTGTTCTTGGCATGACTTAAGGAACATATTAAGACAATTTGTTTTGCCATAGGTTAACGTAATCAAAAGTTACCAGCATATTTTTAAATTTGGTTATAACCTTTGACCACAAGGTGGCGCTGCCTCTAAACTTTTTGTGTAGTATCAGGCCCAGGTGCCAAAGACACATGTTGAGTTTTGTAACGATAAGCCAATGTGTTCGTTAAATATTGCAATTTATGACACAATTCAAAATGGCCGACGCTCAAAATGGCCGATATGAGAAAATTTGGTATCGCACGACTCAGCATGATGCACTGAATCTAAAGAAACCAGTTTTATGATTTTTCACCAAAGTGTTCAGAACTACTACTAGTTCAACTACTATGACACACCAAGTTTGGTCAGAATACGCAAATGCGTTGCGGAAATATAGCCTTGATTTATTTTTTGCGGCCATTTTGTTGAATTCTTTCATGAGTCATTCGTAAACGGTTTGACGAATCAA
The DNA here is from genome assembly GCA_037043235.1 of Rhodeus uyekii. Classification (NCBI taxonomy): domain Eukaryota; kingdom Metazoa; phylum Chordata; class Actinopteri; order Cypriniformes; family Acheilognathidae; genus Rhodeus; species Rhodeus uyekii. Next base: position 2,447,296 of record JAWRVZ010000060.1, read on the forward strand.
CTTGATTTCCATAACTTTTGATCATCAGTGTCTGAAGATGATGGGAGTAAATTTTTGTGGAAATCGTTCAAACGTCCTAGGAGGAGTTCGAAAAAGTTGTTTTTTTGTCAAATTCAAAATGGCGGAAAAATTTTCATGACGGAAAATGACGTCACAGGGTGCAATCGAATCGTCTTGAGCCAAGAAATTAGTGGACAAAAGATTTTTGTTTCTAGGACATACGGTTCAAAAGTTGTTAACGTAAACTTAAGTGCAACTTTGGACATGTGGTGCCGCTAAAGACATTGAGTTAGAGACTTTTCTTAGGTCAATGATTGGACTGTCCTTTATGAGTGTGCCAAATTTCATAATTTTCTCGCAAACGGTTCTATGGCCTGCCATAGACTTCCATGGCAGAAGAAGAAGAAGATGAGGAATAATAATAAAGAACCGTAACAATTACAATAGGTGCCTCCGCACCTTCGGTGCTTGGCCCCTAATAATAAAGAACCGGAACAATTACAATAGGTGCCTTCGCACCTTCGGTGCTTGGCCCCTAATAATAAGTTTAAATACAATATCACTAAGTTGGCTTTCTCAAGCCAACTTAATGATGACAAATTTTTCATTTTTGGTCATGGTCCTTTTAAGGTCCAGTAAGGCTTTCAACTTTTACTAAGTATTAAGGAAAGTCAAAGGGGATTTTCAGACAACTCTTCAATGAAACACATTGGAAATTCCTGCACGTTAAGATAATTCAACAAGTTCACAACTTTAAGCACCTTGCGTGTGTAGGTGTGTGTGTGTGCGTACTTCCATTGGGAGGCGTACCTCACTGTCTCGTACCTCCCGCTAAGACGGTATGACAAAGAATTTCATCATCTCACTGTCAGATTTACCACCACAGGTGGCGTGAACGTCTACAGAGTGGGAATAGGAACACGAGGATTATGGGAGAAACGGAAACCTAGATATTAATCGTAAGATTTTAGGCTCCATCAAGGCCAGTCAGTTACTGACACACGGCGGCAGAGACTTCCATAGAGAGACAGTGAGTGAAGCGAGCTTGCTTTAAATATTAATTTGAACGTGTGCCAAAGCAGCAAGCAAATATATACGACAAACAATGTCTGTTCTTTTGCTCTGGCTGCTTTTAAGTCAGCATTCATTTTGTTCACATACATCCATATCAACACAGATGAAAAGAGTTTAATTTTATATGTATAATGTCATATGCCATTATTTTATTTTCAGTTGTACCTAAAGGGTCGTATTTCACCCCAAAAATCAAAATTTTATATTTGTATATCAGTGAGGAAAATATAACTAATGTAGATGTGTTGTTTTACTTTTGATTATGAAGTGGCCTCCATTTGATCTCCATGAGCTAAATAACTAGTTGAGTCTTCTTAACTTAATAACTGGTATTAAAAAAAAAAAGGTGTTTATTTCATTTTTCCCCTGGTTAATGTTCAACAGATTGCTCACAGTCTATCCTTTAGATCTTGGAAATGTCTAATTACAATGTGACCTTGAGAGAGGCATTTATAGCTATAAAGTCTTCAGTCTTGTAAATATCCTCTGGGTAATGCATCTAATTTGCGATTAATCAGTCACGTGCATAAATCATGCACGTAATTATAATCTCATGTTTTAAAATCAGCCACAGAATTGGCTTCTCTGGTTTATGCTTATTTAGAATATGAATAATAGTAAATAGTTAAGCTAATGTACTTCATTACTTGCCTGTAGAATATTGCCATTATTTTTATTTATTAAAAACTGGTGTCTTTTATGATGCCTTTGCAGGTGTCTGGTGTCTTTTATGATGCCTTTGCAGGCATTTATTAATAGAAATATGACAATAGGCTGTACATTACAGTGATATCATAAAAGACAAGGTTTTAGGTAATATGCTTCACTTAGTATTGCAGAACACTGCTCTCATTATTGCTTTAATAATCATGTGTCTCAAGGTCTTTAAGCGTATGAGGCCACAGAGGAAGATTAAGCTTTATATTTGCGTTCTTGCCTCTGTCAGTGTTGTTATTTAGCATGCTGAGATGTTAACTATGGTGAGGAGGACGATGACAGCTTTCTAACGTCTTTTTCTCAAGCTGTGATTCTCACACCATGTGTTGTAATTAAACCTGTTGGGGATTGTCCAGTTAATGCTATATACTCTCTCCATTCACATTTTACTTGTCTAGAGGTCATATTGAAGGATTATTGATCTATTGTTTGAACATGACATGAACCATGAGGTGAGACATTGTAAGTTACCAACATTATGACTCAAAACAGTAACACGTTGCAGTAAATACGGCCTCAGCGTTGCTTGGAAGAACAAGAAAATTGTACGAAATGACGTTACCCTGTAGCTAAATATGTTATCTTAGATTGCAGATTACCATAAACATTAAGCTAATCTAAACAAGTTATTGTATTGTTTTTCCTCAAGTCACTTTGGATATTAATGACTGCTAAATGAATACATTTAAATATTGTTTGATTAGCTTATCTAAGATGTTAAATTAGTAACGTGATCATGTCTTAATTTACCAAGCAATGTACGGTACGCCGCTCATTAATACAAAAAACCCACTGTGACACCTTTTCAGAATGTCGAGACAGGAGAGCTGGTAAACTTCGTTTGGCAGGCTTTATTTGCTGCAACACCAACAATAAACACAAGCACAAGGGCTTTAACAAAAATAACACAAATGCTTTTCAAATGCTTTTCAGCAGCTTCTCCGCCGTTCTCCACCAGCAGCAGCATGTGGTGTTGCCACAATCACCCGCCCTTCTCTCTCTCTTGGCCCGGCTTTTATCCCGTCTCTCGAGTCACTGCAAAATGAATACACCTGTTAGATCTCGTTAACAGAGGCGTGTCCCTTAACCATCAGCCCTCCCAAACTCCTCCTCCGCCTGCAGCAGCCTCTAGACCACGCCCCACTGGCCACATACCCCCACCGCCCGTCTCAGGCCGGGGAGCCATCCGGCCTGCCACCCACTCCCCCCCCATTTCTGGAGAGGAAGTCGGCCACAGCCATCTGCGCCCCCGGCCTGTGGACCACCTGAAACTTAAATGGCTGCAACGCCAGATACCAACGGGTGATCCGCGCATTGGTGTCTTTCATGCGGTGGAGCCACTGGAGCGGAGCGTGGTCCGAACAGAGGGTGAAAGCCCGTCCCAAGAGGTAGTACCGGAGGGTGAGGACCGCCCACTTGATGGCCAAACACTCCTTCTCAATCGTGCTGTACTTCGTCTCTCTCATTGAGAGCTTTCGACTAATGTACAGCACGGGGCGCTCCTCCCCCTCCACCACCTGGGACAACACGGCTCCCAGCCCTCTATCCGACGCGTCTGTCTGCAAGACAAAAGGGAGAGAAAAGTCAGGAGAGTGTAATAATGGCCCACCACACAGTGCAGCTTTTATGCAGGTAAAAGCCTGTTGGCACTGCTCCGTCCACTGGACCGGGTCGGGGGCTCCCTTTTTAGTGAGATCAGTCAAGGAGCTGGTGACCTCCGAAAACTTGGGTACAAACCTCCTGTAGTAGCCAGTCAGCCCCAAGAACTGTCTCACCTCCTTCTTGGTCTTGGGACGCGGGCAGGTCGCAATCGCAGCGGTTTTATCAATTTGGGGCCGCACCTGTCCGTGACCCAAGTGGAACCCCAGATACCGTACTTCCACCCGTCCAATTGCACACTTCTTCGGGTTGGCCGTGAGCCCCGCCACGCGCAGCGACCTCAGGACCGCCCTCAGGTGCTGCATATGCCGCTGCCAATCATTACTATAGATAATAATATCATCCAAGTAGGCAGCAGCATATGCTTGATGGGGCCGTAAGACGCGGTCCATGAGGCGCTGAAACGTAGCTGGAGCCCCGAACAACCCAAACGGAAGTGTGACGAATTGGTGTAAACCAAACGGAGTGGAAAAAGCCGTTTTTTCTCGGGACATTGGCGTCAGGGGGATTTGCCAATACCCTTTCGTTAAATCCAATGTCGAGTAAAATCGAGCAGTGCCTAACCGATCAAGCAGCTCGTCAACCCGAGGCATTGGATATGCATCAAACTTTGAAATTGCGTTTACCTTTCGGTAATCCACACAGAATCTGGTCGAGCCATCAGCCTTCGGAACTAAGACTATCGGGCTGGACCAGTCACTGTGCGACTCCTCAACTACCCCCATGTCAAGCATCGCCTCTAATTCGTCCCGAACTATTTTCTTTTTGTGTTCGGGTAATCGATAGGGTCGGGACCGCACCACTACCCCGGGGGTCGTTTCGATGTGGTGTTCTATGAGGTTTGTGCGCCCGGGCAGAGGGGAGAACACGTCGGCAAAGTCGCGCTGTAACTTACTCACGTCGGCCAGCTGGTCAGACGAGAGGTGCGCCCCACATGGGACTGGAACTGCGGATTCAGGTTTTAAGTTTGGTTCCGGCCCAAGCTGTTCCCTCTCTCCCACTGTCGTGGCCAGCTGCACCGAGCCCACCTCCCTCCATGGTTTTAGGAGGTTGACGTGGTAAATTTGACGTGTCCCCGCCCTATCCGGCCGCACTACCTCATAGTCGACATCCCCCACCCGCCGTGTGACCACGAAGGGCCCTTGCCACTTGGCGAGTAATTTTGAACTTGACGTGGGTAGTAAAAGAAGTACTTTCTCTCCCGGTGCAAACTCGCGTAGTTGGGTACCCTGGTTGTAGAGTCGGCTTTGACGTTCCTGGGCCTGGAGCAAATTCTCCATTTTGAGCCGCCCCAGTGTATGGAGTTTTGTTCTCAGGTCCAGTACGTACTGAATTTCGTTTTTCGCGTTAGTAGGTCCGTCCTCCCAAACTTCCCTAAGGACATCAAGCACCCCTCGGGGCCGACGACCGTAGAGAAGCTCGAAGGGCGAAAACCCAGTGGAGGCTTGGGGGACCTCGCGCACCGCAAACATCAGGGGTTCCAACCAGCGATCCCAATTTTTTGCATCCTCGTGAAGGAACTTACGAATCATATTCTTTAAGGTTCGATTAAACCGTTCTACCAGACCATCGGTTTGAGGATGGTAGACACTCGTGCGTATGGATTTAATGCCCAGTAATTCGTAAAGTTCGCGTAGTGTACGTGACATAAAAGTTGTGCCTTGGTCGGTGAGGATCTCTTTCGGGATCCCCACCCGGGAGATAATTCGGAAGAGGGCGTCCGCAACACTCTTCGCCGAAATGTTGCGAAGCGCCACTGCTTCCGGGTATCGCGTTGCATAGTCCACGAGAACTAATGCAAAGCGATGCCCCCGTGCTGACCGCTCTAATGGCCCGACGAGGTCCATACCAATTCTTTCGAAGGGGACCTCCATGAGTGGTAAGGGGCGCAAAGGCGCTTTTGGGACGGCCGGTGGATTAACCAACTGGCATTCGCGGCAGGCCGCACACCACCTGCGGACATCTCCGCGAATTCCCGGCCAATAGAATCGGGCCATGAGACGGTTAAGTGTCTTATCCTGCCCTAAATGTCCGGCCATTGGATTGTGGTGGGCCGCCTGGAATAGCATTTCCCGGCGGCCCTTCGGTACTAACAGCTGGGTTATATACTCTTTTGTTTGCGTGTCCTGCGTCACGCGATATAACCTGTCTTTGATTACTGCGAAATATGGGTAGGAGAGAACACGCCCGGGCTCTACGAGGTGACCATCAATTGATTGAACCTGGTCAAAGGCATGCCGCAGGGTCTCATCCCGGGACTGCTCCAGGGGGAAGTCCCCAAGGGGGGGGAAGGCCACCGGCCCCTCTCCCAATGGGGCTCCCACCCCCGGGACAGTCTCGGGTGGACCTGGGTCCCTCTCGCCCGCCCCAGCGGTTCTCACCTCCGGATTCGCTTGATTTTTGCAGGCACCACCCTTGAATAGTTCCCCTAATAACATTGGAAATAATGGCCAATTTGTTCCCAAGATCACCGGGTGGCTGAGGTGGGGATTAACCGCCGCCTCCACTCTATGCTTTTGGTCCCCCAATTGAACTGTGACCGAAGCAAGTGGATATTCACGAACATCCCCGTGCACACACCGCACCTTCACAACACGGCTCGTATTCAATGCCCCGGGTTGAATCAGTCTTTGATGGATAGAGGTCTGGTTACAGCCTGTATCCACCAAAGCCTGATAGGTATTTCCCCCGACACTTACTGGTACATAATACTGCCCGGCTCGATCGGGGGCGCTGGGTGGCGTCTCGGGGATCCGGATCAGCGTATCCACCTCCATCGAGGCACACTGATCCCGGAAATGTCCCGGCTCCCCACAACGCCAACAGAGCGGCCCAGACCTCTCCTCCACACTGGTGGCAGCGGAACCAGCCTCCTGCAGGTGAGACGAGAGAGGGGGGTTTGCAAAGGATACCGGGCCAGAGCCTGCTGTCCCCGATCTTGGTAGCGGCACAGGCCGGGCCAATGGGTCCCAGGAACTGACCCGCGGTGTCGGGAATGGGCCGGGTGCCCTTTGCCGGGTTCTCGGAGCCGGCACAGGTCGTCGTCCTTCACGGGACCTGAAAACAGGGACAGTCGGAGAGGGTGTAGGAACAGACAGGGGAGGGGGGAGAGAGGGAGAGAGTGAGGGGCTGGCCGCCGTTCCATAGGCGGCCAGGTGGTCTTCTGCCAACTGGACCGCAGCCTCCAGTGTTGTTGGTCGGTGGCACTGCACCCATTCCGCCGTCCGCTTCGGAAGCTGGCGGCAGTACTGCTCTAGGACGACCACCTCGATCACTCCATCCACATCCCGGCTCTCTGGTAGCAGCCAGCGACGACAGGCCCCCCGCAGCTGCTGAGCGAAGGCGAAGGGCGACCCACACTCCTGGGGGGTGAGGGACCGGAAGTGTTGACGGTGTTGTTCCGGGCTACGCCCCACCCTTTGCAAAATAGCCCTTTTCAGGTCTCTGTAGTGGAGTAAACTCTGTGCTGGCAGCTCCCGCGCTGCAAGCTGGGCATCCCCCGTTAGCAGGGGAATCAGTCGCACAGCCCACTCACCCTCTGGCCAGTGGCAGGCCTCCGCAGTGCGCTCAAATAGTTCTATAAAGGCCTCCGGGTCATCCCCAGGCCCCATTTTCTGCAGGGGAACCTGAGGCGGCAGCGGGGTCGTTGAGGGTGGGGTGGGCGCAGCACCGTGGGTCAGCACCTCCCGCAGCAGCTGGCGGTCCTCCTGTTGGAGCTCCATCAGGGCCTGGAACCTCCTGTCCTGTTCCTCCCTGAGCTCCATAAGGGCTTGGTGCTGGGCATGATGGAGGTTGGCAAGGGAAGTCACAAATTCCCCCAAGGGCCCCGACTCCATGATAATAATGCCCGATTCCTGCGTAAGATCTCCCGGGTTTCGGCACCACTGTGACACCTTTTCAGAATGTCGAGACAGGAGAGCTGGTAAACTTCGTTTGGCAGGCTTTATTTGCTGCAACACCAACAATAAACACAAGCACAAGGGCTTTAACAAAAATAACACAAATGCTTTTCAAATGCTTTTCAGCAGCTTCTCCGCCGTTCTCCACCAGCAGCAGCATGTGGTGTTGCCACAATCACCCGCCCTTCTCTCTCTCGGCCCGGCTTTTATCCCGTCTCTCGAGTCACTGCAAAATGAATACACCTGTTAGATCTCGTTAACAGAGGCGTGTCCCTTAACCATCAGCCCTCCCAAACTCCTCCTCCGCCTGCAGCAGCCTCTAGACCACGCCCCACTGGCCACACCCACATTCAAGGTGATAAAAGAGCTTAATGCTTAATGTCAAGGTCTTTATCACCGTTTCTGGGTATATTTAGCAATAACAAATGTACTTTATCCTTGAATAATGTTGGATTAATGAGGTAGTAAATGTGACTATGCTGGTATATAGAGATCCGATTAGCAGCGTTTAAGAGGCTGTTAATGTATGTACAAATGTATGTCTACAAATCTTCTAAAACTGAAATGCTATCGTACAGTCAAAGCGCAGAGAGATTAGAGGAGTAAAGGGAAAAGCCGAGAAGAAAGGAAAGCAGTTTTCTGGCCACAGATCAAATCTCTCAAGCATGATGACTCAAGAGTAAACCATATCTCCCAGAAACCCATCACCTTAGACTCCCTCCCCCTTCCTTTTCCCTTCCCTCCCTCCCTCCCTCCCTTAAGTTTGAGTAGCAAGAAGGTACATGGTGGAGTGTGGTCCAAAACGGCAGTAGTATTTACTTTTTTTTCTTGTAGAGCTATTCTCTGGAAACTCTTTTCTTTGAGAGGTTTCTGTAGCTCTCAGCAGCCTGTCCCTGGGCTCCAATTAGTTGCCTTTAATGGTCAGCAAGGGCACTAGAGTGACCCTCATAAGGTTCTCCTGCCGAGCAGGAGAAATGAAAGCATGAAGTGTGTCTCTCATCTAGGCTGGACTGTCATATGTTTCTTTACCTTATTATATGGTCTCACACTCTCTCTCACACTCTCTCTCAGTCTTTGGTTCCTGTTACAAAGTTGGTTTTGAAGTCTTATAACTTTAGAGTGATTGGAGTAAAAATAAAACGTCAACGAATTCATTAAATACTTCATTAACATTGTCTGATGTTCACTCTGTTTTTCCTTCCAAAATTATGCCAATTACTGAAGGATGGTGTCGTTAAAGTCAGCATGGAATAGAAATTCAATCTTTTCTAATTGTGAATTGCCATCTATGTTTATCTTTCATTTTTATAATATTTTTTAACTCAATTTTTAATCAAAATGTCATAACTCAATCTTCCAGTGAAATTCCAGACTTCTCTCTGGTAACTGCACAACAAAACCCTCCAAATTGCTAATCAAAACTAGTTAAATCCCATTCCAGGGAGTCTCTTTGTAAAAATCTCGCTTTAACCCCCAGACGTCAAAAACTACCCCTGGCAGCAACAGTGTAAAAGTACTGTATTTTCCCGCATATAACCGGCACCCTAATATAGGCCACAGGTTTTGGGGGTTTGTGTAAAAAAATCGTTTGTATAACCCAGGGGTCGGCAACCCGTGGCTCCAGAGCCGCATGTGGCTTTTTCACACCTGTGCTGCGGCTCTTTCATCCACTTCAAGTAACTTGTAGCAGCGGTCCCGCTATCCGCGATCGGTCCGCTATCGCCCCGCCCACGGATGAAAGAAGTGTCGCTCCGCAAGAGTGTGGCTCTTTCAACATTTTGGGTTGCCGACCCCTGGTATAACCCGCACCTTTATATAACCCGCACCCATAGATTGATGAACTTTTTTCTGTAAGTTCACATTTCGAATTTCAAATGTTGCTCGCATGACGTCAATTATCCATAACTGTTCAGGCTCGGTACACAGTGCTTGTGCGCGAAATTCAAACAATAAGAAAACAAACAAGTCATAATCAGAACAAAAAGTCCCTTAAGAAGCGTTTCTACAGGTGTTGATCATCGGATGAGATGAGAAGAGCCCGCCCTCATGGCAGCACAGCCAATCACATCTTCTTGCATGATTGACAGGTCAGACAGCCTATCAGCGGCAGCTGTCAGAGTGATAGTACAAGCGGCAGAGACAACAACCCTCGCAAGAAAGAAAAACAGAAAGAAAATACCGCAAAAAAACTCTTACGTCCTTAGTGACGTAACAAATATATTGAAATGTTCTTACGTTAAAAAAATGTGTGATATAGCCCGCATCCTTTTACAAACTACTTCCATTACATTGCGACTTTAAGGACCTGGATTTTGCAAAAGGCTAGAATGATAGAAAGGGTTATTGGGAATAAGAAAAAGCTTAAACATTAGTACAACTAGTAAAAAAGGCAATATCCGCTCAAACCAAAGTAGTGAAATTATTTAAAAATTCACCCTTTTTTCCACTTAATTGGCAAGGAATATGATTTACATTTTTATAAAGTGTGAATTCAGTATTTTGTCTAAAATAACTTATTTAATATACATACTGAGGACATGAAAATGTACTGCATAACAAGATGCTAATGGTCTCTTGGAGCTTCTGTGCAGTAGACCGGCATTTCACAGATATGATTTGCAATTGCCCTTAGCACTTGGATTATGTTTTATGGCATGGTTTCAAAATATATTAGTTACTTTTAAAGTGTGCGAATTTGTGTAGGTGGACAGGGTGTCCTTTGTACGGTTCTTTTGTATTTTAGAGCACTCCAAAACCATAGAGAACAACCTGCCAGATATTTGGCAGTTTTTGTTTGGGCTTTGAAAGTGTTCTATTTTGGGAATCTAATCACACTCTTTCCAACCGAGTTTTATAACAGGTGCTTAAAAGGTGTGCACAGAGCTTTATAATCTTGCGCCACAGAAACCATGCCTTTAAAATGCTAACTGACACACTCTTTCACACTACTGGAACCTGAGGTAAACTGTCACATTGTCTATATAAACTTGGAGCTGAAATGAAAATATGAATTGTTTCATGCTCTGCTCGCTTCCACAAAGGCAGGTATCCAGGAAACCATTGCTATAAGCTAACGCCTGACTGCAACTTAGCAGGAGCTTTCACCTGTAAATTTAAGTGCCAAGCAAACTCTCTGAGGATTATAATGGCGTATCTTTGTTTTGCATCCCAGCAGGCACTCTCAAAGATTAGAGGCGATGCTGTCAGGATAAACAACAAACCAGCCAGAGCGTATGTTTGGGCCACGGGCATCTCATTGAGGATGCAACATGCATATTGCGTTAGTATGCGTGTATGAACTTTGGGAGAATGTTGTAATTTAGCTCTGAAAGAAGAGCTTAAAGGGTCAAACAAATTAGCAAAGCATTGTCATGTGAATAGATAAAGATTCACATGAATTTAAAGTTAACTAATTTGAACAAACTTACCAAATGGCTGAAGGAAAATCAATGCAAGTTTAGATTTGCATGAAGCCCTGACAAGTTCCATGACTGTTCATAAACTTTACATCTCTAATATGGCAACAGCACACTAGAATTTATTTTGGTTTTCATACCTCATTAGTTTGCTTACTTTCTTGTCAATTCTTTTCACACTACTTGTGCTTCTTGCCTTAAATAGCTGGAATATCAATCTCAGGTGGTGTGCTACTGACATCTAGTGGTGATTACATAAAAATAGTCTTGTTGTCCTACTAATGATTGTAAATAAACCAGGGGTGTCCAATCCTGCTCACTCCAACTCCAATTAGGAAATTCTGGATATGCCTGAACCAGCTAATTATGGTCTTACTGGGCATATTAGAAAGTTCCCGTCAGGTGAGTTGAGGCAAGTTTGGAGCTAAAGTTTGCAGGACATGAACAACTGAACTTACCCATAGAATATGACTAAAGAGACAATAATCGGTGTAACTAAACTTAATACATGAACCAAAAGTCAAAAACACTGCCTAAATCAACATACACAAACGCACAGGTGCAAAATAGACTGAACACTAACTGATATTTATACTCCTTCTAAAGAAGACACCTGGGCTGTTCAGTCAGACAGGGCATTAAAGAGAAATCGGATGACAGTATACGAGAGAACAGCCTTATACAGTGCTAATTTTGTGAGCTAGTAATGTATTACATATAAATATTATTATATGCAATGGCTTCTCCTACTGCGCAACTTTTCTTATTAATATTAGCGACAGTTTATAAGGAAGTCATGTTTTTTTTTTTCTCTCTCTCTTTTCTGCTCACTGGATGGAAATGGTGCTTTGTTCAAAAATGTTTTATGCGATATTCCCATTTTGCACATAAGTTAAATTTGCAACTTTGGATGGAAACATACTTATTGCTTGCATGGTAAATTTGAATTTGAATCGCTACTCTCTACATGCAGTAAAAACTCAACTGTCTCTCCTTTTGGACCTGAAGTGACCCACAGCCTATGTGATACAAATTTTACAGGCAACGACAACAGTCTCTGTCTGTAAACTTTTCTGAGCTAAATTTAGCACTGGGTCAAACAACAAGGTTGTTAAGCTATTGCATACATATTATATAGTATACAAAGTCATTTGTAAGCCATAGAGAACATCAAACGTTATTACGAGCGAGAGATGAATGGACTAGAATGAAGAAAAAGAACAGAAGTGGGTCTTTCAGGGAAAGTAGAGCAGATGACATCATTACTGTCCTGGCTTTCTGTTGACCTGCACAAGGTCACCCAGATGACCTGGTACCAAAATATTACGGTCCAAAGGTGTAACAAACACCCAAATCACTGTATGTGTTAGTTTGTGAATTTATTTATATATCTTCAAACGTCCTCCTTCTTTGGGCCATGACAGGTGCCCCTCAGCTCCACCTGTCCATCCTTTTCCACAGCCACATGGTGGCGGACAAATCCAGAAAGGGATCAGTCATTCAAGAAATGGCATGCTGAAGTGCCACGGGGCCACGGAAGATCTCTGGACACCAGATCAGACGCAGCTGCCTCCCGGCTGCTATTTTCACTCAGCTTAAAGCACCATGGGCAGCCAGCATCTACGCTATGGACTACCCACAACAACCAGTCTGTCTCTGCACGTCATGAAGTCCACTGCAGGCGAGCAAGGGCTAACTCATGCACATCCTGTGCACGATACCCAGAGCTTGCCCTCCGACCCTGATGAGCTCGACAGTGGCAGCGACAGTTCAGAGAAATCTACCGGAGCAGGGAGCCCCATGCGGGGCCACAGAGAGGTGGGGAGACATCGAGGGGGCCGTAGACTCTCAGGAGTGAGTAAACAACGGCAGGCGGCTAATGCTCGGGAGCGAGACCGCACACACAGCGTCAACACTGCCTTCACGGCTCTACGCACTCTCATCCCCACCGAGCCTGCCGACAGGAAGTTGTCGAAAATCGAGACTCTGCGATTGGCATCCAGCTACATTTCACACCTGGCCAATGTGCTTCTGCTAGGGGAGGACTGCAGGGACGGGCAACCGTGTCTAAAATATCAAAACATATTACAAAGCAACACCAACCTCAAAACCCCACCAGTACGACCCATCTGCACCTTCTGCCTGAGTAACCAAAGGAAAATGGTGAGTCCTTCAATGTGGCCAAAACTGTCCACTGCTACCTGTTAAGCCTATGAAGGTTGGACTTGCCTGAAAATTCATGTACTTGGTAATATATTTGCATGCAAACTTTATTGGATTTCATGTTATTTGCCAGTCGTGTTGCAACTACCTTTTCTTCAATTGTTCTCTTGGTAGTTTAACTGGAATAATGCATGTCTGTGGATTTCACACAGAATTGTAAACTGGTAAGATCTAAAAAAAAAAAAAATGTGTAGGTGTGAATTCTAACACCTTTCAATTACTTCTGCAGCTTAGAGACGGGGAAAAGCACACAACTGCGTGACAGCAGAAGTTCTCTGACTGATTGACTGCTGCTACGTTTGAGCTCTCAACTTCTAATTGTTTACATGTAAAGAGAGACAAGACATTCTGCTGTAAATGCTTTTGTTTTATCTCTGAGGACATACAAAATGAGCGACAAGAAGAGAGATGAATCTGCACTTTTTCTGCCTTTCCCACAAATGTGTTGCCTTTTCATGTGTGGCCACCTTGTCAACTGTGTTTTGGTTAGTGTAACCGGAGAATATGTGTAACGTTGCACCTGGTGGGAGGCTATTTCAGTATCAGATATAGTAAGCTACACCATCCCTTGCCTTAAAAAACAGTCTTGTGTCTGCCTCTTGAACGTCACATGAGGGTAATTGAAACCTTGCGGTTTGCAGTGGTCGCTGTCAGTACAACAGCGGGCAAAATCTCATCCCCTCCCTCTTGTCTCCACCCTGATCCCAACATGGCTCAAGAGACTGTACACAAGATTCTAACCTAAGCATGCGAATTTGGGTTGGGCATAGCATGCTAAATATTTATCAGAAAGTTCAAGTGGCACATGGCTGAATGCTAAAGGTGGAAGTATTTCATAACGAGAGCATAATCTTTCATGTCTTGGGAACAAGGTACATGATCCCTAACACGAGCCTTGAGTCATGACCCCGACCCCAAATGTTATATAGCCTTGTCTCAAATGCTATCCTCAGTCCTTGCTGTCTTTCTTTAAGTCCACACTTTGGTGACGTAATGCGCATAGACTGTAAGTAGCGCACATGTGCATGCTCAGGAAACAGGTACAATAAGGTCGCACTGCAACCACAAAGGACATGCTTGTGCCTCCGAATCTTAAAACACCAAATTCAGTCTTGTGGACTTAAAAGGAAAGAACATATTAGCATGATGGATTTGGTCGATCGGATCACAAGTAGATAGAGATAGACCCGTTTAAATAGGGTGTTTTAATCTGTCTCTCTTGTCCACTTTCAACCACTTTGCCTGGGCAATTAACACAAGAACACGCCAGGAGACCGTGCAAAAACACGGAGAGGAGCAGCTTTCGTTTCTGCTCTGACAGCTGCAAGATCATGCTGTAAGCATGAGTGTGTGTTAGAAATCAGGAACGGTGAGAGAACATTGTGCTTGGTAAGTTTTCAAAGCAAACTTGATTTTTCAGCCAACAAAGTTTAAATCGCATTGGGCTAGTATGCTTCTCGTAATGTATACGCATTAGGTTAGTAGGCGTAGAGTAAGTGGTCTTTTGTGGCTGTTCGAACATTTGACCACATGAACATTTACATTACAAATAATAATGACTACCTCTGAAAGTGGACAGACTCAAAACTTTTTAAAAACGCAAAAATGCATTTTAATACGAGGTGTAAACGGGTCCTTGTGCACTCTATAAGACAAGCTTGTTGCACTAAAAGCATTTCAAATCTTAAGACTGTTGTTGTCGATGTTACAGCGCGAACTAGTGGCCGCATTATAAAATGTACATACATGTTTGACCTGAGCATATACTAAAATCCACACCGATAATTTTTTATAAATAAAATGGTTATTTGAAGAAAAATAGTGTTTCTTAGCACCATGTCAGGTTCAATTACCTTTTTTCTGATGGAGTCAGAGTACTGTGTACTAAAAGGCTCTTGCCCGTTCTCATTTAAAGGATTTGGATGTTGACTGGTGATCTTTTGTTTGTTAATGACATTACTTAAGTGGCGTTTACAAGGCGGAGATCTAAATCCATTCAGCTGCGCATAATTTAAAGCTTACTCATGATTTAACACATTTCATTTCAAGAGTTAGTTCTCTGAATCACACATTAGACATTTTCTACCCAACATTTTGTAAATGGGTCCCTTGGTGTGTCAATTACACAAATATTCTCCTCAATTGTATCTCTTACATAACATGTAAATAGCTGAATGAGAATTAATTTGCACCAAAATGGAATCAAAAATATTTATGAGACATGAGGTATAGATAAAATCCTTAATTGCAGCTTTGTTTGTCAAAGTGTGCACAACATAAGGGACTGTTTGATTTGGCAATTGATTTGGGGAAAGGTCAACAAAGCTTCTGGCTTTTAGCATACGCTAGGCTCAAGTACACCATTGATTCCTCACATGTGCTGCAACATTTTTTGTATTGTTTACATTAACAATAGGAAATCACAAATTTGAGCCTAAAACTTACTGTGATTTAAATTGTGCATATGTTCTGAGTCTGCATCTGCAATTTAAACATTTAAAGGTAGAGATTTATTTTTGTAGAAGTATCAAGATAGAGCACAGCCATTTCCATCCAAAATGTTTACCTGCATGTCTTGCACAAATCAAAACTTCAGCTCATGGGGTTTCTTCCCCTTGAATCTCTGGAAATCTCTTTGTGCAGTTATATTTTCTTTCATTGATTTTGTGAAAATGTAGTTTTTTCTCTTACTAAAGAAAAAAAGAAAAGATTTAAGTGCAATGAAAGCCCCACATATTATACTGGAAATACGGTGACAAGGCTTTTGTTAAACATTTGTAATTGTATCCTCCCCCAAAAAAACAAAACAATTTAAACATCAAAATTCACCGCACCAATAGACCTAGCTTTATAACACTAGCCTGTCATAATCAAATACTTGAATGGTCTTTTAAAAGTGGTTCTTTGCACGTGCTAAACATCGAACAAGCTGCTATTAAATGATCAAATATTTTTGTACAAGAAAACAGTCTGTTCTTGTGACTTTTTCAAACCATTAAATTATTTTTGAAAAACATGTTCTGAATGTGGTACTTGATTTTGCAATGCCCTCTGGTGGAAGACAGAGCACAGCCCTTTAAAACGGTGGAGTTTTGCAATTATACAAAAACCCAGCAAAAAAAATAAATCAGAAAAACAAAGCGTATACTTCTAGGTCTTTATTTCTTTAAAAAAAGTCAATTAGTTATTCAGATTAAAGAAATTGGTGACAAATAAGATGGAGATACATCATAGAAGTGGTTGGGAGTCATTTAAGGGTCTTTACAGGATAATCAGCAATTGGTTTTCAGCGCTGTACAGTTTCATAGGCAGGGAACAGAACGCTGATGGATGTTATGGGAGGAGTTAACCCTTTGGCAATAACATCACAACGAGACAAGCTGACCGTTCTTCCCTTTGTGGACACTGATCATGAGAGGGCATGAAGGCATCAATACCATATAGAAAAGGGCATCTTAAAAGCAAACAAGGCAGCCTGATCTAAATCAATGGAATGTCAATTCAGAAAGAAATCATAATTTAAGATGTCCAAACTGTGTCAACACTTAAAAGTTCCTTGAGCGAGTAAATAATTACAAAGGTTGACCACAACTTTGTGCTATTTTAAGTGTAAACCTTTATATTAGAAAAATCTGTTAAAATTAACTATTTGTTATAAAGCCCTTAAATGACATCTAAATGTTATGGTTCGAAAAACAGGAGGTAGAATCAAAAAAAAAAAAAGGAAAAAAAATAGAAAGACAAGCACTTCTGTAACAAAACATTCTGCTGACATTGTGTTTTAGTCACCCTCCTCTTCCTCAGATTCAGACTCTGAAAGACAACAAGTAAGAGAACACAAGTAAGAGCTTTTAGAGTTTCAAAAGGAGGGGGGAAAAAACCCACTTACCCTCCTCGGCATTTTTCAGCCATTCTACAAACTTCTTCATCTGCTCCAGGAAGACACTCTTTCCCTTGGCCACGTGGGCTTCTGTGTACCACTTCAGAATAACCTCCTCGCTCAAAACATCAGCTACAGGCAGTCAAAACAAGAACAAATAAAGTTAAAACGTTCACACAGAAAAAAGAAAAAACTTTTCAAAACTACCATTGTGTAAGACTTGTGCTTCAGTGCATAGTTTGAAAGGATGAAGTATGGAAGACACCTTTGTAAAGAAGCACCACGATCTTCTGGAAGGCCTTCATGAAGTGGATATTGTCATAGCAGTACTCCTGGATCTTCAGCAGGAGTGTAAGCTCGGACAGGCCTTGGGAGGTGAAGGCCTTCAGCAGTGGGCTGTATTGCTGCAATACAAGTTAGTAGAAAATATTACTAATAATATTCAATAAAAGTACAGTTATACCTCGGTTTACGAGTTTAATTCGTTCCAAGAGCGAGCTCGTAACTCAATTCTCGTACACCAAAACAATTTTCCCCATAAGAATGCACAAAAAAATAAAAAAAAATAAAGGGGTTGGAACAACGTGACTGTTTTATGAGAGGCTGTCGTAAAGATAATTCCAGTAAAAATGCGCGCAAAGATGCTGAGCGTTAGGACTCTTCCACACAAAAATGCACATGGGTGAGGGAATATTTTTCTCGCACACCGATTCGCTTGTATAGTAAGTCACTCGTAAACTGAGGGATTACTGTAATACCATTTACATGAGCGGTGTTGATACCTTCAAGTGTTTGATGGCTTGCTCTGTGACGAGCTCCTCCTTTTTATTCCACTCGACAGCGCTCATCACACTGGTCCACACGATGCCGATCATTGTCTGTTCGGAGATGCTAGTCTTCTTCATCTCCTCACGAACGTAGGCAATGATCTGGGAAACAAAAACTCATTAGCCAAATACGAATATGATAAATCTCCACAGCCAAAATATAGACTTAACTAAAACCATTTTAATATCTTAATTCATAATAGTCGGATGCTTATTTAAGTCGTAGTAGCCCAGCTGTTGACAAAGCAAAAACCCACGTCTTTGAGAGTCTCGCCACGGGACATCTGCTCTTGCAGTTCTTTCTGAAGCTCTTTGCGCGCTCCAATTGACTGCTGGTTGCGAGCAAAGTCCGAGAGCTCCTTCAGCCCGGCGTCAGTGAAATACTTTGAGAAGTGTTCACAGCTACGCTTGTTGGCAGGGAACAGCTCCTGTTTTGGGCAAAAGGAGAATAGGTTTAAAAAATAAGCCTAGAGGTCTTCATGAGTCCATTAGGAGTCAAAACCCAAAGTCCGACAGAAAAAGGTTTGAGTTTAAAGCTTTGATGATTGCCTCAGTTAAGTTTAAGATAAATGCTTTTACCAAACAGACCCAAAACGAATTTGTTCAACATTTGAAATTGTTATTTTGAAAGAATTAAGGTTCTTATTTAAAACAAATACATGTTTCAGTAAATTAAATGAGTGCAGGAATTTGCTTCTGAATACTGCAATTATCAATTTCCTTGTCATTTGAGGTGCAACAAAGCTTGAGCGGTTCATCTACTTGAAATTGCTAGTCTGAGCAGTTAAGACCCAACTAGTCAAATTAAATCACTAACTAAACAAAATGGAAAATGCAACAAACAAAAGAGAAAATCCACAGAAATCATAAATGTATATAAATAATCATTACTCCAAATTTTAAATATTTCAGATTTTCTTGAATGTCAGAGTCTGCAGGACGAGATTCACCATCAGCCTGTTGTCCATGCCAACTTTACGCAGGCTAGCAGCAACTGAGTTGATGTCTTTTTCGTTGATCCAAGATTTGAAGAGTTTCACAGCGAAGGCGGCAGACACACCTGCAATAAAACCCAAACGATGAGTTAGTTTACAAATTCTTTACTCGGAAAGTGCTGCTAGTAAACGAGTCTGTCATTACCTTCCTTGACCAAGTTCTCGTTAAAGAGGCTGCTCAGGATGGAGGCTGATATATTGCCATTGGCCAGCAGGATTCCGGTAAGCATGGCCAATTTATTCCTCTCCGACTCTGTGAACCCTTTTAAAAACAGCAGCAGCTGTAAAGAGAAGAAGAAAAAAACATTACGGGACTTTCCAGATGCACAATGACAGCATCTTTGTTTGACTAACAAATGCGTGACAACCATTAAACTACTTGCCTTCTTTATCTCCTCTTCAAACCCTTTCTCCAGGTACTTGTAGCGCCTGATCAGCTTGTTAAAAACCTATGGCACAAGGCGAACGGGTTGAAACATGTTAAGAGGAGGACAAAAAGTACAATTTATATCCCAGCGACATTAAATCAGAACTAGCTTTGAAACTGGAGTTCTTTTCAGTCAGTCAGTAAATACCTGAGCATACGCCTGCATGGTCTCCAGGTCTTCACTTGCCGTGAAGAGGCAGAACTCAGTACGGGTCAAGTCATCAGACAAAGTCCCTCCTGGGGCTGGGAGAAAATAAATAAACCAGATTGATTTAAGATAGTTTATTTCATTTCGAGCACACTGAAATAGCCACATGTTGCTTACCCAGCATTCCTCCAGCCACCAGGATGTCAAAGAGAGTCTCAGCATACCGGCGGTAATCGAGCTTGGCGCCAGAAGCATCAAGGAACTTCGCAACCGCTTCCAAATCAGTGCCAGTTTGGTTCAAGCCTTGAACAATACTTTCTTGAAACTGAGTAGGGTCAAATCTCTCCTTTTCATCTGCAAAGAAATTAGTGAGTTTTAAAAAGGATGTTTCGTAAGCGAGAGGTTTTCGTAAGCGAGAGGTTTTCAATTGATTAGATGCCACACACCCCCAACAATGATCGTCCTCAAGGGAAAGAACCCATATCCTAGAATTTAAATGCAGCTATACACGTTTAAAGACCCAATTAAAATGTGTAAATGAACTGGTTTGAAGTTGAAATCTGTGTCATGTCAACGCCCCCCCCCCCCCCCCCACCACCATATCAAATCAAGTTTACTAAAAAGATATCTTATTAGCAAGTTATCTTAGTTCTTCTGCTTTTTTTGTCCATGTACGTACAGGTTAGTACCCCATCATGCCCCCCAGTCGAAAACCCCCAGGTGTTGGTCTACTTACCTCTTTTCCTCGTTTTAAAACGCTGGCCGGTAAGCGTTGGCTTTTGCTGCTTTTGATTATTCATAAAAGACACCTATGAAAATAACAACAATATTAGATAAAATTTCATTGCAGAGCACAAAGAAACCGCGTGTATATGTGGCAGTACACTTCCAAAGCCGTAAACTAGAGTCCAAAATAAAATGCGTTAAATAACACCCTTAATACTTCATAAGCGAATTAAACCTATAATTATTAACTGGTTTCATTAATTCCAGTTAAACCGGCCGTAATTAACCCAACGTGTTACCATAAACCACGTCAATAAGTGCAAATAATGAATAGTTTATTATAGCACAGATAAAATTAAATTTAATCTTGTATACGGGTAGGTTGCTGTATAAAAGTATTAAATGGGGTTTATATGCCTTTTTTTTTTGTCTGAATTGTAACTCACGCGCCGGTCTCGCGCTAAAGCTAACCGGCTAAAATGAGGCCTAATCGTTGCAAATATTGTTTAAGAGCAACAAACAATAACTATTTGCATGCATTTCAGATAAAAACGAGCGCATTACACATATTTTACAGAATTAACATGCAAAAACTGCAAATACTAAAGGTATTTTTGTTTTTATTTAATTGCCTTCACGTCGTGAGCTCCGCCATCATAATTTAAACAGCTGATCACAAACGTTGGCCACAAAAACGCCATCCTTTAAAAGCACTGATGTACAACCATTGGAAATTAAGCTGTATAAGCTTTTTGTACGTATTTAAAATATATGGTGGGCTTACCGAAATGAATTCAGATAAAAAACGGCTTTTTGAACCCAAGAACAAAGCAAGACAATAGCAGGTTCAAACTCAACACAGAAAACCCTCCCGGATGGCAAGAAACTGCTGCGCATGCGCACAAGAAAAACTGAGAGGGGGAGACAATGGATCCGTCCAACACAGGGGAGCACGAGGGTTAGAGACGTGGTTTATTGATAAAATAATGCTTATTTTACATTTACATCTACTGTTTTGCTAAGTATTAGTAGTTAGATATTTAACAACTGTGTGGATAGTGAACTATATACTTGAGTTACTGAAAAATATGAAAATACATTCGATAAAACTACCCCTCCCAGCTAGCAGTGATTCCCAGCCACAATGCGGGTCATACCATTGTAAGGAGGGTTTGATTTATTTTTTTCGCCAAGGGCAATCCTTAATAATCATTCAGTTAAAATAGATTCAAAGGCAAAGCTTAGAGTGGTATATTCTTTCATTATTGTAGTTTATATTTCAGATTTCATGGCAAGTATTCACACTGATATATTGATTAATGAACCAAATAAGTTTCATGTCCATTTATCTTTATGAAAATTAGCTGTGTAATATGTGGGATAATACGTAGTTCTGTCATTGTTGCAGAATAAACCATTTTTAGCTCAATATATTTAAAAACCTTCTCTGATTCTGTACAATATTAGCAGTTTACTTTTTTGTGTTTCAAAATTCTGAATATTCTTTTAAATTATTGTTTTCCTTATGCTGAATAATACACAAAAAAGAAAGAAAGAAAATTATGTTTTGTAAGACCACAATTATTCTGTTTTCTGCTGCTTATTTCTGTGTGGCAAAAATACATATGCAAAGGTATACAAATATGATTCTTACAGTTTCCTTAATAGTAATACTTTAATTATAAAAATAGATCTAAAGAATAGTTTGCCCAAAAGTTAAATACTGTACTTTGTCACCATTATTTCACTTAAAATGGTATGACGTTTTCATGCATGAAACATAAGGATGAGAGGATGGTGATACTGACTGTCAAGCTCCAAAAAGCTCACTGAGTAGTCGAGTTTTGATTTCTCTGTGTTATTCCAAGGTAATTTGATTGATTTGTGTGAGATTTTTTATTTATTTTTGGGCCATGGTGAGATCACTCAGGTAGATCAATGTTGATATTGTTCTGAGACCAAAACACTTAACGTTTTTATTTATTCTCACTGTATATTACTGTGCATGTAGAATTAAGCATTATTTAGATAGGTCTCTATTCTAGGGAAGTCTTTTGTACAAATGATAGTAACTGAACTCTACCTCACAAAACATAACTTTCAAAAGACTAAATGATCACAGTATTTGGTTTAGATCAAGTAAATCTACAGTAGACATGAAGGTGATCCTATGAAGAACAGCTTGACCCAGAACAGCTTGAGCCAAAGACGAGATATCACAATGTTTATTGGAAATATTTGGCAGCATCACAGAAACTGAATACTCGGACTAAACAGCAAAGTATACAGCCATTAATAAGTGGAAACATATTTGTTTTAAAACATTCAAAGTTCTGTGAACACTCCATGTTTAAAACTCTTTTTAGGCACTTGGTAATAAGAATAATTACTGCATGTTATCGTAGGTGTTAAACCGACAAATTACTAAACTTAAGTGTATTGTCTGTCTTAATCTTGTAACTCCAAGGTTTGGACTAATAGGTGCGGTCATAGTTTCCTCCCAGTAGATACACATTTTAGGCTCTGGACTCTAAGACCCTAGTCATAATCCCCCAGTAGACCCACCTACTCAAGTGAATATAAAGTCCAGACAGAACAGCTCACAGGCATCAAACCTCAGTAAAGGAGCATCCAAACACATCACCACACACTGAGGCAACATGGACACAAGAGCTTCCCTCTCCGTTCTGCTGATGGTATTTGGCATCTCACAGGCATCTCCTCTCATGGTAAGATCCTCTCTGGTCTCTCTTTAACTGATTAGCAGTCCTCAAAATTGTTGTTTTAAACTCAAGTTGTTTCTACCACCAGGAGGAGAGGTTTGAAGGCATGTTTGTATCAGAGCCTGAACCTGTGGACATCACTACAAGGATTTTGGAGTCCAATAATGGTCAGGAGCCTTGTAGATTTCTATAAAGTTTGTAATAGGTTTCAGGAAATAGTGGTAAAATGTGGTAATGATGTATAAATATGTTGTTATTTCATCAGTATGTTTCTCTTTAAATACAGGGTCTTCTGAATTCTTGATTGAAGGAGATCTGGTGCTTCCCAAAACCAGGAATGCTCTCTCCTGCTTCAACAACTACTGTTTCTGGAAGAAAAACTATAACAACATAGTGGAAGTCCCTTACACACTGAGCATGGCATACTGTATGATAATCTCCTTCATTCATTTAAAATATCACTTATTCATTCATTTAGATGCTATTTTAAACCTGTGGCCCCTTTTTTTGCAGCCTATTCTGACAGATCAGTGATTGCTCACGCCATGTCAATCTTCCACGGATATACCTGCATCCGCTTTGTGCCCAGATCATCTCAGACTGACTACATCAGTATTGAGAGCAACGATGGGTGAGAACAATCATACAATACCAACAAGAAACATTTACCAGGCCTCAGTACAAAAAAGAATCAATATTTAACCTCTTTATTTCCTCGCTCCTCTCAGGTGCTACTCTTCTCTAGGTAGAACTGGTGGCAAACAGGTGGTCTCCCTCAAGAGGGACGGCTGTGTGTTCAGTGGCATTGTACAGCATGAGCTCAATCATGCCCTGGGCTTCTACCACGAGCAAACCAGGAGCGATCGTGACCAATACATCAAAATCAACTGGGAGAACATCTCTCCTGACATGGCCTACAACTTCCAGAAACAGAACACCAACAACCAGAACACGCCATACGACTACGGCTCTGTTATGCACTATGGAAAAACGGCCTTCTCCACTCAGCCCTGGCTGGAAACCATCACTCCCATTCCTGATGAGACTGTGGAAATAGGACAAAGGCAGGGAATGTCCAACATCGACATCCTGAGGATTAACAAGCTCTATGGATGCTGAAGATGAGGCGTAATTGAATACGCCAAATGTGATGTGTCTGTATTTGACAGTGATGACGGTATTTGCTTGGTGATGCTCAACTTCCGAATTGTGTGATTGTGTTTGGAAAATAAAGCCAATCAAAGTATGAAACCACTTAAGTTTTTGATTGTGTGCTGTTTTATGTCTCATCACAAGTAATACAAGAAAGAGGTTTCTTCAGACTGATCAGGGCTCAAGAGAGTTTTCTGCTGGCGGGTCAAACACAGCAGAAAAATACATCTTTAGACATTTCTATGTGAGACAGCAAAAAGATAAAAAGTTATGAAATATTAAGTTTTCTTACAATGAATAAAGGAAAAAATTGAAAGAAAGAAAAAATTAAGTTTTTGCAAGACCACGATTTTTCTGTTTGCTTCTGCTTATTTCTGGGGCAAAAATACATACAGTGTACAAATATGGTTCTTACAGTTTCCTTAATAGAAAAGAACATTAAGTTATACTTTAATTTTAAAAATAGATCAAAAGCATAGTTTGGCCAAGAATAAAAATACTGTAATTTGTCACCATAATTTCACTCAAAAATGTTATGAGGTTTTTATCCACGAAACACAAGGATAAGAGGATGGTGATAGAGACTTTCAAGATCCAAAAACCTCATTGAGTAGTCGATTCCTGTGTTATTCAAAGCTCATTTGATTGCTTTGTGTGAAAAAATATATTTCTAAGCCATGGCGATTTCACCCAAGTACCTCAATTATGATATTATTGTGAGGCCAAAATAGGGAACATTTTAGTTTATTCTCACTGTATATTAGTCATGCACTGGGTCCGGTGTGCGATGCGGAGAAGGAGACACGGAGATTCAACTGAAACAGACTTTATTCACTAAATTAGAACAAAACGGCTCTCTCACTTAGAGCAAACACAGAGAAACATGGAGGCGGCATCCACACACATGCAAGGTCAGATAACATAACATCTGACAAAGACAAGGGAACCCAGGAGGGCATAAATACACATGAGGCAAATAGGGAACAGCTGACAAGACTGTAGGTAAGTGATTCAACAGATGGGAGCATGAAGGACCTGGAAGATTCATAAAGGGACCTGGAAGGGAACAATTACAAGACAGGACAGTAACAATATTACTGTGTATGTAGAATTAAACATTAATTAGATAGGTCTCTATTCTAGGGAAGTCCTTTGTACAAATGACTGTAATTGAACTCTACCTCAAGAAACATAACTTTCAAAAGACTAAATGATCACAGTATTTGGTTTAGATCAAGTAAATCTACAGTAGACACCCAGCCAACAACTTTTGGTTCCCAGAACGTTCTGGGAATGTTAGTTTCTGGTTTCCAGAACGTTCTGGAAACCAAACATAAGAATGTTTCTGGTAGGTTTGCCAGGAAAGTTTTCTTTACGTAAATAGAACGTTCCGGGAACGTTCGCATTTGGTTCGGGGAACGTTCGCGTTTGTTTGGGGAATGTTCGTGGTTGCTTCGGGGAACATTCGAGGTTGGTTCTCTTGACCTCTACATCTAGTTTAACTGTACACAAATAATCAGTCTACAAACTACATCCTCTAAATTACTCATTGCTCAAAAACATTTGAATGAATATGCTTAATCTGTCAAGGGGGCCGAGCACTAAACTCATAGCAAAATTACAAAGAACTAACAATAAGTCCGCTTTTTTATATTAGTGTATTATATTATAAATTATATTAAATTATAAAAATCTTTAAATTAAATGAATTGTCCTGTTACAAAATATATTACAAACAACCTACGGATAGTATGTGCAATTTCAAAAACACAGTTTACTCAGTTTAACATTTATTTAAGTGCATTATGCATAAAAAAGTGTCTATTATTTTACAATGATGCAAAGCATTGAGTCACAGTTTTGTGGAACTTAAAAACACTGTCCTGGATGTTAACAAAAATCAAATATCAATTATTTAAAATTCATTTTCCAACTCAGGGAATGTTATGAATATGAGCTCTGTGCTACCCTCCCTGGCCACCAGAGGGAGCTCACACTTATACTGACACTACACTACACACTACATTTCCCAGAAACCCACACACTGGACTGATTACACACACACCAGCTGGACTCCATCATCATTGTTTGTCACACCACCTGTTTATCATGTAAAAGACTGCTTCACCCACACATTCATGGCAAAGTCTTGATTAGCCCTGGTTGTCAGTTCTGAGCGTTTATAGTCACTGTCTGTTTGCCTGTTACCAGTTCTGCCTGTTTACCCGTTTTTGACCCTGTTCTGCCTGCCCTGACCTTTGCCTGGAATACCGCTTATGATTGATAACTGCCTGTCTTGACCTCTCGCCTGGATTATTGTGCCTGATACTGCCTGCCTGCCTTTGTGACCCCTGCCTGGATTATTGACTACGTTTATCTCTCTGTTTGCCCTGACCATCTGCCCGTACGACTACTCTTAATAAAGAAGCATTTGGATCCCAGCCTGTGAGTCCCGTCTGTTACAGGGAAGCAATTCTGAACACATGAATTAATTTCACACACTTAAAATCTTAAGTGGCAGCTGTTTTAAAAAAAGTTTTGTAAAATTTACAAGTTTATACATAAGTATGTGTGTTTTTTTTAATGTGAACAAATTTACTTTATTACTTTGCAAAAACTGCAATTTGTAATTGCAAATTGCTGTTCTCACTACAGCATCACTGGCCTCTCCGGGTGAAAACAGATCGCTGTTTCCTCAGACACAACATCATTTCATTTACCTTCTGTATTCTCAGTTGTCCGTGCAAGCTGTTGTCATTTCTCGCCATGCTGAGTTTATGGTAATCATGCAGTTTAGGTGCCTATATTCAAACGGTTACAGATCACGTAATTTCAGATGGCTGGCAGAACTTCGTAGATCCGAACGACAGAGAGATCCACATGAACAACGTCGAAAATATGTGGATGCGTGCCAAACGCAAACTTAAACACAGTTTGGCACGTCACGCATCCTATTTCCATCCTCACGAGTGTTCCGAAATCGATTGCGAAACGATGACGTTTACAGAAGCATTATCTGCTATAGCTGCCGATTATCCCGTGTAGATGTTGGGTTAAAACTGTTTTGTTGCTTTCTTTGACCATGTATGATTATCTTTAAATCCCTATTGCTTATTTAGTGTTTTTTGAATATACGCACCTAAACTCCATGCTTACCGGTTTTATAGTGGCGTCGAATATTATATGCCTTAAGCATCGAAACTTGCTGCTGCACACCAGCACAGGAGTTTCCCATTCACCTCCGTGAACATATAGGAAGAGGTCAATTTTTCTTGATAAATCCGCCACTTTGTGTCCACTTTTCTCTTTTTTGACGAAGATATTTCGATGATGAGGTTGCCACGGACAACAGGAAAGCACGTAAACTGACGGAACTAAACGCCACTCAGACCCTGAAGCTCAGTGTTGCCATCTGCTGTTAGTTCCGCCCGAAAATGAAAACAATGTTTTTCATATTGCAGATTTATCTCCCGGGCCGTACGTTTGACACAACTGCATTACACAATTGTATTTAGGAAATGTAATCATGAACTGTCAGGGTTCTGCCTTGTCTTGTCTGTGTGACGTCTTTTGTGCGAGTTATGATGTCTGGTCCCGATACTTTGGTCTGGTTCAGTTTTGGTTTTGTGTCAGGATTCGGGCATTCAAAATGTGTGTTCGTCCTTGTCGTGAGCGCGTGTGACAAGTGTTTTGCTCATTCTCATTCTCATTCTCTCTACGTTATGTGAGTGGGCGTGGTTTCAAGCTCTGCTCGTACCGCGCGCTCTCGTGTCCTTGTCCTGTGTTGTAAGCACGCGGTTCGTGTTTATGTTGGCCACGTGCTTTCATTTTGTGCTTTTGTGATGCGTCTTTGTTTAATGTGAACACGCGGCAATTCGCATTGGCTGCGTGTTTGTCTCGTCAATGTGTAACCCTCCCACTTTGTTTCCCTGCTTTAGTTTGATTTGTTCCCAGCTGTGTCTCATTCAATTATCGTTCCTCATGTGTGTATTTAATCCACCCGTGTCTGTTGTCTTGTGCTGGTTTCTCGTCGTTATATGGTTGTGTGTTCCTTGTCTCTGTCTCAAGTCAAGTTTTGCTATTCTAGTTTTAGTCTAGTCTAGTCTAGTCTAGTCTAGTCTAGTCTAGTCTAGTCCAGTCAAGTCCAGTCTAGCCTTGTTTTTCCCCCTCGGGGTGGTTTTGTTTGTGTTTTGTTTTCTGTTGTTAATAAATCCCCATGCTCTTGCATCTTTGGGTCCTCGCCTCATCTACCTTCACATACACTTGACATGAACAAAGTCAAAGTAAAGTTTCATTTCAGCCATATATAAGTACCTAGCGAAACGAAACAATGTTTCTCCAGCACCAAGGTGCTATAGAACAAAAACCTCTATACATAAGTTCACAAAGTGCAAACAGACAGCACAGAACGTAACGCAGACGTATTACACAGAAGGAACAGAAAAAAAGTATATACATAAAGTGCACAATTTAATTTTGTCACAGTTTGATGGTAACAGTCCAAAAGTAGTGCAGTTTGTATGAGTTATGATGAGTTTATGCAGGTGATCATATGAAGAACAGCTTGAGCCAAAGACGAGATATCACAATGTTTAGTGGAAATATTTGGCAGTGAAGGCGGATAATCAAAATCTCTTGTCTCTTTTATATATATATATATATATATATATATATATATATATACATATACATACATTTCTGGTGTAAAGTGGATTTGAAAAGAAGATCAGTGATTAATATAACCACATTTACGTTTTCGTCTGGAAAAGAACAAAAATAAGCTTAAAGTCTTAAGGAATTCTTTTGAAAGAAAGATTTGTAATGAGAAGTTTTATAGTGAATGGATAAGGATAAATTGCGTCAAATTACAGACAATGACTCCAAAAGATGGGAGTTTCAGTAATATGTAATTCGCAAAAAGACAACTATAAAAATTATAATTCTTTGAAAACGTATTTTTGGGCAAAGATTTCTGAAACAAGCCAGAGTCAAAATAAAGTAGATAAATGTTGAAAGTTTACAAAAATGCAGTGTTCCAGTCCTTGAATCCAGTCCAGAGTTTCTCTCTCTCATTCAAAGTCAGCTAAATGCTGTTATCTGAGTCTGTGCCATCAGTGATAAACAATTTACAGGAAGTGTTTCAGTGAAAATCATAGACACAGAGACGTTAAAAGAAATCATGCTACAGGCAGTTCAAAACTTTTAAAAGTCCCACATTTATGATTGTGCACATTAAATTTGTTGTTAAAAGTTTCAACAACTTAATGCCTTTAAAGAAGACTTTTAAAATAAATTTAAATAAGTGTTAAATAAAAATGAAGACCTGATTATAAAAGGGATATTAAATTGTTTGATTAAATTGTTATGACCAGTAATTTTTGTTTTGTCTCATCTTAGTCTCCACCATGGTACAAGGCTGATGGAGTAGACAATGGTGATAGCGATGCTGAGATTAAACACAGAGAATAAGCTACGCTGCTTTTTTGAATATTATAGCGTTGCTACTTTTAGTAACCAGACAGGTTTCTTCTCATTCAGAGATTTTATTATGCCGCAAGCCACGCCGTACATAACAGAACAACAAGCAAACTCTCTGCTCCGAACACTCTCTCTAAAACCCTTACAACTCAACTCTCTCTCTAGACCCCCCTGAAACCCCGCCCTCTTAACGTGACAAGACTAATAACTAGAACCACTTGAACACATTAAATTACCAAGTTCCTTTAACATTTGCAACGATATTACAATATGTTAATGGGTTTTACTGATAACATACTGCTGTTATTAACCGGTCTCCCTGTTTTCAACACTATCAGGCAGTTGAAATGACTCTGGTGGTTCTTGAATGCGCCTTCCCTAAGCTCCAGAAAATACCTGCACCTGAATAAAACTCGAAGATCGGCAAAGGGAATGAACTGGTTAAACAGTGAGCTCGAGGGCGTTCATCCAAGGTAAGATCGGGTAAGATCCTCTAATGGCCACATGGGGGATAACCTAAGGCAGGGGTTCGCCGCCGCTCCTGGGCATGTACCCAAAAACAGGGGAAGGGAGATGTTTTTTATGTGACAGCTGGATGAGAGTTGAGAGGATGTCTGTGGTTGGCTAGTAGCATCCTTCAGAGGGGGGACCTGTGGAATTGCAACAGTCTGCCCCAAAACTGAGTTCCTCCATACCAGATCACTGCAACCGCATTCCTTAACAAGTTTCCCCAACTTGTAGAAGATGTCAGGGGGAGACCCTGAAGAGGTTGTTTGTGAAGACATAATGGGAATGTGCTTTCAAGATGGCTGAGAACATGATGTGAATGACCTTTAGTTGTGGAGACAATAACAGAACTTTATAATATCAAGAACATTGTTTTGGGTTGGCTTATGGGAAAGAACTGAAAATTAATAGTGAAACTGAAATGTCTCTATCATAGTTTTCACTCCTGCAGGTCGTTAGACATGGTGGTGACTAAAGATGAAGAGCGTTTTTACAGATTAAAGATGGTCTGGATAACAAAGGTTAAATGAATTTTTGACAAAGTAAACTTAGTAATGCTCATAGCGTACTTTATTTTAGATAATCAAAATGGGTCTAATTGAGAGTTAAATATTTATATTTTAAAATTTTGTGAATGATTAAGGTTTCTATATGGCAAAGAATTTACTATTGCATTCTGCCTAAAAGTTACAGTCTTAAGAGATTGTTTAGAAAAACCTTTGGCTGAGAGAGAGATTGTGAGTAGAGGCACGGATGGCACTCTGTTATCAAAATGATAAAGGAACTAAAACAACCTAGCAAACTTTTCTAAAAACAAATTAAGTATAAACAGGCATGCTTTTAAACTGAATAAGTTAAACCTAGAGAAAATATGAGCGATTTGTATTCATGTCTGAGTGTGTGTGAGTTTTGTTTGTCCCCATAGTGTGCATATGTTGTCATTAACCTCTGGAATGAGTTTTATCATTACAGATGGGTTAAGTGAAATGACTTCTTTACAGAAGCCGATAATTCTGATGGGATCTGATGAAACGACGATACAAAACATGGGACGAGCTTTAATTGGACTGAATATCCAGCTCTGTCTGCTAGTGGTACATATGACTAATTTTGTCATTTATGATGTTAATTTCAAGTTATTCTCTGGATTAGTTTAAATAATTGTGTAAGTTGAAATTGTGAAGCTGAAGATTGCCGTCCATTATGGGTTTAAAACCCTTGTATAAATTCAACTGAGGGTCTAAATTTAAATACAGTATTATCAACTATGAATGATCCGAGTGTTATAGACTTGACGTTATAAGACTTGACGGCAGAGATAGTGTGACACATTGGCTTAAGTCACCCTCCAAATTATCCAGAGAGCACCCTCAGATTTAGGAAAGGCCGGTGTGGTGATCAAAGGAGTGAATATAACTTAGAAAAAGTTGTATTATTTTCATCCATTATTCAATCTATTTGCCTGTTAATTGATGGAAAAAGCAGCTATGAGACTGTCTGTGTGACTTAGGGATTAAAACACAAGTAATATTTTTAAAGATAAATTCAAGGGCAGAACATTTACTCACTGAGTAATTAGAATGTCTGAAACTCAGTTAATAATATTGAATTCGTCTAAATCTGTTATCTGCCCTAATAGATAGACCTCCAAACATGAATAGGGATTTTACACACGAGTTTTCTGAACTTTTATCTGTTATGGTCCCTTCTTTTGACAATATTTTTAATTTTGAGAGACTTCAATACACATGTTTGTTGTCCTTTAAAGCCCTTGGTGAAAGATTTTTTACATTTATTAGAGCCTTTTGATTTTTTACAGTATGTTTCTGGCCCAACACATGAGCGTGGTCATAGTACAGAGTCCGCTATTTTGGAAGTTTTAAATTAAATTCTACGTAGTGTGGATTTTGGAAAGTGTGTTGTTTTCATTACTGTTAAATATAACTGTGTCATTTGATACCATTGACCATAAGATTTTCATTGATTGTCTTCGAGATGTGGTTGGCATTGAGGGTTTAGCCCTAGGTTTTACTCATATCTAAAAGATAGGACTTATTTTAGTTTTAGCTAACAATTTTCTCCAGCTGAATGAGTCTTAGTTTATTTTATTTGGTAATAAGGGATGTCTTTATGATGTCATTCACTGCCTGGGATTCCTTTCAGGGAAAAATCTTTATAGTTTGAAAAACCTAGGAGTCATTTTTGACTCTGAGCTCAAATTTGATCGTCAAATTAATGCATTTGTTAAAAATAGTTTTAATCATCTTAGCTCTGTATCTAATTTGAAGTCTATCCTCTGTTTTTATGACATGGAGAAAGTTGTGCATGCTTTTATGCCGTTCGAATTATATTGTTTCTGGGTGTGAGTCAGGTCTCTCTCCTGCAGCTCGTTCAGAATTCAGCTGCTAGGCTTCTAACTAAGAAGAGAGAGAACACATTCCAGTGCTTATCTAACAACAATGGCTTCCTATACGTTTCAGAATTCATTATAAGTGTTGAAAGTGCTTTATTAATAAAGACAAAACAGTAGAGATAAGTGGGACTGAGGCAATGCTGATAATATTTTTGGGATTTTTGGGAAGACTAAACATTTGATAGAGAAAAACCTTGACAAGAAATAAAATTAACGTTGTGAACAGAAAATTCAGATATGAATTTGGATCAATTTAAGAACACTTTTAAATTAATATATTATGAAAATCTGACAGTTCTTGTTCAACTTATAACAAATTTGAAAGATAGCAAACCTAATAGGTATCTGATGAGCCAAATGACAGATATGAATGAAAAGGAGATTTTGGTCATTTGTTGCTCACGCATAAACAGGTTTAACAAACTGAGATACTGAGAACAAAGTTGACTTTAAAGGAAATCATTATTATTTGATTTTGAATTTTGGAATGTTAACACGGTTTGAATACTATGAAATTATTTTGTTGTTTCATTGGAAATAATGATTGAAATTATTATTTGAATTCGTTTCATTTTTATTTCTGTTTTTGAAAAAGAAAATGTTAAGATGTCCTGCAATTAAGATGGTACATGCTATTTGCCTGTTAAATTAAGGACACTTTTGGAAACTAGAAGCTTAGACAGATTATTATGAGAGTTATCTATTCTTTCATTGTTTATTTTTATTTAGACCACCTCTGTAATTCTGATCTCTTTCGTAGTTCTGATATTGACTGCATTATCTTTCTTGATGTGGATTCAAATTTCTCTCTGGACAGGTCGATTTCATGCCTTTTCGACCAATTGGGAATGTGATATAACTCATAACCATCCATCATGGGTTAAATACCCATGCCTAAATTCAACTGAGGGTCTAAATTTGATTCCAATTATGTATCGTAAGGTTAATGATAGATGTTATCATTTGGACGGAAATGAAACAGTGACCTTTTGGCTTGGTCACTCTCCAAATTATCCAGAGAAAACCCTCATTATGCAAACAGGCCAATGGTTAAAGGACAGTGGAGTGAACGTGTTTCAGAGCAACTTCAGCTCATTAAGCTGGATTCCAATTGCCATGACCAGCAAAAACCAAAGTGTTTGTTTTTTCCCGGATAGATGAAGTCCATAGATACGTGCTGTACCAGAAGTTGACAATAGTTTAGAGCGAAAGAAACGACAGACTGTGAATTCTGGGTATGCCCACATAATATTGGGTGGTAAACCATTTAAATTGCCATTATACCCAAGAGCACCCGACCCCCGACATATTGTGTCTTACTTTCTACCACAGGCTGGAGATCAAGTAGAATTCAACGAGGTTGTTAAGGCAGTTTCCTCAAGTTACCTGAACTCAAATGTGGTGATTAGAGGGGATCCTAACTCTGAATGGTATGAAGAGGTGTTAAAGGATAATCTTTTGAGGAGATGGGGAGTTTTGAATCCAACTAAAGTTAATTTGGTTCGATGGGGTGCAGACAGGTCTTATGGTGCAGTCTGTGACAAGTTAGGACGAATGGACAAGACTGATAAGGACAACTAAACGGTAGTAATAATGATTTGCCTCTTGTGAATGCTCTTTCTCTTTCATGGCCTAGATACACCAGGTTAGATGATCCGTGGAAAGAGACAATGCACGTGGAACGCTGTCTGGGTAAAGAGATCCAGAAGTGGTTCTTTAAAAACTTCCCTCCTGAACAAACTACAAAATGTAAGAATGTCGCAGCAGCGATCGCAGGGGTCAAGGACATGGCCATTCCATGGGAACTTTGCAATTCGTCTTTCGTTAAACCCGATTATACCTGGGCTAGTCTTATGGATGTTTTGTATCAATATAATTTTGCTTTGATAATGGCAAACAAAACCATCTTCGCAATGGAACAGTTGCATGACCATCTTGAAAGTAAATGTAATAGCACCACATTCCTAGCCTACAATGTTACTGCTTGGATGCATATTAACATGTCTTACTTGTTTTTGGAAATAGCAGTCAGTAGAGAGGAAATCTCTCGCGTACCAGTGACGGTTGATGATTTGGCTTGGAGGTATTTTCGACCGTTTCAGGTGTTTATGTGGCCTCAGAGGTCAGATTTAGCGTTAGGAGATGTATGGTTCGATAAGGAAAATCAATTTCGTCAGTTTTTACGACCGATTCCTCCATTACAAGTGATTAGAGATCTTTCTTCCAAACCAAATTCCAGCAATTGTGCCAACCATAAGCTGGTAAATTCTTTGGGACCTTCATGGTACCCGGCCAAAACGTGCAAACATGGCACTTGTGCTGAATTAGGGTTGTGTTTTGCCAAAATGAAGCGTAAAACTGAGTATTACCCAAAATTGAAGTCTGACCAAGTTCGCGTGAATTACATTGAGAAGTTCCTGAAACAAATGAAAGGAACTGAAACGTTCTTAGGCTATGAGTATCTAAATTCAGTGTGGTTTAGATCAGATGGGACTCCATTTGTCACAGAACCTGACGGGCCCACCAGCATGTCTGTAGCATTTATGGTCGTGTTCAGCGTAGGGTCCATGTTCACTGATGTTACAGAAACCGTTGGAGTTTGTTGCGGCACCAGAGGACTTGGCCATGGGCATAGTTAAATATCTGGTTTATGCCTTTGGTGCATGTATCGGATTGGGGATGTGTATCCGTTTTTGTTTGTATGTTTTTAAATCTGCCTGCAGGACTATTAATCCTGTGGAGGAGGAGATGAGGCTGGTACAGCTGACCAACCGCTAGAACAACCAACTGAAAAGAGAGAAGCTCAACGCCCTGTGTGAGTGGAAGGTTGGAGAGCCCCTGCCATGGGGACCGGAATTTTTAGTATCCGGCTTGTCCATGATGGGGTGAAGAGACAACTGTGACCCGTCAGGGAAGCATAAGTCACCACTCCGGCCTTCCATAGCGATCTCACTGGATAGACCAGACGTGGTGGTATTGGACCCCACATTGGTCTAAAATGGGGGACTGAAGGCGGATAATCAAAATCTCTTGTCTCTTCTATTTACATTATATATATATATATGAATTTATTTTAATTTTCCTTCTCTTATTTCTCTTAGAATGATTGACATATATGACTATAACCTCAGTATTAAATCATTAATCGATATCTTGAATACTTATTTTTATTATTAAATGATTCTAAAAAATTTACATTTATAAACAACCATATTATTGTGTAATTGCTCTAATATTCTTCTGATGTCCGTATTGTATTTGCCTATACTAGGGTCTTAGAGGTCATCATGACACATGGAATACATGACAGACCTTCAATTTTAGAAGGAGAACGAATTATCAGAATGTTTTGGTTTATAGTTGGAGCCTGGGCCGAGTTCAGCCTTGGAGATGCGGTGTATTTGTGTGTGTGCGTTAATATGGTCTGTATTGGTGAGGTGATTAACTGGCACCATCGGGAGACAGAATGACTTGTTGTTCTCGACAAGCCACGTCACGAACCCGTCAACCATGTGATCAACGAAGATATGCTTCAGACTGTCTGCTCTTGTGTGGAAAATTACTAGTTTTGTTTATCTTTCTTTCTTTCTTTCTTTCTTAGCCAATCAGAATCATTTAAACGTCATCATTGACGTAGTTAGCATCCTCTGTTAGAGTATAATTGCTGTAATGTTATTGTATGTGGGACGGCCTACAAACTCCTTTTGAGACTTGAAGCTGGCTTCTGCTGATGAAACTGCAAACTAAACTTCACTAAAATTTCTTCTATTGACTGCACTTCTGACTCCTGGTCTTCATTCAACATATCTGGTCCTCGGGTCTTAACTGTAAATTCCCTACAGCAGCATCACAGAAACTGAATACTCGGACTAAACAGCAAAGTATACAGCCATTAATAAGTGGAAAGAGATTTGTTTTAAAACATTCAAAGTTCTGTGAACACTCCATGTTTAAAACTCTTTTGAGGCACTTGGTAACAAGAATAATTACAGCATGTCCTCTTAAGTGTTAATCCAACAAATTACTAAACTTAAGCGTATTGCCTCTTTCGGCAAGATTTTAATCTAACAGGCGAGGTCAGAGTTTCCTCCCAGTAGATACACATTTTAGGCTCTGGACTCTAAGACCCTAGTCATAATCCCCCAGTAGACCCACCTAATCAAGTGAATATAAAGTCCAGACAGAACAGCTCACAGGCATCAAACCTCAGTAAAGGAGCATCCAAACACATCACCACACACTGAGGCAACATGGACCCAAGAGCTTCCCTCTCCATTTTGCTGTTGCTGTTTGGCATCTCCCAGGCATCTCCTCTCATGGTAAGATCCTCTCTGGTCTCTCTCTTTAACTGATTAGCAGTCCTCAAAATTGTTGTTTTAAACTCAAGTTGTTTCTACCACCAGGAGGAGAGGTTTGAAGGCATGTTTGTGTCAGAGCCTGAACCTGTGGACGTCACTACAAGGATTTTGGAGTCCAATAATGGTCAGGAGCCTTGTAGATTTCTATAAAGTTAGTGATAGGTTTCAGGAAATAGTGGTAAAATGTGGTCATGATGTATAAATATGTTGTTATTTCATCCGTATATTTCTCTTTAAAAACAGGATCTTCTGAATTCTTGATTGAAGGAGATCTGGTGCTTCCCAAAACCAGGAATGCTCTCTACTGCTTCAACAACAACTGTTTCTGGAAGAAAAACTCTAAAAACATAGTGGAAGTCCCTTACACACTGAGCAGGGCATTCTGTACGAGAATCTCCTTCGTTCATTTAAAATATCTATAATTAATTCATTTAGATGCCATTTTAAACCTGTGGCCCCTTTTTTTACAGCCTATTCTGACAGATCAGTGATTGCTCACGCCATGTCAATCTTCCACGGATATACCTGCATCCGCTTTGTGCCCAGATCATCTCAGACTGACTACATCAGTATTGAGAGCAACGATGGGTGAGAACAATCATACAATACCAACAAGAAACATTTACCAGGCCTCAGTACAAAAAAAGAATCAATATTTAACCTCTTTATTTCCTCGCTCCTCTCAGGTGCTACTCTTCTCTTGGTAGAACTGGCGGCAAACAGGTGGTCTCCCTCAAGAGGGACGGCTGTGTGTTCAGTGGCATTGTACAGCATGAGCTCAATCATGCCCTGGGCTTCTACCACGAGCAAACCAGGAGCGATCGTGACCAATACATCAAAATAAACTGGGAGAACATCTCTCCTGATGCGGCCTTCAACTTCCAGAAACAGAACACCAACAACCAGAACACGCCATACGACTACGGCTCTGTTATGCACTATGGAAAAACGGCCTTCTCCACTCAGCCCTGGCTGGAAACCATCACTCCCATTCCTGATGAGACTGTGGAAATAGGACAAAGGCAGGGAATGTCCAACATCGACATCCTGAGGATTAACAAGCTCTATGGATGCTGAAGATGAGGCATAATTGAATACGCCAAATGTGATGTGTCTGTATTTGACAGTGATGACGGTATTTGCTTGGTGATCCTCAACTTCCGAATTGTGTGATTGTGTTTGGAAAATAAAGCCAATCAAAGTATGAAACCACTTAAGTTTTTGATTGTGTGCTGTTTTATGTCTCATCACAAGTAATACAAGAAAGAGGTTTCTTCAGAATGATCAGGGCTCAAGAGAGTTTTCTGCTGGCGGGTCAAACACAGCAGAAAAATACATCTTTAGACATTTCTATGTGAGACAGCAAAAAGATAAATATTTATGAAATATTAAGTTTTCTTACAATGAATAAAGGAAAAAACTGAAAGAAAGAAAAAATTACATTTTTGCAAGACCACAATTTTTCTGTTTGCTTCTGCTTATTTCTGGGGCAAAAATACTTACAGTGTGCAAATATGGTTCTTACAGTTTCCTTAATAGAAAAGAACATTAAGTGATACTTTAATTATAAATATAGATCAAAAGCATAGTTTGGCCAGGAATAAAAATACTGTAATTTGTCACCATAATTTCACTCAAAGATGGTATGAGGTTTTTATCCACAAAACACAAGGATACGAGGATGGTGATAGAGACTTTCAAGATCCAAAAACCTCATTGAGTAGTCGATTCTTGATTCCTGTGTTATTCAAAGCTGATTTGATTGCTTTGTGTGAAAAAATATATATTTCTGAGCCATGGTGATTTTACCTAGGTACCTCAATTATGATATTATTGTGAGGCCAAAATAGGGAACATTTTTGTTTATTCTCACTGTTTATTAGTCATGCACTGGGTCCGGTGTGCGATGCGGAGAAGGAGACACGGAGATTCAACTGAAACAGACTTTATTCACTAAATTAGAACAAAAACGGCTCTCTCACTTAGAGCAAACACAGAGAAACATGGAGTGTACATCCACACACATGCAAGGTCAGATAACATAACATCTGACAAAGTCAAGGGAACCCAGGAGGGTATAAATACACATGAGGCAAATAGGGAACAGCTGACAATACTGTAGGTAAGTGATTCAACAGATAGGAGCATGAAGGGCCTGGAAGATTCATAGAGGGACCTGGAAGGGAGCAATTACAAGACAGGACCGTGACAATATTACTGTGTATGTAGAATTAAACATTAATTAGATATGTCTCTATTCTAGGGAAGTCCTTTGTACAAATGACTGTAATTCAACTCTACCTCAAGAAACATAACTTTCAAAAGACTAAATGATCACAGTATTTGGTTTAGATCAAGTAAATCTACAGTAGACACCCAGCCAACAACTTTTGGTTCCCAGAACGTTCTGGGAACGTTAGTTTCTGGTTTCCAGAACGTTCTGGAAACCAAACATTAGAATGTTTCCGGTAGGTTAGCCAGGAAAGTTTTCTTTACGTATATAGAACGTTCCGGGAACGTTCGCATTTGGTTCGGGGAATGCTCGTGTTTGGTTTGGGGAATGTTCGCAGTTGCTTCGAGGAACATTCGCGGTTGGTTCTCTTGACCTCTACATCTAGTTTGGCTGTACACAAATAATCAGTCTACAAACTACATCGTCTAAATTACTTATTGCTCAAAAACATTAGAATAAATAGAAAGTTATTATATTGTAACATTTATTGAAACAATCTCTATAATCTTTGTAAAAACATATTTAAACACATTACACAATTGTATTTAGGAAATGTAATCATGAACTGTCAGGGTTCTGCCACATTCGGTCTAGTAATCTCTTGTTGTTGTGGCGGAGCTCTGACACTACCGTAATGTCTCGCGTTTGATTTGTGAGCGCACGGCTTCGAGGATTCGAGCCGCGTGCCCTTGTCTGTGTGACGTCTTTTGTGCGAGTTATGATGTCTGGTCCCGATACTTTGGTCTGGTTCAGTTTTGGTTTTGTGTCAGGATTCGGGCATTCAAAACTCGTGTGTTAGTCCTTGTTGTGAGCGCCTGTGACAAGTGTTTTGCTCATTCTCACGCACTCTACGTTATGTGAGTGGGCGCGGTTTCAAGCTCTGCTCGTACCGCGCGCTCTCGTGTCCTTGTCCTGTGTTGTAAGCACGCGGTTCGTGTTTATGTCGGCCACGTGCTTTCTTGTTGTGTTTTTGTGATGCGTCTTTGTTTAATGTGAACACGCGGCAATTCGCATTGGCTGCGTGTTTGTCTCGTCAATGTGTAACCCTCCCACGTTGTTTCCCTGCTTTAGTTTGATTTGTTCCCAGCTGTGTCTCATTCAATTACGGTTCCTCATGTGTGTATTTAATCCATCCGTGTCTGTTGTCTTGTGCTGGTTTCTCGTCGATATATTGTTGTGTGTTCCTTGTCTCTGTCTCAAGTCAAGTTTTGCTAGTCTAGTCTAGTCTAGTCTAGTCTAGTCTAGTCCAGTCCTGTCAAGTCCAGTCTAGCCTTGTTTTTCCCCCTCGGGGTGGTTTTGGTTGTGTTTTGTTTTCTGTTGTTAATAAATCTCCATGCTCTTGCATCTTTGGGTCCTCGCCTCATCTACCTCCACATACACCTGACATGAACAAAGTCAAAGTAAAGTGTACTGTCATTTCTTTCATATATAGGTACATAGCGAAATGAAACAATGTTTCTCCAGCACCAAGGTGCTATAGAACAAAAACCTCTATACATAAGTTCACAAAGTGCAAACAGACAGCACAGAACGTAACGCAGACGTATTACACAGAAGGAACAGAAAAAAACTATATACATAAAGTGCACAATTTAATTTTGTCACAGTTCGATGGTAACAGTCAAAAAGTAGTGCAGTTTGTATGAGTTATGATGCGTTTATGAAGGTGATCATATAAAGAACAGCTTGAGCCAGCTTGTGCTTGATCCACAATGTTTAGTGGAAATATTTGGCAGCATCACAGAAACTGAATACTTGGACTAAACAGCAAGGTATACAGCCATTAATAAGTGGAAAGAGATTTGTTTTAAAACATTCAAAGTTCTGTGAACACTCCATGTTTAAAACTCTTTTTAGGCACTTGGTAATAAGAATAATTACAGCATGTCCTCTTAAGTGTTAATCCAACAAATTACTAAACTTAAGTGTATTGCCTCTTTCGGCAAGATTTTGGTCTAACAGGCGAGGTCAGAGTTTCCTCCCAGTAGATACACATTTTAGGCTTGGGACTCTAAGACCCTAGTCATAATCCCCCAGTAGACCCACCTACTCAAGTGAATATAAAGTCCAGACAGAACAGCTCACAGGCATCAAACCTCAGTAAAGGAGCATCCAAACACATCACCACACACTGAGGCAACATGGACCCAAGAGCTTCCCTCTCCGTTTTGCTGTTGCTGTTTGGCATCTCACAGGCATCTCCTCTCATGGTAAGATCCTCTCTGGTCTCTCTCTTTAACTGATTAGTAGTCCTCAAAATTGTTGTTTTAAACTCAAGTTGTTTCTACCACCAGGAGGAGAGGTTAGAAGGCATGTTTGTATCAGAGCCTGAACCTGTGGACTTCACTACAAGAATTTTGGAGTCCAATAATGGTTAGGAGCCTTGTAGATTTCTATAAAGTTTGTAATAGGTTTCAGGAAATAGTGGTAAAATGTGGTCATGATGTATAAATATGTTGTTATTTCATCAGTATGTTTCTCTTGAAATACAGGGTCTTCTGAATTCTTGATTGAAGGAGATCTGGTGCTTCCCAAAACCAGGAATGCTCTCTCCTGCTTCAACAACTACTGTTTCTGGAAGAAAAACTATAACAACATAGTGGAAGTCCCTTACACACTGAGCAGGGAATACTGTATGAGAATCTGCTTCATTCATTTAAAATATCTATAATTCATATATCTGGATAACATTTTAAACCGTTGGCCCTTTTTTTTTTTGCAGCCTATTTTGACAGATCAGTGATTGCGGGCGCCATGTCGACTTTCCACGCCAAAACCTGCATCCGCTTTGTGCCCAGATCGTCACAGACCGACTACATCAGTATTGAGAGCATCGATGGGTGAGAACAATTATTCAATTCCAACATGAAACATTTAACAGGCCTCAGTACAAAAAAGAATCAATATTTAACCTCTTTATTTCCTCGCTCCTCTCAGGTGCTACTCTTCTCTTGGTAGAACTGGCGGCAAACAGGTGGTCTCCCTCAAGAGGTACGGCTGTGTGTTCAGTGGCATTGTACAGCATGAGCTCAATCATGCCCTGGGCTTCTACCACGAGCACACCAGGAGCGATCGTGACCAATATGTCAAAATCAACTGGGAGAACATCTCTCCTGGTAAGGCCTTCAGCTTCCAGAAACAGGACACCGACAACCAGAACACGCCATACGACTACGGCTCTGTTATGCACTATGGAAAAACGGCCTTCTCCACTCAGCCCTGGCTGGAAACCATCACTCCCATTCCTGATGAGACTGTGGAAATAGGACAAAGGCAGGGAATGTCCAACATCGACATCCTGAGGATTAACAAGCTCTATGGATGCTGAAGATGAGGCATAATTGAATACGCCAAATGTGATGTGTCTGTATTTGACAGTGATGACGGTATTTGCTTGGTGATCCTCAACTTCCGAATTGTGTGATTGTGTTTGGAAAATAAAGCCAATCAAAGTATGAAACCACTTAAGTTTTTGATTGTGTGCTGTTTTATGTCTCATCACAAGTAATACAAGAAAGAGGTTTCTTCAGAATGATCAGGGCTCAAGAGAGTTTTCTGCTGGCGGGTCAAACACAGCAGAAAAATACATCTTTAGACATTTCTATGTGAGACAGCAAAAAGATAAATATTTATGAAATATTAAGTTTTCTTACAATGAATAAAGGAAAAAACTGAAAGAAAGAAAAAATTACATTTTTGCAAGACCACAATTTTTCTGTTTGCTTCTGCTTATTTCTGGGGCAAAAATACTTACAGTGTGCAAATATGGTTCTTACAGTTTCCTTAATAGAAAAGAACATTAAGTGATACTTTAATTATAAATATAGATCAAAAGCATAGTTTGGCCAGGAATAAAAATACTGTAATTTGTCACCATAATTTCACTCAAAGATGGTATGAGGTTTTTATCCACAAAACACAAGGATACGAGGATGGTGATAGAGACTTTCAAGATCCAAAAACCTCATTGAGTAGTCGATTCTTGATTCCTGTGTTATTCAAAGCTGATTTGATTGCTTTGTGTGAAAAAATATATATTTCTGAGCCATGGTGATTTTACCTAGGTACCTCAATTATGATATTATTGTGAGGCCAAAATAGGGAACATTTTTGTTTATTCTCACTGTTTATTAGTCATGCACTGGGTCCGGTGTGCGATGCGGAGAAGGAGACACGGAGATTCAACTGAAACAGACTTTATTCACTAAATTAGAACAAAAACGGCTCTCTCACTTAGAGCAAACACAGAGAAACATGGAGTGTACATCCACACACATGCAAGGTCAGATAACATAACATCTGACAAAGTCAAGGGAACCCAGGAGGGTATAAATACACATGAGGCAAATAGGGAACAGCTGACAATACTGTAGGTAAGTGATTCAACAGATAGGAGCATGAAGGGCCTGGAAGATTCATAGAGGGACCTGGAAGGGAGCAATTACAAGACAGGACCGTGACAATATTACTGTGTATGTAGAATTAAACATTAATTAGATATGTCTCTATTCTAGGGAAGTCCTTTGTACAAATGACTGTAATTCAACTCTACCTCAAGAAACATAACTTTCAAAAGACTAAATGATCACAGTATTTGGTTTAGATCAAGTAAATCTACAGTAGACACCCAGCCAACAACTTTTGGTTCCCAGAACGTTCTGGGAACGTTAGTTTCTGGTTTCCAGAACGTTCTGGAAACCAAACATTAGAATGTTTCCGGTAGGTTAGCCAGGAAAGTTTTCTTTACGTATATAGAACGTTCCGGGAACGTTCGCATTTGGTTCGGGGAATGCTCGTGTTTGGTTTGGGGAATGTTCGCAGTTGCTTCGAGGAACATTCGCGGTTGGTTCTCTTGACCTCTACATCTAGTTTGGCTGTACACAAATAATCAGTCTACAAACTACATCGTCTAAATTACTTATTGCTCAAAAACATTAGAATAAATAGAAAGTTATTATATTGTAACATTTATTGAAACAATCTCTATAATCTTTGTAAAAACATATTTAAACACATTACACAATTGTATTTAGGAAATGTAATCATGAACTGTCAGGGTTCTGCCACATTCGGTCTAGTAATCTCTTGTTGTTGTGGCGGAGCTCTGACACTACCGTAATGTCTCGCGTTTGATTTGTGAGCGCACGGCTTCGAGGATTCGAGCCGCGTGCCCTTGTCTGTGTGACGTCTTTTGTGCGAGTTATGATGTCTGGTCCCGATACTTTGGTCTGGTTCAGTTTTGGTTTTGTGTCAGGATTCGGGCATTCAAAACTCGTGTGTTAGTCCTTGTTGTGAGCGCCTGTGACAAGTGTTTTGCTCATTCTCACGCACTCTACGTTATGTGAGTGGGCGCGGTTTCAAGCTCTGCTCGTACCGCGCGCTCTCGTGTCCTTGTCCTGTGTTGTAAGCACGCGGTTCGTGTTTATGTCGGCCACGTGCTTTCTTGTTGTGTTTTTGTGATGCGTCTTTGTTTAATGTGAACACGCGGCAATTCGCATTGGCTGCGTGTTTGTCTCGTCAATGTGTAACCCTCCCACGTTGTTTCCCTGCTTTAGTTTGATTTGTTCCCAGCTGTGTCTCATTCAATTACGGTTCCTCATGTGTGTATTTAATCCATCCGTGTCTGTTGTCTTGTGCTGGTTTCTCGTCGATATATTGTTGTGTGTTCCTTGTCTCTGTCTCAAGTCAAGTTTTGCTAGTCTAGTCTAGTCTAGTCTAGTCTAGTCTAGTCCAGTCCTGTCAAGTCCAGTCTAGCCTTGTTTTTCCCCCTCGGGGTGGTTTTGGTTGTGTTTTGTTTTCTGTTGTTAATAAATCTCCATGCTCTTGCATCTTTGGGTCCTCGCCTCA
Source organism: Rhodeus uyekii (assembly GCA_037043235.1). Classification (NCBI taxonomy): domain Eukaryota; kingdom Metazoa; phylum Chordata; class Actinopteri; order Cypriniformes; family Acheilognathidae; genus Rhodeus; species Rhodeus uyekii. The sequence continues at coordinate 2,491,998 of JAWRVZ010000060.1, forward strand.
TCTACCTCCACATACACCTGACATGAACAAAGTCAAAGTAAAGTGTACTGTCATTTCTTTCATATATAGGTACATAGCGAAATGAAACAATGTTTCTCCAGCACCAAGGTGCTATAGAACAAAAACCTCTATACATAAGTTCACAAAGTGCAAACAGACAGCACAGAACGTAACGCAGACGTATTACACAGAAGGAACAGAAAAAAACTATATACATAAAGTGCACAATTTAATTTTGTCACAGTTCGATGGTAACAGTCAAAAAGTAGTGCAGTTTGTATGAGTTATGATGCGTTTATGAAGGTGATCATATAAAGAACAGCTTGAGCCAGCTTGTGCTTGATCCACAATGTTTAGTGGAAATATTTGGCAGCATCACAGAAACTGAATACTTGGACTAAACAGCAAGGTATACAGCCATTAATAAGTGGAAAGAGATTTGTTTTAAAACATTCAAAGTTCTGTGAACACTCCATGTTTAAAACTCTTTTTAGGCACTTGGTAATAAGAATAATTACAGCATGTCCTCTTAAGTGTTAATCCAACAAATTACTAAACTTAAGTGTATTGCCTCTTTCGGCAAGATTTTGGTCTAACAGGCGAGGTCAGAGTTTCCTCCCAGTAGATACACATTTTAGGCTTGGGACTCTAAGACCCTAGTCATAATCCCCCAGTAGACCCACCTACTCAAGTGAATATAAAGTCCAGACAGAACAGCTCACAGGCATCAAACCTCAGTAAAGGAGCATCCAAACACATCACCACACACTGAGGCAACATGGACCCAAGAGCTTCCCTCTCCGTTTTGCTGTTGCTGTTTGGCATCTCACAGGCATCTCCTCTCATGGTAAGATCCTCTCTGGTCTCTCTCTTTAACTGATTAGTAGTCCTCAAAATTGTTGTTTTAAACTCAAGTTGTTTCTACCACCAGGAGGAGAGGTTAGAAGGCATGTTTGTATCAGAGCCTGAACCTGTGGACTTCACTACAAGAATTTTGGAGTCCAATAATGGTTAGGAGCCTTGTAGATTTCTATAAAGTTTGTAATAGGTTTCAGGAAATAGTGGTAAAATGTGGTCATGATGTATAAATATGTTGTTATTTCATCAGTATGTTTCTCTTGAAATACAGGGTCTTCTGAATTCTTGATTGAAGGAGATCTGGTGCTTCCCAAAACCAGGAATGCTCTCTCCTGCTTCAACAACTACTGTTTCTGGAAGAAAAACTATAACAACATAGTGGAAGTCCCTTACACACTGAGCAGGGAATACTGTATGAGAATCTGCTTCATTCATTTAAAATATCTATAATTCATATATCTGGATAACATTTTAAACCGTTGGCCCTTTTTTTTTTGCAGCCTATTTTGACAGATCAGTGATTGCGGGCGCCATGTCGACTTTCCACGCCAAAACCTGCATCCGCTTTGTGCCCAGATCGTCACAGACCGACTACATCAGTATTGAGAGCATCGATGGGTGAGAACAATTATTCAATTCCAACACGAAACATTTAACAGGCCTCAGTACAAAAAAGAATCAATATTTAACCTCTTTATTTCCTCGCTCCTCTCAGGTGCTACTCTTCTCTTGGTAGAACTGGCGGCAAACAGGTGGTCTCCCTCAAGAGGTACGGCTGTGTGTTCAGTGGCATTGTACAGCATGAGCTCAATCATGCCCTGGGCTTCTACCACGAGCACACCAGGAGCGATCGTGACCAATATGTCAAAATCAACTGGGAGAACATCTCTCCTGGTAAGGCCTTCAGCTTCCAGAAACAGGACACCGACAACCAGAACACGCCATACGACTACGGCTCTGTTATGCACTATGGAAAAACGTTCTTCTCCACTCAGCCCTGGCTGGAAACCATCACTCCCATTCCTGATGAGACTGTGGAAATAGGACAAAGACAGGGAATGTCCAACATCGACATCCTGAGGATCAACAAACTCTATGGATGCTGAAGATGAGGCATAATTGAAAACGCCAAATGTGATGTGTCTGTATATGACAGTGATGAGGGTCTTTGCTTGGTGATGCTCAACTTCTGAATTGTGTGATTGTGTTTGGAAAATAAAGCCAATCAAAGTATGAAACCACTTAAGTTTTTGATTGTGTGCTGTTTTATGTCTCATCACAAGTAATACAAGAAAGAGGTTTCTTCAGACTGATCAGGGCTCAAGAGAGTTTTCTGCTGGCCAGTCAAACACAGCAGAAAAATACATCTTTAGACATTTCTATGTGAGACAGCAAAAAGATAAAAAGTTATGAAATATTAAGTTTTCACAAACTTAAAGCCAGTGTGGGACAGTAAATATCCGATGTTAAATAATGAAACAACAACCCCCCCCCCTCACCCACATAATTTACATATCTTCACTCAGCTGATAAGTGAAACAAAAATATAGGACAATATTAGAAATTCAGTTTTTCGTTGGAAAAAACCTGAATTTTTTTGTTAAAATTATTGTTTTTCTTACAATGAATAAAGGAAAAAATTGAAAGAAAGAAAAAATTAAGTTTTTGCAAGACCACAATTGTTCTGTTTGCTTCTGCTTATTTCTGGGGCAAAAATACATACAGTGTACAAATATGGTTCTTACAGTTTCCTTAATAGAAAAGAACATTAAGTGATACTTTAATTATAAAAATAGATCAAAAGCATAGTTTGGCCAAGAATAAAAATACCGTAATTTGTCACCATAATTTCACTCAAAGATGGTATGAGGTTTTTATCCACGAAACACAAGGATAAGAGGATGGTGATAGAGACTTTCAAGATCCAAAAACCTCATTGAGTAGTCGATTCTTGATTCCTGTGTTATTCAAAGCTCATTTGATTGCTTTGTGTGAAAAAATATATATTTCTGATCCATGGCGATTTCACCCAAGTACCTCAATTATGATATTATTATGAGGCCAAAAGAGGGAACATTTTAGTTTATTCTCACTGTATATTAGTCATGCACTGGGTCCGGTGTGCGATGCGGAGAAGGAGACACGGAGATTCAACTGAAACAGACTTTATTCACTAAATTAGAACAAAACGGCTCTCTCACTTAGAGCAAACACAGAGAAACATGGAGGCGGCATCCACACACATGCAAGGTCAGATAACATAACATCTGACAAAGACAAGGGAACCCAGGAGGGTATAAATACACATGAGGCAAATAGGGAACAGCTGACAATACTGTAGGTAAGTGATTCAACAGATAGGAGCATGAAGGGCCTGGAAGATTCATAAAGGGACCTGTAGGGAAACAATTACAAGACAGGACCGTGACAATATTACTGTGTATGTAGAATTAAACATTAATTAGATATGTCTCTATTCTAGGGAAGTCCTTTGTACAAATGACTGTAATTCAACTCTACCTCAAGAAACATAACTTTCAAAAGACTAAATGATCACAGTATTTGGTTTAGATCAAGTAAATCTACAGTGGACACCCAGCCAACAACTTTTGGTTCCCAGAACGTTCTGGGAACGTTAGTTTCTGGTTTCCAGAACGTTCTGGAAACCAAACATTAGAATGTTTCCGGTAGGTTAGCCAGGAAAGTTTTCTTTACGTATATAGAACGTTCCGGGAACGTTCGCATTTGGTTCGGGGAATGCTCGTGTTTGGTTTGGGGAATGTTCGCGGTTGCTTCGAGGAACATTCGCGGTTGGTTCTCTTGACCTCTACATCTAGTTTGGCTGTACACAAATAATCAGTCTACAAACTACATCGTCTAAATTACTTATTGCTCAAAAACATTAGAATAAATAGAAAGTTATTATATTGTAACATTTATTGAAACAATCTCTATAATCTTTGTAAAAACATATTTAAACACATTACACAATTGTATTTAGGAAATGTAATCATGAACTGTCAGGGTTCTGCCACATTCGGTCTAGTAATCTCTTGTTGTTGTGGCGGAGCTCTGACACTACCGTAATGTCTCGCGTTTGATTTGTGAGCGCACGGCTTCGAGGATTCGAGCCGCGTGCCCTTGTCTGTGTGACATCTTTTGTGCGAGTTATGATGTCTGGTCCCGATACTTTGGTCTGGTTCAGTTTTGGTTTTGTGTCAGGATTCGGGCATTCAAAACTCGTGTGTTAGTCCTTGTTGTGAGCGCCTGTGACAAGTGTTTTGCTCATTCTCACGCACTCTACGTTATGTGAGTGGGCGCGGTTTCAAGCTCTGCTCGTACCGCGCGCTCTCGTGTCCTTGTCCTGTGTTGTAAGCACGCGGTTCGTGTTTATGTCGGCCACGTGCTTTCTTGTTGTGTTTTTGTGATGCGTCTTTGTTTAATGTGAACACGCGGCAATTCGCATTGGCTGCGTGTTTGTCTCGTCAATGTGTAACCCTCCCACGTTGTTTCCCTGCTTTAGTTTGATTTGTTCCCAGCTGTGTCTCATTCAATTACGGTTCCTCATGTGTGTATTTAATCCATCCGTGTCTGTTGTCTTGTGCTGGTTTCTCGTCGATATATTGTTGTGTGTTCCTTGTCTCTGTCTCAAGTCAAGTTTTGCTAGTCTAGTCTAGTCTAGTCTAGTCTAGTCTAGTCTAGTCTAGTCTAGTCCAGTCCTGTCAAGTCCAGTCTAGCCTTGTTTTTCCCCCTCGGGGTGGTTTTGGTTGTGTTTTGTTTTCTGTTGTTAATAAATCTCCATGCTCTTGCATCTTTGGGTCCTCGCCTCATCTACCTCCACATACACCTGACATGAACAAAGTCAAAGTAAAGTGTACTGTCATTTCTTTCATATATAGGTACATAGCGAAATGAAACAATGTTTCTCCAGCACCAAGGTGCTATAGAACAAAAACCTCTATACATAAGTTCACAAAGTGCAAACAGACAGCACAGAACGTAACGCAGACGTATTACACAGAAGGAACAGAAAAAAACTATATACATAAAGTGCACAATTTAATTTTGTCACAGTTCGATGGTAACAGTCAAAAAGTAGTGCAGTTTGTATGAGTTATGATGCGTTTATGAAGGTGATCATATAAAGAACAGCTTGAGCCAGCTTGTGCTTGATCCACAATGTTTAGTGGAAATATTTGGCAGCATCACAGAAACTGAATACTTGGACTAAACAGCAAGGTATACAGCCATTAATAAGTGGAAAGAGATTTGTTTTAAAACATTCAAAGTTCTGTGAACACTCCATGTTTAAAACTCTTTTTAGGCACTTGGTAATAAGAATAATTACAGCATGTCCTCTTAAGTGTTAATCCAACAAATTACTAAACTTAAGTGTATTGCCTCTTTCGGCAAGATTTTGGTCTAACAGGCGAGGTCGTTTCCTCCCAGTAGATACACATTTTAGGCTTGGGACTCTAAGACCCTAGTCATAATCCCCCAGTAGACCCACCTACTCAAGTGAATATAAAGTCCAGACAGAACAGCTCACAGGCATCAAACCTCAGTAAAGGAGCATCCAAACACATCACCACACACTGAGGCAACATGGACCCAAGAGCTTCCCTCTCCGTTTTGCTGTTGCTGTTTGGCATCTCACAGGCATCTCCTCTCATGGTAAGATCCTCTCTGGTCTCTCTCTTTAACTGATTAGTAGTCCTCAAAATTGTTGTTTTAAACTCAAGTTGTTTCTACCACCAGGAGGAGAGGTTAGAAGGCATGTTTGTATCAGAGCCTGAACCTGTGGACTTCACTACAAGAATTTTGGAGTCCAATAATGGTTAGGAGCCTTGTAGATTTCTATAAAGTTTGTAATAGGTTTCAGGAAATAGTGGTAAAATGTGGTCATGATGTATAAATATGTTGTTATTTCATCAGTATGTTTCTCTTGAAATACAGGGTCTTCTGAATTCTTGATTGAAGGAGATCTGGTGCTTCCCAAAACCAGGAATGCTCTCTCCTGCTTCAACAACTACTGTTTCTGGAAGAAAAACTATAACAACATAGTGGAAGTCCCTTACACACTGAGCAGGGAATACTGTATGAGAATCTGCTTCATTCATTTAAAATATCTATAATTCATATATCTGGATAACATTTTAAACCGTTGGCCCTTTTTTATTTTTTGCAGCCTATTTTGACAGATCAGTGATTGCGGGCGCCATGTCGACTTTCCACGCCAAAACCTGCATCCGCTTTGTGCCCAGATCGTCACAGACCGACTACATCAGTATTGAGAGCATCGATGGGTGAGAACAATTATTCAATTCCAACACGAAACATTTAACAGGCCTCAGTACAAAAAAGAATCAATATTTAACCTCTTTATTTCCTCGCTCCTCTCAGGTGCTACTCTTCTCTTGGTAGAACTGGCGGCAAACAGGTGGTCTCCCTCAAGAGGTACGGCTGTGTGTTCAGTGGCATTGTACAGCATGAGCTCAATCATGCCCTGGGCTTCTACCACGAGCACACCAGGAGCGATCGTGACCAATATGTCAAAATCAACTGGGAGAACATCTCTCCTGGTAAGGCCTTCAGCTTCCAGAAACAGGACACCGACAACCAGAACACGCCATACGACTACGGCTCTGTTATGCACTATGGAAAAACGTTCTTCTCCACTCAGCCCTGGCTGGAAACCATCACTCCCATTCCTGATGAGACTGTGGAAATAGGACAAAGACAGGGAATGTCCAACATCGACATCCTGAGGATCAACAAACTCTATGGATGCTGAAGATGAGGCATAATTGAAAACGCCAAATGTGATGTGTCTGTATATGACAGTGATGAGGGTCTTTGCTTGGTGATGCTCAACTTCTGAATTGTGTGATTGTGTTTGGAAAATAAAGCCAATCAAAGTATGAAACCACTTAAGTTTTTGATTGTGTGCTGTTTTATGTCTCATCACAAGTAATACAAGAAAGAGGTTTCTTCAGACTGATCAGGGCTCAAGAGAGTTTTCTGCTGGCCAGTCAAACACAGCAGAAAAATACATCTTTAGACATTTCTATGTGAGACAGCAAAAAGATAAAAAGTTATGAAATATTAAGTTTTCACAAACTTAAAGCCAGTGTGGGACAGTAAATATCCGATGTTAAATAATGAAACAACAACCCCCCCCTCACCCACATAATTTACATATCTTCACTCAGCTGATAAGTGAAACAAAAATATAGGACAATATTAGAAATTCAGTTTTTCGTTGGAAAAAACCTGAATTTTTTTGTTAAAATTATTGTTTTTCTTACAATGAATAAAGGAAAAAATTGAAAGAAAGAAAAAATTAAGTTTTTGCAAGACCACAATTGTTCTGTTTGCTTCTGCTTATTTCTGGGGCAAAAATACATACAGTGTACAAATATGGTTCTTACAGTTTCCTTAATAGAAAAGAACATTAAGTGATACTTTAATTATAAAAATAGATCAAAAGCATAGTTTGGCCAAGAATAAAAATACCGTAATTTGTCACCATAATTTCACTCAAAGATGGTATGAGGTTTTTATCCACGAAACACAAGGATAAGAGGATGGTGATAGAGACTTTCAAGATCCAAAAACCTCATTGAGTAGTCGATTCTTGATTCCTGTGTTATTCAAAGCTCATTTGATTGCTTTGTGTGAAAAAATATATATTTCTGAGCCATGGCGATTTCACCCAAGTACCTCAATTATGATATTATTATGAGGCCAAAAGAGGGAACATTTTAGTTTATTCTCACTGTATATTAGTCATGCACTGGGTCCGGTGTGCGATGCGGAGAAGGAGACACGGAGATTCAACTGAAACAGACTTTATTCACTAAATTAGAACAAAACGGCTCTCTCACTTAGAGCAAACACAGAGAAACATGGAGGCGGCATCCACACACATGCAAGGTCAGATAACATAACATCTGACAAAGACAAGGGAACCCAGGAGGGTATAAATACACATGAGGCAAATAGGGAACAGCTGACAATACTGTAGGTAAGTGATTCAACAGATAGGAGCATGAAGGGCCTGGAAGATTCATAAAGGGACCTGTAGGGAAACAATTACAAGACAGGACCGTGACAATATTACTGTGTATGTAGAATTAAACATTAATTAGATAGGTCTCTATTCTAGGGAAGTCCTTTGTACAAATGACTGTAATTGAACTCTACCTCAAGAAACATAACTTTCAAAAGACTAAATGATCACAGTATTTGGTTTAGATCAAGTAAATCTAAAGTAGACACCCAGCCAACAAGTTTTGGTTCCCAGAACGTTCTGGAAACCAAACATTAGAATGTTTCCGGTAGGTTCGCCAGGAAAGTTTTCTTTACGTAAATAGAACGTTCTGGGAACATTCGCGTTTGGTTCGGGAAACGTTCGCGGTATGTTCCGGGAACGTTCACGTTTGGTTTGGGGAATGTTCGCGGTTGCTTCGGGGAACATTCGCGGTTGGTTCTCTTGACCTCTACATCTAGTTTGGCTGTACACAAATAATCAGTCTACAAACTACATCCTCTAAACTACTTATTGCTCAAAAACATTTGAATGAATAGAAAGTTATTATTTTGTAACATTTATTGAAACAATCTCTATAATCTTTGTAAAAATATATTTAAACACATTACACAAATGATGTTTTATTAACAAAGTTCGGGAGGAGCACGTTCAAAGGATTAACGCAAGCAACACGTCATCAGCAATTACACCTCATCCTTTCAGCAGGAGAGGAAGTACGTATATATATATAGACATGTTTGACTCACCTACAACTCTCTGACATTTTTCGGCATCCCTCCACCACCCCAACTCCTCACACTTAATTGTTCCTTCAAAGTCAGGATACGGGGGGAGTGCTCTAGGTTCGGGCTAAATACCGAGCTCAGAGCTCTCTCCTCGGACAGCACGCCAAATATGCTTATCATTTATTGCTCCTGAATCATTTGTAAGTGTGAACTCGTGACGCATTTGGTTCGGGGAATGCTCGTGTTTGGTTTGGGGAATGTTCGCGGTTGCTTCGAGAAACATTCGCGGTTGGTTCTCTTGACCTCTACATCTAGTTTGGCTGTACACAAATAATCAGTCTACAAACTACATCGTCTAAATTACTTATTGCTCAAAAACATTAGAATGAATAGAAAGTTATTATATTGTAACATTTATTGAAACAATCTCTATAATCTTTGTAAAAACATATTTAAACACATTACACAATTGTATTTAGGAAATATAATCATGAACTGTCAGGGTTCTGCCACATTCGGTCTAGTAATCTCTTGTTGTTGTGGCGGAGCTCTGACACTACCGTAATGTCTCGCGTTTGATTTGTGAGCGCACGGCTTCGAGGATTCGAGCCGCGTGCCCTTGTCTGTGTGACATCTTTTGTGCGAGTTATGATGTCTGGTCCCGATACTTTGGTCTGGTTCAGTTTTGGTTTTGTGTCAGGATTCGGGCATTCAAAACTCGTGTGTTAGTCCTTGTTGTGAGCGCCTGTGACAAGTGTTTTGCTCATTCTCACGCACTCTACGTTATGTGAGTGGGCGCGGTTTCAAGCTCTGCTCGTACCGCGCGCTCTCGTGTCCTTGTCCTGTGTTGTAAGCACGCGGTTCGTGTTTATGTCGGCCACGTGCTTTCTTGTTGTGTTTTTGTGATGCGTCTTTGTTTAATGTGAACACGCGGCAATTCGCATTGGCTGCGTGTTTGTCTCGTCAATGTGTAACCCTCCCACGTTGTTTCCCTGCTTTAGTTTGATTTGTTCCCAGCTGTGTCTCATTCAATTACGGTTCCTCATGTGTGTATTTAATCCATCCGTGTCTGTTGTCTTGTGCTGGTTTCTCGTCGATATATTGTTGTGTGTTCCTTGTCTCTGTCTCAAGTCAAGTTTTGCTAGTCTAGTCTAGTCTAGTCTAGTCTAGTCTAGTCTAGTCTAGTCTAGTCTAGTCTAGTCCAGTCCTGTCAAGTCCAGTCTAGCCTTGTTTTTCCCCCTCGGGGTGGTTTTGGTTGTGTTTTGTTTTCTGTTGTTAATAAATCTCCATGCTCTTGCATCTTTGGGTCCTCGCCTCATCTACCTCCACATACACCTGACATGAACAAAGTCAAAGTAGTGTACTGTCATTTCTTTCATATATAGGTACATAGCGAAATGAAACAATGTTTCTCCAGCACCAAGGTGCTATAGAACAAAAACCTCTATACATAAGTTCACAAAGTGCAAACAGACAGCACAGAACGTAACGCAGACGTATTACACAGAAGGAACAGAAAAAAACTATATACATAAAGTGCACAATTTAATTTTGTCACAGTTCGATGGTAACAGTCAAAAAGTAGTGCAGTTTGTATGAGTTATGATGCGTTTATGAAGGTGATCATATAAAGAACAGCTTGAGCCAGCTTGTGCTTGATCCACAATGTTTAGTGGAAATATTTGGCAGCATCACAGAAACTGAATACTTGGACTAAACAGCAAGGTATACAGCCATTAATAAGTGGAAAGAGATTTGTTTTAAAACATTCAAAGTTCTGTGAACACTCCATGTTTAAAACTCTTTTTAGGCACTTGGTAATAAGAATAATTACAGCATGTCCTCTTAAGTGTTAATCCAACAAATTACTAAACTTAAGTGTATTGCCTCTTTCGGCAAGATTTTGGTCTAACAGGCGAGGTCAGAGTTTCCTCCCAGTAGATACACATTTTAGGCTTGGGACTCTAAGACCCTAGTCATAATCCCCCAGTAGACCCACCTACTCAAGTGAATATAAAGTCCAGACAGAACAGCTCACAGGCATCAAACCTCAGTAAAGGAGCATCCAAACACATCACCACACACTGAGGCAACATGGACCCAAGAGCTTCCCTCTCCGTTTTGCTGTTGCTGTTTGGCATCTCACAGGCATCTCCTCTCATGGTAAGATCCTCTCTGGTCTCTCTCTTTAACTGATTAGTAGTCCTCAAAATTGTTGTTTTAAACTCAAGTTGTTTCTACCACCAGGAGGAGAGGTTAGAAGGCATGTTTGTATCAGAGCCTGAACCTGTGGACTTCACTACAAGAATTTTGGAGTCCAATAATGGTTAGGAGCCTTGTAGATTTCTATAAAGTTTGTAATAGGTTTCAGGAAATAGTGGTAAAATGTGGTCATGATGTATAAATATGTTGTTATTTCATCAGTATGTTTCTCTTGAAATACAGGGTCTTCTGAATTCTTGATTGAAGGAGATCTGGTGCTTCCCAAAACCAGGAATGCTCTCTCCTGCTTCAACAACTACTGTTTCTGGAAGAAAAACTATAACAACATAGTGGAAGTCCCTTACACACTGAGCAGGGAATACTGTATGAGAATCTGCTTCATTCATTTAAAATATCTATAATTCATATATCTGGATAACATTTTAAACCGTTGGCCCTTTTTTTTTTGCAGCCTATTTTGACAGATCAGTGATTGCGGGCGCCATGTCGACTTTCCACGCCAAAACCTGCATCCGCTTTGTGCCCAGATCGTCACAGACCGACTACATCAGTATTGAGAGCATCGATGGGTGAGAACAATTATTCAATTCCAACACGAAACATTTAACAGGCCTCAGTACAAAAAAGAATCAATATTTAACCTCTTTATTTCCTCGCTCCTCTCAGGTGCTACTCTTCTCTTGGTAGAACTGGCGGCAAACAGGTGGTCTCCCTCAAGAGGTACGGCTGTGTGTTCAGTGGCATTGTACAGCATGAGCTCAATCATGCCCTGGGCTTCTACCACGAGCACACCAGGAGCGATCGTGACCAATATGTCAAAATCAACTGGGAGAACATCTCTCCTGGTAAGGCCTTCAGCTTCCAGAAACAGGACACCGACAACCAGAACACGCCATACGACTACGGCTCTGTTATGCACTATGGAAAAACGTTCTTCTCCACTCAGCCCTGGCTGGAAACCATCACTCCCATTCCTGATGAGACTGTGGAAATAGGACAAAGACAGGGAATGTCCAACATCGACATCCTGAGGATCAACAAACTCTATGGATGCTGAAGATGAGGCATAATTGAAAACGCCAAATGTGATGTGTCTGTATATGACAGTGATGAGGGTCTTTGCTTGGTGATGCTCAACTTCTGAATTGTGTGATTGTGTTTGGAAAATAAAGCCAATCAAAGTATGAAACCACTTAAGTTTTTGATTGTGTGCTGTTTTATGTCTCATCACAAGTAATACAAGAAAGAGGTTTCTTCAGACTGATCAGGGCTCAAGAGAGTTTTCTGCTGGCCAGTCAAACACAGCAGAAAAATACATCTTTAGACATTTCTATGTGAGACAGCAAAAAGATAAAAAGTTATGAAATATTAAGTTTTCACAAACTTAAAGCCAGTGTGGGACAGTAAATATCCGATGTTAAATAATGAAACAACAACCCCCCCCCTCACCCACATAATTTACATATCTTCACTCAGCTGATAAGTGAAACAAAAATATAGGACAATATTAGAAATTCAGTTTTTCGTTGGAAAAAACCTGAATTTTTTTGTTAAAATTATTGTTTTTCTTACAATGAATAAAGGAAAAAATTGAAAGAAAGAAAAAATTAAGTTTTTGCAAGACCACAATTGTTCTGTTTGCTTCTGCTTATTTCTGGGGCAAAAATACATACAGTGTACAAATATGGTTCTTACAGTTTCCTTAATAGAAAAGAACATTAAGTGATACTTTAATTATAAAAATAGATCAAAAGCATAGTTTGGCCAAGAATAAAAATACCGTAATTTGTCACCATAATTTCACTCAAAGATGGTATGAGGTTTTTATCCACGAAACACAAGGATAAGAGGATGGTGATAGAGACTTTCAAGATCCAAAAACCTCATTGAGTAGTCGATTCTTGATTCCTGTGTTATTCAAAGCTCATTTGATTGCTTTGTGTGAAAAAATATATATTTCTGAGCCATGGCGATTTCACCCAAGTACCTCAATTATGATATTATTATGAGGCCAAAAGAGGGAACATTTTAGTTTATTCTCACTGTATATTAGTCATGCACTGGGTCCGGTGTGCGATGCGGAGAAGGAGACACGGAGATTCAACTGAAACAGACTTTATTCACTAAATTAGAACAAAACGGCTCTCTCACTTAGAGCAAACACAGAGAAACATGGAGGCGGCATCCACACACATGCAAGGTCAGATAACATAACATCTGACAAAGACAAGGGAACCCAGGAGGGTATAAATACACATGAGGCAAATAGGGAACAGCTGACAATACTGTAGGTAAGTGATTCAACAGATAGGAGCATGAAGGGCCTGGAAGATTCATAAAGGGACCTGTAGGGAAACAATTACAAGACAGGACCGTGACAATATTACTGTGTATGTAGAATTAAACATTAATTAGATAGGTCTCTATTCTAGGGAAGTCCTTTGTACAAATGACTGTAATTGAACTCTACCTCAAGAAACATAACTTTCAAAAGACTAAATGATCACAGTATTTGGTTTAGATCAAGTAAATCTAAAGTAGACACCCAGCCAACAAGTTTTGGTTCCCAGAACGTTCTGGAAACCAAACATTAGAATGTTTCCGGTAGGTTCGCCAGGAAAGTTTTCTTTACGTAAATAGAACGTTCTGGGAACATTCGCGTTTGGTTCGGGAAACGTTCGCGGTATGTTCCGGGAACGTTCACGTTTGGTTTGGGGAATGTTCGCGGTTGCTTCGGGGAACATTCGCGGTTGGTTCTCTTGACCTCTACATCTAGTTTGGCTGTACACAAATAATCAGTCTACAAACTACATCCTCTAAACTACTTATTGCTCAAAAACATTTGAATGAATAGAAAGTTATTATTTTGTAACATTTATTGAAACAATCTCTATAATCTTTGTAAAAATATATTTAAACACATTACACAAATGATGTTTTATTAACAAAGTTCGGGAGGAGCACGTTCAAAGGATTAACGCAAGCAACACGTCATCAGCAATTACACCTCATCCTTTCAGCAGGAGAGGAAGTACGTATATATATATAGACATGTTTGACTCACCTACAACTCTCTGACATTTTTCGGCATCCCTCCACCACCCCAACTCCTCACACTTAATTGTTCCTTCAAAGTCAGGATACGGGGGGAGTGCTCTAGGTTCGGGCTAAATACCGAGCTCAGAGCTCTCTCCTCGGACAGCACGCCAAATATGCTTATCATTTATTGCTCCTGAATCATTTGTAAGTGTGAACTCGTGACGCATTTGGTTCGGGGAATGCTCGTGTTTGGTTTGGGGAATGTTCGCGGTTGCTTCGAGAAACATTCGCGGTTGGTTCTCTTGACCTCTACATCTAGTTTGGCTGTACACAAATAATCAGTCTACAAACTACATCGTCTAAATTACTTATTGCTCAAAAACATTAGAATGAATAGAAAGTTATTATATTGTAACATTTATTGAAACAATCTCTATAATCTTTGTAAAAACATATTTAAACACATTACACAATTGTATTTAGGAAATATAATCATGAACTGTCAGGGTTCTGCCACATTCGGTCTAGTAATCTCTTGTTGTTGTGGCGGAGCTCTGACACTACCGTAATGTCTCGCGTTTGATTTGTGAGCGCACGGCTTCGAGGATTCGAGCCGCGTGCCCTTGTCTGTGTGACATCTTTTGTGCGAGTTATGATGTCTGGTCACGATACTTTGGTCTGGTTCAGTTTTGGTTTTGTGTCAGGATTCGGGCATTCAAAACTCGTGTGTTAGTCCTTGTTGTGAGCGCCTGTGACAAGTGTTTTGCTCATTCTCACGCACTCTACGTTATGTGAGTGGGCGCGGTTTCAAGCTCTGCTCGTACCGCGCGCTCTCGTGTCCTTGTCCTGTGTTGTAAGCACGCGGTTCGTGTTTATGTCGGCCACGTGCTTTCTTGTTGTGTTTTTGTGATGCGTCTTTGTTTAATGTGAACACGCGGCAATTCGCATTGGCTGCGTGTTTGTCTCGTCAATGTGTAACCCTCCCACGTTGTTTCCCTGCTTTAGTTTGATTTGTTCCCAGCTGTGTCTCATTCAATTACGGTTCCTCATGTGTGTATTTAATCCATCCGTGTCTGTTGTCTTGTGCTGGTTTCTCGTCGATATATTGTTGTGTGTTCCTTGTCTCTGTCTCAAGTCAAGTTTTGCTAGTCTAGTCTAGTCTAGTCTAGTCTAGTCCAGTCCTGTCAAGTCCAGTCTAGCCTTGTTTTTCCCCCTCGGGGTGGTTTTGGTTGTGTTTTGTTTTCTGTTGTTAATAAATCTCCATGCTCTTGCATCTTTGGGTCCTCGCCTCATCTACCTCCACATACACCTGACATGAACAAAGTCAAAGTAAAGTGTACTGTCATTTCTTTCATATATAGGTACATAGCGAAATGAAACAATGTTTCTCCAGCACCAAGGTGCTATAGAACAAAAACCTCTATACATAAATTCACAAAGTGCAAACAGACAGCACAGAACGTAACGCAGACGTATTACACAGAAGGAACAGAAAAAAACTATATACATAAAGTGCACAATTTAATTTTGTCACAGTTCGATGGTAACAGTCAAAAAGTAGTGCAGTTTGTATGAGTTATGATGCGTTTATGAAGGTGATCATATAAAGAACAGCTTGAGCCAGCTTGTGCTTGATCCACAATGTTTAGTGGAAATATTTGGCAGCATCACAGAAACTGAATACTTGGACTAAACAGCAAGGTATACAGCCATTAATAAGTGGAAAGAGATTTGTTTTAAAACATTCAAAGTTCTGTGAACACTCCATGTTTAAAACTCTTTTTAGGCACTTGGTAATAAGAATAATTACAGCATGTCCTCTTAAGTGTTAATCCAACAAATTACTAAACTTAAGTGTATTGCCTCTTTCGGCAAGATTTTGGTCTAACAGGCGAGGTCAGAGTTTCCTCCCAGTAGATACACATTTTAGGCTTGGGACTCTAAGACCCTAGTCATAATCCCCCAGTAGACCCACCTACTCAAGTGAATATAAAGTCCAGACAGAACAGCTCACAGGCATCAAACCTCAGTAAAGGAGCATCCAAACACATCACCACACACTGAGGCAACATGGACCCAAGAGTTTCCCTCTCCGTTTTGCTGTTGCTGTTTGGCATCTCACAGGCATCTCCTCTCATGGTAAGATCCTCTCTGGTCTCTCTCTTTAACTGATTAGTAGTCCTCAAAATTGTTGTTTTAAACTCAAGTTGTTTCTACCACCAGGAGGAGAGGTTAGAAGGCATGTTTGTATCAGAGCCTGAACCTGTGGACTTCACTACAAGAATTTTGGAGTCCAATAATGGTTAGGAGCCTTGTAGATTTCTATAAAGTTTGTAATAGGTTTCAGGAAATAGTGGTAAAATGTGGTCATGATGTATAAATATGTTGTTATTTCATCAGTATGTTTCTCTTGAAATACAGGGTCTTCTGAATTCTTGATTGAAGGAGATCTGGTGCTTCCCAAAACCAGGAATGCTCTCTCCTGCTTCAACAACTACTGTTTCTGGAAGAAAAACTATAACAACATAGTGGAAGTCCCTTACACACTGAGCAGGGAATACTGTATGAGAATCTGCTTCATTCATTTAAAATATCTATAATTCATATTTCTGGATAACATTTTAAACCGTTGGCCCTTTTTTTTTGCAGCCTATTTTGACAGATCAGTGATTGCGGGCGCCATGTCGACTTTCCACGCCAAAACCTGCATCCGCTTTGTGCCCAGATCGTCACAGACCGACTACATCAGTATTGAGAGCATCGATGGGTGAGAACAATTATTCAATTCCAACACGAAACATTTAACAGGCCTCAGTACAAAAAAGAATCAATATTTAACCTCTTTATTTCCTCGCTCCTCTCAGGTGCTACTCTTCTCTTGGTAGAACTGGCGGCAAACAGGTGGTCTCCCTCAAGAGGTACGGCTGTGTGTTCAGTGGCATTGTACAGCATGAGCTCAATCATGCCCTGGGCTTCTACCACGAGCACACCAGGAGCGATCGTGACCAATATGTCAAAATCAACTGGGAGAACATCTCTCCTGGTAAGGCCTTCAGCTTCCAGAAACAGGACACCGACAACCAGAACACGCCATACGACTACGGCTCTGTTATGCACTATGGAAAAACGTTCTTCTCCACTCAGCCCTGGCTGGAAACCATCACTCCCATTCCTGATGAGACTGTGGAAATAGGACAAAGACAGGGAATGTCCAACATCGACATCCTGAGGATCAACAAACTCTATGGATGCTGAAGATGAGGCATAATTGAAAACGCCAAATGTGATGTGTCTGTATATGACAGTGATGAGGGTCTTTGCTTGGTGATGCTCAACTAATGAATTGTGTGATTGTGTTTGGAAAATAAAGCCAATCAAAGTATGAAACCACTTAAGTTTTTGATTGTGTGCTGTTTTATGTCTCATCACAAGTAATACAAGAAAGAGGTTTCTTCAGACTGATCAGGGCTCAAGAGAGTTTTCTGCTGGCCAGTCAAACACAGCAGAAAAATACATCTTTAGACATTTCTATGTGAGACAGCAAAAAGATAAAAAGTTATGAAATATTAAGTTTTCACAAACTTAAAGCCAGTGTGGGACAGTAAATATCCGATGTTAAATAATGAAACAACAACCCCCCCCTCACCTGTCACAGACTCAGCCACGCCCCCTGCACCAGACTCCCAAGCTCCACCCACTCGTTCCCAATCCCCGGAATACTGAGCACCTGCACCTGTTCCCCATCACTGGAATCCTATATCACCTGTCTTCACCATGCACTCATTGTCTGATCTCATTTCATGTTACTCAGACTGCTTCGCTACCCTTCTATGTTACCGCTCGAGTTTGCCGTGGAATACTCCCAAGGATCTCTACTCTCTAGGATATTCTCAGTGCTCATCTCTCCAAGCTAAGAGACTTTGATATTCACTGCTTTGTGTCTGATTTCAATAAACCAGTATCGCATACTAACCTCTGTGTCTTCAGTACACCATGACAGAAGATCAGACCAACCGTCAGGCCGAAGCAGTGGCTCAGGATCCCCCATCGCCAGCCCCGCGTCCACTCAACGAAATCACTCAAGCCTTCCTCCACGCCCTGCAGCTAGGATCTTCCTCGTTGACTGCCTCAGCCAGTCCCGTGGCCCGACCAGCGCCCTATGCCGGTGAGGCGGCGGAATGCAATGGGTTTCTTTTGCAATGTTCACTCTATTTTGAGATGCAGGCTCATCAGTTCCCCACCGATCGCTCCAAGATCGCCTTCATCGTCACTCATCTCACTGGACGAGCGCTCCAATGGGCCAGAGCCCTTATGGAGTCCGGTGGATCGGTCACCCAGTCTATCGACGCTTTCACTCGCCATTTCCGAGAGGTCTTCACCCAATCCTCTGGAGCCACCACAACCCATGATCAACTGCTTAAACTTCGTCAAGGTACCCAATCTCTTCATGATTACAACATCCAATTTCGCACTCTTGCTGCTGCCAGTGGTTGGAATGAGCCTGCTTTACTCGCTGTGTACCGCGCTGGATTAAACCCACAACTTCAACTCTCTCTTGCTATCTACGATAACCACTCTGGACTCGAAACCTTCATGAATCAGGCCACCTTAATATCTCAAAATCTCTCTGCCAATACTAACCCCGTCCGTCCATTGCATTCCCCGTCTCCACCGTGGGAGCCAACCCCTCCAGCACCAGAACCCATGCAACTGGACCATCACTGTTTATCGACCACGGAAAGAGAACGACGTATGCGTCAGCACCTTTGCCTTTACTGCGGAGGGTCGGGTCATTACCGAACCAACTGCCCTATTCGACCCCCACAGCCCGCGGTGAGTACTATCCACACTGACCCTATAACACTTAACCTTCCAGAAACCCATCTGATATTAACCTCCCCCTCTGGTTCTGTTCCAGCGAAAGCCCTTGTAGATTCCGGATCTGCGGGAAATTTCATTTCTGCTGAAACCCTGGTTAAATTACATGTCAAGACCTCACCTCTATCAAACCCGTACCAAGCACATTCTATTTTGGGTAAACCGCTGGGCAGGAGGTGCATCCGCTACGTCACCGATCCCATCACTGTACAGATAGGCTGTCTTCATCAGGAACAACTTTCCCTACTGGTGCTGGAGGGTTCCACCGTCGATGTAGTCCTGGGACGCCCGTGGCTGGCCGCCCACTCACCTTCCGTTAACTGGTCCACCGGGGAGGTCATGCGTTGGAGCGACACCTGCAAACAACACTGTTTGAACCCCATCACGAGAATCAAGTCACCACTACCGCAACTCACTTCTCTGCCCATGGCTACTGCATCCCTGGACGAACCCGGGCCCGCTCCAACGCCGACCATCCCTGATGAGTATCGGGCGTTCCAGGACGTGTTCAGCAAACAACGGGCTGCTGAACTCCCACCACATCGGCCATGGGACTGTGCTATAGACCTGCTGCCTGGGACAACGCTCCCCAAGGGTCGTATTTACCCACTGTCCATCCCGGAACAGCAGGCCATGGAGGAGTACATCAGGGAGGCACTCAATCAAGGATTCATCCAAGCATCCAATTCCCCTGCCGCTTCCAGCTTTTTCTTCGTGGGCAAAAAGGATGGGGGCTTGAGGCCGTGCATCGACTACCGGAAACTCAACGAGCAAACTATTAAAATCAGGTACCCACTTCCCCTGGTTCCCGCCGCTCTGGAGCAGCTGCGGGGAGCTCGCTGGTTTACCAAGTTGGACCTGCGCAGCGCCTACAATCTTATCAGAATCCGAGAGGGGGATGAGTGGAAAACGGCTTTCATAACCCCCGCAGGACACTACGAGTACAAAGTCATGCCCTTTGGACTGTCTAATGCCCCCGCAATATTTCAAGGGTTCATGAATGAAATCTTCAGAGACTTCCTCAATAAATTTCTCATCATCTACATAGACGACATCCTGATTTATTCCCACAACCTGTCGGAACACTACCATCACGTTGCGCAGGTCCTCCAACGACTCAGAGAGAACCACCTGTTTCTGAAGCTCGAAAAGTGCGAGTTCCACCGCAGCTCTACCCATTTCCTCGGATACATCGTGGACCAGAGCGGCGTCAAGATGGACCAGGGGAAGGTTCGAGCAGTGCGGAGTTGGCCCCAGCCCAAAACTGTAAAAGACCTTCAGCGCTTTTTGGGCTTCGCAAACTTCTATCGCCGGTTCATTCATCTGTTCAGTACCATCGCTGCACCCCTCTCCGCACTACTTCGAGGAGGCCCCAAGTCCCTGTCCTGGACCCCAGAAGCCCAACAAGCATTTCTTCATCTCAAGGAAGCCTTCAGCACGGCTCCCGCCCTTGTTCATCCCGATCCCCAGACCCCCTTTGTCGTGGAAGTGGACGCCTCCAGTGTGGGGGTAGGAGCCGTGCTGTCCCAACGGCAGGGGAATCCTCCACAACTCCATCCATGTGCCTACTTCTCCAAGAAGCTATCCCCGGCGGAACGCAACTACGACATCGGGAATCGTGAGTTGCTTGCCATCAAACTGGCTTTGGATGAATGGCGGCATTGGCTGGAGGGAGCTAGACACCCATTCCAAGTCATCACTGATCACCGCAACTTAGAGTACTTGAGAGAAGCCAAGAGACTCAACCCTCGTCAGGCCAGATGGGCCCTGTTTTTTACCAGGTTTAACTTCACTGTGACCTACCGCCCGGGAAATAAGAACATCAAAGCAGACGCACTGTCTCGCCAGTTTCTCCCAGATCAAGCTGCAGCACAAACAGAACCCATACTCCCTCCGGCCGTTATCATCAGCCCCATCCAGTGGGCCTTGGATCAGCGCATTGCCGAAGCAACTCACGATGACCCAGTTCCGCCGGGGTGTCCTGAGGGACGGTCTTATGTCCCAGCTAGTCTCCGGCCGTCCCTCATGGATCAAGCTCATTCATCTCCGGGCTCTGGACACCCAGGCAGCCAGCGAACCCTCTCGCTCTTACAAGGACGTTATTGGTGGCCCAGTATGGCTCGTGACATCTCCCGCTTCGTTCAAGGATGCTCAGTCTGTGCCACCACAAACACTCCCCGTCACCTACCTGAAGGCAAGCTGGTCCCGTTACCCCTTCCTCGCCGTCCCTGGTCTCATCTGGGCGTTGATTTCCTCTCCGACCTCCCCCCATCCGATGGACACACATGTATCCTTGTGGCAGTGGATCGATTCTCCAAAGGATGTAAACTCATACCCCTGCCAGGACTACCCACCGCCATGGAAACAGCTGAGGCACTCTTCCACCACGTCTTTCGGCATTTCGGTATCCCCGAGGACATAGTCTCTGATAGGGGCCCACAGTTCATCTCACGGGTTTGGATGGCATTCTTTTCACTTCTGGGAGTCACCGTCAGTCTCACATCCGGATATCACCCCCAATCTAACGGCCAGACTGAGCGAAAGATTCAGGAAATTGGGAGATACCTCCGAGCCTACTGTGGTCGCCGCCAAGACAGCTGGAACCGGTTCCTTCCGTGGGCTGAGTACGCACAAAACTCACTTCGTCAAGAATCCACTCACCTCACCCCGTTTCAATGTGTTCTAGGTTTCCAACCCCCATTGTTCCCCTGGTCTGGAGAGCCCACGGACGTTCCAACTGTCCACCATTGGTTTCAGGAGAGCGAGAGGGTGTGGGACTCAGCACACGTCCATCTGCAACGGGCAGTCCGTAGGCAGAAGACTCAAGCTGACCGTCGGCGAGGGCCAACCCCCCAGTATCAACCCGGCCAGCTGGTATGGCTCTCAACCCGGGATATTCGCCTACGGCTGCCCAGCCGCAAGCTGAGTCCCCGCTATATAGGTCCATTTAAAATTCTGAGGCAGATCAACGAGGTCACCTACAGGTTACAATTACCGGCACAGTACCGCATTGCACCCTCTTTTCACGTTTCCCTCCTCAAACCATACACTGACCCTGTTCTCCCTTCCTCCACAGAGTCTGGTGCAGATGCGACACCTCCCCCTCCAGTAGACCCAGAGGATCAAAACATCTTTCAAGTCACCTCCATCATCGACTCCCGACGGCGAGGCGGCGTTCTGCAATATCTCGTGGACTGGGAGGGATTCGGCCCCGAGGAACGTTCTTGGGTAGTGCGGGATGACATTCTGGACCCCTCTCTTCTGGCCGACTTCCACGCCGCACACCCGGACCGTCCAGCACCTCGGGGCCGAGGCCGGCCTCGCCGTCGTCCGCCGCGGTCCTCAGGAGCTGCCCGTGAGGGGGGGGGGGGGTACTGTCACAGACTCAGCCACGCCCCCTGCACCAGACTCCCAAGCTCCACCCACTCGTTCCCAATCCCCGGAATACTGAGCACCTGCACCTGTTCCCCATCACTGGAATCCTATATCACCTGTCTTCACCATGCACTCATTGTCTGATCTCATTTCATGTTACTCAGACTGCTTCGCTACCCTTCTCTGTTACCGCTCGAGTTTGCCGTGGAATACTCCCAAGGATCTCTACTCTCTAGGATATTCTCAGTGCTCATCTCTCCAAGCTAAGAGACTTTGATATTCACTGCTTTGTGTCTGATTTCAATAAACCAGTATCGCATACTAACCTCTGTGTCTTCAGTACACCATGACATCACCCACATAATTTACATATCTTCACTCAGCTGATAAGTGAAACAAAAATATAGGACAATATTAGAAATTCAGTTTTTCGTTGGAAAAAACCTGAATTTTTTTGTTAAAATTATTGTTTTTCTTACAATGAATAAAGGAAAAAATTGAAAGAAAGAAAAAATTAAGTTTTTGCAAGACCACAATTGTTCTGTTTGCTTCTGCTTATTTCTGGGGCAAAAATACATACAGTGTACAAATATGGTTCTTACAGTTTCCTTAATAGAAAAGAACATTAAGTGATACTTTAATTATAAAAATAGATCAAAAGCATAGTTTGGCCAAGAATAAAAATACCGTAATTTGTCACCATAATTTCACTCAAAGATGGTATGAGGTTTTTATCCAAGAAACACAAGGATAAGAGGATGGTGATAGAGACTTTCAAGATCCAAAAACCTCATTGAGTAGTCGATTCTTGATTCCTGTGTTATTCAAAGCTCATTTGATTGCTTTGTGTGAAAAAATATATATTTCTGAGCCATGGCGATTTCACCCAAGTACCTCAATTATGATATTATTATGAGGCCAAAAGAGGGAACATTTTAGTTTATTCTCACTGTATATTAGTCATGCACTGGGTCCGGTGTGCGATGCGGAGAAGGAGACACGGAGATTCAACTGAAACAGACTTTATTCACTAAATTAGAACAAAACGGCTCTCTCACTTAGAGCAAACACAGAGAAACATGGAGGCGGCATCCACACACATGCAAGGTCAGATAACATAACATCTGACAAAGACAAGGGAACCCAGGAGGGTATAAATACACATGAGGCAAATAGGGAACAGCTGACAATACTGTAGGTAAGTGATTCAACAGATAGGAGCATGAAGGGCCTGGAAGATTCATAAAGGGACCTGTAGGGGAACAATTACAAGACAGGACCGTGACAATATTACTGTGTATGTAGAATTAAACATTAATTAGATAGGTCTCTATTCTAGGGAAGTCCTTTGTACAAATGACTGTAATTGAACTCTACCTCAAGAAACATAACTTTCAAAAGACTAAATGATCACAGTATTTGGTTTAGATCAAGTAAATCTAAAGTAGACACCCAGCCAACAAGTTTTGGTTCCCAGAACGTTCTGGAAACCAAACATTAGAATGTTTCCGGTAGGTTCGCCAGCAAAGTTTTCTTTACGTAAATAGAACGTTCTGGGAACATTCGCGTTTGGTTCGGGAAACGTTCGCGGTATGTTCCGGGAACGTTCACGTTTGGTTTGGGGAATGTTCGCGGTTGCTTCGGGGAACATTCGCGGTTGGTTCTCTTGACCTCTACATCTAGTTTGGCTGTACACAAATAATCAGTCTACAAACTACATCCTCTAAACTACTTATTGCTCAAAAACATTTGAATGAATAGAAAGTTATTATTTTGTAACATTTATTGAAACAATCTCTATAATCTTTGTAAAAACATATTTAAACACATTACACAAATGATGTTTTATTAACAAAGTTCGGGAGGAGCACGTTCAAAGGATTAACGCAAGCAACACGTCATCAGCAATTACACCTCATCCTATCAGCAGGAGAGGAAGTACGTATATATATATAGACATGTTTGACTCACCTACAACTCTCTGACATTTTTCGGCATCCCTCCACCACCCCAACTCCTCACACTTAATTGTTCCTTCAAAGTCAGGATACGCGGGGAGTGCTCTAGGTTCGGGCTAAATACCGAGCTCAGAGCTCTCTCCTCGGACAGCACGCCAAATATGCTTATCATTTATTGCTCCTGAATCATTTGTAAGTGTGAACTCGTGAATTGTATTTAGGAAATGTAATCATGAACTGTCAGGGTTCTGCCACATTCGGTCTAGTAATCTCTTGTTGTTGTGGCGGAGCTCTGACACTACCGTAATGTCTCGCGTTTGATTTGTGAGCGCACGGCTTCGAGGATTCGAGCCGCGTGCCCATGTCTGTGTGACGTCTTTTGTGCGAGTTATGATGTCTGGTCCCGATACTTTGGTCTGGTTCAGTTTTGGTTTTGTGTCAGGATTCGGGCATTCAAAACTCGTGTGTTAGTCCTTGTTGTGAGCGCCTGTGACAAGTGTTTTGCTCATTCTCACGCACTCTACGTTATGTGAGTGGGCGCGGTTTCAAGCTCTGCTCGTACCGCGCGCTCTCGTGTCCTTGTCCTGTGTTGTAAGCACGCGGTTCGTGTTTATGTCGGCCACGTGCTTTCTTGTTGTGTTTTTGTGATGCGTCTTTGTTTAATGTGAACACGCGGCAATTCGCATTGGCTGCGTGTTTGTCTCGTCAATGTGTAACCCTCCCACGTTGTTTCCCTGCTTTAGTTTGATTTGTTCCCAGCTGTGTCTTATTCAATTACGGTTCCTCATGTGTGTATTTAATCCATCCGTGTCTGTTGTCTTGTGCTGGTTTCTCGTCGATATATTGTTGTGTGTTCCTTGTCTCTGTCTCAAGTCAAGTTTTGCTAGCCTAGTCTAGTCTAGTCTAGTCCAGTCCTGTCAAGTCCAGTCTAGCCTTGTTTTTCCCCCTCGGGGTGGTTTTGGTTGTGTTTTGTTTTCTGTTGTTAATAAATCTCCATGCTCTTGCATCTTTGGGTCCTCGCCTCATCTACCTCCACATACACCTGACATGAACAAAGTCAAAGTAAAGTGTATTGTCATTTCTTTCATATATAGGTGCATAGCGAAATGAAACAATGTTTCTCCAGCACCAAGGTGCTATAGAACAAAAACCTCTATACATAAGTTCACAAAGTGCAAACAGACACAGTTCGATGGTAACAGTCAAAAAGTAGTGCAGTTTGTATGAGTTATGATGCGTTTATGAAGGTGATCATATAAAGAACAGCTTGAGCCAGCTTGTGCTTGATCCACAATGTTTAGTGGAAATATTTGGCAGCATCACAGAAACTGAATACTTGGACTAAACAGCAAGGTACACAGCCATTAATAAGTGGAAAGAGATTTGTTTTAAAACATTCAAAGTTCTGTGAACACTCCATGTTTAAAACTCTTTTTAGGCACTTGGTAATAAGAATAATTGAAGCATGTCCTCTTAAGTGTTAATCCAACAAATTACTAAACTTAAGTGTATTGCCTCTTTCGGCAAGATTTTGGTCTAACAGGCGAGGTCAGAGTTTCCTCCCAGTAGATACACATTTTAGGCTTGGGACTCTAAGACCCTAGTCATAATCCCCCAGTAGACCCACCTACTCAAGTGAATATAACGTCCAGACAGAACAGCTCACAGGCATCAAACCTCAGTAAAGGAGCATCCAAACACATCACCACACACTGAGGCAACATGGACCCAAGAGCTTCCCTCTCCGTTTTGCTGTTGCTGTTTGGCATCTCACAGGCATCTCCTCTCATGGTAAGATCCTCTCTGGTCTCTCTCTTTAACTGATTAGTAGTCCTCAAAATTGTTGTTTTAAACTCAAGTTGTTTCTACCACCAGGAGGAGAGGTTAGAAGGCATGTTTGTATCAGAGCCTGAACCTGTGGACTTCACTACAAGAATTTTGGAGTCCAATAATGGTTAGGAGCCTTGTAGATTTCTATAAAGTTTGTAATAGGTTTCAGGAAATAGTGGTAAAATGTGGTCATGATGTATAAATATGTTGTTATTTCATCAGTATGTTTCTCTTGAAATACAGGGTCTTCTGAATTCTTGATTGAAGGAGATCTGCTGCTTCCCAAAACCAGGAATGCTCTCTCCTGCTTCAACAACTACTGTTTCTGGAAGAAAAACTATAACAACATAGTGGAAGTCCCTTACACACTGAGCAGGGAATACTGTATGATAATCTGCTTCATTCATTTAAAATATCTATAATTCATATATCTGGATAACATTTTAAACCGTTGGCCCTTTTATTTTTGCAGCCTATTCTGACAGATCAGTGATTGCGGGCGCCATGTCGACTTTCCACGCCAAAACCTGCATCCGCTTTGTGCCCAGATCGTCACAGACCGACTACATCAGTATTGAGAGCATCGATGGGTGAGAACAATTATTCAATTCCAACACGAAACATTTAACAGGCCTCAGTACAAAAAAAAAATCAATATTTAACCTCTTTATTTCCTCGCTCCTCTCAGGTGCTACTCTTCTCTTGGTAGAACTGGTGGCAAACAGGTGGTCTCCCTCAAGAGGTACGGCTGTGTGTTCAGTGGCATTGTACAGCATGAGCTCAATCATGCCCTGGGCTTCTACCACGAGCACACCAGGAGCGATCGTGACCAATATGTCAAAATCAACTGGGAGAACATCTCTCCTGGTATGGCCTTCAGCTTCCAGAAACAGGACACCGACAACCAGAACACGCCATACGACTACGGCTCTGTTATGCACTATGGAAAAACGTTCTTCTCCACTCAGCCCTGGCTGGAAACCATCACTCCCATTCCTGATGAGACTGTGGAAATAGGACAAAGACAGGGAATGTCCAACATCGACATCCTGAGGATCAACAAACTCTTGTCAGTAAGCAAGAGTCACAGGATTCATAAGCAAATGTTGGTTTATTGATGGAATGAATAGTGAGAACAATGTCCAGAAGCAGGCGGCGCAGGGACACAATGGGCAGGTGACAGATGGTGCAGTGCAGTGTAGTCCAAAGGTGCGAAGCGTGGAGAGTGGACACGGAACAGCAGACCGGAACACGCTGACAGAGACGGGGATGATGACGATGACGTTGACACTGACACGGAACACCGGAAGACGCTGACACAGAGGATGAGACGCTGGAGCAGTGGAACACAGGAACGGTCGGCGTGGAACATGGAAGACAACGACTCGACAACAAGGGAGTGGTGAGCGGGCACTAAGTAGGCACAAGGAGATAGGGATCAGGTGTGTGATGATGAGTGATGGCGGCAGTGATCAGTAACCACGCCTCCCACATTCACCACGCATGCATACACAGGCAGTAATAGGAGACAATGAATCTGCGAACCGTGACAGTACCCCCCCCCTTAGGAGCGTCTCTCGACGCTCCCAGGGGCACTTACCTGTCGATTGTAGTCATCAATAAGGGAGTGATCCAATATGTCTCTAGCAGGTACACAACTTCTCTCCTCCGGGCCGTAACCTTCCCAGTCCACCAAGTACTGGAATCCGCGTCCCCTCCGTCTCGAATCCAGAATACGGTTTACCGAATAGGTAGGTTCCCCATCTACGAGACGCGGCGGTGGGGGAACCGGGGTGGGCGGATTAATGCGAGAACGAAAAACAGGTTTTATTTTGGAAACATGAAAGGCGGCATGAATCCTCCCGTACGCTGGAGGCAATTTGAGGCGGACTGTCACCGGGCTAATGATCTTGGTGACAGGGAACGGGCCAATAAATTTGGGGGCAAGTTTATTACATACGGAGCGGAGAGGAATGTCCTTGGAAGAAAGCCACACTTTTTGACCCACGACGTAGACGGGAGGCTTCGACCGGTGGCGATCGGCCTGGGCCTTGGTGCGCGCTCCCACCTGCAGTAGAGTCTCGCGGGCTCTACTCCAAGTGCGATGACACCTCTGGATGAAGGCGTGGGCGGAGGGGACCGCGACTTCGGATTCCAGACTGGGAAAGATAGGTGGCTGGTACCCTAGACTACACTCAAATGGCGACAGGCCCGTGGATGACACTGGTAACGAGTTATGTGCGTACTCAACCCACGGGAGCTGTTGACTCCAGGAAGCGGGATTCTGTGACACCGTACACCGCAAGCACCTCTCGAGGTCTTGATTGGCTCGTTCGGTCTGGCCGTTGCTCTGGGGATGGAAACCCGAAGACAGACTAACGCTCACTCCCAGTTATCTACAAAACTCTCTCCAGAATTTGGATATAAATTGGGGCCCTCTGTCAGAGACCACGTCTGTCGGGAGGCCATGAATGCGAAAGACATGTTCAATGACAGACGCCGCTGTCTCCTTAGCAGAAGGTAATTTGGGTAAGGGTATGAAATGAGCTGCCTTCGAGAACCGGTCCACTACGGTCAAAACAACCGTGTTCCCCTGGGAGGGTGGGAGGGCGGTGACAAAATCTAGAGCGATATGGGACCAGGGTCTCGAAGGCACCGACAACGGCTGGAGCAACCCATCTGGAGAGCGATTGGAAGTCTTACCCTGGGCACAGTCGGAACAAGCCAACACAAAATCCCGGACGTCGCGGGCCATCCTTGGCCACCAGAATCGCTGTTTGACTAAAAAGTTAGTGCGAGTGACCCCTGGGTGACAGGCTATTTTGGAACAGTGACCCCATCGGATGACCTCGGATCTGACTTCCTCCGGCACAAATAATCGACCTGGTGGACCCCCGGGCGGAGGCGTTACCCCTTCTAAGGCCGATTTGACCTTCGCTTCGACCTCCCATACAAGTGTGGAGACAATGAGTCTCTCGGGAAAAATGCACTCGGGAGTGGACGGGCGGTCGGATCGATCAAAAACACGCGATAAAGCATCGGGTTTGATGTTCTTAGAACCCGGGCGGTAAGATAGCAAAAAGTCAAAACGTCCGAAAAAAAGGGCCCACCGAGCCTGCCTGGAGTTTAGTCTTTTGGCTGTTCTGATGTATTCTAAATTCTTGTGATCAGTCAAAACTAGAAAGGGCACCCCTGACCCCTCTAACCAATGACGCCACTCTTCCAAGGCTAGTTTGACTGCCAACAACTCCCGGTTACCAATGTCATAATTTCGTTCCGCTGGGGACAAACGATGGGAAAAAAACGCGCAAGGGTGCATCTTATCGTCTGAGGGAGAGCGCTGGGAGAGAACCGCACCTACCCCCACCTCTGATGCGTCGACCTCCACCACGAACTGACGTGTGGGATCAGGGGCGATCAGGATGGGAGCCGAAACGAAGCGGCTCTTGAGTTTGGAAAACGCCGCTTCGGCGGCGTCGCACCACCTGAACGTCGTTCTGGGAGAGGTCAAGGCTGTCAGAGGAGCGGCTAGTTGGCTGAAGTTGCGAATGAAACGTCGATAGAAGTTGGCGAACCCCAGGAACCTCAACAGGGCCTTGCGAGAGTCCGGGGTTGGCCACTCTATCACAGCCTTAACCTTGTCGGGATCCATGCACACTCCCTCCGACGAGATGATGTAACCTAGGAAAGGAACAGACTGTGCATGAAAAACGCATTTCTCCGCCTTGACAAAAAGCCCATTCAGAAGTAACCGTTGGAGCACTCGCCGGACGTGTTGAACGTGTTCCTGGAGAGACGAGGAAAATATCAGTATGTCATCCAGGTAAACATACGTGAACTGATCAATCATGTCTCTCAACACGTCATTGACGAGTGCTTGGAAGACAGCTGGGGAGTTGGACAGCCCAAAAGGCATGACCAAGTATTCAAAATGGCCCCTAGGGGTATTAAATGCTGTCTTCCATTCATCCCCCTCTCTTATGCGAACCAAATGATAAGCGTTCCTTAAATCCAGTTTTGTGAAGATGGATGCTCCCTGCAACCTCTCGAAGGCAGAAGACATCAACGGTAAAGGATAGGTATTCTTCACCGTGATGTTGTTCAGGCCCCGGTAGTCAATGCAAGGTCGCAGGGATCCATCCTTCTTCCCCACAAAAAAGAATCCCGCCCCCGCTGGAGAAGAAGAGGGGCGGATGAACCCGGTAGCCAAAGAATCAGAAATATATTTCTCCATGGCCTCCCTTTCAGGAACAGAAAGCGAGTATAACTTGCCCTTGGGCGGAGACATACCTGGCAGGATATCTATTGCACAGTCATAGGGACGGTGTGGAGGAAGAGAAGCAGCCCGAGACTTACTGAACACTTCCTTCAGGTCGAGGTACTCAGGGGGCACGTTAGACAGATTCGTCGACTCCTCCTGCAACACAGAACGAGACACAGACGTACATGCAGACACAAGACAAGAGGCATGGCACTGATCACTCCAACTCATGATGTTATTGTGTCCCCAGTCAACCCTGGGATTGTGCTTGCTTAGCCAGGGATGACCGAGGACGATGGGAACCAGGGGGGAGTCAGTGATGAAAAAGTCAATAGTCTCAGTGTGGTTACCGGCGGTGGTGAGTCTGAGGGGAGTGGTCTTGAGTGAAATGTCCGGTAGGCTTTGTCCGCCCAAGGCGTTGACGGCAATGGGGTGTGTGAGGTGCTCAGTGGGGATCTTGAGTTTTAGTGCCGTAGAGAAATCCAT
This sequence comes from Rhodeus uyekii, assembly GCA_037043235.1. Taxonomy (NCBI): domain Eukaryota; kingdom Metazoa; phylum Chordata; class Actinopteri; order Cypriniformes; family Acheilognathidae; genus Rhodeus; species Rhodeus uyekii. Next base: position 2,522,685 of record JAWRVZ010000060.1, read on the forward strand.
AAAGTTGCCCTCAGCCCCGGAATCCAGAAGTGCCTGACAGTGATGAGAAGTGTTGGCCCATTGTAGTCTTACCGGGAGGAGAGTCGATGAGGGAGTCCGATTGACCTTGACCGCGCCCGTCAGTAGCCCCCTCCTTACTGGCGGGCGCGGGCTTTTACCGGGCACTGGTTGATGAAGTGCCCCTCCCCGGCACAGTAGATGCAGAGCCCCAGGGCTCTGCGACGTTCTCTCTCCTCCCGGGAAAGCCGAGCTCGCCCAACCTGCATGGGTTCATGAGTGGGGATGGGACTGACCGTGCCGGGATGGACTACGGAGGATGTCATCGGGGACCCTGGACCTACGGCTGGAGTGGGCCGGAACTTGATGCGTTCCAGTCGGGCGTCCACTCGCAGCGCCAGCTCGATGAGTCCGTTGAGTCGTGGAGGTAGGTCCAGGGCGTAGATCTCGCGTTGGACACGGTCAGCCAACCCATGCAGGAACCTGTCCCACTGCGCCTCCTCGTTCCACTTGCAGTCGGCCGCGAGCGTGCGAAACTCTATGGAATACTCGGAGACTGACCTGTCGCCTTGTTGGAGGTCTGCGAGTCTCCGAGCTGCCTCGCGGCCGACCGCAGACCGATCGAACACTCTTTTCATCTCCTCGGAGAAGGCCTGGAACGAGGAGCAGCATGGTTCTTGATTCTCCCACACCGCCGTTCCCCATTTAGCTGCCCGTCCCGAGAGCTGTGAGATGACGAGCGCTACCTTTGCCTGCTCAGTAGCGTATGTCTGAGGTTGAAGTGAGAAGAAGATAGAGCATTTCGTAATAAAAGCTCTGCAGGAATCAGGCTCACCTGAGTAACGTTCTGGAGGTGGAAGATGGGGTTCTGGCTGCCCTGCGGGACGGCTGGTGAGGGAGGGGACCGGCGGTGGAGCTGGCGCAGCGGGAACAGGCATCTGTTGGAATCTGCTGGCGAGCTCGGACACCTGCGCCGCGAGTGTTTGTACGGCGTGCCCGGTGGCCAGCATCTGTTCCTCCTGCCTGTCCAGGCACGCCATGTTGTTGGAGACAAACTCCTGCCAGTCGGGAACATTTGCTGAATCCATCCTGGTCGAGTCGTTCTGTCAGTAAGCAAGAGTCACAGGATTCATAAGCAAATGTTGGTTTATTGATGGAATGAATAGTGAGAACAATGTCCAGAAGCAGGCGGCGCAGGGACACAATGGGCAGGTGACAGATGGTGCAGTGCAGTGTAGTCCAAAGGTGCGAAGCGTGGAGAGTGGACACGGAACAGCAGACCGGAACACGCTGACAGAGACGGGGATGATGACGATGACGCTGACACTGACACGGAACACCGGAAGACGCTGACACAGAGGATGAGACGCTGGAGCAGTGGAACACAGGAACGGTCGGCGTGGAACATGGAAGACAACGACTCGACAACAAGGGAGTGGTGAGCGGGCACTAAGTAGGCACAAGGAGATAGGGATCAGGTGTGTGATGATGAGTGATGGCGGCAGTGATCAGTAACCACGCCTCCCACATTCACCACGCATGCATACACAGGCAGTAATAGGAGACAATGAATCTGCGAACCGTGACAACTCTATGGATGCTGAAGATGAGGCATAATTGAAAACGCCAAATATGATGTGTCTGTATATTACAGTGATGACGGTCTTTGCTTGGTGATGCTCAACTTCTGAATTGTGCGATTGTGTTTGGAAAAATAAAGCCAATCAAAGTATGAAACCAATTAAGTTTTTGATTGTGTGCTGTTTTATGTCTCATCACAAGTAATACAAGAAAGAGGTTTCTTCAGAATGATCAGGGCTCAAGAGAGTTTTCTGCTGGCCAGTCAAACACAGCAGAAAAATACATCTTTAGACATTTCTATGTGAGACAGCAAAAAGATAAAAAGTTATTAAATATTAAGTTTTCACAAACTTAAAGCCAGTGTGGGACAGTAAATATTCGATGTTAAATAATGAAACAACAACCCCCCCTCACCCACATAATTTACATATATTCACTCAGCTGATAAATGAAACAAAAACATAGGACAATATTAGAAATTCAGTTTTTCGTTGGAAAAAAACCTGAAATTTTTCTTTCAAATTATTGTTTTTCTTACAATGAATAAAGGAAAAAATTGAAAGAATGAAAAAATTACGTTTTTGCAAGACCACAATTTTTCTGTTTGCTTCTGCTTATTTCTGGGGCAAAAATACATACAGTGTACAAATATGGTTCTTACAGTTTCCTTAATAGAAAAGAACATTAAGTGATACTTTAATTATAAAAATAGATCAAAAGCATAGTTTGGCCAAGAATAAAAATACTGTAATTTGTCACCGTCATTTCACTCAAAGATGGTATGAGGTTTTTATCCACGAAACACAAGGATAAGAGGATGGTGATAGAGACTTTCAAGATCCAAAAACCTCATTGAGTAGTCGATTCCTGTGTTATTCAAAGCTCATTTGATTGCTTTGTGTGAAAAAATATATATTTCTGAGCCATGGCGATTTCACCCAAGTACCTCAATTATGATATTATTATGATGCCAAAAGCGGGAACATTTTAGTTTATTCTCACTGTTTATTTGTCATGCACTGGGTCCGGTGTGCGATGCGGAGAAGGAGACACGGAGATTCAGCTGAAACAGACTTTATTTACTAAATTAGAACAAAACGGCTCTCTCACTTAGAGCAAACACAGAGAAACATGGATGCGGCATCCACACACATGCAAGGTCAGATAACATAACATCTGACAAAGACAAGGGAACCCAGGAGGGTATAAATACACATGAGGCAAATAGGGAACAGCTGACAAGACTGTAGGTAAGTGATTCAACAGATGGGAGCATGAAGGGCCTGGAAGATTCATAAAGAGACCTGGAAGGGAACAATTACAAGACAGGACCGTGACAATATTACTGTGTATGTAGAATTAAACATTAATTAGATATGTCTCTATTCTAGGGAAGTCCTTTGTACAAATGACTGTAATTGATCTCTACCTCAAAAAACATAACTTTCAAAAGAGTAAATGATCACAGAATTTGGTTTAGATCAAGTAAATCTACAGTAGACACCCAGCCAACAACTTTTGGTTCCCAGAACGTTCTGGGAACGTTAGTTTCTGGTTTCCAGAACGTTCTGGAAACCAAACATTAGAATGTTTCTGGTAGGTTGATTAACTGGTCAATCAGCGCGATCAGGATTTTCTCACAAAGGAAGGGTGCCCCGGGAGAACCCACCTGCCCGGACGGGACCTTTGCTGCAGGGTACGTGATGGACGCATGGAACAACTGGCGAGTCCTGTGCCTGGAGGCTCTGTCCGTGGAGGATACGGACGATTTATACATGATTGGATTATTGATGGCGAGGTTCATATTCTTCATATCCTATTCTCGAGGTTCACAGACTGCAGATACGCAGGGAAGAGTGGGCTCCATCAGGGGTCAGATCGGTGAACTTTTACAGACTGTAACCGGTCTGGCCATGAGGCTGGACGTAATGTCTAGGAGAACTGCACGGACCGGACGCGAGTGCTGAAGACCAGAACTGATTGATTGATTATGATCCGGACAAATTACCGAAGATCATCAAATGGATTAAAAAATTGCCTGACCTAATCAACTACCCCACCCGAACCTCACTTGTCCCTATCTCTCGGTTGGGAGGTCAGCCTGACAGCTTGGTCTGCTATCTTTCCCTGTGCACTGTCTTATCTCCCTTCAAGGACAAACCATAGAACTGAACTCGAAAACATTTGAAGTTATGGCCAACACTCTCACACAACACAATCTCAGACTCACTCGCACCATACACACCCGATCCCGATCCCAGACCCCCCCTCCATCCGTCTTTCTGTCCTTATCTATTTCCTCTCCCACTCCATACAAAAAATCCCATCACGTGACCACATGTACTGTGTTATGTTATGTTTTGTTGTGTTTGCTATGTAATGCTTGCTAAACTGCATTCTTGGAAAACTCATCATGTCATCTCTATCTGTGAACAGTGAACTTGTCTTCTACGTTAATGGCAAGAAGCTATGATTACATTACAGATATTAATTTTAAATGTTATCAAATCTAAACATTTAAGGCACAGGTAATTAATTTATGCAACATGCAAGATATTCTTTTCATTGTCTAAATAGTTTTTGGCTCATATCATTGTCAATTGTTAATCATTTATATTGCATTTGAACAAAAATAAACATGTACAATTAAATGAAGTTGCTAATTAAAGTTTAAGTTGCTACTATCAAATACATGCATACTAAACCTGTTTGGCTTATAGTCATCAGTTGATATATGAATTTTTTCATGTTTTTGTATTTTTATGTAAAGATTGTAGAGAAGATATTGTAGATGTAGATATTGTTTTATTTTTATTGTTCATCAGGAGCGTATAGCAAAGGCTCATGGGTCTCAGTGTGGGTTCTGTACTCCTGCCATCACAACCTTTTGGCACTTTTTTTGGCAAAAAATATCAAGGTTAATATGTTGCATTCAGTTGTTTAAATTAAATAATGGAATGATTAAATCAAATCAAACTAATTAGTTTACATTTGTTAAATCCAATTTGGGAAATGCAGCTGTGTATATAAGACAAATTGCCCATGAATGTATTTTTCGTATTCCAGAAGTGTTCGTCTTCAGATAATACTTCAGATAAACCGATACTAAATCGGTTTCTGGGATTTTCGGTTTCACTGGGCGCAGCTTACATGAATATTCATGAGCAGGGTTGGGTAGGTTACTTTTAAAATGTATTTCACTACAGATTAAAAAATACTTGCTTTAAAAAGTAATCTGTAACGTATTTCGTTACATTACTCAAGTTTAGTAACGTAATCTAAATACTTTGGAATACTTTGAAATACTTAACACAAAAGACCATTAACTTGATGTCCTGTTATCATCTTTATAGCAGAGGCACATCTAATAGAGGCACATTTGGAAAAAAAATATGACAAATATAAGTAAGATATAAATAAGATAAATATGATTTAAAATTTGTGTCATTTTAACTATCCCTAGTATAAATATGTTTCTATTGCCGCAAGCATCAGTCAAGTGTGGTCTTAACAATAAATGAAAGCAAGAAAAAAACAGCTGGTACAATTCTCCAAGTAACACAACAAATTTAGGCAATGAATGGAGAAAACTTTGAGTGATTCTTTCACTTATTATCCTCTCTATGGAAAGACAACCGCCACAACAGAATCAAGAGAGTCAACAGTCAAACTTAGTCAGGATGCGTTTCTCAAATCAAATATGGACGCAATGAAGTTCAATGGAATTTATGACTATAGTTATCTAGCGATGCTTTTGGGAAATACACCCCAGATCTATTAAATTCGTGAATGACTGAAAATTTTGTAACTGACTAGTCGACTCTGCGGCGCGCTTTTCCTTCTGTACTGTAGTCTCAAAACTGCAGCTTTATGTAGCGAGAGGCGTGTGTGTCGGTTTCCATGGTGAAACCCATGACAATGAGTTCAATAAACAGGTAAAGAATAAAAGAGTATATATCTATATATTTCTTTCAGCTGAACGTGATCACAGTGGTGGACATTTGTAGTAAATGACGTGATGATTTGGCTGTTTCGGCTCGTCTCTCCAATCATTTCCGTGTCTGTGATTAATATGGCTATGCTCGGATCCAGTGGAATCATTATATGTCAGTTTATAAAACACTTTTCTGTCTCCTCCTACTTTAAAATACTCCCACACCTCGCTCGTCTCTCAATGGTCATTATTAAACCCGCCGCCACTGATATAAACAAAATGCATGGGAGATTTGGGGTAAAGATTTAGTTTCTGCTTGTTGTTTCCATGGCGACGCGTCATGCTTGTCACCTGACACACCGCAGCCGCAAAAGCACTATGACAGATGTATCGCATTTAGTTTTACTTATTTATTCACAATATTCACACACTTGTTGGCTTTTTTATCAATTACCTGATATTCCAATTCTCAAATATGCGGAAGTGAATAAGTTTTGTCTTAAAAGCCTTTATAACGATCACGTCAGCTGATCTATAATGTAAGACGGGCGCCGCAGTTCAGAGAATCTAATCTATCGGATTTACAGCACGTAAATTCAGTCACTTCTCTCGAAATACATGACAGTAAGTGTCCAGTGAAGCGGGAGAAGAATATGAAGTTTATATTAACCTATGCAATGTGTGTCTGATTTGAATAAAACACCTTGTCAGTTTATAATTTAATGGATTGTGTTGAAGTTTGTGATGTATGCCCTCATAGTGCTCATGTCACGTGTATGTATGTGACCTGTTATCCATAAATGGATATATGCAAATAAAGTGGTTCCGGTCTAACAGAATACCGAGTGATGTCTGCGTTTTTCCTCCGTATATTTTAGTAAATTAACCGGTTATAATTCACGAAAATGGCTGCGCCAACAGGTTATGGGCCCAGGAAAGAAGTAGGTAACCGATGGAACAGATTGTACTTTGACGGGGATGAAAAGAACTACGAAATTTGGGAGACAAAATTTCTAGGCCACCTGCGTTTGCTGGGCCTAAAGGACGCGATTTTATCAGAGCCTCCCGCGCGTGGTGAGGAAGAGGATGAAGTCGACAAAAATGACGAAGCATATGCTGAGCTCATTCAATACCTGGATGACAAAAGTTTGTCTCTTATAATGAGAGATGCAGCAGACGACGGTAGGAAAGCTCTAAAGATTTTGAGAGGTTATTATGCTGGTAAAGGAAAACCGCGAATAATCAGCCTGTACACAGAGTTAACGTCGCTACAGAAAATGGCAAATGAGAGCGTCACGGATTATATTATTCGAGCAGAAACCGCAATCACAGCTCTGAGAAATGCCGAAGAGAGCCTCAGCGATGGACTGTTAATTGCGATGATTTTGAAAGGTTTGCCAGACTCGTTTAAACCGTTCGCTGTCCATCACACAAAGTGATGAAAACCTGACGTTTGCAGAGTTCAAAACCAAGTTGAGAAGTTTTGAAAGTACAGAAAAGTTTCACACCAGCGCGAGTGATGATAACGTGATGAGAGCGAGTGCCTCGGCCCCGGAACGGGGGGAGAGAGAAAGACTAACGTCAGCAGACTCGGATTTCACGTGCTATAACTGCGGTCAAAAGGGGCACAAAGCCCGTGCTTGCCCGGCCCGAAATCACAAAAGACTGTGGTGTAATTACTGTAAAAGCTCGACGCACAAAGATAAAAATTGCAGACGTAAAAAGAGAGACAATGTTAAACAAGCAGCTGATAAAGAGGACAACGACGAACACACATTTGTCTTTAGAGTGAGTGACTGCCAATACCACAGTGTGCAACAAAAGGGGCTAATGGTTGACACTGGTGCGACATCGCACATTATTACGGACATTGAAAAAATTAAAAAGTTTGATGACAAATTCCAGCCGGAGAAACACTACATTGAGTTGGCTGACGGGACCAGAGCAAGCGGAGTGGCGCTGAAAAGAGGCGACGCGGAGGTGTGTCTGATTGACAACGAGGGAAAACGGGTGAAGACGATGCTGAGGAGCGCGTTGTACATCCCATCGTACCCGCAGGACATCTTTTCTGTTAAAGCTGCAATAACGAATGGAGCTTCGATCAACTTCCAACAGGGACGTGATGAACTCATCCACAAAAGCGGTACTAAATTTCACATTCAAGAATACAACAGACTGTACTATCTGAACACTGTCAGCAAGGACATTGATAGTTGTAACGGATGTTATGACATTCAAACCTGGCATGAGATCCTTGGACACTGCAATTATGAAGATGTTTCCAGATTGCAGGAGGTAGTTGAAGGAATGAAAATCAAAGGAAAGATTGATAAATCTAACCTAAACTGTGAGGTTTGCACACAAGGTAAATTTGTTCAATCTAGAAACAGGGAACCTGACACAAGAGCTAAGGCTGCACTGGAACTTGTGCACACAGATCTAGCTGGTCCTATTGACCCAGTAGCTAAAGACGGTTTCAAATATGCGTTGGCATTTACTGATGATTTTTCGGGTTCAGTGTTTGTGTATTTTCTGAAAGCTAAGAGTGACATTGTGAAAGCCACTGAAAAGTTCCTCGCTGATACAGCCCCTTATGGGACTATAAAGTGTGTTAGATCAGACAACGGCACAGAATTTACAGCAAACGAGTTTCAGTCTCTATTAAGCAAGAACTGTATTCGACATGAGACCTCAGCACCATATTCACCCCATCAAAATGGGACTGCTGAGAGAAATTGGAGAACGCTATTTGAAATGGCAAGATGCATGCTTTTAGAGAGCAATCTACCTAAGATGTTGTGGACGTATGCTGTAATGACTGCTGCAGTAATTCGCAACAGGTGCTACAATGGCAGAATACGGCAAACCCCATACTTTGCACTGACAGGGAGGAAACCTGATCTTTCAAAAATGAGAGTTTTTGGTTCAGTATGTTACGCATACAAGCAGGACAAAAAGAAATTAGATGCACGGTGTGAAAAGGGAATTTTTGTAGGGTATGACAAAAACAGCCCTGCATACCTGGTATATTACCCAGACACAGGAAAAATTCTCAAGCACAGGCTTGTGAGATTTGTAACAAAACGTGTTACTGAACACCAGACACAGACTGACATTTCAATGTCAGATGATGATTTCCATGGGGAAAGATATGTATCCTCCCAGTCAAAAGAAAATGTGACCGATCAGACCCCAGAAGAGACTCATAAACCTCAGAATGAGACTAGAGATCAGGGTGGTTCTCAGACAGAAGTAGTTGATCACAGTACGCGTTACCCTAAGAGAAATAGGAGAGCTCCTCAATATTTGTCGGATTATGTTTCTGATGTTGAATGTGATGATCATATTCTGACCAATGTGGACTTCTGTTACAGAATGCGAGACGTACCACAAACATTCAAGGATGCTATGAGTTCAAGTGAGTCACAGATGTGGGATAGGGCCATGAAAGAGGAAATAGATTCCCTTAAGGAAAATGAAATATTTACTCTAACTACGCTACCTGAAGGTAAACATGCAGTGGGGGGTAGATGGGTCTACGCTGTCAAAAACAATGCAGATGAGACTGAGGCGTATAAGGCCAGATATGTAGCAAAAGGCTATAGTCAAGTAATGGGGGTAGATTACAAAGAGACTTTCTCACCAACAGCAAATATCACTTCAGTTCGTGCCTTAATGCAAATAGCAGCAAAATATGATCTTGATCTCCACCAGATGGATGTAAAAACTGCATATCTGCATGCTCCAATTGACTGTGAGATTTACATGGAGCAGCCAGAAGGTTTTGAAGTGAAGTCAGACATAGGTGAGAAACTGGTCTGTAAGTTGAACAAGTCACTGTATGGTTTAAAACAGTCAGGTAGAAACTGGAACAAAATGTTACATGACTACCTCAGTGAAAATGATTTTGTCCAGAATTCAGCTGATCACTGTGTGTACACGTACAGTAAACAAACCAAAAAGGAGAAAGTGATTGTAGTTATCTGGGTTGATGATCTGATAATTGCCGCCAGTAACAATGATTTACTGTTTTCTGTGAAAAAGATGCTGACAGCGAGATTCAAAATGAAAGATCTGGGAAAACTCAAATATTTCCTAGGAATTGATTTTCATCAGGGTGAAGGATTTGTGAAAATGAATCAGAAAAGGTACATTTCAAAGGTACTAGAGAGATTCAATATGTCAGACTGTAAACCCAGATCAACACCATGCGAGCAAAAGCTTGACTACAACAGTGGTGACGATCCTGTTGATTCTAAAAGGTATCGTGAGGCAGTGGGTAGTTTGATCTATCTGATGACATGTACTAGACCCGATCTAAGTTGGATTGTCAGTAAACTCTCACAATATCTGTCTGATCCAAATGAACAACAATGGGCTACAGTGAAACATGTGATGAGGTACTTAAAGGGTACAATTGATCATGAGCTATGTTACAAGAAAAGTGAGGAAAATCTTAAACTTGTGGCATTCAGTGATGCTGATTGGGCATCAGATCTAAATGACAGGCGGAGTACGACAGGTTATTGTTTTAGTCTTACTCAAAATGGTCCTCTGATTTCCTGGAAGTCAAAGAAACAGTCCACAGTTGCTTTGTCTACATGTGAAGCTGAGTACATGGCACTGGCCGCAACAACACAGGAAAGCATGTATCTTGTACAGTTGTTGAACAGCATGGATAATGATTGTTTGTTTGAGCCAGTACATATCTTTGAAGAAAACCAAGGTGCCATTGCTCTGTCGAAGAACCCAGTGTGTCGACAAAGATGTAAGCATGTAGATATAAAGTATCATTTCATTCGATCAGCACTCAGTGATGGAAAAGTAACAATTGGGTATTGCCCCACGGAAGAAATGGTAGCTGATGTTATGACTAAACCAGTAACAAAGTTTAAACTTGAAAAGTTCAAGAGTTTTATGTTTGGCATGTAAATGCAACAAAAGAGAAAAACAAGACTGTTCATGTGTTTTGTTGTTATAATGGAAAACGTCTCAGGTTACTTACGTAACCCTAGTTCCCGTAGAGGGAACGAGACACTGCGTCGAACGCATATGGGAACGCATTTGTGTAATTGTCTCTTGAAGCGCAATTGAAACCAGGTGTGCGAGTGCACGTAGCCGAGTGTGACGTCATGAGCCAGGAGTATAACTGCACGCAGCAGACTAGCAGCCTCAGCTTAACTAGTGTCTAAAACAGCCGGCGTGCGACGGAGCTGAGGCTACGAGACGCAGTGTCTCGTTCCCTCTAAGGGAACTAGGGTTACGTAAGTAACCTGAGACGTTCCCTGTCAAGGGAACTCAACACTGCGTCGAACGCATATGGGAACGAGAATACCCACGCCGCCTCAGCGAACGGAGTACGCCAAGCTAACGTAGCTCACTACGAAAGGGCCAAGGTTCCCAAAGCGGGGTTGAGGTCTAACTGGTAGAACTTGATAAAGGTATGCGGTGAGGACCAGCCAGCCGCATCACAAATATCGGCAAGGGGAGCCCCTGCGCAAAAAGCTTTAGAGGTAGCCATGCTCCGAGTAGAATGGGCGCGGACATGCAGAGGACACTGCTGACCCGCCAGTTCATAAGCTAGTGAGATAGTCTCGACTATCCACCTGCTTAAAGTAGGTTTAGATGCTGGAGCTCCCTTAGGAGCTCCGAAGCATACAAAGAGTTGGTCCGACCTACGCCATGGGGTCGCTCTGCGGACGTAGGCGTCCAGTGCTCGCACTGGACAGACCTTGTTCTTGAACTCCTGGTCATGATCATCAAAGGGGGGAGGACATAAGGCCTGCAGTACGATGTGACGAGCTGGGCTCGAAAGGACCTTCGGAACATAACCTGGTCTGGGAGAGAGAAAGGCTTTCGCCAGACCAGGAGCAAACTCCAGACAGGAGGTGGCCACTGACAGGGCCTGAAGGTCACCAACCCTCTTGAATGAGGAAATGGCTAGGAGGAACACCGTTTTAAGAGTGAGAAATTTCTCTGAGATGTCCTCAAGCGGTTCAAAGGGTTCCTGGGACAAGGCCTGGAGTACCAGGGACAGGTCCCAGGAAGGAACCCGGGAACGTACCGCAGGCCTCAGCCTGAGAGTGCCACGGAGGAAACGAACTACTAGGGGATCCCGACCCAGAGGTATACCACTCGGGGGTACGTGGTAGGCCGCAATGGCAGCCACGTACACCTTAAGCGTGGAGGGGGACAGCCCGGCGGCGAACCTCTCCTGTAAGAACTCCAGGACGATACCGACCTGGCAGGTCACTGGGTCTACAGGTTTGTCACCGCACCAGGAAGTGAAGAGAGCCCACTTCCGAGCATAGAGTTTCCTCGTGGATGGGGCTCTAGAGTGGAGAATGGTCTCAACGACCTCAGTCGAGAGACCTGAGCCAATGAGTCGGGCCCCCTCAGAGGCCAGACCCACAGATTCCACAGTTCCGGGCGAGGATGAAGGATCCTGCCCTGAGCCTGAGACAGAAGGTCCACTCTGACGGGAATCCTCCAAGGAGTGCCGTCTAGGAGGGACACCAAGTCCGAGAACCACACCCTGCCCGGCCACCGCGGGGCAACTAAGGTGAGACGGACCCTGTCCTGGCGAACTTTCTCTAGAACCCCCGGGAGCAGAGCTACTGGGGGAAAAGCGTACAGGGGTAGCCTCGGCCACTCCTGTTGCATCGCATCCAGTCCCAACGGAGCTGGAGGAGAGAGGGAGTACCACAGAGGGCAGTGGGTCGCCTCGTGGGACGCAAAGAGGTCCACCTGGGCTCGACCGAATTTCTCCCATATCTGCTCCATCACCTCGGTGTGGAGCATCCATTCCCCGGGCCTCGGCCCCTGCCTCGACAGGAAGTCTGCTTCCGTGTTCTGGGATCCCGGAATATAAGCTGCCCGAAGGGAGCAAAGTTTGTTCCGAGCCCAGAGGAGGATCCGCCCGGCCAGCTTGGAAAGCCGAAGGGAGCGGAGACCCCCCTGATGGTTTATGTAGGATACCACCGTCATGTTGTCGGACTGGACTAACACATGGTGGCCCCGGAGGTCTGGGAGAAAGGCTTGAAGCGCCTTCCAGACTGCCAACATCTCTAACGCATTGATATGCAGAGAGAGGCAGGCCTCGTTCCATAAACCTTGAGCTGAGCGGTCCCTCAGGACCGCCCCCCAACCCGAGCGGGAGGCGTCTGTCGACAGCATCACGCGGTGACAGACTGGTCCCAGTACGGGTCCTTGGGCAAGAAACCAGGGATTCTTCCACTGACTCAAAGCTCGCAGGCAGCGCCTTGAAACCTTGATCAGGCGGGAAGGGTTCCCCCTCGGGGAAAACCCCCTGGTCTTGAGCCACCACTGTAGACGTCTCATGTAAAGCAAACCTAGCGGTATCACGCAAGAGGCTGCTGCCATGAGCCCCAGAACTCTCTGGAAATGTCTGACAGTGACCAGCTGGCCTAGCTTTATGTCGTTGACTGAAGATAGGATTGATGTAATGCGCACGGGGGAGAGCCGTGCTGACATTGACACAGAATCCCATACAACGCCTAGGAAAGTAGTGCTCTGCCTCGGCCAGAGTACACTCTTTTGGGCGTTTAGTCTCAGCCCGAGCTCCTTCATATGCGCGAGAACGACATCTCGATGCCGAACCGCCAAATCTCGAGACTGGGCCAAAATGAGCCAGTCGTCTATGTAATTCAAGATCCGGATCCCTCGGGATCGGAGCGGAGCTAGAGCTGCATCCACGCACTTGGTGAAAGTGCGAGGAGACAAAGCCAGGCCGAACGGAAGAACCCGATACTGATAAGCCTTCCCCCCAAAGGCGAATCTGAGGAACTTCCGATGCTGAGGAAGGATGGAGACATGGAAATACGCGTCCTTGAGATCTATCGAGACAAACCAGTCCTCGGACCTGATCTGAGCTACGATCTGCTTCAGAGTTAACATTCTGAATTTCAGTCGCCTGACAGAATCGTTCAGAGTGCGAAGATCTAAGATAGGGCGTAAGCCTCCACCCTTCTTGGGAACTATGAAGTACCGGCTGTAGAAACCTGATTCTCTGGCTGAGAGGGGTACATATTCTATGGCCTCTTTCCTCAGCAGTGAGTCTACTTCTCGTTCCATGACCAGAGCCTGCTCGGGGTTCACCACTGTTGGTAACACACCCGCGAAGCCGGGAGGATGAACCCGGAACTGAACAGCGTATCCTTCTGATACGGTACGCAGGACCCAACGAGAGATACCTGGGAGGCGCTGCCACGCCGCCAGGAAATCTACTAAGGGTATCAGTCTCTCGAGACCGACCTCTGGACATAAATATTTTGCCACCCCGGGGCCCCGGCCGAAACCAGAGAGCCGCCGGGGCGGATGCTCTAGGACCCTCCTCAGAGGGGGCAACCTGCCCAGCACGGCCCGAGAGGAGCGTGACTGGACAAAACTGCCCGCGTAGAGCACGGCCCGGGTCCCTCGAGACCCCGAGCCGTACACCGCGCTTGGCGTGCACTGGTCCACCCCTCGAGGAGGACCAGCGCTGCGGGGCCGCGACCAGAATGTGTCAGGGCCTCTTGCTCTTAGCCTTCTTGGCCTGAAGGACAGCCCTCAGATCTGTCCTTCTGCCAGAGGGCTGCGGCTGAGTGCGGCGACCAGCGCCGCCACCCGACTGGGGAGGCTGGCGGGAAGCCACACTCTGCCGCTGAGCAGCGCGGTGCGAGGAGCTGCTGCTGGGCTGCGGCTGGCTCGCAGGCCCAGCTGCCCGAGAGCGGCGGGGAAGAATCTTCCGGAACGCTACCTCCTGCTTAGCAGCCTCCTGAAATCTCTCGACGGCCATCTTGACAGCGTCGCCGAAGAGACCAGGAGGCGTAAGAGGAGCGTCGATGAGAACATTCTTATCTTTTTCTCTGAGAGAAGTCAGGTTAAGCCAGAGATGTCTCTCTGTGGCCACCAGGGCTGCCATGGAGCGACCGATGGAACCGGCCGTTTCCCTAGCAGCCCTCAGAGAAAGATCGGTGGCCCTGCGCAGCTCGGCTACTGCCTCAGGGCCGATTCCCCCGCCCTCATCGAGGTCTGCGAGCAGCTCCGCCTGGTAGGCCTGCAGCAGTGAAGACGTATGCAAACACGCTGCAGCCTGACCAGCCGCGGAGTATGCTCTGCCCACCATGGTGGAAGTAACCCGGAGGGGTTTGGTGGGCAGCGTCGGGGTTTTAAGGGGTGGCGATGAATGGGGGGCGAGGTAGTTAGCCAGCGCCTCCTCCACTGTAGGCATCGCCCCATAGCCGCACTCTTTGGCTCCCATAATGGTAGCATAGTTAGCAGAAACGCTGCTATGCACCCTATGGGAGGCGGGCCGCTTCCAAGACCTCGACACCTCGGTGTGGAGGTCCGGGAAAAACGGCAAACCCCGGCGCTGAGGTTGCACTCAAGCAGGCAAGTAACGCTCGTCTAACCGACTCTTAGGACGAGCGTCCCTGGGCTCGGCTGGCCACTCGAGACCAAGCCTCGCCGTTGCCCGAGTGAAAACCTCAAGCAGCTCCTCAAACGCGGGTGAAGCTGATGGCGGTTCAGCTTCATCCACATCAATGCTGACTACGTCCACCTCTAAT
This sequence comes from Rhodeus uyekii, assembly GCA_037043235.1. Lineage (NCBI taxonomy): Eukaryota > Metazoa > Chordata > Actinopteri > Cypriniformes > Acheilognathidae > Rhodeus > Rhodeus uyekii. The sequence continues at coordinate 2,537,766 of JAWRVZ010000060.1, forward strand.
TCCTCAGAACTAGAGAGGTTCAGCAGAGCGTCATCACCCAGGTCGGAAGTAATCACCGCATGGTGCGCTTCCGAATCCTGAGTGAGCACGGATTCAGCAGGTAAGGGAGGAGAAAAGGGCTCGCCCGTCTCCGACCCCGCTGCTAAATCCAGCTGCGATCCCCATGAGTGCAGCCGTCGCTGAGCCTCAGCTGCAGCGGGACCAGACCCACGAGGAACGCAAGCCTGAGCAGTCCCCTCGAAGACTGCCAGGCGTGAGCGAAGAGTGCGCAGCGGCAGCTGCAAACACTCTGCACACTCAGAGCCCTCGAGCGCTGAGCGTGCATGATCCTCGCCCAAACAAAACACACAGAGAGCGTGTGTGTCCTTACCCGTGATAAAACGCGGGCAAGGAGTGACACAACGCCTGAAAGACTGTGAATCCGCCATTTCTTCAGAGGTAAGTGAAATATATATCGACTTACAGCCAGCAGAGCAACTCAAACACACGTTAGCTTCGAGCGCTGTTGAAGACACTAAGCTGAGGCTGCTAGTTTGCTGCGTGCAGTTATACTCCTGGCTCATGACGTCACACTCGGCTACGTGCACTCGCACACCTGGTTTCAATTGCGCTTCAAGAGACAATTACACTAATGCGTTCCCATATGCGTTCGACGCAGTGTTGAGTTCCCTTGACAGGGAACTGCACAGTATGAGAACAAGTGGGGGTGTTGAAGTTTGTGATGTATGCCCTCATACTGCTCATGTCACGTGTATGTATGTGACCTGTTATCCATAAATGGATATATGCAAATAAAGTGGTTCCGGTCTAACAGAATACCGAGTGATGTCTGCGTTTTTCCTCCGTATATTTTAGTAAATTAACCGGTTATAATTCACGAAAATGGCTGCGCCAACAGATTGTTATTTCTGCTTTTATAGACATCTGTGTATATTTTTCAAACTATAAATGTATTTTTTGCCAGTACTTAGTATTTAAACGTCTGAAACCTAAAATAAAGGTACGTGGTTGAAAACTGAATAGCTGTGATATATGACAAACACTGAGCGTCGCGACCGCAGCCCCAGCCAACGCATGAAAACACGTTTGAATTTAGCAATTGATCACGAGACGCACGGGTCGTTCTAATCCCACGTGCGATCGCGCGCCTCAGAGGGTTACATGTAAGATTAAAATGTCATTTGAACAATAAAATCTTGTGGGTTTTTTTTTCCTCGTGTAGTCGACTAGTGTTTTTGGTGTCGACTACTGGCACCCTGTACCGTGTAGTCGACTACACTCACACATCCCCTAATGTTGTATAAGACCAAATTCTTATAAATATTAAACATAGGCTAATGATGATAACCATAAAAGGCTCAACGTATGAGTAAATGGGAAAATAAGGAATATTACATGTCCAGTGGCAAGACAAATGGGAGAGCATCATAGACAGTTAAGGTAGAAGCTGTACACATTGAAATCTATGAGTGAATGTGATTTTTTCTGGAATTCAAATAGCAATGAAGTTAGTTGGAAGGTGATTGAGGGGCAGAGCAAAATGATGACCCAAACAAGGATCGAACCCAGGACCTTGACGCTATTAATACTCCGCTCTAACCAACTGAGCTATCCGGCCTCATATGAATGCTTTGCAATTTGTGTTGAAGAATGGGCTCGTCCGGGATTTGAACCCGGGGCCTTTCATACCCTAAGGGAGAATCATACGAATCATATAAATAAAGAAAATAATTTTCAAAGACCAAGAACAACTTACTTCAAGATGCTTTTTCAGATTAGATGTTGAATCCTTTGAAGCCGATAGAAGTTTTGTTGCAGGTAGACATAGCTTGCATCGCACTGTGATGTTACGTCCTTTTTCTTGTTTATAAGTAAAATTGTCTTTGAATTTCCACGAAAGAAATGCATTGCGTGCTGTTTTCCCGTCCATTTTTTTATGCGATTGCAGCTTGCTAACTGAACAGGCTGCGCGCGCTTTTTTTAAAGAGACAGAGTCGGAGAATCATCAGACAGCTTACGTTAATATTAATTAATAAATGACATTAAAATTCAAAGTAATCACTTTGGTAATCTAAAATACTTCTTGAATGTAACTGTAATCTGATTACCATCAATTTAAAATGTAACTGTAACGAAATACAGTTACTCAAATTTTGTATTTTAAATACGTAACGTCGTTACATGTATTTCGTTACTCCCCAACCCTGTTCACGAGTTCACACTTACGAATGATTCAGGAGCAATGAATGGTAAGCGTATTTGGCGAGCTGTCCGAGGAGAGGGCTCCGAGCTCGGTGTTAGCCCGAACCTGGAGCACTCCCCCCGTATCCTGACTTTGATAGGAACAATTAAGTGTGAGGAGTTGGGGTGGTGGAGGGATGCCGAAAAATGTCAAAGAGCTGTAGGTGAGTCAAACGTGTCTATATATACGTACTTCCTCTCCTGCTGATAGGATGAGGAGTAATTGCTGATGACGTGTTGATTGTATTAATCATTTGAACGTGCTCCTCCCGAACTTTGTTAATAAAACATCATTTCACGAGTTCACACTTACGAATGATTCAGGAGCAATGAATGGTAAGCGTATTTGGCGAGCTGTCCGAGGAGAGGGCTCCGAGCTCGGTGTTAGCCCGAACCTGGAGCACTCCCCCCAAAAATTGCAACCTAGTCGGACAGCCGCTGAAGATTTTGATGACCCCCCAAAGAATTGCAAGGTTACAGCTGGGGGGGTAGATTGTGAGTTCGGGAGGGCAGATGAATGTTGCTGTAGAGGGCTTGAGGTGCGTAGGGGATGATATGGCTTTAGCATTGGGTATGTGTTTGTTGTTCAATTTGTTGCCAGAAAGAGAATTGGGTGTAATTTTGTTTCTGGGAGTATGAGGGGTACCTCTGAAACTACTCCCCTGGCTGCCATAGGAGAAGGGAGGTATGAAGCCACCGCGGTAGGGGAAACCCCCGTGGTCGCTGCGGGAGGCAGGAGGTACATCGCCGCTGCGACAGTGGAAACCCCTCGGGGCCGCTGCGGGAGGCAGGGGGTACATCGCCGCCGTGACGGTGGAAACCCCTCGGGGCCGCTGTGGGAGCAGGAGGCACGTCGCTGCCGTAGCAGTGGAAACCCCACGGGGCTCTCACAGCAGCAGGAGGCACGTCAGCGTCTTAGCAGGGGAAACCCCTCTGGCCCCCGCAGTAGCAGGAGGCACATCGCTGTTGCAGCAGGGGAAACCCCTCGGGGCCGCTGCAGGACCAAGGTGGTGCGTCGCTGCCGCGGTGGTGGAAACCCCCGTGGTCGCTGCGGGAGGCATATCGCTGCCGTGGCAGTGGAAACCCCTCGGGGCTGTCGCGGGAGCAGGGGGCACTTTGCCGCTGCGATGGTGGAAACCCCTCGGGGCCGCTGTGGGAGCAGGAGGAGGCACGTCGCTGCGGAGACGGTGGAAACCCCTCGGGGCTGCTGCAGGAGCAGGAGGCACGTCGCCGCTGTGACGGTGGAAGCCCCTCGGGGCCGCTGTGGGAGCAGGGGGCACGTCGCCGCCGTGACGGTGGAAACCCCTCGGGGCTGCTGCAGGAGCAGGAGGCACGTCGCCACTGTGACGGTGGAAACCCCTCGGGGCCGCTGTGGGAGCAGGAGGCACGTCACTACCGTAGCAGTGGAAACCCCTCGGGGCCCCCACAGCAGCAGGAGGCACGTCAACGTCACAGCAGGGGAAACCCCTCTGGGCCCCTGCAGCGGCAGGAGGTACGTCAGCGTCGTAGCAGGGGAAAGCCCCTCTGAGCCCTTTCAGCGGCAGGAGGCACGTCAACGTCGTAGCAGGGGAAACCCCTCTGGGCCCCTGCAGCGGCAGGAGGCACGTCAGCGTCATAGCAGGGGAAAGCCCCTCTGGGCCTTTGAAGCGGCAGGAGGCACGTCAGCATCGCAGCAGGAGAAAACCCCTCGGGGCCCCGGCGACAGCAGGAGGCACGTCGCCACCACTGCAGCGAAAAACCCCTCCGCCGCAGGACCAAAGAGGTACGTCGCTGCTGTGGTGGTGGAACTGATTGAAAGAATGGCTCCCTTGGGAGTAAGAAAGCACATCGATCCTGTGGCAGTGGAAAATTAGAAGCTTGCTCCTGCGGGAGCATCACTGCTGCGGCAGTGGAATTAGAGGCTTGCTCCTGCGGGAGCGTCACTGCTGCGGCAGTGGAAATTAGAAGCTTGCTCCTGCGGGAGCGTCACTGCTGCGGCAGTGGAAATTAGAGGCTTGCTCCTGCGGGAGCGTCACTGCTGCGGCAGTGGAAATTAGAAGCTTGCTCCTGCGGGAGCGTCACTGCTGCGGCAGTGGAATTAGAGGCTTGCTCCTGCGGGAGCGTCACTGCTGCGGCAGTGGAAATTAGAGGCTTGCTCCTGCGGGAGCGTCACTGCTGCGGCAGTGGAAATTAGAGGCTTGCTCCTGCGGGAGCGTCACTGCTGCGGCAGTGGAAATTAGAGGCTTGCTCCTGCGGGAGCGTCACTGCTGCGGCAGTGGAAATTAGAAGCTTGCTCCTGCGGGAGCGTCACTGCTGCGGCAGTGGAAATTAGAGGCTTGCTCCTGCGGGAGCGTCACTGCTGCGGCAGTGGAAATTAGAGGCTTGCTCCTGCGGGAGCGTCACTGCTGCGGCAGTGGAAATTAGAAGCTTGCTCCTGCGGGAGCGTCACTGCTGCGGCAGTGGAAATTAGAAGCTTGCTCCTGCGGGAGCGTCACTGCTGCGGCAGTGGAAATTAGAGGCTTGCTCCTGCGGGAGCGTCACTGCTGCGGCAGTGGAAATTAGAGGCTTGCTCCTGCGGGAGCGTCACTGCTGCGGCAGTGGAAATTAGAGGCTTGCTCCTGCGGGAGCGTCACTGCTGCGGCAGTGGAAATTAGAGGCTTGCTCCTGCGGGAGCGTCACTGCTGCGGCAGTGGAAATTAGAGGCTTGCTCCTGCGGGAGCGTCACTGCTGCGGCAGTGGAAGTTAGAGAGAGCTGGAAGATAGAGAGAGCTTACTCCTGCGGGAGCGTCACTGCTGCGGCAGTGGAAGTTAGAGAGAGCTGGAAGATGGAGAGAGCTTGCTCCTGCGGGAGCGTCACTGCTGCGGCAGTGGAAGTTAGAGAGAGCTGGAAGATAGAGAGAGCTTGCTCCTGCGGGAGCGTCACTGCTGCGGCAGTGGAAATTAGAAGCTTGCTCCTGCAGGAGCGTCACTGCTGCGGCAGTGGAAGTTAGAGAGAGCTGGAAGATAGAGAGAGCTTACTCCTGCGGGAGCGTCACTGCTGCGGCAGTGGGAGTTAGAGAGAGCTGGAAGATAGAGAGAGTTTGCTCCTGCGGGAGCGTCACTGCTGCGGCAGTGGGAGTTCTGTTCAGTGTTGTAGTCTCTTGAAATTATTTTGGTTACAGACGTCTAAATACACTCAAGAAGTAACAAAATCAATATGTCTTGAAATTATTTGGTTACAGACGTCTAAATACACTCAAGAAATAACAAAATCAGTATGGTTTGTAAAAGCATAAGAAACCTTTCAATTATGAATTGACAGTTGAATTTATATCATATGCAATTAGAAGCTGGCTCCTGGGGGGAGCGTCACTGCTGCGGCAGTGGAAGTTAGCGAGTGCTTGCTCCTGCGGGAGCGTCACTGCTGCGGCAGTGAGAGTTAGAGAGAGCTTGCTCCTGCGGGAGCGTCACTGCTGCGGCAATGGAAGCAGTGGCCATGAAGTTGTAAGTGGGGAGGAGCTGATGCTTAACAGAAGACCTTGTTTGAATGTGCGGTCTGTTTGGTCTGATGTGGCTCTTGAAAGCTTCTGGAGACCAGCGGCGCAATGCTTGTATTTACTGTTGGGAAAGGCCTTTGCACGGCCGTGGTTGCTGCACCTATGCGAAAAGGATGGCTGGATGAATGGTCTGTTGGGAATCCGGTTTGGGGTAGCGTAGCTTTAAGAAGTTTGGAACCGGAATTTGTAATGGGGTGGAATCGTCTATAGAGAGTGGGACGGATGGGAGTTTAGCCTGCGAGTTTCTGAAATGAAAGTAGGCTGAGTGGATGTGATGGTGAGTCATGAGCATCTGAGGTAACCAAGCCAGTGTGAACGTGGCTTCACTGCTGCGGCAGTGGGAAACTTCCCCCTTTTGCTGACTCCTGCGGGAGTGTGGGGGAACATCATTGCTGCGGCAATGGAGGCGGCAGTGGAATAATTTCCGTTTGAACTGAGCTCATGCGGGAGTGTGGAGGTGCATCACTACAGCGGGAAAGGAGAACTTCCACTGAACTAATCGCGAGTTGGATGATGGAGATTGTCCATTTCCTCGACTTCTGTTGTCTCTTGTGGCGGTGAAAGCCATTTCTGGGGAGACTGATTTGATCGAATGTAACTCCTGAAGCTTCCGATGACCTGCGGCCCAGTGCTTGGATCTGCGGGTTTGGGACGCGGCATGTGGTGGGGTGATTTAAGTCTTCTGTGAAGAGTGGGTCGGATGGGAGTTTGGCCTGATCTCTTAAATGAAGGTTGGCAACGAAGGATTGTTGCTGTTGGAGTAAAAGCCTTACGGTTTGGTCTCTCTTACTTTCGTTGTGCGGCGCTGACGAGTCAGAATATGGACGGATTTGGATTAAGGTTGGATGTGATAGAATCAGAGGAACTGGAATCTATATGGCTCGACCATGGCGTTGAGTGGTCGGACGACATTTGGGTAGAATCCTTGGCGGAGAGTAGGGGTACGGATTTCCAACATGATTGATTGTCTGGTGTCTGAGCTGGTGGGTTGCGTTCTTGATATACCTGATGAGCAGAGGATTAGGTTTCGGTAGTGAGAAGTAGATTTCGCCTAGGTAACCCATGGTGAAGCTGGCTTGGAAGTTCTTGGTGTTATTGGAATGCAATACGAGTCGGTGGTAGTGGGTAGAGACCATGAGGAGCAGACCACATGTGGAGTGGAAAGTCTTGAACTTTTCCACTCCACATGTAATCCTCCGAGGGAGTGGTTTGAAGCGAAAGCTTGAAGAATGAACGTTTAGCGTCGATAAATATCAACTCTGAGTATTGATGTACTGGTTGGGAATAGGTCCACCTCTGGTGGCAGCAGCCTTAACTTCAGTTGGGATTTGCGTTCAACTGTTGTTGGCGACAGAGGTGGTTCTAAGCGGCAGTGTTTGTGGAATGGCATAGCAGAGAACGGGATGAAAGGAGAATTAGCATGGTGGAGAGAATTAGGTGGGAAAGGCCAGGGGGCGAAGCCACTTGCGGAGGCAGCCTCACGCTAGGATCGGAAGGCCGGGCTGCAGGCCTAACGTAGGGGAAAGGTTAGGTACGTGCTGCCGTTGCTAACCCTGCACCGCTGGCGGAGGCAAGTTCGCACTTAAGGGGCGGCGTTTGTCGCTAGGTGCTGGCATGTGAGGTGCAGTGCTGGAAAGCTGCAGTGCTGCTGCGTCTTAACGCTTGGAAATCTGGATTTGCAAGGGAGAGATATGAAGATTTAAGGAACGTACGTTTGAGACATTTTGAAGGTAGAGTTGATTTGGAGATGGTACAGCTGACTGGAGCGAGACCTATTCTAGTTAATTTGCTTTGGTCGTCCTCCTTTACTATTGATACGAGTGCTGAGGTGTCGTAGGAAGTTGGGCAAGAAGAAGGTGGATGTCTTGATGGTGGAGGTGAAGGCAAGCCTCGGCGTCATAGGGTGCGACAACGGAGCGGAAGGGCTGGCGACCGCGTGGTGTTGTTGGAGGGTCGGTTGCAGTGTTTGTTGAGTGCATGAGCTCCTTTCGACAGTGGGATACGGTGAAGGAACTTGAGAGGAAGAGTTTATCGTGAAACTGGTACATCTCAATCTTGGACAGGGGTGGCCAACCTGTTCAGCATGAGCCTCGAAATAAGCTCATGGCTGCGGAGAGCCGCATGACAGACTGTTAAATTCGCATTTGTTGATGGGGTTTTTTACATTAGAAGGTCTCGCACATATATCGCTCATTTTTTACATATGGCACCCCACGAGCTATACAAGCATGCAGAGACAATGCGTCTGTGAATTATATATGCGGGAAAAACGATATATCATCTCATTAACGGTGACAGGAAGTATAAAAGTAAGCAGCCTTGGTAATGTAGTGATCGGTTGGAAAACGTCTCCGGTTACTATCGTAACCTCTGTAATTTAATCATATTCCGTTTAGAGAAGTATGAAGGAAATGCTATTTAAGATATTTATACCGTCTGGCAGCCGGATCTGCATCGCGCTACGATTGGCCAGTTGTCAACTGCTGTTATCCATACATTTTCAGAAATGACGTGAAGGGGAGGAGTTCCCAAATGAGTTTCATTAAACATCTCGTTCCTACTCTCGAAAGGGAACGCGCTTCTGCGCGCCTCTATTTGAATTCGGTAAAAACATCGTGGCGGCTGACCTTGGCAGGATACATGTAAATTTATGTTTTTGTAGACAAAAAGGTCTCAGCGGGCCGGATGAGAGCCGCGAAAGAGCAGTCAAAGAGCCGCATGCGGGTTGGCCGCCCCTGGTTTTGGACAATGTGGCGAAAGGCGGGGCATCACATGATCGCCTGCTAAATTTTGAACACATTGGCTGGCGCTGAGCCAGAGAAAGCGCTCAAAGCTTGTTGCTGTTCAGTGTTTCAATCTCTTGAATTATTTTGATTACAGACGTCTAAATACACGCGAGAAACAACAACAAAAACGATCAATATGGTTTGTAAAAACATTGATTTCCGTAAGTAAAACCTTTCAATTATAATATTGACAGTTGAATTTATATCAGATGCATGTTGCATATTTAATTTCAAAACAAACTTACCTGTTGGAAATCGAAATATCAAAGTTTATGAAAGTTCACAAACTTATTGTTTTTGAGTAAACCCTGAGCAGGGGTTCATCCAAATATCATAGACTTATAAAGCTTATCTTGGACTTAAAGGATTGAAACAGTGAAGGCAAAGAATTACTTTGAAATAGAAAGTGCATATGGTTTCTTTTCAGCGAGTCCACTTAATAGCCGATTAAGTTGAAACAACAAGGCAGCGTTGGCGATAAGTGCTTGATTCTTGTGTGGGCGGCTGAGCGCGCGATCTGAAGTGGCGCGTGCGATCGGACTGTACTGCGCGCGATCTGGCTTCGGTGCGCGCTACTGCTTGAGTTGCGAGGAAGCAGCGCGTTACTTTAGAACAATCACATCTCAGACGTGGGTTCCCCGGAACAGTAGCATTGAGAGGGCACAACTGCTCGTGATTTAGTGATGCAGAAATAAAAGCGCCGGGAAGGATTACAGCTGCTCTTTTTGTGTGAGCTGACGGGCAGAGAGAGTGTGAGCTGAAACTGCAGCGCGGTCTGCTGAGGCTCGCGGCAGCGGCGGCGGCCTGGCTAGCAGGAAGAAAGCGGCATTGCCTGAGAGTCGAGCGTGTAGCTCGGCCAGCTTTATCGTCCTTTCTCAATGGCAGGAGCGATTAACAGCCGATGTAGAGCTGCTGGATACGGATGTTTACTTGGTGGCGAGAATGGCCTCAAGTCTTACTGTGCGTTGCTTGTTGTTGCTTAGGACCCGTTTGTTTGGTCTGGCACCCGTGATGTATTGCTGAGGGTGATATAATATAGTTAGCATGGTGTTGAGCGGATGAGGATCGCTACTGGGTCCGGAGGTTTTCGTGGAGAATCCATCTAACGAGTGGAGCTCAATTTCGGGTGTATGGCGACCAGAAGGCGGAGCCACAATGCCGTAAACTGTCGAGCTGCCGAAAAATGTCAAAGAGCTGTAGGTGAGTCAAACGTGTCTATATATACGTACTTCCTCTCCTGCTGATAGGATGAGGAGTAATTGCTGATGACGTGTTGATTGTATTAATCATTTGAACGTGCTCCTCCCGAACTTTGTTAATAAAACATCATTTCATGAGTTTCCCGGACATGCGCGTGGAAATGAGAATTTTAGTTTAAGCTCCTCTTTGTTTCTCCGCAAGTTTAACGGATTATAAAAAAGAAGAAAATAAATAATTTCACGAGTTCACACTTACAAATGATTCAGGAGCAATAAATGGTAAGCGTATTTGGCGTGCTGTCCGAGGAGAGGGCTCCGAGCTCGGTATTTAGCCCGAACCTGGAGCACTCCCCCCGTATCCTGACTTTGATAGGAACAATTAAGTGTGAGGAGTTGGGGTGGTGGAGGGATGCCGAAAAATGTCAAAGAGCTGTAGGTGAGTCAAACATGTCTCTATATACGTGCTTCCTCTCCTGCTGATAGGATGAGGTGTAAATGCTGATGACGTGTTGATTGCGAGGTTACAGCTGAGGGGGGGGGGGTAATTGTGAGTTCGGGAGGGCAGATGAATGTTACTGTAGAGGGCTTGAGGTGCGGAGGGGATGATATGGCTTTAGCATTGGATATGTGTTTGTTGTTCAATTTGGTTGCAGGAAAGAGAATTGGGTGTAATTTGGTTTCTGGGAGTATGAGGAGTCCCTCTGAAACTCCTCCCCTGGCTGCCATAGGAGTAGGGAGGTATGTAGCCACCGCGGTAGGGGAAACCCCCGTGGTCGCTGCAGGAGCAGGAGGCATGTCGCTGCCGTGACAGTGGAAACCCCTCGGGGCCGCTGCGGGAGGCAGGAGGTACGTCGCTGCTGCGATGGTGGAAACCCCTCGGGGCCGCTGCGGGAGGCAGGAGGTACGTCACCGCCGTGACGATGGAAACCCCTCGGGGCCGCTGTGGGAGCAGGAGGCACTTCACTACCATAGCAGTGGAAACCCCTCGGGGCCCCCACAGCAGCAGGAGGCACGTCAACGTCGTAGCAGGGGAAACCCCTCTGGGCCCCCGCATCGGCAGGAGGCACGTCACCGTCGCAGCAGGGGAAAACCCCTCTGGGCCCCCACGTTGGCAGGAGGCACGTCGCTACCATTGCATCGAAAAAACCCCTCGGGGCCGCTGCAGGACCAAAGGGGTACATCGCCGCCGCGGTGGTGGAACTGATTTTGGAGAGATTGGCTCCCTTGGGAGTATGAAAGCACATCAACTCTGTAACTGAGCTCCTGCGAGAGCGTCACTGCTGCGGCAGTGGAAGTTAGAGAGAGCTTGCTCCTGCGGGAGCGTCACTGCTGCGGCAGTGGAAGTTAGAGAGAGCTTGCTCCTGCGGGAGCGTCACTGCTGCGGCAGTGGAAGTTAGAAAGAGCTGGCTCCTGCGGGAGCGTCACTGCTGCGGCAGTGGAAGTTAGAGAGAGCTTGCTCCTGCGGGAGCGTCACTGCTGCGGCAGTGGAAGTTAGAGAGAGCTTGCTCCTGCGGGAGCGTCACTGCTGCAGCAGTGGATAGTTTGAGAAGCCTTGCTCCTGCGGAAGCGTGACTGCTGCGGCAGTGGATAGTTTGAGAAGGGGTGAAGGAAGATTTAGTTTGGGAAAGGAAATTAGGAGAAAAAGAAGCCGGGGCCGCATGCGGAGCAGCCTCACGCTTAGGTCAGCCCCTGGGACTTGGGGAGGAACGGAAGGATTAGAAAGAGGGAGAGTTTGGGAAAGGACATTAGGAGGAAAGAAGCCGGGGCCGCATGCGGAGCCAGCCTCGCGCCCAGGTCGGCCCCTGGGGCTTGGGAAGGAACGGAAAGATTAGAAAGAGGGATAGTTTGGGATAGGAAGGAGGAAAAGAAGCCGGGGCCGCATGCGGAGACAGCCTCACGCTTAGGTCGGCCCCTGGAGCTTGGGGAGGAACGGAAAGATTAGAAAGAGGGATAGTTTGGGGAAGGTGGGGAGTCTGGGCCTGCACCGCTAACAGAGGCAGCCTCACGCTAGGATTGGATGGGGGGGGGGCTGCAGGCCAGACGTAAGGGAGAGGGTTAGGAATGGGTATGTATTGATGGGGCTGATGTCGGATTTGGGTTAGAGCTGGAAGTAATGGTGAGTTATGAGCATCTGAGGAAACCGAAAATTTCGCCTTGGCTGACTCCTGCGGGAGTGTCACTTCTGCGGCAGTGGATAATTAGAGAGAACTGGCTGAGCATTGCTGCTGTGGCAGTGGAGGATTGAGAGACCTGGCTCCTGCGGGAGTGTCAGTGCTGTGGCAATGGAAAGCAGTGGCCATGAAGTTGTAAGTGGGGAGGAGCTGATGCTTAACAGAAGACCTTGTTTGATGTGCGATCCGTTTGATCTGATGTGGCTCTTGAAAGCTTCTGAAGACCAGCAGCGCAATGCTGGTATTTGCTGTTGGGAAAGGCCTTTGCACAGCCGTGGTTGCTGCACCTATGCGAAATGAATGGCTGGATAAATGGTCTGTTGGGAATCTGGATTGGGGTAGCGTAGCTTTAAGAAGTTTGTAACCGAAACGTGTAATGGGGTTGAAATCGTCTATGGAGAGTGGGTCGGATGGGAGTTTAGCCTGCAAGTTTCTGAAATGAAAGTAGGCTGAGTGGATGTGAGGGTGAGTTATGAGCATCTGAGGAACCAAAAGCCAGTATGAACATGGCTTCACTGCTGCGGCAGTGGGAAAATTCCCCCTTGGCTGACTCCTGCGGGAGTGTACTTGATTCTTGTGTGGGCGGCTGAGCGCGCGATCGACTGTAATGAGCGCGATCTGAAGCGGCGCGTGCAATCGGACTGTACTGCATGCGATCTGACTTCGGTGCGCGCTACTGCTTGAACTGCGAGGAAGCGTGCGTTACTTTAAAAACCAATCACATTTCAGACGTGGGTTCCCCGGAACAGAAGCATTGAGATGGCACAAACTGCTTGTGATTTAGCGATGCTGAAATAAAAAGCGCCGGGAAGGATTACAGCTGCTCTTGTTTGTGTGAGCTGACGGACAGAGAGAGTGTGAGCTGAAACTGCAGCGCGGTCTGCTGAGGCTCGCGGCGGCCTGGCTAGCAGGAAGAAAGCGGCATTGCCTGAGAGTCGAGCTTGCAGCTCAACCAGCTTTATTATCCTTTCTCAATGGCAGGAGCGATTAAAAAGGGGCCGATGTAGAGCTGCTGGATACGGATGTTTGCTTGGTGGCGAGAACAGGCCTCGCGTCTTACTGTGCGTTTGCTTGTTGTTGCTTGGGACCCGTTTGTTTGGTCTGGCACCCGTGATGTATTGCTGAGGGTGATATAATATAGTTAGCATGGTGTAAGGCGGATGAGGATCGCTACTGGGTCCGGAGGTTTTCGTAGAGAGTCCATCTAACGAGTGGAGCTCGATTTCGGGTGTATCGCGACCAGAAGGCGGAGCCACAATGCCGTAAACTGTCGAGCTGCCGAAAAATGTCAAAGAGCTGTAGGTGAGTCAAACATGTCTCTATATACGTGCTTCCTCTCCTGCTGATAGGATGAGGTGTAAATGCTGATGACGTGTTGATTGCGTTAATCATATGAACGTGCTCCTCCCGAACTTTGTTAATAAAACATCATAAAGTAAATATAGTTTCAGCGTGAATTTATGCATAAATACGCTTCAATTGTTTATCATTTCATAACTTTATATTGTTTTTCGTATTTCGCATGTTTTGTACAGTTCCTGAATGAAAACGGGCATATTCACTTCATATAATATCAGGATAAAGCACTGCAAACTTCAACTAGTGCTATATAATGACATAACAATAACAATACGTTTCAATGTGTTCTTCCTTTGTACCTTGTGATGCTTTAAACTTACTAATCATCTGTTGAATGCAATAACTGAAAAAAACTCAAATATGTCTGTGGACAATAAAGTTTTGTGTGTGTGTGTGTGTGTGTGTGTGTGTGTGTGTGTGCGTGTGCGTGTGCGTGTGTGTGCTCATTTTGTACATACAGGCCAAATAACTTAAGACCCAAACACAAGTATGAATGTGTTGCTTTAATGCCTAAGTCAATTTTGTTTAAAAAAATATATGGACAAAAGCGTAAAATGTTTACGTAACTTTTGTAAATGTGAAAAATATTTCTCATGCTTTTACAGAATATAGTAAACAATTTGATGTTGAATTTTTTTTTATTTAATTATGCTTACTGGCAAAATAATGTAGTTTTTTTAATCGTTTTGGAAGAAACGTGTGCTTGTTTTGGTTTAATAGACCTACCTACTGTTCAAAGGTTTTATATTAGTGATCTATGGTCATCAAGATTGCACTTATCTGATTTAAATAAATTGTACTATTATGAAAAACTGTTTTCTTTTTTAATATATTTATTATCAAATAAATCTTGTGATGGCAGATTAAAGCTGTATTTTCAGCATCATTCCCAGTCTTCAGTGTCACATGATCCTTCAGAAATCATTGGATGATGATTTGCTGCTTAAGAAACATTTCTGATTATTATCATGTTTAAAAGGGGTGTGCTGCTTAAGGAAGTATGGAAATCATTATACCGGTACATTGTTTCCTGGATTCTTTAAATAGAAAGTTCAAAAGAACAGCATTTATTTGAAGTACATTATTTGTCACATCGCAAATGTCTTTACTGTCACTTTTGATCTATTTAATCCATCCTTGCTGAATAAAAGTTTCAATTTCTTGAATCCTGTTACGGCCCATAACCAAACAATAGCTCGTGGATTTTAATAGAACGAAGAATGGTGATGGACCGAACATATAAATAACCCACAGACACTAGATGCGGTTTAAGACGCCCAAGCGCCTACCTTTACTTGATCAACAAAAGTGAGATAAATACAACATATGTCAACCAAAAGTTATTCAACAAACATAAATAAATAAACAACAGTAAACTGGTAGCGCAGCTAAGGAAACAGACCCTTGCCTACACCTGTTCTTACCAGCAGTTCTTACCTGGCTCTCGATAAAAGAACAGGTGAGTCTTCCGGGCATCTGCTTCCCTCACTGTTCTAACTAACTAACAAAACGTGAGCTAACAAACAAAAAAAACACTACCAGTTACTAAAAATAAGAACAATAACGAATAACAAGAAATACAAAACTTCTCAAAAGACCAAAAAATACAACTAAACTAGAAAGCAACAAAAAGGCGACGCTCTAAAGGTGCGGCGTCGAGAGACGATGGGCCAAAGATGGAGAGAGAGTGAGACGCCATCATTGTCTCGACTGACGGAGTTATATCCGGAGTCACAGATGACGTCACGGCATTCCGTTAATAGGGGATTTCCCCTCTCAAGGCCACCTAGAGGCTAAAAACACAAATTACAAATTACATTTCTGTAGAACCCAACCATACCCAAGAATCGGCGAAGTTCGCGGAGCGTTTTGGGCACGGGAAAATCAGTAATAGCTTCCACCTTCGATTCGAAAGGTCGAACTTGTCCCCCACCAACAATCTTACCTAAATAGGTTACTGTTGCTTGGCCAAATTCACACTTTGCCAAATTAACCGTAAGGTTAGCACGAGATAAACGACTGAACAACGTCTCAAGTTGTTCCAGATGTTCTGACCAAGACGCGCTGTAAATAACCAGATCATCTAAATAAGCTTCAACGTTGCGCATCCCCTCGATGACACGATTAACCAACCTCTGAAAGGTTGCCGGGGCATTTCGCAATCCGAAAGCCATTACCGTGTAATGTAAAAAAATAATCTGGTGTTACAAATGCACTTATCTCTTTTGCGCGCTCTGACAAAGGCACCTGCCAGTAACCTTTGAGTTAGGGTTAGCCCAACCCCTAACCTAACCCCACTGTTCTAACTAACTAACAAAACGTGAGCTAACAAACAAAAAAAACATATATATATATATCCGGAGTCACAGATGACGTCACGGCGTTCCGTTAATAGGGGATTTCCCCTCTCAAGGCCACCTAGAGGCTAAAAACACAAATTACAAAAAGACCAACATAACAAATCATAATTCCAAAATTTTGTCATGCAAATCTTTAAGAGTGATTAAGAAAGCATCATAATCAGGATGCAAGAATATCATAAATGTTTTAAAATAGATCTAACAATTTAAAGAACTTTAAATTTTTCAATATTACAAGTCAAAAGAGCCTCTAATAGAAGCACAGTAAGAATTTTATTACATTTTCTGACTAAAATCAAGATGGATCATGCAGGTACATGGTGCAAAACATGCATGGTGAAAGAAAGAGCTGATGGCAGAGAGTAACACCACTGTAGGCTGAGGCCACTGATTTTGTTGTGGATGTTATTTCAGTTATTGTCAGAACTGAGACAGCTTAACAGAAGACCATAACAATAGATTCAATAGTTTGATTATGCAATTTAAGAATATTCTATATCTGGTCTTCTATTGAAAATCAGTGTATGTGAAATCATTCAGGTGTTCTGGAAATTTTGGTTTCTCTGTGCAAGTGGAACCTTAAACCATAATTTGAATTAAGGATTTAGTTTTAGTTTGTTCTGTTTCTTCATGTAACCATTATATCAATGATGGTGAGATCATGAATGCCAAGAGGGATACTTTGAAATGTAAACTAATATTTCCTACTGACAC
The DNA here is from genome assembly GCA_037043235.1 of Rhodeus uyekii. Taxonomy (NCBI): domain Eukaryota; kingdom Metazoa; phylum Chordata; class Actinopteri; order Cypriniformes; family Acheilognathidae; genus Rhodeus; species Rhodeus uyekii. The sequence goes on from JAWRVZ010000060.1 coordinate 2,554,111, forward strand.
ACTACAGATAAATATAAAAATAACTGCCTTAAAACACATTTTTGGGGTGAAAATACTATTATGCATAAGACATTTCCACAATATTCTATATTTTATATATATATATATATAAAATTGGAAAAAAAAACTATGCAAACTATATTAATTTCATCAATGTTTTTCAGTACTGCATGACTTTTCCAACCAGACAGCAGAGAGACAACAACCAGAGGACATGAAGAGTGTTGAACAGTCTGAGTTAAACACATCACATATGATACATTGAAATAGGTTTATTGCAGTTGTTACAGTCAGTGACACAGGGTACAAAAGGAAGAACACAATGCAATGTAATCAATGTATAGCACTAGTTGTAGTTTACAGTGCTTTATCTTGATATATGAAGTGAATATGCCCGTTTTTATTCAGGAACTGCACAAAACATGCAAACTATAAAAAAAAAAAAAAAGATTATAACCCAGTAAACAAAGAAGTCAGTTTAGTACGTTCATCTTACAGTGAATAACTAAAAGTTTATTTCTGTAATCAACGTCACCAACAAAAACAGTTGTGGTTTGTCGTTTAAGATCTAATTACCTTTTCTCAATGAGGAGAATTGAGTAAGCATTGACTGGCATTTTCAGTTTCACGCAACACACTCAGGACTCTCATGAATATTCATGTGACCACCGCACAGTGAAAATCCCAGAAATAGAAAATCTCATAACACCAACCAATACCAGTCAGACAGCATAACACTCATATTTCAAACAAAATCTAATCTGGGTTAACAGTTGTCATCAATCAATCTAAAAAGAAACAGAACATTTACTATTTTGAGGCACTTCATTAAAACAGGAATTAGACCATGTCCACAAATTGTCTATTTCAGCAAAATTGTAGACTTACAGGTAAGTTTCCACTTTATAAGGAGACGTTTTTAGACACTAAGAGGTTTGCCATAGCCCCCCACCCACCAACTGAAGTGAATATAAACTCCAGACAGAACAGCTCACAGGTATCAAACTTCAGCACAGGATCATCCTGAACATCTCCTTAAATTAGTTGTTTCTACCACCAGGAAAAGAGGCTTGAACAGTCCCAGTCCCAGCGGTGATAAGGGTATTTAATACAACAGAAATAAACCATAAGCATACAAAGGAAACACCCACAAGGAGGAAAGCATAACATAAACAAAGATCAAAACAAAACAGGAAATCAGGGCAGGAACCATGCCAGAAGTACATACCACGGAAGAAAAAGAATGACAACGACGCCAGAAGGCAAACACTGAGGGATATTTATAGGACACATGAGGGAAGGTAGTGATGAGATACAGCCGGGAATGATTACGGGAAACAAGGAGGCGGGGCAGACGCTAACGAGACACAATTGTCATCAATCAATCTAAAAAGAAACAGAACGTTTAAAACTATTTTGAGGTCTAAATCAAGAATTAGACCATGTCCACGAATTATCTGTTTCAGCAAAATTGTAGAGTAACAGGTCAGTTTCTTCTTTGACAGAACAGGTCACAGGCATCAAACTTCAGCACAGAATCATCCTGAACGTCTCCACATACTGAGGCAACATGGACCCAAGAGCTTCCTTCTCCGTTCTGCTGATGGTGTTTGGCATCTCCCAGGCAGCTCCTCTCGTGGTAAGATCCTCTCTAGTCTCGGCTTTTAATTGATTAACAGTCCTTAAATGAGTTGTTTCTACCACCAGGAAAAGAGGCTTGAAAGCGCATTGGTATCAGACCCTAAACCTGAGGACTACACCTCAAGGATTTTGGAGACCAACAAAGGTCAGGAGCCTTCTTATAAGATTTCAATAAAGATAGAAATGGGTTTCAGGAAATAGTGTGATAATGTGGTCATGATGTATAAATATGTTGTTATTTCATCAGTGTTTCTCTTTAAAAACAGGATCTTCAAAATTCTTGATTGGAGGAGATCTGGTGCTTCCCAGAACCAAAAATGCTCTCTACTGCTTCAACAACAACTGTTACTGGAAGAAAAACTCTAACAACACAGTGGAGGTCCCTTACACACTGAGCAGTGCATACTGTATGAGAATCCCCTTTGTTCATTGAAAATATCTATGATTCATTTAGATGCCATTTTAAACCTGTGGCCCTTTTGTTTGCAGCTGATTCTGAAAAATTATGGATTGCAGACGCCATGTCAACTTTCCATGCCAAAACCTGCATCCGCTTTGTGCCCAGATCATCTCAGACTGATTACATCAGTATTGAGAGCAAGGATGGGTGAGAACAATCATGCAATGGCAACAAGAAACACTTAACAGGCCTCAATACAAAAGAAGAATCAATATTTAACCTCTTTAATTCCCTTGTTCCTCTCAGGTGCTACACTGATCTAGGTAGACTGGGTGGCAAACAGGTGGTCTCCCTCAAGAAGTTTGACTGTATGTTAAATGGCGTTATACAGCATGAGCTCATTCATGTCCTGGGCTTCGACCACGAGCATACCAGGAGCGATCGTGACCAGTATGTCAAAATCAACTGGGAGAACATCTCTCCTGGTGCGGCCCCCAGCTTCCAGAAACAAATCACCAACAACCAAAACATTACATACGACTACGGCTCCGTCATGCACTATGGAAAAACGGCCTTTGCCTCCCAGTCCTGGCTGGAAACTATCACTCCCATTCCTGATAAGACTGTGAAAATAGGACAAAGGAAGGGAATGTCCAACATCGACATCCTGAAGATCAACAAGCTGTATAAATGCTGAAGATGAGGTGTAATTGAATATGCCAAATGTTTGTCTGTATATGACAGTGATGACTGTCTTTGCTTGGTGATGCTCAGCTTCTGAATTGTTTGATTGTGTTTGGAAAAATAAAGCCAATCAAAGCACGAAACCACTTAAGTTTTTGATTGTGTGCTGTTTTATGTCTCATCACAAGTAATACAAGAATGAGATTTTCTCAGAATGATCAGGACTCGACCGAGTTTCTGCTGGTGGGTCAAACACATGATTGGATTTTACTCGACCCACCAATAATAAATCTTTAGACATTTTTATTTGTGACCGCAAAAACATTAAATTATTAAATACCAAGTTTTCACTGACCTAAAGTCAGTGTGGGACAGTAAATCAACGCTAATTAGAGAGACATGAATATTCTTTAAACATACACATACAAGCCATGAACATATTTAAACATTACACAATTGTAATTATAAACATGAATATTTAAACAATGTTTACACAATGAAATATGGAAAAAAAAAAACTTCCCCATCATCTGCAAATCAAAAACAAAGAAACATACATGAGTCAGACAAACATGCTATAAACAATTGGCTGTTAATTGCTGTGAATGATTGTGTAGATCTAATATAGTTCTGTCCCTTAAAGTTTGGCTGATAACTTGTGAAGTGTTATACACACTGATGTTATGATATTTCTTGCAAAAATACATTAGGTCAGGTAGATGATACGGCTAAAACTGTGGTTTTACAGATATTAAATGTCACAGTTTACGCAATATGCAATGATGTTCCGCTAACTTTAACATCTCATCTCCTAGTATGACATGCTATTAATAATCTAAAACAAAGGGACATTATTGCTTACCATTTAAATTTCTATGTGAGGCAAATTGCAGAAACATTGAAATAAGGTCTTCATCTTGCCTTCAGTGTTCTGAAATTATTTTCAATTGCTCCTAGAAACCAGGAATAACAAAGAAGGTTGATTATGTGAATGAAGGTTGATTTGAGGTGTGGTATTATTTACATTACTGTATTTTTGGTACCACAACAAAATATATTTTCAGTGCAAAATACAAATCTGTTGAATTTCATAACATTTATTATTTAAATAATAATGGCCAGTGGGAGGAAAAACTTGCCTATAATTCTATTACAAAAGACTGAATTTGCTTGTTGATGGAATGAGAAAGCAGGTGGATGGTAACAAGTTCTCGATGATGGAGAAACACATCTACAAGTTAATCACAGCACACTTCACACACATCATGAAGAGATCAGCAGCAAGAGATTTTTTTTTGTACAAAGTATATTACATTTTTACAAAGTGAATATGTAGTGTATATAACTAAATAAAACCTACAATGAGGAAATAAAGTGTGAAAAACTGTATCAGTTCTCCCTTCTCATGAATGTATAGAACTATGAATTTCTGTAAACATTATTTTATGCATTTCGTATGAAAACAGGAGAGATGAACATGGGCCTCATGGCGCATCACAATCATAAGAGAACAATCATACAATACCTACAAGAAACATTTACCAGGCCTCAGTACAAAAAAAGAATCAATATTTAACCTCTTTATTTCCTCGTTCCTCTCAGGTGCTACTCTTCTCTAGGTAGAACTGGCGGCAAACAGGTGGTCTCCCTCAAGAGGGACGGCTGTGTGTTCAGTGGCATTGTACAGCATGAGCTCAATCATGCCCTGGGCTTCTACCACGAGCACGCCAGGAGCGATCGTGACCAATACATCAAAATCAACTCGGAGAACATCTCTCCTGACGGTCTTTTTTCTCCCTGGCTGAGGCTGGAGGAGGGCTAGGCCTCTTACTGCGGGGGTTTCCCCTCTCATCATGGGTCAGGAGGTCTGCAGCCCAGTGCGAGCAATGGGTGTGGCTTACTCAGGGCTGAAGCCCAGTGGGCCATGCAGATCACTCAATGAGGCAGGCTTTAGCTGAGGCTATCTCGCCTTGAGGGGCTGCTCTTCCCTTGGGTGTCAGAACATCTCCGCTGGAGCACGTTTGGCAGCATTCTTCGGCGCTCTGTGGCATTGGTATATCGTTCCCACAGCGCTATGATGAGCTATTCTCGAGTTCCCTTGAAAGGGAATGTCTCAGGTTACATACTCAGTTCCCTGAGAGGGAGCAAGATGCTGCGTCATTAGCCTAGCGCCTACGCATGCAGGCTTGTTTCAGACTCCATTTGAGCTGCCGGTTCCAGGTTGGGTGTGCCTTTTTGTCCTGGCTCATGACGACATTCACGTTACTCTCAGAGGTGTTTTCTATTGTGCTTAAAAAGTTGATGACATGGTGCGTTCCCACAACGCTATGACGCAGCGTCTCGCTCCCTCTCAGGGAACTATGGTTACATACGTAACCTGAGACGTTTTTCGTTGGAAAAATCCTGAATTTTTTCTTTCAAAATTTTCTGTTTGTTTCTATTTATTTCTGTGTGGCAAAATACATAAAGAGTACAAATATGGTTCTTACAGTTTCCTTAATAGAAAAGAATGTTAAGTGATACTTTAAGTATAAAAATAGATCTAAAGCATAGTTTGGCCAAGAATAAATATTCTGTAATTTGTCACCATAATTTCACTCAAAGACGGTGTGAGGTTTTTATCCACGAAACTCAAGGATAAGAGGATGGTGATAGAGACTTTCAACATCCAAAAACCTCAGTGAGTAGTCGATTCTTGATTCTTGTGTTATTCAAAGCTCATTTGATTGCTTTGTGTCAAAAAATATATATTTCTGAGACATATTTCTGATTTCATCTGGGTACCTCAATTGTAATGTTATTCTGAGGCCAAAAGAGAGAACATTTTTGTTTATTCTCAATGTATATTACTGTGCATGTAGAATTAAACATTATTTAGATAGGTCTCTATTCTAGGGAAGTCCTTTGCACAAATGACTGTAATTTTAACTCTACCTCAAGAAACATAACTTTCAAAAGACTAAATGATCACAGTATTTGGTTTAGATCAAGTAAATCTACAGTAGACACCCAGCCAACAATTTTTGGTTCCCAGAACGTTCTGGGAACGTTAGTTTCTTATTTCCAAAATGTTCTGGAAACCAAACATTAGAATGTTTCCAGTAGGTTCGCCAGGAAAGTTTTCTTTACGTAAATAGAACGTCCCGTGAACGTTCGCGTTTGGTTCGGGGAACGTTCACAGTTGGTTCTCTTGACCTCTACATCTAGTTTGACTGTGCACAAATAATCAGTCTACCAACTACATCTTCTAAATTACTTATTTCTCAAAAACATTAGAATGAATAGAAAGTTATTATTGTACTGTTCTCCGTATACGTCCTTTGTATACTTTAACAGCAAGTTAAACTCTCCCTCATTAATTCCACAGACACGGAATGTCCTTTTTGTTATTTTGATAAGGGTAGGGTAAAACTAAAAATAAGAAGAAAACAAAATTAATTTACATAAGTATATACATGTATAAATAACAATACTTCTTACTATCATTAACATAAATTGTCAGGAAAATGAAAGTAATGAACATATCTACATATCTACATCTACATTTATATAGATGCACTCTAACAAATACTACAAATACTTCCAATAATCAAATATAATTAAAGGTATTATGAATAATAACAATAAACGTACCGACGAAGCTACCAAAGGCCAAGGATGAATGCAGATGGAGCTGATGTACTTTTGTGACTCATGAAAACAGTAACCTCATGGAAGCCATTGATTTCCTGGTTAGTCAGCTGATCATGCACATGATAATGACAACATAATACTACATTATCCTCAGAAAACCAGTAGAGGGAGACAAACTGTCAACTAAACGAATTAACTTTAACTTTAAAAATTACTGTAACAGAACACTCCCCGTCTGGCGTGAGCGCCACCACTAATAACTGCTTGTTGAGATTACTTCACTTGGTCCCAGGCGGAAGCAGTACAACAATCTCTGTTACTGGTCTAAGAAAGAACTTGGTGCCGTCTTTTTTAGGAACCTTTATTTCCACCTTGCGGATTTTCCCATCTTTGCTTGGAAATGTCTGAGTAACAATTCCCATAGGCCATTCATTTATTTTGGCTTGGTTATCTTTAAGGAGCACAATGCTACCTGGATCAACATTGGGCTGATCACGTTGCCACTTCCTACGTGTCTGTAGTGAACACAAATACTGTTTCCTCCATTTATCCCAGAATGTGTTAGCTAAATGTTGCACTTGTCTCCATTGATGTTGGAAAAGATCTTTGGTTCCAAAATCACCAGCAGGGACGACAGGGGGGCACACTTTCTGTGTGAGGAGAATGGCAGGTGTGAGGAGAAATGGGTCACTTGGATCAGTAGACACTGGCACTAGGGGTCGAGCATTGATGATGGCGGTTACTTCAGCCATGAAGGTAGTAAGCACATCATGAGTTAGTTTTATGTTCCCTAGCTGAAGGAACATGGAGTTTAGTATCTTCCTTGCCAACCTTATCATTCCTTCCCAGGAGCCACCCATGTGGGAGGCATGAGGAGAATTGAATATCCAGGAGCAACCTTGTTCTGATAAGTACTTTTGAACACTCTTATCATTGATGTTTGATGGGATCTGAAGCTCCTTGCATGCACCAATTAAATTCGTCCCACCTCCTACTCTCAGAAGTCCTTGTTCGTCAATGAATGGACTTAGTGAAATTAGTGGACTGCTTCTAGGAAGATTTTTCCCACTCTTGATGCATGAAATTTCCGTTTCATAGGTTTCTTCCTGTACAGCACGAAGGATTACACTCTTAACCTTTGAGAAGTTTTCTGCTGTGCAAGCTGTTTGACAATAATGCCAACCTCTGCAGCATGAGGATTCATCAGATACTGAATTGTGAAAACCTTTGGCAATGTGAATGAGGCGTCCGGTTAATCGGATAAGTGATTGCCAGTTAGAGAACCTTGAGAAACGTTGAGATCCCAGTTTCTTGCTCACAGTTGTGGTACTTAAATTAGACACTTCTGGTCGTACGTTCACATCAAGTACAGGATTCATTAGCTCGAAGGTTTCCTTCTCTGGAGGGCAAGTAGAATCCACAAGGAATGTGGGACCCAAAAGCCATGGGCTGTTTGCAAGGCACAATGCAGGAATGGATCTTGTGGCTATATCTGCTGGATTTTGATCAGTGCGTACGCAATACCACTGTTCTTCCTTGTCTTTGAGAGGTGGAGCCAACTCTGCTTGCCCATTCTCAAAGATTTTCTCCATGAAGGAGACAACGTGTTCTTTCATGTGTGTTTTTTTCTCAAAGTTGCGCAACAATGACAAAAGTCGTATCATTGCTTGTGTCTGATTTTCAGGTGTCGTGGGTTTTTAAACGGCAGTGGTGCTACCCAACTGTTCTTTTCATCTTTCTCAAAACCTCTGTCCATAATATCAAGAAAGTAGTTATCTTCAATGGATAGAGCCACTTTATCATCATCTTTTGTACTTTGACACACAGTGTCACCCAAGTGGTCTAATTGGTGTGTGAGTTTCTTGTTGTTACATGAACTATGGGGACCACTGTACCTGTCTTTCACCTGTAGGACATTAGGGCATGGTTCAAAGAATGAAGGCCGTCCATTATCTAGAGTCTTCGTGTAAAGTGTGCTAACCATGGTTGGTCTATGGACGTTTCCAAGGCAGACATTGCCTACAATGACCCACCCCAGATCAAGTTTTTGTGAAAATGGCAAATCACGTGCGCCATTGATTATTTTACGCACCTTATGCACTCTGAGAACATCCCGTCCAAGGAGAAGATGTGAGTATCTGGATCAAGTTCTGGGATTAGATGAGCCACTGATTTTAGGTGGGGATAGTGGAGAGCAGCGGAAGGTGAAGGAATCTCTGACCTGTTATTAGGAATCTCATTACACTCGATCAGATCTGGGAGAGAAAGAGTGGTCTGTCCATCCATGGATTCAATTTGTAAGCCACTTGCTCGTCGTCCTGTTGTCTCCATAATTCCAGCACGTCTTTAGTGAATATGGTGAACTAGGGCTTTGGATGTCAAACATATCAAACAACTCAGAACGGGCCATTGATCTGTTACTTTGATCATCTAATATTGCATAAAGCTTCACTGCTTTTTCACTGCAACCCCTCGGATAAACTTTGGCAAGACAGATTTTTGAGCATGACCTGTCAGTTAAATCACCACCACAGACTTGAGTGCAATGTGATGAGATGCTAGATGATGGTACAAGATCTCCCTCCCGCCATGCTCTGGATGGGGGTTTTTGTCCTCAGACATGGGTTGTGGTTCTTGATGAAGGGCAGTGTCATGCCTCTCGCTACCACATTCTGCGCATTTCACATATGCTTTGCAATTTTTTGCAATGTGCAATGAGGACCTGCAACATCTGAAACATATTCCATTTTCCTTCAGGAATGCTTTGCGTTCTTCATACGACTTTTCTCTAAAGACACGGCACTTACGAAGAGGATGTGCCTTTTTGTGTATGAGACATAGCTCGTCACTGTCACCACTAAAGTGTTTGTCTTTATCGTATGTAAAAGTATGTGACACATCTGTTTTGTGAACTGATATCTCCTTCTGTTTTACCTGTTTCCATGGGTTTACCTTAGTAGAAATATCTACACGAGATGTAAAACTGAAACTCAGGTCGTTTCTGATCCTTGCCTGTTGACTGACAAACTCTACAAACACATCAAAGGGAGGAAATGAGACATTATGCCTTAGTTTATAGTCAGAGCCCACAGATAACCACCTATCCTGATGTCCGAAAGGAAGTTTTCCAACTACAGGATTTATGCCGCGAGCAGTGTCCAGTACCGCAAGTCCAGGTAAGTCTCCATCAGCTTTGGCTGACTGTAGCTCCATGAGTATATCACTTAACTCTCTTAATTTCCCGTAATCTCTGTTTGTTAGTTTGGGAAAACTTTCAAGCCGTCTGAACAGTGAGTCATCTATCACCTCAGGTGAGCCATAACATTCCTCCAATCTGGACCAAATCATTTTCAACCCTCTCTCTGGATTATTTACATTCACAGTTCGAATCCGACTGACATGTTCGGCAGACTCCTTTCCAAGCCACTTGACAAGAAGATCGATTTCTTCACTAAATGTTAAGTCTAAATCTCTGATGGCATTTTGGAAAGAACATCGCCAGGCTCTGTAACTTTCTGGTTGATCATTGAATCTCAGCAGCCCTGTAGAGACCAGTTCACGATGAGCCAAGTAACGCACAAAGTCATTCATATTGGATTTATTATGAATATATGGAGCAGCAGATGCCAACCCCCGAAGAAGCGTTACCTTCTGGATGAAGTACTGCTGTGTTGAATGGTTGTAGCTCATGAACTTGCTCTTTCTGGTCATCAGAAAATGGTTCTACACCAGGCATTGTGAGAGATGAGATGTTTGTCTTTACTTGTTGCATGACATACTCTTTAGTACGCTGCGCTGAGTCTACTGCAGTACAATCTTGCATGAGTTTACAACTTATTCTTTCACTGTGGGGATCAACAGCAGCTTCGAGTGCATCCGCCTTCGCTACAGCTGCGGCAGTTTCTTTTTCTTGCACTAACATGTCCATAGAAGCTTCTAAATGAGCTTTTTCCATCTTCATTTTCATTTCTTTCTCAGCAAATGATAAACGTGCCTTTGCGGCCTCCGCTTCCGCACGTGCTACTGCAGCCGCAGAACTTGTTGATGAGTGACCTGAATGTTGTCTGTTGACACGTGACCTGGTCTTCCATGTTGATGAGCTTTTCTTTGACATGATTTAAAGAACAGAAGATGTCTTGCTGGATGCTCAGCTTGAACTGCGATGTCCTGCCCAACAGAGCCGTCGTTTCACTGTACTGCAAAATAAAATAAATTTTTTACAAAATAAATTTACATAAGTATATACATGTATAAATAACAATACTTCTTACTAAAATTAACATAAATTGTCAGGAAAATGAAAGCAATGAACATATCCATATCTCCATATGATCTACATTTATATAAAACATTATTCATTTTAAAACATTCAAAGTTCTGTGAACACTCCATGTTTAAAACTCTTTTGAGGCACTTAGTAACAAGAATAATTACAGCATGTCTTCTTAAGTGTTAATCCAACAAATTACTAAACTTAAGTGTATTGACTCTTTCGGCAAGATTTTGGTCTAACAGGCGAGGTCAGAGTTTCCTCCCAGTAGATACACATTTTAGGCTCTGGACTCCAAGACCCTAGTCATAATCCCCCAGTAGACCCACCTACTCAGGTGAATATAAAGTCCAGACAGAACAGCTCACAGGCATCAAACCTCAGTAAAGGAGCATCCAAACACATCACCACACACTGAGGCAACATGGACCCAAGAGCTTCCCTCTCCGTTTTGCTGTTGCTGTTTGGCATCTCCCAGGCATCTCCTCTCATGGTAAGATCCTCTCTGGTCTCTCTCTTTAACTGATTAGCAGTCCTCAAAATTGTTGTTTTAAACTCAAGTTGTTTCTACCACCAGGAGGAGAGGTTTGAAGGCATGTTTGTGTCAGAGCCTGAACCTGTGGACGTCACTATAAGGATTTTGGAGTCCAATAATGGTCAGGAGCCTTGTAGATTTCTATAAAGTTAGTGATAGGTTTCAGGAAATAGTGGTAAAATGTGGTCACGATGTATAAATATGTTGTTATGTCATCCGTATGTTTCTCTTTAAAAACAGGATCTTCTGAATTCTTGATTGAAGGAGATCTTGTGCTTCCCAAAACCAGGAATGCTCTCTACTGCTTCAACAACAACTGTTTCTGGAAGAAAAACTCTAAAAACATAGTGGAAGTCCCTTACACACTGAGCAGGGCATTCTGTGCGAGACTCTCCTTCTTGTAACAACCTGTGGCCCCTTTTTTGCAGCCTATTCTGACAGATCAGTGATTGCTCACGCCATGTCAATCTTCCACGGATATACCTGCATCCGCTTTGTGCCCAGATCGTCACAGACCGACTACATCAGTATTGAGAGCAACGATGGGTGAGAACAATCATACAATACCAAAAAGAAACATTTACCAGGCCTCAGTACAAAAAAAGAATCAATATTTAACCTCTTTATTCCCTCGCTCCTCTCAGGTGCTACTCTTCTCTAGGTAGAACTGGCGGCAAACAGGTGGTCTCCCTCAAGAGGTACGGCTGTGTGTTCAGTGGCATTGTACAGCATGAGCTCAATCATGCCCTGGGCTTCTACCACGAGCAAACCAGGAGCGATCGTGACCAATACATCAAAATCAACTGGGAGAACATCTCTCCTGACATGGCCTACAACTTCCAGAAACAGAACACCAACAACCAGAACACGCCATACGACTACGGCTCTGTTATGCACTATGGAAAAACGGCCTTCTCCACTCAGCCCTGGCTGGAAACCATCACTCCCATTCCTGATGAGACTGTGGAAATAGGACAAAGGCAGGGAATGTCCAACATCGACATCCTGAGGATTAACAAGCTCTATGGATGCTGAAGATGAGGCATAATTGAATACGCCAAATGTGATGTGTCTGTATATGACAGTAATGACGGTATTTGCTTGGTGATCCTCAACTTCCGAATTGTGTGATTGTGTTTGGAAAATAAAGCCAATCAAAGTATGAAACCGCTTAAGTTTTTTTATTGTGTGCTGTTTTGTCTCATCACAAGTAATACAAGAAAGAGGTTTCTTCAGAATGATCAGGGCTCAAGAGAGTTTTCTGCTGGCGGGTCAAACACAGCAGAAAAATACATCTTTAGACATTTCTATGTGAGAGAGCAAAAAGATAAAAAGGTATTAAATATGAAGTTTTCTTACAATGAATAAAGTAAAAAATTGAAAGAAAGAAAAAATTATGTTTTTGCAAGACCACAATTTTTCTATTTGCTTCTGCTTATTTCTGGGGCAAAAATACATACAGTGTACAAATATGGTTCTTACAGTTTCCTTAATAGAAAAGAACATTAAGTGATACTTTAATTATAAAAATAGATCAAAAGCATAGTTTGGCCAAGAATAAAAATACTGTAATTTGTCACCATAATTTCACTCAAAGATGGTATGAGCTTTTTATCCACGAAACACAAAGATAAGAGGATGGTGATGGAGACTTTCAAGATCCAAAAACCTCATTGAGTAGTCGATTCTTGATTTCTGTGTTATTCAAAGCTCATTTGATTGCTTTGTGTGAGAAAAACAGAGAAACATGGAGGCGGCATCCACACACATGCAAGGTCAGATAACATAACATCTGACAAAGACAAGGGAACACTACCGTAATGTCTCGCGTTTGATTTGTGAGCGCACGGCTTCGAGGATTCGAGCCGCGTGCCCTTGTCTGTGTGACGTCTTTTGTCCGAGTTATGATGTTTGGTCCCGATACTTTGGTCTGGTTCAGTTTTGGTTTTGTGTCAGGATTCGGGCATTCAAAATGTGTGTTTGTCCTTGTTTGTCCTTCCCAGAACGTTCTGGGAACGTTAGTTTCTGGTTTTCAAAACGTTCTGGAAACTAAACATTAGAATGTTTCCGGTCGGTTGATTAACTGGTCAATCAGCGCGATCAGGATTTTCTCACAAAGGAAGGGTGCCCCGGGAGAACCCACCTGCCCGGACGGGACCTTTGCTGCAGGGTACGTGATGGACGCATGGAACAACTGGCAAGTCCTGTGCCTGGAGGCTCTGTCCGTGGAGGATGCAGAAGATTTATACACGATTGGATTATTGATGGCGAGGTTCATATTCTTTGGCTTTGGGATTGCCCTGACCTATCGGAAGATTGGTAAGAAAGCTGCAAGCAAATTCCCCCAGCCGCTGTCTGTGGAAATTAAGGAATGCTTCGGGGTTGTGTGTAACCGTTTGAAGGAATTAGATCAGAGAGTGATACAGACTGCGGATACGCAGGGAAGAGTGGGCTCCATCAGGGGTCAGATCAGTGAACTTTTACAGACTGTAACCGGTCTGGCCATGAGGCTGGACGTAATGTCTGGGAGAACATTACACCATACACACCCGATCCCGATCCCAGCCCCCCCCCCCCTCCTCCCCCCCCCCCCGTCTGCCTGTCCTTATCTATTTCCTCTCCCACTCCATACAAAAAAATCCCATCTCGTGACCACGTGTACTGTGCTATGTTATGTTTTGTTGTGTTTGCTATGTAATGCTTGCTAAACTGCATTCTTAGAAAATGTTCTTTTGGAAAGCGCCTTGTGCACCTTTTGGCTGTTGTAAGGCGCTATATAAATAAATTTTGATTGATTGATTTTTGAATAAATAAATAAAAATGGAGGGGAAACACGGTATGCATGTCTTCAAACAGTCCTGTATTTTAACCATGAAAGGCAGGGCGAAGTCTTCAACATGTGATTTGATATCAGTCAGTCCCTCATTCAACTGATGGTAAACTTCTGTGATCCCTCTCAACTCATCATGTCATCTCTATCTGTGAACAGTGAACTTGTCTTCTACGTTAATGGCAAAAAGCTATGATTACATTACAGATATTAATTTTAAATGTTATCAAATCTGAACATTTAAGGCAATGGTAATTAATTTATGCAACATGCAAGATATTCTTTTCATTGTCTAAATAGTTTTTGGCTCATATCATTGTCAATTGTTAATCCTTTATATTGCATTTGAACAAAAATAAATATGTACAATTATATGAAGTTGCTAATTAAAGTTTAAGTTGCTACTATCAAATACATGCATACTAAACCTGTTTGGCTTATAGTCATCAGTTGATATATGAGTTTTTTCATGTTTTTGTATTTTCATGTAAAGATTGTAGAGAAGATATTGTAGATGTAGATATTGTTTTGTTTTTATTGTTCATCAGGAGCGTATAGCAAAGGCTCATGGGTCTCAGTGTGGGTTCTGTACTCCTGCCATCACAACCCACATCCCACCATAGAGGACACTTTTTTTGGCAAAAAATATCAAGGTTAATATGTTGCATTAAGTTGTTTAAATTAAATCATAATGATTAAATCAAATCAAACTAATTAGTTTACATTTGTTAAATCCAATTTGAGAAATGCAGCTGTGTATATAAGACTGTGTGTTAGTTTACATTTAATATTTCATTTCTTCTATATGAGAAACTAAACTTCTGTCTACGTTGTAAACTTCTGTCAAATATGTATTTAGCTTTAAGAGAAGGGTTACATTGGTATTCAGCTGACCAACCGGATCAATCCAGAAAGCAGATATTGTGCTGTTTGCTGTAATATTTTGTTTTAAGAAAGCCATGCAGCATGAAGTTACTGTCCTTTTGACTATATCACATTTGTATATTTCACCAAACCTACAGGACTGACAAAATAGGTTATCCCACCACATTTCAGTTAAGATCCAGCAAATGTCCGTATCATGTTTGAAAGTGTTTCAAAATATAGGTTGGTGTTATAAAAAGTCATATATGAGGTGTTTTTTTTTAAGTTATTTTTGTCTTAGGAATATAAAGCATTGCCAAAATAATTAAAAGATTAATTACATAACTTTGTTTTTCAGAATGATTTGTTTTGTTTCAAACAATTTTAAAGTCAGTCCATAAGAAAAACAATTTAAAAAGGGCAATAAAAAAGGTTCATTATCTTCAAATGACGTGTTACAAAAAGCATGTTTATTTTAAAGGTTGAGTGTTTAATAAGTTTGTATTAATAATTTCTACAACTGAATTAATTAATAAATAAATAAATTTATCTTACGTCATAAATGTAGACATTTGTTATATTATACTAAAATCAGTAAAACACATCTTTAGAAACTGTCCCTTTCTTCTATGCCGTACACACTTTCTTGGTAAATTGACCTGTCGGGTTTACTTTTGTGCAAACATAATTCCTGTATAAATATAAATTGTGCCTGAAAGTAATCCATGGTCTTTACAAGGGTGTGGAAATTTGCATTACAACAGTATGTTATAGTCCACTGACAGATATCTGACAGAAGTTTACAAAGGTTTTCAGCACATATTGTAGATCATTATTCCAACTGATGTAAAGTATGCAAGAGCCGTTGCTTTATTTGAATCAGAGAAGATGTTGATAATAGTTGAAGAACATTCTATAATGTCAAGTGGGATGTTGAAGGAAACAATTCTGCAGACGTAAAACACCAGAGCAAAACTATTTTGATATGCTGGTTTGTCAAAAGAGAAAGTTTAGTCATATATGATTTTTAAATGAAATGTCCATGTTCATCACACATACTTTCTGTTACAGTCTGGTCCTGATCCGCCTGTTTTGTCCCTCATGTGTTCCCGTAGCTGTCTTGTTTTGATTACCCATTTAGTTCGCCACCTGTTTGTTATTTCCTACACTGTAAAAAAAAATCCTAATTTTACAGAAAATAACTCTAATTTTTTACAGTATTTTTTTGTAAATCTAAATTATGTTTAAAACTATGTAAAATTACAATAAATATCAGTAAATTAACAACTTGACTGTTATTTTAAGGATTATATCATTAATGACCAATTACAGTAATTCTTATTTTTTATACAGAAAATTACTGTATTATTTATACAGTATTTTTCTATTTTTATACATTACGAACAAATTCATGTAAAATTACAATAAATATCAGTAAATTAACAACTTGATTGTTATTTTAAGGATTATATCATTAATGACAAATTACAGTAATTCTTATTTTTTTATACAGAAAATTACTGTATTATTTATACAGTATTTTTCTATTTTTATACATTACGTACAAATTCATGTATATATATTCTTTCATTTTTCTTATTTGTACCTATATTCTTTTCTTTGGCTTAATTTTCATATGTTTCTTTGTCTTATTTTTCATATGTTCTTTTCCCTTTCTTATTTGAATGATTTGTAAAGAGTGATTTATAATCAAGTTAGGGATTTTTATTAATTAAAACCTTTCTTTACTCTTCTGTATTTTTCCATCGAGTAAGGATGAATATTGTCAGCACTTCTCAACAGATAGAGTATGTTATCAGAATGTTTTGGTTTATAGTTGGAGCCTGAGCCAAGTTCAGCCTTGGAGAAGCTGTGTATTTGTGTGTGTGCGTTAATATGGTCTGTATTGGTGAGGTGATTAACTGGCACTATCAGGAGACGGAATGACTTGCTGTTCTCGACAAGCCACGTCACGAACCCGTCAACCACGTGATCAACGAAGATAAGCTTCAGACTGTCTGCTCTTGTGTGGAAAATTACTAGTTTTGTTTTTCCTTTTTTCTTTCTTTCTTAGCCAATCAGGATCATTTAAACGTCATCATTGACGTAGTTAGCACCCTCTGTTAGAGTATAATTGCTGTAACAATGTTATTGTATTTGGGGCGGCCTACGAACTCCTTGTGAGACCTGAAGCTTCTGCTGATGAAACTGCAAACTAAACTTCACTAAAATGTCTTCTATTGACTGCACTTCTGACTCCTGGTCTTCATTCTACATATCTGGTCCTCGGGTCTTAACTGTAAATTCCCCTACAGTTAATGGTGGAGAATGCGCGGGCAATTCATTCTTCAATGACATCCCTGGTCGAACAACAAACAAGGTAGAAAGTGTTAGGGCTGTCTGAGTGGAAGTGACTGGACAGGGGATCGGGAGAGCTCCACTCAGAAGTGAGTGGGGAGTACCGAAACTGCTTAAAACCAGAATGGAGGTACAAATAATTATACCAGCTTTATGATTTTTATGATCATTCGGTTTTGATGGTGTAATAGTCGCTGGGATCCGTATGGGACTGGTTAAATGCCAGGGACGCCGTAACCGGAAGGCATCGCATTAATACACTTTAAAAGGGATTTGGGGAAGTCTCTAAGGGAAAGTGTATAGAACACTGGATAGGAACGCTGGTTAGAATCCAGAAGAATCTCACAAGGAGATTCCAGGTTCCACAGGTCCGTGTCACTGTGAACCTGACTTGATCACTTCCACTTCAGATAGGGGTACCCCGAATTTAGTGAATCAGGCAGTTAGGGACTAAAGCATTAGTTAGTTATAAAATAAATAATAAGAAATAAATATAGGGCTAACTTGTTTGCCAGGGATGCATCTGGAACGATTCCTGCAAAAGTAAATTTTACGAGAAAAATTTTGTGACCCGAATTGGTTTGGATCAGGATATATGACTTGGTGTTTTGTAGTATACTTTGTGGTTTCATCGTGCAGAAGCCACAGCTGTGTTATTCAAAGACCGCCGCCTCCATCTCTTCCTACCATGACTTCAGGTGAGTATTAACTTCGACTTAAATATGGCTAACAATAACTGAGTAGTCTGATTATTACTGATTAGTTAAGTAAGCAGAAGAGAAAATGCTGTAAACAGCTCTGCTTCTCAAAGTGAATTTCAGAGCTCAGGAGGAAAATGGTTAGTCTGTGTTTTTTAATTCTGAGTGTAAAAACAAGGTTGGAAGTCATGATAAAATAATGAAACAGAAGAGATTAAAATGCTGTAAACAGCGCTGCTTCTCAAAGTGAATTTTCAGAGCTCAGTAGGAAAATGTCTGCTAGAAGTCTGTGTTTTTAATTCTGAGTGTAAAAACAAGGTTGGAAACCATGATAAAATAATGAAACAGAGAAGAGATTTAATGCTGTAAACAGCTCCGCTTCTCAAAGTAAATTTGGTCAGTCTGTGTTTTTAATTCTGATTGTAAAAATAAGGTTGGAAGTCATGATAAAGTAACGAAACGGAGAAGAGAAGATATTAAAGGCTGTACACAGCTTTGCTTTTCAAAAGCAAAATTTCAGAGCTCAGTAAGAAAATGCTCCTAGTTTTAATTTGATTGGAAAGTGTGAGCAAAGAAAGAGCCTGAACGATATAAATGTCTGCTAGATGTGATAAAGTGACATTTCTGGTGTTTAGATTTGAAAAGAAGATCGGTGTCTAATATACCAACATTTACGTTTTCGTCTGGAAAAGAACAAAAATAAGATTAAAGTCTTAAGGGATTCTTTTGAAAGAAAGATTTGTAATGAGAAGTTTTATAGTGAATGGAAGAGTTAAATTGCATAAAATTACAGACAATGACTTCAAAAGATGGGAGTTTCAGTAATATGTAATTCGCAAAAAGACAACTATAAAAATTATAATTCTTTGAAAACGTAGTTTTGGCAAAGATTTCTGAAACAGGCCAGAGTCACAATAAAGCAGATAAATGTTAAATGTTTACAAAAATGCAGTGTTCCAGTCCTTGAATCCAGTCCAGAGTTTCTCTCTCTCTCATTCAAAGTCAGCTAAATGCTGTTATCTGAGTCAGTGATAAACAATTTACAGGAAGTGTTCCAGTGAAAATCATAGACACAGAGAAGTTAAAGGAAATCATGTTACAGGCAGTTCAAAACTTTTAAAAGTTCCACATTTATGATTGTGCACATTAAATTTGTTGTTAAAAGTTTCAAGAACTAAATGCCTTTAAAGAGGAGTTTTAAAAATAAATTTAAATAAGTTAAATAAAAATGAAGACCTGATTATAAAAGGGAGATTAAATTGTTATGACCAGTAATTTTTGTTTTGTCTCATCTTAGTCTCCACCATGGTACAAGGCTGATGGAGTAGACAATGGTGATAGCGATGCTGAGATTAAACACAGATAATAAGCTATGCTGTTGTTTTGAATATGTTAATGGCTTTTACTGATAACATACTGCTGTTATTAACCGGTCTCCCTGTTTTGAACACTATCAGGCAGTCGAAATAACTCTGGTGGTTCTTGAATGCACCTTCCCTAAGTTCCAGAGAATACCTGAACCTGAATAAAACTCGAAGATCCGCAAAGGGAATGAAAGGGTTAACAGTGAGCACGAGGGCGTCCACTCAATGACGGGTAAGTTCCTCTAATGGCCACATGGTGGACAACCTAAGCCAGAGGTTCGCCGCCGCTCCTGGGCATCTACCCAAAAACAGGGGAAGGGAGATGTTTTCTGTGACAACTGGATGAGAGTTGAGAGGATGTCTGTGGTTGGCTAGTAGCATCCTTCAGAGGGGGGACCTGTTAAATTGCAGAAGTCTGCCCCAAAACTGAGTTCCTCCATACCAGGTCACTGCAACCGCATTCCTTGACAAGTTTCCCCAACTTGTAGAAGATGCCAGGGGGAGTCCCTGAAGAGGTTGTTTATAAAGAGATAATGGGAATGTGCTTTCAAGAGCTGGCTGAGAACATGATGTGATTGACCTTTAGTTGTTGTGGAGACCATAACAAAACTTTATAATACCAAGAACATGATATTGGGTTGGCTTATGGGAATTAACTGAAAATTAATAGTGAAACTGAACTAATATGTCTCTATCATAGTTTTCACTCCTGCAGGTCGTTAGACAAAGATGGTGGTGACTAAAGATGAAGAGTGTTTTTACAGATTAAAGATGGTCTGGATAACAAAGGTTAAGTGAATTTTTAACAAACTAAACTTAGTAATGCTCCTAGCATACTTTATTTGAGATTATCAAAATGGGTCTAGTTGAGAGTTAAATATTTACATTTAAGAAATTTGTGAATGATTATGGTTTCTAAATGGCAAATAATTTACTATTGCATTCTGCCAAAAAGTTACAGTCTTAGACTGCTGAGGAAAACTGTTGGCTGAGAGAGAGATTGTGAGTGGAGGCTGGGTATGACACTCTGTTATCAAAATGATAAAGGAACTAAAACAACCTAGCAAACTTCTCTAAAAACGAATGAATTATAAACAGACATTATTTTAAACTGAATAAGTTAAACCTAGAGAAGATTTTAAAGCTTAAATCTTTGTAGAATAAATACCAGAAGTAAACCTTGAATATGAGCGATTTGTATTCATGTCTGAGTGTGTGTGAGTTTTGTATGTCCCCATAGTGTGAATATGTGTCATTAACCTCTGGAATGAGTGTTTGATCATTACAGATGGGTTAAGTGAATTGACAATCTATACAGAAGCCGATAATTCTGATGGGATCTGATGAAACGACGATACAAAACATGGGACGAGCTTTAATTGGACTGAATATCCAGCTCGGTCTGCTAGTGGTAAATATGACTACTTTTGTCATTTATGATGTTAATTTCAAGTTATTCTCTGGATTAGTTTAAACAATTGTGTAAGTTGAAATTGTGAAGCTGAAGATTGCCGTCCATTATGGGGTTTAAAACCCTTGTCTAAATTCAACTGAGGGTCTAAATTTAAATACTATCAACTATGAGTGATCCGAGTGTTATAGACTTGACGTTATAAGACTTGACGGCAGAGATAGTGTGACACATTGGCTAAGTCACCCTCCAAATTATCCAGAGAGCACCCTCACATTTATGAAGGCCGGTGGGCGATCAAAGGAGTGAATATAACTTATAAAAAGTTTTTATTGATTTCCATCCATTAAGAGGATGCATGACATTAGATCAGCCATTCATACAAAAGGGTTAATGAAACAGCAGCTATGAGACTGTCTGTGTGACTTAGGGATTAAAGCACAAGTAATATTTTTAAAGATAAATTCAAGGGCAGAACATTTACTTACTGGGTAATTAGTTTGAAACTCAGTTAATAATATTGAATTCGTCTAAATCTGTTATCTGCCCTAATATATAGACCTCGAAACAGGAATGGGGATTTTATAAATGAGTTCTCTGAACTTTAATTGGTTATGGTCCCTTCTTTTGACAATATTTTTAATTTTGAGAGACTTCAACATACATGTTTGTGGACCTTTAAAGCCCTTGGTGAAAGATTTTGTACCTTGATTAGAGCCTTTTGATTTTTTTACAGTATGTTTCTAGCCCAACACACGAGTTGTTTTTCATTACTGTTAAATCTAACTGCATCATTTGATACCGTTGACCATAGGATTTTCATTGATTGTCTTTGAGATGTGGTTGGCATTGAGGGTTTAGCCCTGGAATGATTTTACTCATATCTAAAAGATAGGACTTATTTTAGTCAATCCTGGGACTTTCTTTTCATCCGTTACCCCTCTCTTGAATGGGGTCCCTCATGGCTCAATTTGGGGCCAGTTTTGTTCTCCCTCTATATGCTCCCTTTGGGAGTGATTTTGAAAAATATATCATTCATTATAATTTGTATGCTAATGACTCTCACACTTTGTTTGAATGTTTAGATAACGTTAAGTGCTGGCTAACAATTTTCTCCAGATGAATGAGTCTGAGTTTATTTTATTTGGTAATAAGGGATGTCTTTATGATGTCATTGACTGCCTGGGATTCCTTTCAGGGAAAAATCTTTATAGTTTGAAAAACCTTGGAGGCATTTTTGACTCTGAGCTCAAATTTGATCACCAAATGAATGCATTGTTAAAAATAGTTTTAATCATCTTAGCTCTATATCTAAGTTGAAGTCTATCCTCTGTTTTTATGACATGGAGAAAATTGTGCGTGCCTTTATGCTATTTTGTTTGAATTACTATACTGTATCTGGGTGTGAGTCAGGTCTCTCTCTCTCCTGCAGCTCGTTCAGAATTCAGCTGCTAGGTTTCTAACTACGAAGAGAGAGAACACATTCCAGTGCTTATCTAACAACAATGGCTTCCTATACGTTTCAGAATTCATTATAAAGTGTTGCTATATGTTTTTAAAGCTTTACATGGGTTAGAACCAGAGAATATTTCAGATCTAATCATTCTGCATCACTCAAATAGGTCCCTGCGTTTAAAAGATCAATTACAACTAATGATTCCTTGATCTCGCCTAAAATGCAAAGGTGATTGGGCCTTCTCTGTTGCAGCTCTAAGACTATCTCTCTCTGATAAATCTTCTTCTACTCTCGGTTTATTTCATAGTGTGCTAAAAACTCATCTGTTTTCAATAGCATTTGAAAGTATTTTGAAATCTGCCGTTTGTTAGTGTGTATTATGCTTTATTTATGCTTTCATTAATTTTTATTTGGTTAGCACTTCGGTTTCCACATAGTGGTGTTGAAAGTGCTTTATAAACAAGGTTGAGTTAATATCATATTTTTGTTTTTGAGGCAATGCTGATAATATTTGTGGGATCAGAAAGTCTAAACATTTGATAGAGAAATACCTTGACAAGTAATTAAAATAAAAATAAATAAAATGAATGTTATGAACAGAAAAATTCAGATATGAATTTGGATCAATTTAAGAACACTTTTAAATTAATATATTATGAAAATCTGACAGTTCTTGTTCAACTTATAACAAATTTGAAAGATAGCAAACCTAATGGTATCTGATGAGCCAAATGACAATGAAAGGGTTTAGATTTTGGTCATAACGCATAAGCAGGTTTAACAAACTGAGATACTGAGAACAAAATTGACTAAAGGAAATCATTATTATTTGATTTTGAATTTTGGAATGTTAACATGGTTTGAATACTGTGAAATTATTTTGTTTCAGTGGAAATAATTATTGAAATGATTATTTGAATTTGTTTCATTTTTTATTTCTGTTTTTGAAAAAGAAAATTTTAATATGTCCTGCAATTAAGATGGTACATGCTATTTGCCTGTTAAATGAATGACACTTTCAGTAGAAACTCAAAGCTTAAGACGGATTTTTATGGGATTTATTTATTCTTTCATTGTTTATTTTTATTTTGACCACCTTTGATTTTAATTGGTGTAGTGAAATAGATTTACCCTCTTATTTCATGTATTCTACAATGAATTGGAAATTGCTTTGTTTTTGGTTTATTTACAACAACAACAACAACAAAGTGTATATCTTGATATTTTCATGCAATGATGGGTGATTATACCAGTAGACGTGACACTTTTAACCTAATACCTGGTGGGGATTTTGTTGGGGATGTAACACTATTTTCCCATTTATTCCGGCTTCTAGAGAATAAAAATTTATTTAATTTTTAAATCCATTTAATTTGATTATAAACTAAAATAGCCAAGATTCATACTAACAGTTTATACAACCATGTCTTTTGTTTTGAAGGTCAATAACACACTCTGTGCTCTGTAAGATATTCTGTTCCAGTTAAGTCTGTGAAGGGAAAACATATTTTGTTTTATACAATTTTAACCGGAATTAGAGCAAGGGTGAATATATCAATTTGTAGCGGCATTAATTGATAGCCCAGATGTGTTGTTTTACTACACATTTGGCCTTATAGGGGGGACTGAAGGATACTATTCGGAAATCCATTGCCGCTTGTATATATATATTCTTTCATTTTTCTTATTTGTACCTATATTCTTTTCTTTGGCTTAATTTTCATATGTTTCTTTGTCTTATTTTTCATATGTTCTTTTCCCTTTCTTATTTGAATGATTTGTAAAGAGTGATTTATAATCAAGTTAGGGATTTTTATTAATTAAAACCTTTCTTTACTCTTCTGTATTTTTCCATCGAGTAAGGATGAATATTGTCAGCACTTCTCAACAGATAGAGTATGTTATCAGAATGTTTTGGTTTATAGTTGGAGCCTGAGCCAAGTTCAGCCTTGGAGAAGCTGTGTATTTGTGTGTGTGCGTTAATATGGTCTGTATTGGTGAGGTGATTAACTGGCACTATCAGGAGACGGAATGACTTGCTGTTCTCGACAAGCCACGTCACGAACCCGTCAACCACGTGATCAACGAAGATAAGCTTCAGACTGTCTGCTCTTGTGTGGAAAATTACTAGTTTTGTTTTTCCTTTTTTCTTTCTTTCTTAGCCAATCAGGATCATTTAAACGTCATCATTGACGTAGTTAGCACCCTCTGTTAGAGTATAATTGCTGTAACAATGTTATTGTATTTGGGGCGGCCTACGAACTCCTTGTGAGACCTGAAGCTTCTGCTGATGAAACTGCAAACTAAACTTCACTAAAATGTCTTCTATTGACTGCACTTCTGACTCCTGGTCTTCATTCTACATATCTGGTCCTCGGGTCTTAACTGTAAATTCCCCTACACAGTAAATTTAACAACTTGACTATTATTCTAAGGATTATATCATTAATGACAAATTACAGTAATTTTCAGTTTTAATACAGGAAAATTACCTTATTATCTTTTCTGTTTTCATTCAATACATACAAATCCATGTAAAATTACGAACAATATATGTAAATTAATACATAGTTTTATTTATACCATGTTTTTCTGTAAATTATTAACTCTAGCCTACTTCTAGAAAATGAAGATCCAAGAATGTGCATCAGACGTGTTCTTAAGAAGCCACAGTAAACTTTATTGTTTATATATGTAATACTCCAGTAAGGGAGTGATATATGTTGATTATAAATCACACCCGTGATGTTCATTCACTTAACTTTATAACGTGAATACAACAGAAACAGACACATACACAAATGATATACAACAAGTACATAGCTTTACACTTAACAGAAACAACGAGTAACGAAAGCATTAAAACACATACAACAAACACGTCCTGTGTGGTGCGGCATCGTCAGCGCGCGCGCGCTATAGCGGTACATTTGAGCTAACACTGTGACACTGAACACGTTGATACTGAAAACACTTAACCCGCACAACACTCGAATATGCTAGACAAAACACTCATGACACTCAAACCTGTCTTTCCAACCGTGCATACCTGTAAGGGAGTGATATATGTTGATTATAAATCACACTCGGTCACCCAAGATGTTCAATCACTTAACTTTATAACGTGAATGAAGTCTCTCGCGAGAACTCCCTTCATCCCGCCGCAGCGACGTGCACGTCACACGTACAACCAATCACAAAATTATGAACTTGAAATGAATAACCTATTCTAGAACACAATATATTTACAACCAATATTCATATCAAAGAACAACGAACAAACAACAAAAACAATCACATAAAAATAAATCAAACTCAATTATTTACACATATCACATATACATTTGATTAACGCTAAGTTTTATGCATTAGCTTACCTAACCCTAACCCTTACCTAACCCTAACCCTAAAAGCCTGACAATGTCAATGCCAAATACCTTTAAATATTGTGGTACTCCGACATGTTTCTAACTGACACATCTTAATCCTAACCTTAACCCCAAACTCAGGCCTGGTTTCACAGACAGGGTTAAGACTAAGCTAGGATTAGCCCTTAGTTCAATCAAGACATTTAAGTATCTTTAATATACGGCTAAAATAAAATAATAATAATAATAATAAGACACATTTGTTACATAAATGAATTGCCTCAGCCACAAAAGTAAGTTGATAATGATTTGTAGAACATCAAATTGTCCTAAAACGCTGCCACAGGGGCAACCACTCAAAGTCTGTCTAAAAAGTCTGTCTCATGAGACTGTACCATGATTAAAATGAAACTGAAGTTTTTGTCCTAAAATAACAAGGCTGCAAAAGATTAAATGCAGATGAGAAGTCCACAAACAAAAAGCCATGCAAAAGCCCAAGCTGTTTTTGTGCTCAAAGTTGATGTGTTAGAAGCAGGAAAAATGGGCAAGCGTAAGGATTAACAGATGAGCTACTGGAGCTCAAACTGCTCAAGAAGTTAATGCTGGTTCTGATAGAAAGCGGTCAGAATACACAGAGCATCTCAGTTTGTTGCATATGGGGCGGCATAGTCGCTGACCACTCAGGGTGTCCATGCGGTCTCCTGTCCACTGCCAAAAGTGCCAACAGTGGGCACGTGAGCATCAGAACTGGACCACGGAGCACAGATTCCGATGAATCATATTTTCTTTTGCATCATGGTGGCCAGGTGCGTGTACATTGCTTACAAGACTTAAAGGATCTGTTGCTAACATATTGGGGGTCAAGGCTTTTTTTTACCAGCAAAAGGGGGACCAACACAATATTAGGAAGGTGGTTATAATATTATGCCTGATTATGCAATGTTAGCAAACAAGTGTTGCTTTGGACAGAAGATTAAACCTAAACCAACAGGTTGTGTAACAGTGGCACACAGTAAAAGTGAAAATGAGAGTTGACATTATTAGGCAGAGTATTTCTAAAGTAAATTTCAGGTAAATAAATTGTGTTTTATTGCAGTGCATGATTGCCATATATATTACCATTGTATTACCATATATATCATGCACTGCAATAAAAAAAACAATATATAATATATACTCAATATATACACATATATATGTGCAATAAAAATCCAATTTAAACAATTATTTAATACAACAGCCTACAAATGCCACATTATTGTATGTCTGTGTTGCTTTGAGCATGATTGGTTATGCTGAGTTTCATCCAGGAATCTGGCCAATGACAAATGTGCGCGCCTTCTACAGCGTGCGCGCCTTTTTTCAAATTTGAATCCGTTTGTTGGAAAGCAAGTGTGCGCGCGCGCGTATCTGTCTGTGTGCGTTGCAGCTCGCCATCTGCAGTGCACAGTACTACTTCAGCTCGGATTTGCATGGATTATTACATTGATTATTTTACGTCGGACTGCAAAATTTTATATTTTAGGCAAATTTAAGTTGCGGGTTGTTAGTGAAGAACAAACAAGAAAAAATACAATATGGCCAACGACTTTTACCAACGCGTAACGTTACCGGACAACTACAGAAGGCAAGTTAAATAATTTAGCTTTTATTAAAAAAATATAGTCTGCTACATTGTGATGTAATGTGTTTAAGTAATAATCTAATCGCGATAACGACATTACATAGTTCAATGTACTAGCTAACGTTAACGTTACTGTGTGTTGTTAGCATGTGTTAATATTGTAAACTAGGATTAAGATAAAAAAAAATCTATATAAGAGCTTTGTAAATGAGTGAACTGAGAACGGAGTCTCGTACAAGCTCTTTTGAAAATCCCTGTTAGTAAGTAAATGGCTAATGTGTGTCTGTGTGTGTAAAATACATTTTAGGAAGAAAAACTCCAGCCACACGAACTTCAGGAGCGGTGAGTATTGACATACTAACATTAGGAAAGCTGAATTTTCAGCGTCATTACTCCAGTCTTTAGTGTCACATGATCCTTCAGAAATCATTCCGATATGCTGCTTAAGAAACATTTACTATTATTATTAATGTTGAAAACAGCTTGTTACGCGTTTATTCTCTAGGAGAGGCCGGATAGCTCGCCTAAACGTAGAGTAAAGCACTAAGACACAAATATCAGTTCTGATATTCCACATGAGGGGTCCTTTATTAACAGGAACTGTCCATTCTACACACACCGGGGCAGTTGGCAAACAATGCTTCACGCACAATCGCGTTACTAAACAACAACAAAACAATAGTAAGAGCAACATAAATGAAAACTGTGTGAAACACCTCACTCCATACATGCGATGCTTCCCTGCTCGCGCACCGTTCGAACGACCTCATTACTGCTCTTGAGAGGGAAAAAGCGCTCCGCCTTAAAGGAGCAGTACCCACTATAACTCGTTACAAGCTGTGTACATTTTTTTCAGGATTATTTAATGAATAAAAAGTTCAAAAGAACAGCATTTATCTGAAATATAAAGCTTTTGCAACATTATAAATATCTATAGTGTCACTTTAATGCATCCTTGCTGAAAAAATGTATGAATTTCTTTAAGTTCTTTCCCAAAAAAACAAAATCTTACCAACCCAAAACTTTTGAACGGTATACAATGTCACAAAAGCTTTCGATTTCAGATAAATACTGTTCTTTTGAACTTTCTATTTATCAAAGAATCATAAAAAGAACTGTTTTCAACATTGATAATAGATAAAAATAAATGTTTCTTGAGCAGCAAATCCTCATATCAGAATGATTTCTGAAGGAATGTGACGCTGAAGGCTGGAGTAATGCTGGAAATTCAGCTTTGCATCACAGGAATAAATTACATTTTAAAATATATTCAAATAGAAAACAGTTAATATGCATTTTAATAATATTTCACAATATTACAGCTTATTTTCTATTTTTTTTTTAAATAATTTAATAGCATAAATGCAGCCCTGGTGAGCAGAAGTGACATCTTTAAAAACATACAAAAATATTACTGTTCTAAAACATTTGACCGGTAGTGTACACACACAAACACTGTTCAAAAGTTTGGGATCGTAAGATGTTTTATGTTTTTAAAAGAAGTTTCGTCTGCTCACCTGCAAGGCTGCATTTATTTAATTACTCATACTAACAGTAATATTGTGAAATAATATTACAATTTAAAATAACTTTTCTATTTGAAAATATTTAAAAATATAATTCATTCTTGTTAGCAAAGGTGAATTTTCAGCATCATTACTCCAGTCATAAATTTAATAAATAAATGCTGTATAATTTTA
Source organism: Rhodeus uyekii (assembly GCA_037043235.1). Taxonomy (NCBI): domain Eukaryota; kingdom Metazoa; phylum Chordata; class Actinopteri; order Cypriniformes; family Acheilognathidae; genus Rhodeus; species Rhodeus uyekii. The sequence continues at coordinate 2,582,947 of JAWRVZ010000060.1, forward strand.
ATAAACGCTGTATAAGTGCTGTTCATTTTGTAAACTGTTACAGTTTTGTATTCAGTATGTTTAGATTGTCACCATAATCCTAGTTTGAGAATTTGATAAACTATTGTTAATTACTGAAGTAATTTTAATTTTGTATTTTATTTAGTCAATAATTGTGATTTTAGATTACATGTTTTACATAATTTAAACACTATTAAATTATATGTAAACAAATGCTGCAAATTGAATTTTGAAATGATTTTAGTTATTTTTTATACTGTTTATACTTATTTTATCTGCCAAAATAAAACTTAATTTTAAATCTTGAACACGTCTTGACTATTTATTGTTTGACTGTATCATTTAGGAAATCTGTAAAATAAGTGTTTATCCATAGAACTCTTAGCAATATCAGTTAATTGAAAGTTTTTGACTGTAATAATTTAGTAAATACCTGTAAAATAACAGTGTTTATCCATAGAACTTTTAGCAATATCAGTTAATTGAAAGTTTTTGACTGTAATAATTTAGTAAATACCTGTAAAATAACAGTGTTTATCCATAGAACTCTTAGCAATATCATTTAATTAAAGGTGTTTGACTGTAATAATTTAGTAAATACCTGTAAAATAACAGTGTTTATCCGTAGAACTGTTAACACTGTCATTTAATTGAAGGTTTTTGATCATAATAATCTAGGAAAGATCCATAAAATAACAGTTTTACACTGTAAAAAAAATCATAAAAAAACGGTAAATGACTGGCAGCTACGGCTGCCAAACAAAAACCGTAAAAAAAAGGTAAAATATCTTACTTTAAACACGGGAAAAATCTGTAAAATAACATGTTTTTTCACTAAAATTTTTAATGAAAATTTCTGTAAAATTATTGTTTTTGCAATTTATTTGAATTAAGATATTTTACTTTAATTTTATGGTTTTTGTTTGGCAGCCGTAGCTGCCAGTCAATTACCGTTTTTTTACGAGATTTTTTTTTACAGTGTAGTGTATTTAAACCCTCATGTGCATCTTGTCTTTGTCAGTCGTTGATGGTATGTTAACCGAAGTGTTAGTATGTATGCTCCTGGTTTCTGTCCCTCTATCCGAGTTTCTGTTTAGCACCCTCGTGTGCCTTTTGTTTATCGCTTATAAAGTCACAATTGAGTTGATTCACTTATAGCCGTCTCAGTGTCCTTGCCTTCCACTCAGCGCGGCGCCACGCTTACACTTTCCCATGTCAGAAAAAAAAAACATGAAATTAGACTGCTTTGTTGACAACATACAGAGAGATATCCTCACCTAAAACAAGACACGGACCAATAAACTAAATCTGAACAAGGTGACGACATCTAGTGGAATAATAAAGCACAATTGTTTAAAGTCACATTTACAAACTTGTAACAAAGTGTATAGTATATGAAGTGAATATGCCCGTTTTCATTCAGGAACTGCACAAAACATGCAAACTACAAAAAAAAAGATTATAACCCAATAAACAAAGAACGTTCCTCTAACGTTCCTGTTACAATAGGTGCTGGTGTGCAATGCGGAAACGAGGAGACAAGGCAGGTTTCCAAATCAAATGTCATTTAATAATAAACAAAAACAAAACACTTTAAATAACCAAACAAAAGAAGCACACATGCGCAAAACTGAACTAAGCAAGAACTGAAAACCAGGCTACGGCAGAGGAACGGGTAATACATCCATACATCCACACACACAACAGCAAACTAATTAACAACTGACAAACACCAGGGAAATGCACAAGTGATTTATACACAAGGGGAATCAACAACACCTGGGAGACTAACGAGGAAGTGATTACAAGACAGGTGCAGGGAGTGAAACAATAACCAGAGAGACAGGAAGTGAAACAGTGACAAGACTGACAGGAAGTGACAAAGAAGACCCAGACAGACAGGAACAGTGTAACAGTTCCTATTTGGTTATTTTTTGTAACCTACAGGCAACGTTCTGGGAACATTCATGAGTTACTAAATTAGTAAAACTCTGTTTGCCATTTCTTTTGCATTTCATCACTGAGATTATTCATTCTTCTCTTTTTTCTGGTACCGTTCCTTACTTATTCAAATGTGCACTAATAACTCCTGTACTTAAGAAACCAGGTGCAGACCCAAACAATTTTAATAATTTTTGACCCATCTCCAATCTGACACTCCTATCAAAAATTTTGGTAAAGGTTGTTGCATCTCAGATACACAATCATCTCTCAACCTTTATGAACAATTTCAATCTGGTTTTCGTTCCCACCACAGCACTGAGACTGCACTAGTCAAAATTTCAAATTATCTTTTGATAGCAGCTGACTCAGGACTATTATCTATATTAATTCTTCTCGATTTATCTTCAGCGTTTGACACTATCTCTCATCAAATCCAGAGATAAATTGGATAGACAGACTGCAGTCCATCAGTATTATAGGTACTTCTTTAACTTGGTTTATCTCACTGATCGTACCCAATTTGTCCAATTAAGCCGGTTTAGATCCAAACCTTCATCCCTCACCACAAGTGTCCCACAGGGATCAGTTCTGGGCCCTTTATTATTTACTATCTCTTTACTTCCGCTGGGTAACATTTTTAGGAAACATGGAATTCACTTTCACTGCTATGCCGATGATACACAGCTCTATCTATCCTCCAAACCTACTTCTGCACTTCCTCCATCCTTTCTTTCTAACTGTTTGTCTGAAGTTAAAACCTGGTTTTCGTGTAACTTTCTCAAATTAATCAGCAGTAAAACAGAAATACTACTGGTCGGAACAAAAAATATTCTGTCTAAGACCAGGGATTTTTCCATGTGCATAGATGATTCTGATGTTGGTCTTGCAAAAAAAGTTAAGAGCCTGGGTGTTATCTTCGACAATACATTATCTTTCGAAGCTCACATTGACAATATTGCATGGTCAGCCGTAACAGAGATGGAAGTGAGAGTCAAAATACCAGAGAGATAGTGAAAAAATGAAAGTTTTATTTACAATAAAGGGATAAATCTTCAGGGGCAGACAAGGCCAAAATAACAAACAGAAAATATGTGAAAACCTCTAATTTACCTGAATCCAAAAATAAAGAAAACAAAATACAATTTAACTTACCCATCTCCCTCAGCAAAAACAAAGTGAAAAGATGTCAAACAAAATGGCGTCAAACCCCTACTTCCCTTAGATGAACAAATCAAAAAGATATTTACAATATATTTACAAAGTATATACAAGGTTTCAGCGAACAGTTCAGAATCGGCAATCGAATCATGGTCAGACAGGCAATGGTCGGAAAACAGAATTATCAGATTCAAGATTACTAACAAACAAATAAACACTCTCACAGTTTCACTAAACAAACACAAAACTCACAATCACAAATAAACTCAATTGAAGGCGGATAATCAAAATCTCTTGTCTCTTCTATTTACAGGGAGTGCAGAATTATTAGGCAAATGAGTATTTTGACCACATCATCCTCGTTATGCATGTTGTCTTACTCCAAGCTGTATAGGCTGGAAAGCCTACTACCAATTAAGCATATAAGGTGATGTGCATCTCTGTAATGAGAAGGGGTGTGGTCTAATGACATCAACACCCTATATCAGGTGTGCATAATTATTAGGCAACTTCCTTTCCTTTGGCAAAATGGGTCAAAAGAAGGACTTGACAGGCTCAGAAAAGTCACAAAAATAGTGAGATATATTGCAGAGTGATGCAGCAGTCTTAAAATAGCCAAGCTTCTGAAGCGTGATCATCGAACAATCAAGCGTTTCATTCAAAATAGTCAACAGGGTCGCAAGAAGTGTGCGGAAAAACCAAGGCGCAAAATAACTGCCCGTGAACTGAGAAAAGTCAAGCGTGCAGCTGCCAAGATGCCACTTGCCACCAGTTTGGCCATATTTCAGAGCTGCAACATCACTGGAGTGCCCAAAAGCACAAGGTGTGCAATACTCAGAGACATGGCCAAGGTAAGAAAGGCAGAAAGTCGACCACCACTGAACAAGACACACAAGCTGAAACGTCAAGACTGGGCCAAGAAATATCTCAAGACGGATTTTTCTAAGGTTTTATGGACTGATGAAATGAGAGTGAGTCTTGATGGGCCAGATGGATGGCCCGTGGCTGGATTGGTAAAGGGCAGAGAGCTCCAGTCCGACTCAGACGCCAGCAAGGTGGAGGTGGAGTACTGGTTTGGGCTGGTATCATCAAAGATGAGCTTGTGGGGCCTTTTCGGGTTGAGGATGGAGTCAAGCTCAACTCCCAGTCCTACTGCCAGTTTCTGGAAGACACCTTCTTCAAGCAGTGGTACAGGAAGAAGTCTGCATCCTTCAAGAAAAACATGATTTTCATGCAGGACAATGCTCCATCACACGCGTCCAAGTACTCCACAGCGTGGCTGGCAAGAAAGGGTATAAAAGAAGAAAATCTAATGATATGGCCTCCTTGTTCACCTGATCTGAACCCCATTGAGAACCTGTGGTCCATCATCAAATGTGCGATTTACAAGGAGGGAAAACAGTACACCTCTCTGAACAGTGTCTGGGAGGCTGTGGTTGCTGCTGCACGCAATGTTGAAGGTGAACAGATCAAAACACTGACAGAATCCATGGATGGCAGGCTTTTGAGTGTCCTTGCAAAGAAAGGTGGCTATATTGGTCACTGATTTGTTTTTGTTTGGTTTTTGAATGTCAGAAATGTATATTTGTGAATGTTGAGATGTTATATTGGTTTCACTGGTAAAAATAAATAATTTAAATGTGTATAAATTTGTTTTTTGTTAAGTTGCCTAATAATTATGCACAGTAATAGTCACCTGCACACACAGATATCCCCCTAAAATAGCTAAAACTAAAAACTACTTAAAATATTGATACAAAAATATTCAGCTTTGATATTAATGAGTTTTTTGTGTTCAGTGAGAACATGGTTGTTGTTCAATAATAAAATTAATCCTCAAAAATACAACTTGCCTAATAATTCTGCACTCCCTGTACATCATATATATATATATATTATTTTATTTTTCCTATTTATACCTATATTCTTTTCTTTGTCTTATTTTTCATATGTACTTTTTCCTTTTTCTTATTTGAATGAGTTGTAAAGAGTGATGTATAATCAAGTTAGGCTTTTTATTAGTTAAAAACCTTTCTTTACTTTTCTGTAGTTTTCCATAGAGTAAGGATTAATATTGTCTGCACTTCTCAACAGATAGAGAATGTTATCAGAATGTTGTGGGTACTGTTTCTGTTGAGAGTTGGAGCCTGAGCCGAGTTCAGCCTTGGAGAAGCTGTATGTATGTGTGTGCGTTAATATGGTCTGTATTGGTGAGGTGATTAACTGGCACCATCCGGAGATGGAATGACTTGTTGTTCTCGACAAGCCACGTCACGAACCCGTCACCCACGTGATCAACGAAGATATGCCTCAGACTGTCTGCTCTTGTGTGGAAAATTACTAGTTTTGTTTTTCTTTCTTTCTTTCTTTCTTAGCCAATCAGAATCATTTAAACGTCATCATTGACATAGTTAGCACCCTCTGTTAGATTATAATTGCTGTAACAACGTTATTTTATTTAGGGGCGGCCTACGAACTCCTTGTGAGACCTGAAGCTGGCTTCTGCTGATGAAACTGCAAACTAAACTTCACTAAAATTTCTTCTATTGACTGCACTTCTGACTCCTGGTCTTCATTCAACATATCTGGTCCTCGGGTCTTAACTGTAAATCCCCTACACAATCAATCACACAATTAATCACAAAATAAACACTAACAATCTCTCTGATACAACATTCAAGACAAAGGCAATACGAAAACTAGCAATGGCAAAGGGTAACAATCAAAACACAATTGCACAGTAGTGACCTCTTGTGAGTGTTTGGGGCGGTCCTTTTATCTGGATCAGGTGTTCGGCAGGACCAATCACAGTCTTCGAGTGATTAGCAGAAGGAGGAAACCAATCTGTAACACATACTCAGAGAAAAAACAAACAATATACACAAAGACAGTTGATAGAAAACTAAGGATCATAACAGCTTATTATCACAAACGTAACATCAATCACCTCCGTTCTTCCCTCTCATCGAGGAGCACTGCCATCCTGGTTCATGCTCTGGTCACTTCACCTAAAGTCCTTTAAAGTCCTCCTCCTAGTTTACAAATCATTGCATTACCTGGCTCCATCATATCTCACTGATCTACTTTCTACACACACTTCATCTCGAACCCTTTGTTCCTCATCCGTACGCCCTTTAGTTTCTCCGCATATACATCTTGTTTCCATGGGATCTCGAGCTTTTAGCTATGCTGCTCCTCAGTTGTGGAACTTGCTTCCCCAAGACATTTGAGACTGTGCCATGCTCTCTATTTTTAAATCACACTTGAAAAAACACCTTTTTAGACTGGCCAACCAATAATATTCTGAATCTGTTGGTTTTTATTTATTTACTTATGTATATGTGTATATATATGAATGTTTTTTTAAATATATATATTCTTCTTATTCTTCTTCCTCTTATTGCTTGTAATGATTGTTTTTATCTGCTGTAAGGTGTCCTTGAGTGTCTTGTAAGGCGCCCCTAAAATAAATTGTAATATTATTATTGAGTCTTTTGATTTGTCCAGTGTGCTAAAACAGCCTGTTTTAATAAACTATTATCTGAGACACTTGTATTTTCCAAATATTGCACATCAAGTCATGAGCTACATTGAGTAAAATCATTATGATTTCATAATCATTTATTTGGGTAATATTTATACAAACATAAAATGCAAAAGATAATGTGTGCAACAGGGTCTATTCCTTGTTCATGTTTATAGCCTATAGCAGCAGAATAATAAAACCAGTGTAAGTTACAAACAGTTTATTAGGATACAGATACATTTGTCGCAGTGCTCTAGGTTCACAAAAATAAGACGGAGTTTAACTTCTACAAATAAGATGCAAATGAGAGTAACTGAAAATAATGTAGACTCATGTCAGTTTAGTACGTTCATCTTACTGTGAATGTCTGTAACAAGTAATATCTGTAATCAACATCGCAAACAAAAACAGTTGTGGTTTGTCGTTTAAGATCTAATTACCTTTTCTCAATGTGGAGATTTAAGTAGGCATTAACTGGCATTTTCAGTTTCACGCAACACGCGCAGGACTCTCATGAATGTTCATGTAACCTCCGCCCAGTGAAACCGAAAATCCCAGAAACGGACAATCCCGTAACACCGGCCAATACCAGTCAGACAGCATAACACTCATATTTTAAACAGTCTAATCTGGGTTAACAATTGTCTTCAATCTAAAAAAATAGAATATTTAAAATAATTGAGGCACTACATTAAAACAAGAATTAGACCATGTCCATGAATTGTCTATTTCAGCAAAATTGTAGACTAACAGGTAAGTTTCCACTTTATAAGGAGAAGTTTTTAGACACTAAGAGGTTTGCCATAACCCCCCTCCCACCAACTGAAGTGAATATAAACTCCAGACAGAACAGCTCACAGGTATCAAACTTCAGCACAGGATCATCCTGAACATCTCCTTAAATTAGTTGTTTCTACCACCAGGAAAAGAGGCTTGAACAGTCCCAGTCCCAGCGGTGATAAGAGTATTTAATAAGGTTACAAAGGAAACACCCACGAGGAGGAAAACATAACATAAACAAAGATCAAAACAAACCAGGAAATCAGGACAGGAACCATGCCAGAAGTACAGACCAGGAAAGAAAAAGAATGACAACGACGCCAGAAGGCAAACACTGAGGGATATTTATGGGACACATGAGGGAAGGTAGTGATGAGATACAGCCGGGAATGATTACGGGAAACAAGGAGGCGGGGCAGAAGCTAACGAGACACAATTGTCATCAATCAATCTAAAAAGAAACAGAACCTTTAAAACTATTTTGAGGCAAATCAAGAATTAGATCATGTCCACGAATTATCTGTTTCAGCAAAATTGTAGAGTAACAGGTCAGTTTCCTCTTTGACAGAACAGGTCGCAGGCATCAAACTTCAGCACAGGATCATCCTGAACATCTCCACACACTAAGACAACATGGACCCAAGCGCTTCCTTCTCCGTTCTGCTGATGGTGTTTGGCATCTCCCAGGCAGCTCCTCTCGTGGTAAGATCCTCTCTAGTCTCGGCTTTTAATTGATTAACAGAACTTAAATGAGTTGTTTCTACCACCAGGAAAATAGGCTTGAAAGCGCATTGGTATCAGACCCTAAACCTGAGGACTACACCTCAAGGATTTTGGAGACCAACAAAGGTCAGGAGCCTTCTAAGATTTCAATAAAGTTAGAAATGGGTTTCAGGAAATAGTGGTCAAATGTGGTCATGATGTATAAATGTGTTGTCATGTCATCAGTATGTTTCTCTTTAAAAACAGGATCTTCTAAATTCTTGATGGAAGGAGATCTGGTGCTTCCCAGAACCAAAAATGCTCTCTACTGCTTCAACAACAACTGTTACTGGAAGAAAAACTCTAACAACACAGTGGAGGTTCCTTACACACTGAGCAGTGCATACTGTATGAGAATCCCCTTTGTTCATTGAAAATATCTATGATTCATTTAGATGCCATTTTAAACCTGTGGCCCCTTTTGTTTGCAGCTGATTCTGAAAAATTATGGATTGCAGACGCCATGTCAACTTTCCATGCCAAAACCTGCATCCGCTTCGTGCCCAGATCATCTCAGCTGGATTACATCAGTATTGAGAGCAAGGATGGGTGAGAACAATCATGCAATACCAACAGGAAACATTTAACAGGCCTCAGTACAAAAGAATCAATATTTAACCTCTTTAATTCCCTCGTTCCTCTCAGGTGCTACACTGATCTAGGTAGACTGGGTGGCAAACAGGTGGTCTCCCTCAAGAAGTTTGACTGTATGTTAAATGGCGTTATACAGCATGAGCTCATTCATGTCCTGGGCTTCGACCACGAGCATACCAGGAGCGATCGTGACCAGTATGTCAAAATCAACTGGGAGAACATCTCTCCTGGTGCGGCCCCCAGCTTCCAGAAACAAATCACCAACAACCAAAACATTACATACGACTACAGCTCAGTCATGCACTATGGAAAAACGGCCTTTGCCACCCAGTCCTGGCTGGAAACTATCACTCCCATTCCTGATAAGACTGTGAAAATAGGACAAAGGAAGGGAATGTCCAACATCGACATCCTGAAGATCAACAAGCTGTATAAATGCTGAAGATGAGGCGTAATTGAATACGCCAAATGTGATGTGTCTGCATATGACAGTGATGACGGTCTTTGCTTGGTGCTTCTGAATTGTGTGATTGTGTTTGGAAAAATAAAGCCAATCAAAGCACGAAACCACTTAAGTTTTTGATTGTGTGCTGTTTTATGTCTCATCACAAGTAATACAAGAAAGAGGTTTCCTCAGAATGATCAGGACTCAACAGAGTTTCTGCTGGTGGGTCAAACACATGATTGGATTTTACTTGACCCACCAATAATAAATCTTTAGACGTTTTTGAGACCGCAAAAACATTAAGTTATTAAATACTAAGTTCCCCATCATCTGCAAATCAAAAACAAAGAAACATACATGAGTCAGACAAAAATGCTATAAACAATTGACTGTTAATTGTTGTGAATGATTGTGTAGATCTAACATGGTTCTGTTCCTTAAAGTTTGGCTGATAACTTGTGAAGTGTTATACACACTGATGTTATGATATTTCTTGCAAAAATACATTAAGTCAGGTAGATGATACGGCTAAAACTGTGGTTTTACAGCTATTAAATGTCACAGTTTATGCAAAATGCAATGGTGTTCCGCTAACTTTAACATCTCATCTCGTAGTATGACATGCTATTGATAATCTAAAACAAAGGGACATTATTGCTTACCATTTAAATTTCTATGTGAGGCAAATTGCAGAAACATTGAAATAAGGTCTTCATCTTGCCTTCAGTGTTCTGAAATTATTTTCCATTGCTCCAAGAAACCAGGAATAACAAAGAAGGTTGATTATGTGAATGAAGGTTGATTTGAGGTGTGGTATTATTTACATTACTGTATTTTTGGGACCACAACAAAATATATTTTCAGTGCAAAATACAAATCTGTTGAATTTCATAACATTTATTATTTAAATAATAATGGCCAGTGGGAGGAAATACTTGCCTTTAATTCTATTACAAAGACTGAATTTGCTTGTGTTTTTTGGAATGAGAAAGCAGGTGGATGGTAACAAGTTCTCGATGATGGAGAAACACATCTACAAGTTAATCACAGCACATTTCACACACATCATGAAGAGATCAGCAGCAAGAGATTTTTTTTGTACAAAGTATATTACATTTTCACAAAGTGAATATGTAGTGTATATAACTAAATAAATCCTACAATGAGGACATAAACAGTGAAAAACTGTATCAGTTCTCCTTTCTCATGAATGTATAGAACTATGAATTTCTGTAAACATTATTTTATGCATTTCGTATGAAAACAGGAGAGATGAACATGGGTCTCATGACGCATCACAATCATAAGAGAACAATCATACAATACCTACAAGAAACATTTACCAGGCCTCAGTACAAAAAATAATCAATATTTAACCTCTTTATTTCCTCGCTCCTCTCAGGTGCTACTCTTCTCTAGGTAGAACTGGTGGCAAACAGGTGGTCTCCCTCAAGAGGGACAGCTGTGTGTTCAGTGGCATTGTACAGCATGAGCTCAATCATGCCCTGGGCTTCTACCACGAGCAAACCAGGAGCGATCGTGACCAATACATCAAAATCAACTGGGAGAACATCTCTCCTGACATGGCCTACAACTTCCAGAAACAGAACACCAACAACCAGAACACGCCATACGACTACGGCTCTGTTATGCTCTATGGAAAAACGGCCTTCTCCACTCAGCCCTGGCTGGAAACCATCACTCCCATTCCTGATGAGACTGTGGAAATAGGACAAAGGCAGGGAATGTCCAACATCGACATCCTGAGGATCAACAAGCTCTATGGATGCTGAAGATGAGGCGTAATTGAATACGCCAAATGTGATGTGTCTGTATATGACAGTGATGAGGGTGATTCTCAACTTCTGAATTGTGTGATTGATTTGGGAAAAATAAATCCAATTAAAGCATTAAACCACTTATGTTTTTGATCGTTTGCTGTTTAATGTCTCATCACAAGTAATACAAGAATGAGGTTTCCTCAGAATGATCAGGGGCCTCATGTACTAACACTTGCGTTGAATTCATACTGACACATTACGTACGGACAAAGCTATGAATGTGCGAACGCACAAAAAATCCAGATGTATCAATCTCTGCGTTCGAAGGATCCCGCGCATATTCTCTTTGTACATCTCGATTAACGTGAAATTGAGCGCACATGCACGAGCACAACACTCCACCCAGTCTGCTCCCTTAATTAAACTGATTTAAATATGGTAATGAGTCCACTTGGGCAAAAGCAAGCGGCACGAAAATGAAAGTGAAAGTACATAAAGTGAATTGGAGGTGGTACGATCGGAGGTAGAAATTACAAAAAAAATTTATTTGGAACTTTGTTCTCCGGAATTAATAACGGAAGGAAAAAACTATGAACATATGGAGGAGTTTAGCTGATGTCGTCAATGTGGTTGGATCTGAAAGTCGCACTGTAAATGATCTTAAAAAGAAATGGTCTTATAATTGTCTTTAGTGGATAACCGTGGTCTTCTGAAGGGTTGTTGTATAATTAAATACAATTATAATATATAATTGTTATATAATTAATTTAATTAAATGCAAATAAATAAAAATAAAAAGTACTATTAGATAAAACCATAACTTTAAATGCATCACTCATCAAGAAGCTACCCATCGCGCACTCTTGTCAGCTACCAGCTGTCAACCAAACATGCTTTTTGTAAAGATGAATGAATCATGGGTTGACCCAGGCCACCTTGCCACAATATTTATTAGGCGTATTTGCGCATCACATATAATCTGCACTTTTATTGAATGGAAATGATTCCGATTCACATATGCAAATTCATCTTCAGATGGTGCCTTATATGTTTGTGCAGTCGATCGCTCCGTTTACATTAGGGAAACCGGCTATCCCTGCAAATTGCATTTTAATGTTTGGCTGGTCAACTGCATCATATAGGAACAATCATATGGGCATTGCGCGGCATTGCGCGGCTCAAAAAAAAACGACTGAGCGGTCTGCCAGTTCCCTTTGGAAAGAATCAGTTGCCAGGAAACCAAGTGTTGTCAGCACCTATAACGGAAGGGGTATTGCGTGTTTCCTCGCTGTCTCTCTATCTAGATTCGGACCCAACTAGATTCTGAGGATAGCCCTTAGAAATCTGAAACGGCTGATTAGCCAGTCATCATCTTGGGCCAGAAACTCATTGTGGTCCCTAAAAACTCGTTCTCTTCGGATTCTGCCATTAGCAGTGTCCTCTAATAAGGCCAAAGCTGCCTTAGCCATAGACTAAGGGTTGTGTCAATTTGCACGTGCTTTTATATGTTCTTACTTAATTGTTTACTTAATAATAAATACTTAATAATTTCTAGAATATTCCCAAAAGGGTTGTATGACAATATACATCAATTATTTTATACAGTGCAAATTAATAGAAATGTTTCCCACAGACTTGTAGAACAATTCGTGTCATGTTTGCAGCTTCACTTCATTGCCTGTAGGAGTCGCCAACGGACAAAACAATGAGAAATGAACTTACGCCTGACATGAACTTGCCGTGGAGAAACGCATATTGTCACGTTAGTTTCAGTTTTAGTACATCCGACCGTGAGCGTGAAAGCTGGCGAACGCAACGTTTTTGTGCGTAAGCAGTGTTGATACATGAGGCCCCAGGGCACAATAGTGTTTTCTGCTGGCTGGGTAAACACATTATTGGATTTTATTTGACCCACCAAAAATAAATTTAGACATTTTTATGTGAGACAGCAAAAACAATAAAATATATTAAATACAGTAATACCTCGCTTTACGAAACAAATATCCCCATAAGAATGCACTAAAAATTAATTAATTCGTTCCACATGACCACAAATGCCCATTTAAAATTATTTTTTTTGGTTAGGGGGTTTTCCCCTTGTACTTCCCAGGCTCGCTTTGCTGGGCCGAGGGCGGCTACCTCAGTGGCGGTTCGGCTCGCAACTGAGGTCGTTAGTCCGGTCTCCACGCTGGGGTCTCCTGCGGTATTAAGCTGTCTTTTTTCTCCCTGGCTGAGGCTGGAGGAGGGCTAGGCCTCTTACTGCAGGGATTTCCCCTCTCATCATGGGTCAGGAGGTCTGCAGCCAAGTGCGAGCACTGTGTGTGGCTTACTCTGGGCTGAAGCCCAGTGGGCCATGCAGATCACTCAATGAGGCATTCTTTAGCTGAGGCTATCTCACCTTGAGGGGCTGGTGTTCCCGAGGGTGCAAGAACATCTCCGCTGGAGCACGTTTGGCTGCATTCTTCGGCGCTCGGTGGCGTTGGTATATCGTTCCCACAGCGAGCTATTCTCGAGTTCCCTTGAAAGGGAACGTCTCAGGTTACGTATGTAACCATAGTTCCCTGAGAGGGAGCAAGACGCTGCGTCATAAGCCTAGCGCCTACGCATGCAGGCTTGTTTCAGACTCCATTTGAGCTGCCGGTTCCAGGTTGGGTGTGCCTTTTTGTCCTGGCTCATGACAACATTCACGTCACTCTCAGAGGTGTTTTCTATTGTGCTTAAAGAGCTGATGACGCGGGGCGTTCCCACAACGCTATGACGCAGCATCTCGCTCCCACTCAGGGAACTATGATTACATATGTAACCTGAGACGTTTTTCGTTGGAAAAATCCTGAATTTTTTCTTTCAAAATTTTCTGTTTGTTTCTATTTATTTCTGTGTGGCAAAATACATAAAGAGTACAAATATGGTTCTTACAGTTTCCTTAATAGAAAAGAACGTTAAGTGATACTTTAAGTATAAAAATAGATCTAAAGCATAGTTTGGCCAAGAATAAATATTCTGTAATTTGTTACCATAATTTCACTCAAAGACGGTATGAGGTTTTTATCCACGAAACTCAAGGATAAGAGGATGGTGATAGAGACTTTCAAGATCCAAAAACCTCATTGAGTAGTCGATTCTTGATTCCTGTGTTATTCAAAGCTCATTTGATTGCTTTGGGTGAAAAAAATATATATTTCTGAGACATGGTGATTTCATCTGGGTACCTCAATTGTAATGCTATTCTGAGGCCAAAAGAGAGAACATTTTTGTTTATTCTCAATGTATATTACTGTGCATGTAGAATTAAACATTATTTAGATAGGTCTCTATTCTAGGGAAGTCCTTTTCACAAATGACTGTAATTGAACTATACCTCAAGAAACATAACTTACAAAAGACTAAATGATCACAGTATTTGGTTTAGATCAAGTAAATCTACAGTATTTAATCTACAATTTTTGGTTCCCATAACGTTCTGGGAACGTTAGTTTCTGGTTTCCAGAATGTTCTGGAAACCAAACATTAGAATGTTTCCAGTCGGTTCGCCAGGAAAGTTTTCTTTACGTAAATAGAACGTTCCGGGAACGTTCGCGTTTGGTTCGGGGAACGTTCACAGTTGGTTCTCTTGACCTTTACATCTAGTTTGACTGTGCACAAATAATCAGTCTACAAACTACTGTCACACTTGGTCCTGTCTTTCTGTGTCTTTGTCACCTCCTGGTCACTGAGGTCATGGGGTCACTTCCTGTTTTCACTCCCTGTCTGTCGTGATATCACTTCCTGTTCACTTCCGGGGCTTTTTAGAACCTTCCACACCTTTCTAGTTTCAATTACCTAGTCAGTGTCTCCAGGTGTTTCCCATGTCTGTCTCTATTTATACCCTCTTGTGTGTCCTGGGGCCTCATGTATCAACACTGCTTACGCACAAAAACGTTGCGTTCACCAGCTTTCACGGTCGGATGTACTAAAAGTGAAACTAACGTGACAATGTGCGTTTCTCCACGGCAAGTTTTGTCCGTTGGCGACTCCTACAGGCAATGAAGTGAAGCTGCAAACATGACACAACGAATTCTACAAGTCTGTGGGAAACATTGCTATTAATTTGCACTGTATAAAATAATGGATAAATATTGTCACACAAGCCTTTTTGGAATATTCTATAAATTATTAAGTAATTATTATTAAGTAAACAATTAAGTAAGAACATTTAAGCACGTGCAAATGGACACAACCCTTAGTCTATGGCTAAGGCAGCTTTGGCCTTATTAGAGGACACTACTAATGGCAGAATCCGAAAAGAACAAGTTTTTAGGGACCACAATGATTTTCTGGCCCAGGATGATGACTGGCTAATCAGCCATTTCAGATTTCTAAGGGCTATCCTCAGAATCTAGTTGGGTCCGAATCTAGATAGAGAGACAGCGAGGAAACACGCAATACCCCTTCCGTTATAGGTGCTGACAACACTTGGTTTCCTGGCAACTGATTCTTTCCAAAGGGAACTGGCAGACCGCTCAGTCGTTTTTTTGAGCCACGCAATGTCGCGCAATGCCGCGCAATGCCCATATGATTGTTCCTATATGATGCAGTTGACCAGCCAAACATTAAAATGCAATTTGCAGGGATAGCCGGTTTCCCTAATGTAAACGGAGCGATCGACTGCACGCACAAATAAGGCACCATCTGAAGATGAATTTGCATATGTGAATCGGAATCATTTCCATTCAATAAAAGTGCAGATTATATGTGATGCGCAAATACGCCTAACAAATATTGTGGTAAGGTGGCCTGGGTCAACCCATGATTCATACATCCTTACAAAAAGCATCGTTGGCTGACAGCTGGTGCACGATGGGTGGCTTCTCGATGAGTGATGCATTTAAAGTTATATCTAATATATCTTTAAGTCTATCTAATAGTACTTTTTTTTTTTATTTATTTGCATTTAATTAAATTAATTATATAACAATTATATATATATATAATAATTGTATTTAATTATACAACAACCCTTCAGAAGACCGCGGTTATCCACTAAAGACAATTATAAGACCATTTCTTTTTAAGATCATTTACAGTGCAACTTTCAGATCCAACGGCATTGACGGCATCAGCTAAACTCCCCTATATTTTCATATTTTTTCCTTTTGTTATTAATTCCAGAGGACAAGGTTCCAAATATTTTTTTCTTCTAATTTCTACCTCCGGTCGTAGCACCTCCAATTCACTTTCGTTTTCGTGCCGCTTGCTTTTGCCCAAGTGGACTCATTACCATATTTAAATCAGTTTAATTAAGGGAGGAGACTGGGTGGAGTGTTGTGCTTGTGCATGTGCGCTCAATTTCACGTTAATCGGGATGTACAAAGACAATATGCGCGGGATCCTTCGAACGCAGAGATTGACACATCTGGATTTTTTGTGCGTTCGCACATTCACAGCTTTGTCCGTACGTAATGTGTCAGTATGAATTCAAATATGGTCATGATGTATAAATATGTTATGTCATCCGTATGTTTCTCGTTATATACAGGGTCTTCTGAATTCTTGACTGAAGGAGATTTGGTGCTTCCCAAAACCAGGAATGCTCTCTCCTGCTTCAACAACTACTGTTTCTGGAAGAAAAACTATAACAACATAGTGGAAGTCCCTTACACACTGAGCAGGGCATACTGTATGAGAATCTCCTACATTTATTTAAAATATAATGCCTTCAAACATGCCTTTAAAACAACAATTTTGAGGACTGCTAATCAGTTAAAGAGAGAGACCAGAGAGGATCTTACCATGAGAGGAGATGCCAAACAGCAACAGCAAAACGGAGAGGGAAGCTCTTGGGTCCATGTTGCCTCAGTGTGTGGTGATTCATTCATTTAGATGCTATTTTAAACCTGTGGCCCCTTTTGTTTGCAGCCTATTCTGACAGATCAGTGATTGCGGGCGCCATGTCAACCTTCCACGCAAAAACCTGCATCCGCTTTGTGCCCAGATCATCGCAGACCGACTACATCAGTATTGAGAGCCAGGATGGGTGAGAACAATCATGCAATACCAACACGAAACATTTAACATGCCTCAGTACAAAAAAGATTAAATATTTAACCTCTTTATTCCCTCACTCCTCTCAGGTGCTACTCTTATCTAGGTAGAACTGGTGGCAAACAGGTGGTCTCCCTCAACAGGGACGGCTGTGTGTTCAGTGACATTGTACAGCATGAGCTCAATCATGCCCTGGGCTTCTACCACGAGCAAACCAGGAGCGATCGCGACCAATATGTCAAAATCAACTGGGAGAACATCTCTCCTGGTATGGCCCCCAACTTCCAGAAAAAGAACACCAACAACCAGAACACGCCATACGACTACGGCTCCATCATGCACTATGAAAAAACGGCCTTCTCCACTCAGCCCTGGCTGGAAACTATCACTCCCATTCCTGATGAGACTGTGAAAATAGGACAAAGGCAGGGAATGTCCAACATCGACATCCTGAGGATTAACAAGCTGTATGGATGCTGAAGATTAGGCGTAATTGAATACGCCAAATTTGATGTGTCTGTATATGACAGTGATGACGGTCTTTGCTTGGTCATGCTCAACTTCTGAATTGTGTGATTGTGTTGGGAAAAATAAAGTCAATCAAAGTATGAAACCACTTAATTTTTTCACCATCATTTCACTCAAGAACGGTATGAAGCTTTCATGCATGAAACAAAACGATGAGAGGATGGTGATAGTGACTGTCATGCTCCAAGAAGCACATAGAATTCTTGATTCCTGTGTTTTATTCCAAGGTAATTTGATTGCTTTGTGGGGGAAAAAATTCATATTTCTTAGCCATAGTACGTTCACCAAAGAACCTCAATGTTTATATTATTCGGAGGCCAAAAGACTGAACATTTTCATTTATTCTCACTCTAAATTATTGTGAATATAAAATTAAACAACTTAGATAGGTCTCCATTCTAGGGAAATATTTTGTACAACTGACTGACAAGCCCAAGACACATAACTTTCAAAGTGTTTTCACATCACCAGAGTGTAATCACACCGGAGGCAGTGCGTAAAACACAGGGACACAAGGAGCTCGGGGATTACAAGTTTAACTCAAAATACACTTTTATTAAACTACAAACAAAAAGGCACTCGAGGGTGCAAAACACAGTGAACTAGGAGCACAAGGAGAACCCATCTACACACTCAAAGATAACAATTACATTCAAACATTGACAATGACATGGATCACATGAGGGTTTAAATACACTAGGAAATTACAAACAAGTGGCGAACTAACTAGGTAATCACAAACTAAGACAGCTAAGGCAACACATGAGGGACAAACAAGAGGAACATGACAGGACTGTGACACAGAGAGAGGTTTATTAACAAAAATAAAAAATAAAATAAAAACAAATTCACCCTCCATCATGTTTACAACATGCACCAACAGATATAATTTTGCAATCATATAAGATCATTATTTTTTTTATGAAGATCCTTACATTGTATACCGTTTCCAATAACAACACTGGCTGTGAAAATAGAGATCACATATATCACACAGAGCATTTTTGGTTTGATTTTGACAATATGACTTACCGTGTGTTTGTATAAACAGAGGCATTGGCAAATACTATAGCAGGTGGAGAGTCGAGGCTATCTCCCTGGCGAGTTGGCAGGACATCCTTCCACTATGGTGGTCCAAGCCCACTCTACTAGGATCGTGGCTGCCATCAAGGCTCTTTTAACAGGAGTGTCTCTTGTGAATACCGTATTTTCCACACCATAAGGCGCACCAGATTGTAAGGCGCGGTCTCAATTATGTGCATTCCATGTGCCCCCATGTGCATTCGTTAATACACGCTTCCTGGAGCATATTCGCTGATCAATCAATATTTTTTGTCTATGTGTGTGCGTCTGTGTCTAACACGATCCTAAATTTCCTCAGCTGTTTGTCCTGCTTTGTCAGTTATGAACGTTTCCAGGTTCATGTTGCTTGATGAGTGTTGATGTTCCTTCTTTCCACTAAGAAGTGCCAGTTTCTGTTGTATTTCAGGTACTTTGGTTTTCGTGTTTCCTTGAATAAAGCTCTTGCAATTGGAATTTATTCTCCTAGTCCTGCTTCTGCATCGCACTCGTTGGATGACACCTTTATGCATATTTCATTAAGTGTATTCAAAACTTCTGTTCCCTTTTCTGGGTGTTTACTGTGTTAAAAAAATCGATTGATAAGGGAATATGCCTAAGGATTGATGAATGCACGCGACGGGAGTCAGGAACTAGATAGAGGAAGTTTATGATATAAACTTCAGTTGGCTTGAGAAAGCCTAGCCTGAAAGTTAAATTTATTTGTAAAAGCTTAAAAAGTTTTGAAAGTTTACAGATGGATAGATGGAAAGAATTAGATCTTGAGCATATATACTCTTGTTAGTTATTGCCTTGCGTTGTTTCTAGGCAGTTACTAAGGTGTCGTTATGTTCTTTGATCATAATTTAATCTTTAATCAATTGATGATCAATTTTGCTAGCAAGATTTAATGTTAATAATCTTGTTGCTAGCAAGATTTAGTATGAATTCCGAAGTCATTAGCAACATTTAACATAAATAAGCATGTTGCTGGCAAGAATTTGCTGAATTAGCATATTGTTAGCAAGATTTATCGTTAATTAGCTTGAAAAGTTTTGAGAGTTTAAACTTAAAAATAAGTTATAATTATGCTTTTTGATCCTCAAAGTGTTGGAAAATTGTAATTAGTTTATAAAAATATTTACGGTTTAATTACATCCTTGGCTTTTAACGGTCAGTTTTCACTAATGCAAAAAATACTTTGTTTAATTTCTATTTTAAAGCTGTAATTAAGCATTATTAGTATAGGCTAATCACTTTCAAAAGAGACTGCAGTTACACTGCATGTATATGTAGCCTTTTATATATACTAAATAGATGTGTATGTGTATATATATATATATATATATATATATATATATATAATATGTATAGAGGTGTGTGTGTGTGTGTGTATATATATATATATATATATATATATATATATATATATATATATGATACTGTGAATAATACTTTGTTTTATTTCTATTTTAAAGCTGTAATTAAGCATTATTAATATAGGCTAATCACTTTCAAAAGAGACTGCAGTTACACCACAGTTACACTATATGTAGCCTTTTATATATACGAAACAGATGTGTGTGTATGTGTGTATATATATATATTATATATATATAAATATATATATATATTTTAGTATTTTTAAAATAATTCCTGCTAAAGTACAATGAGGAGAGTAATGCAGTTTTTTCTAATCTCAAGCAGTTTTCAGATTGACTCGATCTGCCATGTCAGACTTCAGTTCAACACGGCAATTATAGCAGATAAAGGAATCAACGCAATGTAATATTTGTATAAAGCCTTCCTCCATGGGAAACAAAATAACTTAAATATTAGTATTTTTTAAATAATTCCTGCTCATGTAATGCAGCAGAGTAATGCAGTTTTTTTTTTTATCTCAAGCAGTTTACAGTTTGAATCGATCTGCCATGTTTTTTGCATCCTTTAAAAATCTTATTTCATTTACTGTTTAAGTGTTCACAAAACATCGATCTATCAGCGAATCAGGAAGCGCGTTTGAACTCGAGAACAGGAGTCAGACTTTAGTTAAAAGCAGATATAAGAATTAACACAATGTAACTATATACTCAAGAATTAGTTATAAATAACTTTGACTGTTAGACGCTGCATTTGAAGAGAGTCAGCGCGCGCGCTGCTCAGGGAAGCCTTTTCCAATGTATATTGACTCACGAGCGAGAGTCAGAATTCGGCAATAAAGTACATAAATGAGCGCTATAAATAAACGTAGGTGCTTAGACGGTTATGCGTTGGCGCGAGTCCAGGAGGACGCGCGTTTAAACTTCACCTACCTTCCCCATAGTAATGTACTCCGTTGCCGAGTAAAGACGAATGAGAGTCAGAATTTGGCCATATAAGTGCATAAATCTTCAAGGAAACACGCTGCAGCGGTTACTTGATAATCGGAAACAATTTCCGTTTGATCATAAACTCTCTCACATAAATCTATTTTAGGAGATTATGATCTCTCTCTCCAGCAGTAATGGCGTCTTTGAAAAGCTTTGAGGCTTTGAATTGCAGCGCTCTGATTCGTTCAAACTTCAGTGCTCTCACTGACAGGGGTGTAATTTTGTGATATTATGAATGTAAAATAGAGAGATTTAACTTACTAATTAAAGTAAAAAATCGATTGTAGACCTGCAAGTTTTTTTTCAGGATTTAAAAAAATAAAATGCATGCCCATTGGAATGGACATGTTCACACATACTGTATTGAAATGTATTATATATCAGGTGTAATGTTGTGATGTTACCAACAGATGGAGTGGACGCTCTAAAATTCAGTTTTCACTTCATTAGTGAAAGTCTATGGAGATTTTATGACTTTAATCTTCAGTTTTATCAAAAATCATAAGTCTGATCAGTCTGAAAAGGGATAGCAACTCAAGTCAGAACAGGTCTGAAGTCTGAGCAGAGTTTAGTGGTTGTAGCTTTAAAGCTCTAGGAGGAGATGCATTGAGAATTTTAGGTAAGAAGAATAATAATAATAATAATAATAATAATAATAATAATAATAAGTTTAGATACAATATCACTAAGTTGGCTTTCTCAAGCCAACTTAATAATAAGTTTAGATACAATATCACTAAGTTGGCTTTCTCAAGCCAACTTAATTATGTTATGAAATCAACAGTTCTGCTGGTGTCTTTATCTCTCATCCTCGGGAAGTTTACAGTTTTAATCCATCTCACATCCTTTATACACATTATTTCATTTTCTTTGTATAAATTTAAATGTACTCAAAACCTGTGCGCGTTCAGCGGGGTAAAGTTCATTTTGTTGTCGATATTTGTCACACATTCAATGATAAATGGTAATAACTCCAAAACGACTCGCACAAAAAAAAATTTCACAAAGTTATTACAAAAAGGAAATATATCTTAATGTTTCACAAACTTCCTTTTCGTTTTTTTCGTGGGATATAACGAGCACTGAGCTGCCCGTCTGAATACGAGTCTCGCAGGAAAATCTTAATCTTTGCCGAGCTGTGAGTAAGGGACCGTGGAAAAAGTGCACGTACTTATCGTTTTTCTGCTATAATTTGTTATGTGTGTGTAGACATGAGACCAGTGGCATTCATTAAAGGGACACAGTGGACAATGTTCAAACCTGTCTTTTCAAAAAGGGAATTGCATGTCCAAATTTACCTTTCTTTTACCAATAGCTTTCTCCAGAAGAAAATTGCAGTTTTTTCAACGATCCCTTAATCACAGCTCTGGCAAAGAGCCAGCTTTCCAGGCTAAACTGGCATTCAGACGGTTTTGCGGCTCAGTGCTCGTCATATCCAGCGAAAATAACGAAAAGAAGCTTGTGAAACATTAAGACATATGTATCCATAAGTATATATTGTTAAGATTTTTTTTGAGTGAATCGTTTTAGAGTTATTGCTATTTTATGCTGAATGTGTGATGAACATCAAAAACAAAACTAACTTTACCCCGCTTGCGCGTTCTGGGTGTTTGCTGTGTGAAAACAATATCAGTTGATAAGAGAATATGCTCCAGGAAGCGCAGAGCTAAGGGGAGTCAGATTTCAGCTCAATCTCTCAGGTTTCTCCTCTCAACAGCACAATGGCGGAGGTAAGCATATGGTATTAGGTAATGTTCTGTGAATGGATTATCACTGCCAGCTTCCTACTGTCCCTGTGTCAGTGTGAAATTGTCCAACAGTCAATCAAGCTGAGAGCTTATCAAAATCACACAAACCCAATTTTATAGGCTGGGGGAACTAGCCATATAAGGCGCACCGGACTATAAGACGCACCGACGATTTTTTAAAAAAAATCCTCTTGTGTGCGCCTTATAGTGCGGAAATACAATATAATATTTGTGATGTGGCAGGCTGGTCCTCTCCGCTTACCTTTAGCCGGTTCTACCAGCTAGACCTGGGAAAAAAACAAAAGAAACAAATAATAAATAGCATCATCCAATAGAGGAAAAATCAACATAAAATCCTAATTCATTTTACATGTTCTTTATGGCTAAGTGTCTCTTTTCCTATACGCCGTACACACTTTCATAGTACATTGATCTACTGGGTTTACTTTTGTGCAAACATAATTCCTATATAAAAATTATGTTTGAAAAATCCTTAGCCATCACAAGGCATGGAACTTTGCATTAGTGTGACATAGCCCGCTGACAGATATCTGACAGAAGTGTAAATATGAACAGAATGTGTAAGGTGTAATGTGAGTTTTAGCACATACAGTCAGGTCCATAAATATTGGGACAACGACACAATTCTAATCTTTTTGGCTCTATACATCACCACAATGGATTTGAAATTAAATGAACAAGATGTGCTTTAACTGCAGACTTTTAGCTTTAATTTGAGGGTATTTACATCCAAATCAGGCGAACGGTGTAGGAGTTTGTATATTTGCCCCCCACTTTTTAAGGGACCAAAAGTAATGGGACAGATTAACAATCGTAAATCAAACTTTCACTTTTTAATACTTGGTTGCAAATCCTTTGCAGTCAATTGCAGCCTGAAGTCTGGAACCGGACAACTGGGCAAACATGTCTCATCTACCCTCACTCTCAGCACTGGAGCCCCCCAAGGTTGCGTTCTGAGTCCCCTGCTGTACTCACTGTACACACATGACTGCTTGGCCACTTCCAACTCCACCACCATTGTCAAGTTTGCTGACGACACGGTTGTGGTGGGCCTGATCTCAAACAACGACGAGACGGCCTACCTTAAGGAGACCAAACTCCTGGAGCTGTGGTGCCAGGAAAATAATCTCCTCCTGAACGTCAGCAAGACAAAGGAGATGATAGTGGACTTCAGTACAAAGCAGGAGAGGAGGAACTACCAACCCAACACGATCAACGGGACCCCAGTGGAGAGAGTTGACAGTTTCCGGTATCTTGGTGTTCACATCGCCCAGGATTTGTCGTGGTCACGTCACATCCACCACACAGTCATGAAGGCCCGGCAGCGTCTTTTCCACCTCAGACGCCTAAAGGACTTTAAACTGCCCTCTCAGGTGCTCAGGACCTTCTACACCTGCACTGTTGAGAGCATCCTGACAGGCAGCATCACAGCCTGGTTTGGGAACAGCACTCAGCAAGACAGACGAGCTCTGCAGAGGGTGGTACGGTCAGCTGAGCGCTCCATCCGCACTGAACTTCCTGACCTGCACTCCATCTACAGCAAACGCTGCTTGAACAGGGCCAGGAAGATCAGGAAAGACATCAACCACCCCAATAATGGTCTGTTCTCTCTGCTACGGTCAGGGAAGCGTTTTCGCTCCCTGAGGGCGAACACAGAGAGAATGAGGAGGAGCTTCTTTCCACAAGCTATACGGACCCTCAACCAGAACTTTCCGGGATAACACAAATACACACACACATCCAATTGGACTCAACATTTCTATTTCTCTTCTTTTCCATGGTGCACAGTCATGCACTTTTGCACCTTCACACTCATGCACTTTATTTCTTTTTTGCACATATATATATATATATATATACATATATACTGATGTATATAGAATGTATATACACGTTTGCACATAGTTAATGTACATCCATATACTACACACACCCGTAGTACTTATTGAACATACTGCATTTATTTATATACATTCTTCCACTATTTATAAACACTGTACATAAATGTACATAATTGTATATTGTATCTACGACACTATGTATACACTGATTATCCTGCAACCTGTACATTTCTCCCTCCCTCTGTACAATCTCTCCATCGCTCTCCCTTCCCCTCCCTTAAAACGAACTCTTGGTCAGGCGTCAAAGCATTTCACTACATGTTGTACTGTGTATGATTTGTATGTGACAAATAAAACTTGAACTTGAACTTGAACTTGAACGCATAGACATCACCAGACGCTGGGTTTCATCCCTGGTGATGCTCTGCCAGGCCTCTACTGCAACTGTCTTCAGTTCCTGCTTGTTCTTGGGGCATTTTCCCTTCAGTCTTGTCTTCAGCAAGTGAAATACATGTTTAATTGGATTCAGGTCAGGTGATTGACTTGTCCATTGCATAACATTCCACTTCTTTCCCTTAAAAAACTCTTTGGTTGCTTTCATAGTATGCTTCGGGTCATTGTCCATCTGCACTGTTAAGCGCCGTCCAATGAGTTTTGAAGCATTTGGCTGAATATGAGCAGATAATGTTACCCGAAATTCTTCAGAATTCATCCTGCTGCTTTTGTCAGCAGTCACATCATCAATAAATACAAGAGAACCAGTTCCATTGGCAGCCATACATGCCCACGCCATGACACTACCACCATGCTTCACTGATGCGGTGGTATGCTTTGGATCATGAGCAGTTCCTTTCCTTCTCCTTACTCTTCTCTTCCCATCACTCTGGTACAAGTTGATCTTGGTCTCATTGGTCCATTGGATGTTGTTCCAGAACTGTGAAGGCTTTTTTAGATGTTGTTTGGCAAACTCTAATCTGGCCTTCCTGTTTTTGAGGCTCACCAATGGTTTACATCGTGTGGTGAACCTTCTGTATTCACTCTGGTGAAGTCTTCTCTTGATTGTTGACTTTGACACACATACACACACCTCCTGGAGAGTGTTCTTGATCTGGCCAACTGTTGTGAAGGGTGTTTTCTTCAACAGGGAAAGAATTATTCGGTCATCCACCACAGTTGTTTTCTGTGGTCTTCCGGGTCTTTTGGTGTTGCTGAGCTCACCGGTGCGTTCTTTCTTTTTAAGGATGTTCCAAACAGTTGATTTGGCAACAACTAAAGTTTTTGCTATCTCTCTGATGGGTTTGTTTAGTTTTTTCAGCCTAATGATGGCTTGCTTTACTGATAGTGACCGCTCTTTGGATCTCATATTGAGGGTTGACACCAACAGTTTCCAAATGCAAATAACACACTTGAAATTAACTCTGAAACCTTTTATCTGCTACTTGTAAATGAAATAATGAGGGAATAACACACACCTGGCCATGGAACAGCTGCGTAGCCAATTGTCCCATTACTTTTGGGGTAGTGGGGTAGCACATATACAAACTCTTGTAACTCCTACACCGTTCGCCTGATTTGGATGTAAATACCCTCAAATTAAAGCTAAAAGTCTGCAGTTAAAGCACATCTTGTTCATTTAATTTCAAATCCATTGTGGTGATGTATAGAGCCAAAAAGATTAGAATTGTGTCGTTGTCCCAATATTTATGGACCTGTGTGGTGGCAAAATCATCGGTTCTGAATAAGAGACAAATATCCCAATTGTAATTTAAAAGGGTTTATTTTCTTGCAAGAAAAGGCCACAGTCGTACAGACATCCGAAGCTGCCCTGCAGAGTGTGACAAGGAAGGGAGGGCTGCTTCGACACTTATATCTCTAGTCAAGGCTAAAGACTCAGTTGTAATTTTCCATTCCTTATCAGGAACACTTTACCTCTCTATACTACACACCATATGTGTTTTAGATTCTACAGAATAGGAAATACCATTAATGTCACACAATAATCCATAATGTCAAGAAACAAAATATAATCATGGATAATAATGAAAACGAAAACATGTAAAAAACTTCCAAAAAAGGAATACCAACAACCAGAACATGCCATACGACTACAGCTCCGTCATGCACTATGATAAAACGGCCTTCTCCACCCAGCCCTGGCAGTGGAAATAAGACAAAAGCAAGGAATGTCCAACATCGACATCCTGAAGATCAACAAGCTGTATGAACGCTGAAGATGAGGCGTAATTGAATACATTAAATGTGATGTGTCTGTGATATGATGATCGATGAAATGTGATGATAGTCTTTGGTTAATGGTACTCAACTTTTGAATTGTGTGAATGTATTGAGAAAGATAAAGCAAATTAAACCATGAAACCACTTAACGTTTTATTGTGTGCAGTGTTGTGTTTCATCACAAATAATAAAAGATTGAAGTTTCCCCAAAATGATCAGGCCTTAATTTTTTTTTCTGGCTGTTCAAACCTATTATTGGATTTTACTCATTCTACCAAAACTGTATGTATACATTAGGAGAGGGGTGCACGATTTAGTGGGATGAGGAGATGGAATTGTATTTCTGAAATGTTGAAAAAACATTTAACAAATATTAATCTTTTTGTGAACTGTCTTTGACATCTAATGTTTTAGTTCTCCAATCATTTTTCCTCCTTTTGAAGAAATATTCATTCGAGAGACACTTGGAGGTATAAAATAAAAACATTTTTTTGGCAAAATATATTAAGGTTAATATGTTGCATTAAGTTTTTTAAATTAAATAATGGAATGATTAAATCAAATCAAACTAATTAGTTTACATTTGTTAAATCCAATTTGGAAAATGCAGCTGTGTATATAAGAGCTGTGTGTTAGTTTACATTTAATATTTCATTTTCTAAAGATGTGTTTTACTGATTTTAGTATAATATAACAAATGTCTACATTTATGACGTAAGATAAATGTATTTATTTATTAATTAATTCAGTTGTAGATATTATTAATACAGCCTTATTGAACACTCAACCTTTAAAATAAACATGCTTTTTGTAACACGTCATTTGAAGAGACTGAACCTTTTTTATTGCCCTTTTTCAATTTGTTTTCATTTGGACTGACTTTAAAATTGTTTGAAACAAAACATATCATTACAAAAAACAAAGTTATGTAAATAATCTTTTAATTATTTTTCCAATACTTTATATTCCTAAGACAAAAATAACTTAAAAAAACACCTCATATATGACCTTTTATAACACCTATATTTTGAAAAACACTCAAACATGATATGGACGTTTGCTAGATCACAACTGAAATGTGGTGGGATAACATATTTTGTCAGTCCTGTAGGTTTGGTGAAATATACAAATGTGATATAGTCATAAGGACAGTAACTTCATGCTGCATGGCTTTCTTAAAAAAAATATTACAGCAAACAGCACAATATCTGCTTTCCGGATTGATCCGGTTGGTCAGCTGAATACCAATTAGTCAACCTACGTATATACCAAACCCGTCTCTTAAGGCTAAATACATATTTGACAGAAGATTACAGCGTAGACAGAAGTTTAGTTTCTCATGTAGAAGAACTGTCATTTAAATCTCACTATGCAGCTTTTGTTCATGTTTTCATTAATTCACCATGCTCAGAAAGTAGTCTTTTCAAACTACATGAAAAACTAAAAAACTAATTATAAACTGCATCATCAAATAGTGGAATCATCAACATAAAATCCTAATTCTTGTTAAATGTTCTTTATGGCTAACTGTCCCTTGTCCTATATGCCGTGCACACTTTCTTGGTAAATTGACGTGTCGGGTTTACTTTTGTGCAGACATAATTCCTGTATAAATATAAATTGTGCTTGAAAGTAATCCATGGTCTTTACAAGGGTGTGGAAATTTGCATTACAACAGTATGTTATAGTCCACTGACAGATATCTGACAGAAGTGTACAAAGATTTTCAGCACATATTGTAGATCGTTATTCCAACTGATGTAAAGTATGCCAGAGCCGTTGCTTTATTTGAATCAGAGATGATGTTGATTATAGTTGAAGAACATTCTATAATGTCAAGTGGGATGTTGAAGGAAACAATTCTGCAGACGTTAAACACCTGATTAAAACTATTTTGATATGCTGGTTTGTCAAAAGAGAAAGTTTAGTCATATATGATTTTTAAATGAAATGTCCATGTTCATCATGTTTCCCATGTGAGAAATAAACATGAACTTAGTCTGCTTTGTTGACAACATCCAGAGAGGTGTCCTCACCTAAAAAACACGGACCAGTAAACTAAATCTGAACAAGATGATTACATTTTATTATAATTAAACCTCCTTCATTTGACTTTTCCCTGTAATGTCAGTGTTTTTCCAACAGATGTCGCACTCCAAAGACATTGAGCTTCACTTTTTTGCTTTGCATTTTGAGCTCTTCAGTAAAACTGAAGAAAAGTAGACGGTGAGTATTTTTTTGCTAACGTCCGATCAAGGGCTATATATCTGATATGCCAAGAAACTGTAGCGGTTTTTAAAGAATACAACATAAGCCGTCATTTTGCCACAAAACATGCCAACTACGCTAGCAAACAGTCTCCAAAAAAATGGAGGGCTACGGCTCTGACGACAAATTCACAGACTCAAATTTACAGATGCTGACGTTTTTTGGCTCAATCCATGCATGTGAGGAGACATTCCGCATCATAAACATCTTCAAAGCCTGTCACAGAGCCAAGTTAACTAGCCGACACCTATTTCTCAGGCTTTCTGGTATACAAATTTCAGCGACTGATTTCATTGGTTTAACTTCACCTATCAGTATTAAGCACACCTGGCGGCGTCGCCATTGGTTGAGCTGTGTGCCTCTTCGGCGTGATTGGTGTTTGATTTCCCGTGTTTTCAGCTGATCTGCATCTCTAACGGGGATTTAACACCACTATCGAAAGGGAACGTCTCCAGTTACTATCGTAACCTCTGTTGCCTGAGAGACTGAAATGAGACATGAAATTAACTGTCGTGTTCGCGCTTGTCTAGCTTGGCAGAGTTCAGTCATGATTTTGAATTATTTCAAATGGCTGCACTTATTCTATTTAAACTCTCTGTCTGAGAATCGACACTACAAAACTAACTCCAGACTTTGATGCACTTGCAAAAAAGGAGATCAACAACACTGTTCCTACTGAAACAGAATGGGAGTTTATCTACTGTGTTATTAAATTAATCCATTTGGAAAACAATTTGTCAATGAACACTGATGTTTTGGTGCATGTTAAAGGCCAAATCTTTTCACGTAATGGTTTTTACATTTCATTTATATTAGTTCACACAAACACACTATCCTTCTATTCTGGCCCGGCCCCTTTGTCAAATTTTAGAAACCAATGTGGCCCGCAAGACAAAAAGTTTGCCCACCCCTGATCTAGTGGAATAATAAAACATAATTGTTTAAAATAACACTTACAAACTTGTAACAAACTTACAAATTGCCCATGAATGTATTTTTCGTATTCCAGAAGTATTCTTCTTCAGATCATACTTACCAGCCAATACCAGTCAGACAGCATAACACTCATATTTCAAACACAAAAACATATTTGAAAAAAGGGATTATCTCTAATCTGGGTTGACAATTGTCATCAATCAATCTAAAAAGAAACAGAACGTTTAAAACTATTTTGAGGCACTTCATTAAAACAAGAGTTAGACCCACGAGGGTCAATTAGAGGGTCTAATTAGAGTCCACGAATTGTCTGTTTCAGCAAAATTGTAGACAAACAGGTAAGTTTCCTCATAAGTAGAAGTTTTTAGACACTAAGAGGCTTTCCATAATCCCCCACCCACCAACTCAGGTGAACATAAAGTCCAGACAGAACAGGTCACAGGCATCAAACTTCAGGACAGAAACATCCTGAACATCTCCACACACTGAGGCAACATGGACCCAAGAGCTTCTCTCTCCGTTCTGCTGATGGTATTTGGCATCTCCCAGGCAGCTCCTCTCGTGGTAAGATCCTCTCTAGTCTCGGCTTTTAACTGATTAACAGTCTTAAAATGAGTTGTTTCTACCACCAGGAGAAGAGGTTTGAACGCGCATTGGTATCAGACCCTGAACTTGTGGACTACACCTCGAGGATTTTGGAGTCCAACAAAGGTCAGGAGCCTTCTTATATGATTTCAATAAAGATAGAAATTGGTTTCAGGAAATAGTGGTCAAATGTGGTCACAATGTATAAATATGTTGGCATGTCATATGTTTCTCTTTAAATACAGGATCTTCTAAATTCTTGATGGGAGGAGATCTGGTGCTTCCCAAAAGCAGAAATGCTCTCTACTGCTTCAACAACAACTGCTTCTGGAAGAAAAACTCTAACAACACAGTGGAGGTTCCTTACACACTGAGCAGTGCATACTGTACGAGAATCTCCTTTGTTCATTTAAAATATCTATGATTCATTTAGATGCTATTTTAAACCTGTGGTCCCTTTTGTTTTCAGCTGATTCTGAAAAATTATGGATTAAGGACGCCATGTCAACTTTCCATGCCAAAACCTGCATCCGCTTTGTGCCCAGATCATCTCAGACTGATTACATCAGTATTGAGAGCAATGATGGGTGAGAACAATCATGCAATGCCAACAAGAAACATTTAACAGGCCTCAGAACAACAAAGAATACATATTTAACCTCTTTAATACCCTCGCTCCTCTCAGGTGCTACTCTTATCTAGGTAGAATGGGTGGCAAACAGGTGGTCTCCCTCAAGAAGTTTGACTGTATGTTAAATGGCGTCATACAGCATGAGCTCATTCATGTCCTGGGCTTCGACCACGAGCATACCAGGAGCGATCGTGACCAGTATGTCAAAATCAACTGGCAGAACATGTCTCCTGATGCGGCCTACAGCTTCCAGAAGCAAATCACTAACAACCAGAACACTACATACGACTACGGCTCCGTCATGCACTATGGAAAAACTGCCTTCGCCACCCAGTCCTGGCTGGAAACTATCACTCCCATTCCTGATAAGACTGTGAAAATAGGACAAAGGAAGGGAATGTCCAACATCGACATCCTGAAGATCAACAAGCTATATAAATGCTGAAGATGAGGCGTAATTGAATATGTCAAATGTGATGTGTCTGTATATGACAGTAATGACGGTCTTTGCTTGGTGATGCTCAACTTCTGAATTGTGTGATTGTGTTTGGAAAAATAAAGCCAATTGTTACATATATATACGTATATATAGTTTTTTTTTTGTGGATTCTGTTGTTTCTTTTTGTCGTCTTAACAGGATTGGTCCTGGACATGATGAGGCTGCTGGTGATTGGCCCAGAAGTCCCCAACTATAAAGTTCCCCAGAGTTCCTCTGGAGGGAGCTATAGCTCTTTGTTTCTGCCTTGCTAACTATTTTGTGGTATTCTCTGTGTGGGTTATTTGTTGAAAGTTGAGTTTCAGAGAATGTGTTTTTCTGTTCTCATCTGCAGTGTTAACCAGAGTGCTGTTACTAGCTTGTGTGCAAGTGATCTTGCACCTTGTCCTGCTGATCTATAATTTTGATGTATCTTTTTGTTTTGTTACCCGTGAAGCTGTAGGGGGTGAGTGCCTTGTTTTGTTTGTAGGCCCAAGGGCCATCCATTTTCTCCTGTTTTTGTTAGTTAAGGAGATAAGGAAGTTCACTGTATGTTTCTTTCTTTTTGGTTGGTTTATGGGGAAGCTAGTTTTCTTGGGATGTTTAGATTCCATTATCTTTGTTGTTTTGGCACTTAGCTCACCCCTGAAGATTTTGCTTCTGAAACTTATTTTTCTTTGTTTTGGATTTGTAAACACTGGTGTCTTTTCTTTGATAAAGAATTACCCAAGGACTGTTGCTTTAAATGCTTGGGCAACTAGTCAGCAATAATAAAAGAAATGGGTAAAACGAGAAGTTTGGGTCGTATCTTTTATGTTACACCCTGACCTAGACCAGGGGTCGTAACACAATCAAAGCATGAAACCACTTAAGTTTTTTGATTTTGTGCTGTTTTATGTCTCATCACAAGTAATACAAGAATGAGATTTTCTGAGAATGATCCGGACTCAACAGAGTTTCTGCTGGTGGGTCAAACACATGATTGGATTTTACTTGACCAACCAATAATAAATCTTTAGACATTTTTGAGAACTCAAAAACATTAAGTTATTAAATACTAAGTTCCCCATCATCTGCAAATCAAAAACAAAGAAACATACATGAGTCAGACAAAAATGCTATAAACAACTGACTGTTAATTGTTGTGAATGATTGTGTAGATCCAATATAGTTCTGTCTCTTAAAGTTTGGCTGATAACTTGTGAAGTGTTGTTATACACACTGATGTTATGATATTTCTTGCAAAAATACATTAAGTCAGGTAGATGATACGGCTAAAACTGTGGTTTTACAGATATTAAATGTCACAGTTTACGCAATATGCAATGGTGTTCCGCTAACTTTAACATCTCATCTCGTAGTATGACATGCTATTGATAATCTAAAACAAAGGGACATTATTGCTTACCATTTTAAATGTGAGGCAAATTGCAGAAGCATTGCAATAAGGTCTTCAACTTGCCTTCAGTGTTCTGAAATTATTTTCCATTGCTCCTAAAATCCAGGAATTACAAAGAAGGTTGATTATGTGAAAGAAGGTTGATTTGAGGTGTGGTATTATTTACATTACTGTATTTTTGTATTTTGCAAAATACAAATCTGTTGAATTTCTGTCAGGCAGTACCAGGAAAAACAACAGAATCCAATTGCGAGTGAACGTGAGTTTAATGAACAGGGAATAAATAATCCAGTGAAGTAAATGGTGAGAGTCAATAGTTTCAATGGAGGCCGGGCAGGACACAGGGAGCGCGAGCTCGGGCTGTAGTGACACAGGGACTACAGCGGGCAGGAGCCGAAGAAGAATCCACACGATAGCCAGCGAGGATCACAGGAGAGAGGATCACAGGAGAGAGCGCACAGGAGGCTGAAGACTGCGTGATCTGAAACGAACTGACAATGGGAGGTGAATGAGAGGTGGATTAAATAGGGAGAGGATATGATGTGCAGCTGGAACGACTGATGAGGAAATCAGTGACCACGCCCCCACAATACCAAACAACAAGGAGGAGGAGTCAATGAACCCCTAAACCGTGACAGTACCCCCCCTCCTAAGAGCGCCTCCTGGCGCTCCCAGGAGGACCTACCTGTCGATTGAATTCGTCGATCAGAGAGTGATCCAGTATGTCCCTGGCAGGAACCCAACTCCTCTCCTCCGGACCGTAACCTTCCCAGTCCACCAAATACTGGAATCCGCGTCCCCTCCGTCTAGAGTCCAGAATACGATTGACCGAATAGGTGGGTTCCCCATCTACGAGTCGCGGCGGGGGAGGAACCGGAGCCGGCGGGTTAATGCGAGAGCGAAAAACAGGTTTAATTTTGGATACATGGAACGCAGGATGGACCCTCCCGTACGCAGGGGGAAGTTTGAGGCGGACCGTCACCGGACTAATGATTTTGGTGACGGGAAATGGGCCGATGAATTTGGGAGCAAGCTTGTTACACACGGAGCGGAGAGGAATGTTTTTTGATGAAAGCCACACTTTTTGACCAACGACGTAGACGGGCGGCTTAGACCGGTGGCGATCGGCTTGGGCCTTGGTGCGCGCTCCCACCTGGAGCAAAGTCTCACGGGCTCTGCTCCATGTGCGACGGCACCTCTGAACAAAGGCGTGGGCGGAGGGGACCGCGACTTCAGATTCCAGACTAGGAAAATTTGGTGGCTGGAACCCTATGCTACACTCAAATGGCGAAAGGCCCGTGGCCGACACTGGTAACGAGTTGTGTGCGTACTCAACCCAAGAGAGTTGCTGGCTCCAGGAGGAAGGATTTCTGGAAACCAGACACCGTAACATTCTCTCAAGATCCTGGTTGGCCCGTTCAGTCTGCCCATTGCTCTGGGGATGGAAACCCGAAGACAGACTTACAGTCGCTCCCAGTAATCTACAAAACTCCCTCCAAAATTTGGATATGAATTGGGGACCCCTGTCGGAAACCACGTCTATCGGGAGACCATGTATGCGAAAGACGTGATCTACGACAGCCACCGCTGTCTCCTTCGCAGAGGGTAATTTAGGTAAGGGAATGAAATGAGCCGCCTTCGAGAACCGGTCCACGACAGTCAAAACGACTGTCTTGCCCTGGGAGGGCGGGAGGGCGGTAACAAAATCTAGTGCGATGTGGGACCAGGGTCTCGAAGGGACAGACAGCGGTTGGAGTAACCCATCTGGGGGACGATTGGAAGTCTTACCCATGGCGCAAACTGAGCAGGCCAAAACAAACTCCCGAATGTCCCGAGTCATACCGGGCCACCAGAATCGTTGCTTAACCAAAAAGTTGGTCCGATTTGCCCCTGGATGGCAAGCTACGTTGGAACAATGACCCCATTTAACCACGTCTGAACGTAGACCCTCTGGCACGAACAATCGACTCGGTGGGCATCCGGGCGGAGGCGTTACCCCTTCTAGGGCTGATTCTACCCTCGATTCGACCTCCCATGTGAGTGTGGAGACAATGAGACTCTCAGGAAAAATGCACTCGGGAGTGGACGGGCGTTCGGAGCGGTCAAAAATGCGAGAAAGAATCGGGCTTGATGTTTTTAGAGCCCGGGCGGTACGAGAGAGAAAAATCAAAACGTCCGAAAAATAACGCCCACCGAGCCTGCCTAGAGTTGAGTCTTTTGGCCGATCTAATATATTCGAGATTCTTGTGATCAGTCCAGACGATAAAAGGTACTCCCGATCCCTCTAGCCAGTGCCGCCATTCCTCCAACGCCAGCTTTACTGCCAACAACTCTCTGTTACCAATGTCGTAGTTACGTTCGGCTGGTGACAATCGATGAGAATAAAACGCGCAAAGGTGCATCTTGTCATCCGAAACAGAGCGCTGGGAAAGAACCGCTCCTACCCCCACCTCCGACGCGTCGACCTCCACTACGAACTGGCGTGATGGATCAGGGGTGACGAGAATGGGAGCCGAAACAAAGCGGCTCTTGATTTTGGTAAAAGCAGTCTCGGCTGCTTCCGACCACCTGAACGCAGTTCAGGTCGAGGTCAACGCCGTCAGGGGCGCGGCTAGGTGGCTGAAACCACGAATAAAACGTCGGTAAAAATTTGCGAACCCCAGAAACCTCTGCGGGGCCTTGCGGGAATCTGGGCTTGGCCAATCCACCACAGCCTTAATCTTGTCGGGATCCATGCGCATTCCCTCGGATGAGACGATATACCCCAAAAAAGGAACAGACTGTGCGTGAAATGCGCATTTCTCCGCCTTGACAAAAAGCCCATTCGCCAGCAACCTCTGGAGCACTCGCCTGACGTGCTGGATATGCTCCTGGAGAGAGGAAGAAAAGATCAATATGTCATCAAGGTAGACATAGATGAACTGATCTACCATGTCTCTGAGCACGTCATTAACGAGTGCCTGGAAGACCGCTGGGGAGTTGGACAGCCCAAAAGGCATGACCAAATATTCAAAATTTCCCCTGGGAGTATTAAAAGCGGTTTTCCATTCATCCCCCTTCCTGATGCGGACCAAATGATAAGCATTACGCAAGTCCAGTTGAGAACATGGATGCTCCCTGCAACCTCTCGAAGGCTGAAGACATCAACGGCAAAGGATAGGTATTCTTTACCGTGATGTTGTTCAGCCCTCGGTAGTCAATGCAAGGTCGCAGAGATCCATCCTTCTTGCCCACAAAAAAGAACCCCGCCCCCGCTGGAGAAGAGGAAGGGCGGATGAACCCAGAAGCTAGCGAATCAGAAATATATTTCTCCATGGCCTCCCTCTCCGGAGCAGAGAGCGAGTATAATTTGCCCTTAGGCGGAGACGTACCTGGTAGTAAATCTATGGCACAGTCGTAGGGACGGTGAGGAGGCAAAGAGGCAGCCCGGGACTTACTGAACACTTCCTTCAGGTCAAGGTACTCCTGGGGCACGTTAGAGAGGTCCACCGGCTCCTCCTGTAACACAGAACTAAACACAGACGTACAAGCAGACACGAGACAAGAGGCATGGCACTGATTACTCCAGGTAGAGACTGAATTGGATCCCCAGTCAACCCTGGGGTTGTGCTTAACCAACCAGGGGTGGCCGAGGACCATGGGAAACAGGGGGGAGGTGGTGAGCAGGAAGTTGATTCTTTCCGAGTGGTTACCGGACACTACCAAGGTGAGGGTGTCAGTGGAATGGGTAATATCAGGGAGTTTCTGTCCATTGAGGGCGTGCACAGTGATGGGGTGGTGGAGGGGAACAATAGGGATCTGGAGTGAGGTGGCCAGAGAGTAGTCCAGAAAATTACCCTCCGCTCCGGAGTCCACCAAAGCCTGACAGACGTGTGTCCCCTGCGCCCACTGCAGTCTTCCCGAGAGGAGGGTGGAGGATGAGGCTTTACTGAGTCCTAGCCCGCCCGACAGTAACCTCTGCTCTACTGCCGGGCTGGGTCTTTTACGGGGCAGTTGTTAATAAAATGCCCCGACCCCCCACAGTAAAGGCAGAGACCTCTTGAGCGGCGATGTTCCCTCTCCCCTCGGGAAAGCCGAGCTCGTCCCAGCTGCATGGGCTCATGATTGTCCTGTTGACTGACCGTGTTCTCCCTGCCGAGCTCCTGGAACCCCTGATGTGGATTTGGACGCGCACGCTCCTGATACAGCTGAACCCTGGCGTCCACCCGCAAGGCCAGGTCCATGAGTCCGTCGAGGTCTCGGGGTAACTCGAGGGCATAGATCTCCTTATGAACACGGTCAGCCAGCCCATGCAGGAACATGTCCCACTTCGCCTCCTGGTTCCAATTGCACTCCGCCGCCAGGGTACGGAACTCGATCATGTATTCCGATACTGATCGATTGTCCTGGCGGAGGCTGGCGAGTCTACGGGCTGCTTCGCGACCCGCTATGGCCCGATCGAAAACCCGGGTCATCTCACTAGACAGGGCTTGAAATGATGATACACAGGGATTATTGTTGGCCCAGATGGCCGATCCCCAGCGTGCGGCACGTCCGGAGAGTAGAGTGAGGACCAGTGCGACCTTGGATGCTTCGGTGGCAAAAGTAACTGGTTGCAAAGAAAAAAAAATAGAGCACCTGGTCAAAAAGGATCGGCATAAGTCTGGTTCGCCGCATACCTCTCTGGTGTCGGAATCCGTGGTTCGGAGCAGCTAATCACAGCTGCAGGAACGGGAGGAGGTGGTGGTGGGGTAGGCGCAGTGGGCATGGCGATTTGCTGGATCCGGTTGGTGAGCTCGGTCACCTGCGTCACTAATGCTTGCACAGCCCGAGCGGTGTTCACCGCTTGTTCTTCCTGTCTCTCCATACGTTGGTCATTGGCGGAGAGAATCCCTTGAAGTTCTTGAAGACTCGCTGGATCCATGAGTGGTCAGTTCGTTCTGTCAGGCAGTACCAGGAAAAACAACAGAATCCAATTGCGAGTGAACGTGAGTTTAATGAACAGGGAATAAATAATCCAGTGAAGTAAATGGTGAGAGTCAATAGTTTCAATGGAGGCCGGGCAGGACACAGGGAGCGCGAGCTCGGGCTGTAGTGACACAGGGACTACAGCGGGCAGGAGCCGAAGAAGAATCCACACGATAGCCAGCGAGGATCACAGGAGAGAGGATCACAGGAGAGAGCGCACAGGAGGCTGAAGACTGCATGATCTGAAACGAACTGACAATGGGAGGTGAATGAGAGGTGGATTAAATAGGGAGAGGATATGATGTGCAGCTGGAACGACTGATGAGGAAATCAGTGACCACGCCCCCACAATACCAAACAACAAGGAGGAGGAGTCAATGAACCCCTAAACCGTGACAATTTCATAACATTTATTATTTAAATAATTGATGGCCAGTTGGAGGAAAAAATTGCCTATGATTATATTACAAAGACTGAAAAAACTCAGAACAAGGATACATCCACACAACCGATACATGAAATGTCAACGATAGAAGAAGACAATGGGAAACATGATGGTATAAGTAGGCAGGGCTAACAAGACACACCTGACATGGATAAAATGGGTGGCTACGGGAACACAGGAGGCAGACACAGGAGGAGCATGTGTCTGCTGCACATCTGCACATCTAACCGGATTCAAATTGTCAGTTGTTTCGACATTTTCTTCAAGTCATGAATGCAGTCCCAGTTTTCCAGGAGAATTCTTACTAGTAAACTCAAGGAACGTTACAAGAAACGTTCTCTATACATTTAAAAATTATCCCCAAAAAACAACCCGCAGGGAACATTCTGGGAACGTTCTCTATGAGTTTCAAAATTCTCAAAAAAAAAAAAAACCTGCAGGGAACGTTCTTGGAAGGTTCTCTATAAGTTTCAAAATAAAGCCAAGAAATTACCTGCAGGGAACGTTGTCAATAAGTTTCGAAATTAAGGCAAAAAATAACCTGCTGGGAACGTTCTCTATAAGTTTCAAAATTAAGCCAAAAAATTAACCTGCAGGGAACGTTCTGGGAACCTTCTCAGTAAGTTTCAAAATTACAACCCGTCGCATGACTGAACATCCGACCAGGTTTGTGGCCTATAAAGACTGTAGAAATATGGAGCCCATCACTCCAGCCTTGGACAAAAAGGCTGTGAACTTGTTTTTTATTGTGACAGCTGTGCAAGCCTTGTGGCTGACTCGGGCTGTCGCCCCAGAGCTCCCATCTACCCATCCATCAGAGCCTATCACTCCAACCTTGGCCAAAAAGGCTGTGGACTTGTTTTTGCTGTAGCAGCGGTGCAAGCCTGGCAGCTATTACGACCCCTGGCTCAAGGGACGCAACAAAAACAAGGGACACACGCAAACCACATATTTAAGCTAAACAAAATATGTTTATTACTAAATTATGATAATCATTGAAATCAGATAAAGAAAACAACTGTATTTCTGAAACCATCAGTACTGTCAACATGCAAAGCAAGGTGCATGGTTGAAAGTGTAATATAATGTTGAGAGATGAAGGTAGAATCAAACAAAACATAACATAACCAAATCCAAACAAACAAAGGCCGAATTTGCAGTCTTCCAGACTCCCTCCGTCTCCTCCACTTCCAATCCCTCAGTCTCTCTTAAAGAGCACAGGAAGTACTGGAAACAGGTGTTAAAGATCTGCCACTAATTGATAGAAACCCGCAAGCTGCAGTAACCAAACCCAACAGCAGAGGCCGTCACACAGCTGCACAGGGCTGTTGTCCCGGGCCCCACGACCAAGGCAGCACTCCCGAGCACCTTGACCAAGTGTGATTTCTTTCCCCGTGAACTCTTGCTTGAGCCACTCACCCTCACACCACCTGGACCTACTCCCAAAGACATCCCGAGGAGGCCCCTCAAATTCTTTTTGAGGGGTAAGAGCGAAACCTTGAGGATGGGTGGGGCAAAGGAGGCGGAGCCTCCCGGCATAGCCCCAGCACCACCCTGGAGTCTCCAGGGTGCCCTCCCTCCCACCCGTGTTCTGATGTCATGTTTGTCATGTTTGTCATGTTTCTTACGGCGTGAGGCCACGCCTTGTGGGAGAGGGCGTGCTGTCACGGTCCTGTCTTGTCATTGTTCCCTTCCAGGTTCCTTTACGAATCTTCCAGGTCCTTCACGCTCCCATCTGTCTATTCACTTGCTTAAAGTCTTATCAGCTTTTCTCTATTTGCCTCGTGTATTTTATGATAAAAAAAAAATTCTTATGTACTTATTAATCTTTAGAAGTATATGCACTTATTAATCCTTATCCTTAGAAGTAAGCAAGCTTATCAGTATAACTGAATGTGCTGTTTCTTTTGTGTGTTGCTAGCAAGCACAGACCCAAACTGTACCTAGTACACGAAGAATACATATTGTGTTTAGTCATTAAGCGTGACGAGCTGATCTGAGAAAAAGCAAGGTGGGGGCTTAGAAAACTGTATAAAAAGTAATGAAACTTTATGCTCTTTGCCTTCACATTGTTATACCTTTCGAGAATCTCACTTGTGCTTTATTGATACACATTTAGGAAAATAATTTCCACCACAATTTATACCCTCCTGTGTTCCCTTGTCTTTGTAGGATGTTGATTATGTTATGTGACGTTGCATGTGTGTGGATGCCGCCTCCGTGTTTCTCCATGTTTGCTCTAAGAGAGAGCCGTTTTTTTCTAGTTTAGTGAATAAAGTCTGTTGCAGTTGAATCTCTGTGTCTCCTCCTTCTCCGCATTCCACACCGGACCCGGCGTATGACTGATATACAGTGAGAATAATCGAATAAACGAAAATGTTCCCTCTTTTGGCCTCAGAATAATAATAAAATTGAGGTACCTAGGTGAAATTGCCATGGCTCAGAAATATATATTTTTTACACAAATCAATCAAATGAGCTTTGAATAACACAGGAATCAGGAATCGACTTCTCAATGAGGTTTTTGGATCTTGAAAGTGTTTATCACCATCCTCTTATAAAAACCTCACACCATCTTTGAGTGATATTATGGTGACAAATTACAGGATTTTTATTCTTGGCCAAACTATGCTTTGGATCTATTTTTATACTTAAAGCATCACTTAATGTTCTTTTCTATTAAGGAAATTGTAAGAACCATATTGGAATACTTTATATATTTTTGCCACAGAAATAAACAGAAGCAAACAGAAAAATTATGGTCTTGAATAAAATGTAATTTTTTTCTTTCTTTCTTTTTTTCCATTATTCATTGTAAGAAACACAATAATTGTAAAGAAAAAAATAATAATTTATAATATTGTCCTATGTTTTAGTTTCATTTATCAGCTGAGTGAAGATATGTAAATTATGCGGGTGGGGGGTTGTTGTTTTTGTTGTTGTTTCATTACTTAACATTGATTATTTACTGTCCCACACTGGCTTTAAGTTTGTGAAAACTTAATATTCAATAGGTTTTATCATTTTGCTGTCTCACATAGAAATGTCTAAAGATGTATTTTTCTGCTGTGTTTGACTGGCCAGCAGAAAACTCTCTTGAGCCCTGATCATTCTGAAGAAACCTCATTCTTGTATTACTTGTGATCAGACATAAAACGCTCCTGGTATGCTCTTGGTAGAAGCCCACAATATGATTGAGCTCATGCTGTACAATGCCACTGTACACACAGCCATCCCTGTTGAGGGAGACCACCTGTTTGCCACCAGTTCTACCTAGAGAAGAGTAGCACCTGAGAGGAGTGAGGGAATAAAGAGGTTATATATGGATTGTTTTAGGCCAGGTAAATGTTTCTTGTTGGTATTGCAGGATTGTTCACACACATCTTTGCTCTCAATACTGATGTAGTCGGTCTGCGATGTTCTAGACACAAAGTGGATGCAGGTTTTGGCGTGGAAGGTCGACATGGCGCCCGCAATCACTGATCTGTCAGAATAGGCTGCAAAAAAGGGGCCAAAGGTTTAAAATGACATCTAAATTAATGAATCATAGATATTTTAAATGAACAAAGGAGATCCTCATACAGTATGCACTGCTCAGTGTGTAAGGGACTTCCACTCTGTTGTTATAGTTTTTCTTCCAGAAACAGTAGTTGTTTGAATCAGGAGAGAGCATTCCTCGTTTTGGGAAGCACCAGATCTCCTTCAGTCAAGAATTCAGAAGATCCTATACTTAAAGAGAAGCATACTGATGACATAACATATTTATACATCATGCCCCCATTTTACCATTATTTCCTGAAACCTATCACTAACTTTATATAGATCTACAGGGCTCCTGACCCTTATTGTACTCCAAAATCTGTGTAGTGATGTCCACAGGTTCACGCACTGACACAAACATGCCTTCAAACCTCTCCTCCTGGTGGTAGAAACATCTTGAGTTTAAAACAACAATTTTGAGGACTGCTAATCAGTTAAAGAGAGAGACCAGAGAGGATCTTACCATGAGAGGAGATGCCTGGGAGACACCAAACAGCAGCAGCAAAATGGAGAGGGAAGCTCTTGGGTCCATGTTGCCTCAGTGTGTGGTGATGTGTTTGGATGCTCCTTTACTGAGGTTTGATGCCTGTGACCTATTCTGTCTCGACTTTATATTCACCCGAGTCGGTGGGTATACTGGGGTTTATGGCCAGGGTCTTAGAATCCAGAGTCTAAAATGTGTATCTATAGGAAGGAAACTTTGACCTCGCCTGTTAGTCCAAAATCTTGCAGAAAGAGACAATACACTTAAATGTAGTAATTTGTTGGATTAACACTTAAGAGAACATGCTTCTTCTTGTGATTAAGTGCCTCAAAAGAGTTTATACATGGAGTGTTCACAGAACTTTTAATGTTTTAAAACAAATCTGTTTCCACTTATTAATGGCTGTATACTATACCTGAGAGGGAATGAGACGCTGCGTCGAACGCTTTGGGGATTACTTGGACGCTGTCTCGTGAAGCACAATATGTAAACTTCCGTCGACCGGGTGTGAGTGACAGTCGCAGGTTGGTGACGTCACGAACCAGGTCATAAAGCAGCGCCAGAACCCGGAGGCAGAGGTGTCTGAGCAAGCCCGGAAGGCGCAAGGAGCTGAGGCAAAAGACGCAGCATCTCGTTCCCTCTCAGGGAACTATGGTTACATACGTAACCTGAGACGAATGCTTGAAGACGAACCTGGAACGATATACCTACGCCACCTCAGTGACGAAGGCCGACGAGTGTCTCGTAGCTAATTACGAGAGGACCCGTGTTCCCGGAGCGGAGTTGAGGTCAAGCTGGTAAAACCTCAGAAAGGTATGCGGGGAAGACCACCACGCCGCATCACAAATATCAGATAAAGACACACCTGATATAAGGGCCTTAGAGGCAGCCACGCTCCTAGAGGAGTGGGCACGGACCCTTAGAGGCGAAGGGGATCCGACTGACTCGCAAGCCAGGGTGATAACTATCCACCTCCTTAAAGTAGGTTTGGATGCTGGGGTCCCATTGGGGGTGCAAGCACACTTGGCAATAAAGCTCTTTCTGATTCTGATTCCGATACCAAGGGCAGACCTGTGGACATAAGTGTCCAGTGCTCGCACTGGACAGACCTTGTTTTTAAATTCCTGGTCCTGGTCACCGAAGGGGGGAGGGCAGAAGGGCTGCAGTACAATAGACCTGACCACATGAGTGGGCACTTTGGGCACATAGCCTGGCCTGGGATGGAGGAAGGCTTTCACTATCCCAGGCGCAAAGTCAAGGCAAGGGGGAGCTACATAGAGCACCTGTTGTTACGAACCTTTAGCTGTCTAGGGTAGGACATAACATTTAGTTTTAAAATATTGCTTAGGAGTGAGCAGTAGAAAAGACCAGGTCACAAATTTGCAGTTCAATTAGTTTATTACCATAAGGCCAAAGCCACTAAATGCGTGTACTATTTACAGTGTGTAAAGTAATTAAAGAAAAGAGAAATAACAAGCAACTAATGGGGATCAATGAACGAAGGTGGCGCCAAATCAAAGAAAGGAATAAAACAAAACAGTTGGTAAACTAAATTCCCAAAACCCTCTAATCTGGCTAACCAAAACAAAATGTGAAAATTAAACCCGAAGTCTTCAGCGCGTCCGGCGCCCAGACTAAACTATACTGACTAATAACCAAAAAATACAAAAGTGGCACTCACCGCTTACCTGGTGTTTCTAACATTTGTTAGCTACGGGCGATATGTAGTGATGTTACGTCTGACACTGACGCTCCGAAGCTTGCTTCAAACTCGAACGGTCCTTGAAATGAACCACTGCTTCGGAGCTTGTATCATTACGTCACTAGTCACGTGAAAATGACGTTTGAAGCAAACACACTGCTTCACTGCTGCAGTGAACCACCTGACTGCTTTGACAGCCCGATCCAGTGTTGACGGGTTTCAAACCTGCCGGCTGTATTTCTTATAAAAGTGAAACCAAACCGTGGGTTGTCAAACCGTCAAACCAAACCGTCGCATTTGCGTTATTGTTGAGAGTGGATTGAGTTTATTTCAGTGTTGTATATTCAAAGCAATATATCCTCATTTATATCAGCTTTCTAAACTGTTTTTGTGTACTCCTGCATCATCTGTTCCATACGAGAGAATGTTCTCTAAAGCTGGCGAAATAGGAAAAAAAGAAA
Organism: Rhodeus uyekii; assembly: GCA_037043235.1. NCBI lineage: Eukaryota > Metazoa > Chordata > Actinopteri > Cypriniformes > Acheilognathidae > Rhodeus > Rhodeus uyekii. Next base: position 2,627,632 of record JAWRVZ010000060.1, read on the forward strand.
AAAACAGAAATCGCCTTTCACCAAAGACTGGAGAAAATAATTTTTCTGAATAAAAACCATACCATTTCATGAACACTTTGTCTAAGCCTTCTACATGTACCCAAATCATACCCTCTGCCACATGTTTATTTATTTATTTGTATTATTTATTAAAGAACATAAAAGTACATAAAAACATGCGTCAAAGACAAAAACTTCAAAGCCCTCTGATACATTATACAAGTACAGTACACAAAAATATCAGTCCCACCTCAGCAAAGCAAGATAAAGCTTTCAGGCATGATACGGCCCTACAAAAAAACTATAGAAAACATTACAGAATTTCTATTGGATTTAATGGTTTTCATGGGAATTGTATTGGTTGTAATGGGAATTATAGTGGTCTCTACTAATGTGTATTGGGTTCTATTGGTGGGGGCATTGAATCCTAATGGAATATATCCCAAACACATTACAAACAAAAATATTCTGTAGCGGTTTAAATGGTAAAAGCCAATGGTTCCCGTTGGTATTTTAATAGAAACTATTAGAATTTCTGTGATGTTCCCAACTGTTTTTTAAGCTGGTCTAATCTTCTGTCCTTGTCTAAAGAAATAATTACACACACACACACACACACACACACACACACACACACACACACACACACACACACACACACACACACACACACACATCATGCTTAATGTTTTATTATCAAAGTGTCTCATTATCATCAGTATTGGTCAAATTCCCCAAGATAAATGAGTTTCACAGCACTAGCACTGTTTCAGTTTTGATCGCCTTGGTAAACACGTAATAAACGGGCGTTAACATGTAAGCCTCCTTCCATTGGTTGTCAGCTTTGTTGCATTACATTTACTTCACCAGGAGATGGGGCTGCAATTTCTATCTGAATGAAGCTTCGAATAATGAACCATTTTTGACACAATTGTATCAGAAAGCAGTGATGCTTCGAAACGCTTCATTTGGCCATCACTAGCGATATGTATGTCGCACGACATGCTTTCCTGTTCCTTGTCCCCAAAAAGGATTAAGTGAACAGTCTCAGAAACAACCCTTGCTTTAAGGCTGTTACATACGATTACAAATGTAGAATCACAAAAAATATACAAAGTATATTCAAAGTATAAACCAAAGTTAACAACAAACTCAAAACTAAACTAAACTAAACACAGCACAACAACCACACACTCTGAGCATGAGCTGCTAGCTGCTGATCATGGTGAGCAGGGAACTTTTATATCAGCAGGGCGGCGCTTGATTGGCTGCCCGGATGACGTCACTGATCAAGATTGGCAGTTGTGTCCTCCAATCAGCAAAGACCTAATAGGAATGATAGGTGGAGAACAAAAGTAGCTTCAAAAAGAAACATACACAGCACGTAACACTCCCACCCTTAAAAGCAAACTATATGAAATTACATATTTTTGTCTCACAGTAGAATATTACAATTACCCTCGGGAAAGAGTATCGGCAAACACATTCTCCACACCTTTCTTATGTTTGATCACTAAATTGTAGTTTTGTGCAATCAAAGACCAGCGCATTAAGCGTTGATTCTGTACATACGTGATAGAAAAACCAATGGATTGTGATCTGTGAACACAATAACAGGACGGTAACTAGAGCCAACATAAACATCGAAATATTGAAGTGCCATCAGCAGTGCTAATGCCTCCTTCTCAATTGTCGAATAATTTAGTTGATGCATATTGAACTTACGGGAAAAGTAGCAAATGGGATGATCAACTCCGTTCTCTTCCTCCTGCAAGAGTACAGCTCCAGCACCAACCGCACTAGCATCCACTTCCAACTTAAACTCAGAAGACAGGTTAGGTGCCTTCAGAACAGGAGCGCTACACAGAAGAGCTTTAATCGAGACAAATGCATGCTGGCATTCGTCAGACCACCGAAACGTATGGGATGGGCTAAGGAGAGATGTCAAAGGTTGTGCAATTACAGAAAAGTTCTTACAAAAACTGCGGTAGTAACCAGCCATGCCTAAAAACCTACGAAGTTCTCGTCGAGTAGTTGGAATGGAGAACTCGGATATGGCAGTTACTTTCGCGTCTATCGGACACACTTGACCTTGACCAACTTCCTTACCGAGATATGCCTTTAGCGAGGCGCTCGAATACTGTGTTTAACAGTGAAACATGTTCTGACCAGTCAGTAGAATACACAACTATATCATCCAGGTATGCATTACAATTTGGAATACCCGAAAGAACAATACTAATGAGTCGCTGAAAAGTAGCGGGAGCATTGCGCATACCAAAAGCCATAACTGAATATTGTGCGAAATTGTCGGGAGTCACAAATGCGGATATGTCAGATGCACGAGAAGTAAGGGGCACTTGCCAGTAACCCATTAACAGATCTAATTTACTGACATAACGAGCAGTACCAAGGTTGTCAACGCAATCTTCCATGCGTGGCAACGGAAAACAATCTGCAATGGTAACCGCATTTACCTTTCGGTAATCAGTACAAAACCGAACTGTGCCATCACTCTTCGGAACTAATAAGCATGGTGAACTCCAGGGACTACAACTGTATTTCGCAAAACCATGCTTCAGCAAATAGTCAACTTCATCTCTCATGACAGCTCTCTTTGTGACATTCACCCGGTACGCATGTTGCTTTAATGGAGCGGCATCACCCACTTTAATATCATGCTCTAAAACAGTAGTACGGGAAGGAACATCATTAAACGGATTCGGGAAGTTGTTAATCAAATGCATGATGTCATTGCATTGTTCATCAGATAAGTGATTTAAGTGAGTTGGCAATTCACTTAATACCTCAGAATTCTTTAGTCTAGCACATTGGTGATGGGTATGACGGAACACTATGCCATCGTCCTCAACATCAGCACAGGTAACAGTCATTCCACTACAGACGGTAGCTAAAGTATCTGGAACAGAGGTTGAAACAGCTGGAACTTCTACATGAGGTGACTCTCTCTTGTGATATGCCTTCAACATATTCACATGGCACACACGAGACTTTCTCTTTCTGTCAGGCGTACAAACGACATAGTCAGTGTCACTCAACTTCCTCAGAACGTTGTAGGGACCTGAGAATCGTGCAGAAAGAGAAGAGCCTACAACAGGGAGTAAAACCAACACTTGATCTCCTTCTTGAAAATAGCGCTGTACAGATTTACGATCAAAGTGATGCTTCATATTTTCTTGTGCGTTAGCTAGTGATTCTCTCGCCACAGAACATGCTTTATGCAAGCGCTCACGAAATTTACTTACATAATCCAACACATTCGTCTTAGAACTCAATTCAGTGGACAGAATTTTCTCCTTCAACATCTTGAGAGGACCTCGGACAGCATGTCCGAAAACAAGCTCGGCAGGACTAAAGCCAAGACTTTCCTGCACAGCCTCTCTAGCAGCAAATATAACTAATGGTACCCCTTCGTCCCACTCTTTACTTGTGTCCATACAATACTTTTTAAGCATCGCCTTCAATGTTTGATGGAAACATTCAAGAGCACCTTAACTCTCTGGATGGTAGGCACTCGCAACCCTGTGAGAAATATTCAAAGTAGTCATCACTTGTGAAAAAAGCTTCGATAGAAAATTACTGCCTTGATCGCTTTGTACAATCTTTGGTAAGCCAAAGGTGGAGAAAAATTTCACAAGTGCTTTAATAACCACTGGTGCTGTAATCTTTCTCAATGGAATCGCTTCAGGGAAACGCGTAGCACTACACATAATCGTCAAGAGAAACTGATTACCATTTTTCGTTCGAGGTAAAGGTCCAACACAATCAATAATAACATGCTCAAATGGTTCTCCTACCACTGGAATAGGAATAAGTGGCGCAGGTGGAATTACTTGATTCGGCTTTCCAGTGATCTGACAAGTGTGACAAGTACGACAAAAATGTGCGACATCGGTTTTCAACCGCGGCCAAAAGAAATGCCTCAAAATCCGATTATACGTTTTCGTAATCCCAAGATGTCCAGACAGATCGTGATCATGAGCTAGAGATAAAACGTGTTGTCGGTAACACGAAGGAATGACAACTTGATACACAACACTCCAGTCAGAATCGTCCTTAACATCGGGACACCAATTACGCATTAACAAATCCTTGTCAACAAAATATGCAGATTTTCTTGTCTGTGCTTCCTCCAGGGAAACAACTGCAGAGAAACATTTTTGTAAAGTCGAATCGGCTTTTTGTGCAGAAATTATTTTCTCACGTGTCACAGGTAGTTTTAGACAGTGCAAACTGACAGGAGAGGATTCGTCAATAGCTTTACCTTCAACTGATGGTAAAACGTCGGTGGTAAATATAGGTGCGATAAAAGAGTTTGACAAATCAAACATTTCTTTCTTAGCTTGAGCTCTGGTAACAGCACAAACCGGAAAGATCCCCAACTCTTTTTAGCGATGTTATTGCTAATAAGAATAATGTCTTTAAAGTGAGGAACTTTAGGGGAACCTCATCCATAGGTTCAAAAGGTGCCTGGGACAACTCCTGGAGTACCAGGGATAAGTCCCAGGGAAGAACCTTGATCTGTACCTCAGGCCTCAGCCTAATAGTACCACGGAGGAAGCGTGTGATGAGGGGGTCCGTGCCAATGGACATGCCACCCAGAGGTACATGGTAAGCAGCCATGTAGACCTTCAGGGCAAACTTATCCTGCAGGAACTCCAGCACTTTGCCAATGTGACAGGTAACTGGGTTCACCTGCTTTTCACTAAACCAAGAAGTGAAGAGTCTCCACTTCAGAGCTTACAGCTTCCTTGTGGAGGGAGCTCTGGAGTGGAGGATGGTCTCAACAACCTCAGTTGAGAGACCAGAATCTATGAGCTGGGCCTCCTCAGAGGCTAAGCCCACAGTTTCCACAGTTCTGGGCAGGGGTGACGCATCAAGCCCGCTGCCTGGGACAGAAATTCCTCCCTGGGATCTCCCAGGGGACTCAGTCCAGAAGGGACACGAGATCCACAAAACACACTCTGCCGGACAACATGGAGCAATTAGTGTGAGACGGACCTTGTCTCGGCAAACTCTCTCCAGAACTCCCAGGAGTAGAGCAATCAAGGGAAAGGCATACAGGCATAGCCTCGGCCATGTCTGAACCATGGCAATCCAGCCCGAGCGGGGCTGGATGCAAGAGTGAAAACCACAGAGGGCAATGAATCGATTCCTCAGACGCGAACAGATCTACTTGTGCTCGGCCGAATCTCAACCGAATCTGCTGCATCGATACATCCGTCGATAGCATTACGTGTCGACAAGGAGCTCCCAATACGGGTCCATGAGACAGAAACCAGGGTTTCTTCCACATATCCAAGCCTCGCCGCGTGAAAGGCGCAAATTTAGGATGGGCCGCAATCCTCCATCCCTCTTGGGAACGATGAAGTAACGACTGTAAGCCTGACTTTCTGTCCGAGGGGGGTACATATTCTATGGCCCCTTGCCTCAACAGTGTTTACTTCCTGTTCCGTGACCAGAGCCTGCTCAGGGTTCACCACGGTGGGTAGAACCCTGCTAAAGGAAAATATATATATATATATTTTTTTTTTTCGCAGGACCCAATGAGAAACTTCTGGTAGGCATGAGATGCGACCAGAAATGAGGGAACCAGCCTCTCAAGGCTTGCCTCTGGTGATTGAGTGGCAGACGCTCCTGGGTCCGGTTTTCAGGGGTACGCCTGGAGTGAATGCTGATCTCCTCCTTAGCGCCAGGACCTCTTTGATGTAGCCTTCTTGATGAGGATGATGGTCCTCAGATCCGTCCTCCTCCCAGAGGGTTGAGGCTGGGAGTGCCGACCCAACCCCCTGAGTTTCTGGAGGGGTTACCGCCTTCTCTGATTTAATTGGCTTCAAATCAAATAAATCCCCATATTGGGAGTTGGTTTTCTCGCTAAACGGTTATCTCTACGCTTTTTTGCAACCCCTGAGGCCGTCGACATAACCAAACTCCACTGTATATATTTTTTACCCTCATCGAGGTCACCCAATAACCCTGCTTGATATGCTTGAAACATGACAATTGTGTGAAGACAGGCCGCTGCTTAACAGAAGCAGAGTAAACCCTGCCCACGAGGGTGGAAATAACTTCTTGAGCAGCGTCTGGATTTTTAGCATCAATACTGATTGAGAGAGATACCAATTATCTTGTTTGTATATACACAAATATGTTGTAACTGAAGTCACGCGCACCCACTAGAGCTGCATACACATTATTTACACATTCGTCTAATTTATTAATTTTCTTAGGACGAACGCTCCTTTGTTCTGTTGGTAATAAATAGTCAACATGGCGCGCGAGCCACTACCTCGATTAACTCCTCATATGCTGCAGAGAAAAGTGGCGAATCTTCTCTCAGTATTCGATGCTGACAATGTCAAACTCCTCAGAGATAGATCGTTGCAGCATCTGTGCCTCTGCTTGATTGCTAAACTGTGATTTCTCTGACTGTGGTTCATGAATGCGCTGCCAGAGTTTTCGTTTACGATTCTCAAATTTACATTCGTCTTTCTGACTCAAACCTACCGTGTGGCGGGGCTTAACAACGGTTCGCTCTCATTGGCTAGTGACATTTGGATTGACGGGTCCTTGAACCGGAAGTATTAATTTTAGAATTTTAGAGCACGTGCAGCTGTATACAAAAACACACATGCGAATAATAATAGTTTATTATAGGACACTAATAGACACGAGAAACGTCACCAGGAGCGGCACGAAGCCTCAACATCCTCCTCGCAGCCGGAGGTAAGTTTAATAGTTTTATTCCTGTTCTGAATGAAAATTATGTCTATATTTTGCATTGCGAGAACTATGAACACATTGTCTTCAAGATCCTTCATAAATCATTCTGATTTGCAGCTCAAGAAACTTTTCAGATTATTGTTAGTGTTGAAAATGTTTAACATTTGCTTAACAATGTTGTTATACTTCATAATTCTTTAAACGGCAAGTTCAAGGAAGAGCATTTATGAAATGCATTTATTAAAGCATTTTTTGATAATGTTATAAATGTCTTCTATGTCGTTTGTGATCAATTTACTCAATCCTTGATTAATTAAAATATTGATTAATCTTTTCATTTTCTACCAAAAGTGATTGAATACATTTACATTTTAATGCCACCAAAACAGTTTTTAACTGATAATAAATGTTTGTTGATCATCAAATCATGATATCAGAATGATTAGTGAAGATCATGTGACACGGAAGACTGGAGAATACAGACAAATCACAGGAATAAATGACACTTTACTCTATATTCACAAAGAAATCAGCTGTTTTACATTGATATAATATTGCACTGTTTTACTGTATTTATCATCCAATAAATTCAGCTTTAATCAGTGCTGTAACACTGTTCCTGTCTGTCTGGGTCTTCTTTGTCACTTCCTGTCAGACTTGTCTTTGTTTCACTTCCTGTCAGTCTTGTCTTTGTTTCACTTCCTGTCTTTCGAGTTATTGTTTCACTCCCTGCACCTGTCTTGTAATCACTTCCCCTTGTGTATAAATCACTTGTGCATTTCCCTGGTGTCTGTCAGTTGTTAATGAAGTTTATGCTGTGTGTGGATGCCATACCTTATTCTAGACCCTAGTCTTATTCTGTTCCTCTGCTGTAGTCTTATTCTTTTCCTCTGCTGTAGTCTTATTCTGTTCCTCTGCTGTAGTCTTATTCTGTTCCTGTTTAGCTCAGTTATATGCACATGCATGCTGCTTTTGTTTTGCTACTTAAAGTGCTTTGTTTTTGTTTATTATTAAATGAGATTGGATTTGGAAACCTGCCTTGTCTCCTCGTTTCCGCATCGCACACCAACCCCTTTGTTACAACTGCAATAAATAAAAGTAACATTATTCAAATACAAAGTTATTTAAAAGTGTAGTGATGTGCCACAATATTACTTTTCTTTACTGTAATTGATTAAATCCAGACTTGGTAAGACTTTTTTCAAAAACATTAATAAATTGTAATGTTTTCAAACTTTTGACAGTAATTTTAATGTAATTGAAATGGAGCACGAAAAAGGGGGATAGAAACAGCTAATGTTGTCCTTTAACCTTGTCTGTATACTCAGTTTTCTAAAGCAGCAATTAGTTACATTTTTTTTTTTACATTTTCAAAATAGTTGATGTATAGTACCATGACTGTATGTAGTGATGCAATTATTTTTTTAAATGTATTGTTTATTTTAATGTCTTAGATGGAGACACTCAGAATGAGGCGACGCTCTCTGTCCCACAGCTGATGCAGTGGCTCATTGGTCAAGTCAGAAAGAGAGAGGCCTTTAAGATTAACATTCAGTCTGACCTCATGTGCTGCAACGAATGTCAAGTCATACACTTTGCATTCCAATCGCCAGTTCATGCACCCAAAGAACAATTTTCCCACTGTACATCTGTCAAATTGTAATGAATTTAAAGAAGTAATGAAAATATCAGTGTAACATGGAGCTTGGTTTTACAGCGTGTACATTTTTAAATGAACATTCGATGTGGATATTCAGTTCCTCTCAAAGCATAACATACATTGTCTTTACATACATAACATGTTAAAATCAAAGTAAATAGTTTTATTTTCTGATGAAATTGAAAGTCTATGTTTGAATTTTTAACATGTTTAATTTTAAAAAAATACTTAAATTGAGCACAGTCTTTGGATTATATGAAGTGTTTGGAGATAGAGGTCCCGGTCATTCAGCGGTGATTGAAGGGATTGTTCAGTCCATGCAGAAGAATAAGTGTTTGCTCTGCTTAGGGGCAATGGCTCTCTGGCACCACCACACCATACTCTGGGTCAATTTCAGCAGTTTCCTCTTGAAACAGTTGCTCTACTATCTGAAAAGAGAAACCATTATACCGTTTAACAATATTGACTGCTTTGAACTCACAAAAACATAAGGATGACCTAAACTATTTAGTTTGATAAATTAGTGAATTATATTATCCCAATGTGGCTATATTCAAGTAATGTTCCAAGTATGTTATTCATTTACAGATCAACTGATGATCAAAGTTGGAGATCTGCAGGAAAGTGAACCTTGAGGGCCAAAGTTAAGAACGCTATTGTCATATCAATGAATCAAAATGACAGTAAAAAAGTGGAAAAGAAAGCATCAATGGTCTATTATTATTAGTGTTTATGAACGATTTATCATGCTAGCTATATTCATTTAAAAACTATTATACATTAAACAAAGGTCTTTAAACCTTTATCTATTATATAAAATTCTAAAACTTAAAAATAAAAAAAGAGTCAACTGAAAGGTAAAGCATTCGCGTAACTTCATAAAATTGAGGTTAAATTATGTAATGTCTAACATTCTATGGCTTGTTAGTAATTAATATTAATCTAAACTGTTCAGTGTACATCTGGATGCATGAGTGTGTGGAGACAGTAAAACTTACTCTGCATGTGTGTGCATGCAAGTCAAACTTGGAGTGCAAATACTCACATAAGTTTATTTATTTAGAGCAAGAGACAATGGTGCAGGTTAATATTCGCTGCAATATATCAGATTGCACTTGCACTCAAACAACCAGTACGACAACAACACACATTCTAACACAATGCTTGCTGAAGACACTCAAAGCTAGTGTCTCCGGTTTCCGGCACACATTTATCAACCTGGTTCGATCACTCGGTTGATCGATCGTTTACATAGTGCTTCAAGAGACTTCGTCAAGGTATTCCCAAGCGCGAGTTCCCTTGAAAGGGAAAGATCTCCACTTTTCTCTTAATATAAATACACATTTTGGTCAAATAAATGAAGGTTAACATGTGGCTTAAATTAAATTGTTTAAATAACGGAAAAATTAAATCAAACTAAATAGTCGACATTTGTTAAATCCTTGCACCTATCACTTAAGTAACGTCTTGTCCTCTGTGGTTTATTTATTGAAAGTGCTGTTTAGAGACACATTCAAAACATATACCATTACTTTAAGTGTAATAGACAAGAAATTGTCAAGTCACATTTACTTATATAGCACTTTTTACAATACAGATTTTCAAAGTAGCTTTACAGTGGTCACAGGAAAACATAATAAACGAAGTTTGGTTGGCTGAACAGCAGCCTTAAAAGAGCAGACAAATTAATATAATTGATGAATATTAAGTGTTAAGTTTCGATTATTGATTGATTTGATTGATTATTAGTTTGATTATTATATTGATAACAATTCAAGTCCAATAATAAGTCCAATTTGGTCCGATTGGAGATGGGTTCATGATCTTCACAAGGGAGGGTCTAGTAGAGTCACGGTCTCCGCAGACACTTCAGGGCAGTGCTGTGCTCGTGTCCAGGTGCAGGTCCTTCATCTGATCTGGATATGGCCCGGATCCGACTGACCATGATAACCTCAGAATAAACAGAGAATAATATCAGCGTAGATGCCATTCTTCTTCTGATGTATCGAGTACATCAGATGTCATGGGAATGTTCCCGGTTCCGGCAGACCTAAATTTTTGAGATTTTTGACATTAACAGCATAATCAAATAGTGGAAACATCAACATAAAATCCCAATTCATTTGAAATGTTCTTTATGGCTAAGGTTCTCTTTTCCTATACACCGAACACACTTTCTTGGTAAATTGACCTGTTGGGTTTACTTTTGAGCAAACATAATTCCTGTATAAAGATTATGTTTGAAAGTAATCCATAGCCTTTACAAGGGTGTGAAACAGGCACATTTCCTCCCTATAAGGAGAAATTTTTGGACTCAGGACACTAAGAGGCTGGCCATAATCTCCCACCCACCAACTCAGGTGAATATAAAGTCCAGACAGAACAGCTCACAGGAATCAAACTTCAGCACAGGAACATCCTGAACATCTCCACACACTGAGGCAACATGGACCCAAGAGCTTCCCTCTCCGTTCTGCTGATGGTATTTGGCATCTCCCAGGCAGCTCCTCTCATGGGAAGAACCTCTTAAGTCTCGGCTTTTAACTGATTAACAGTCGTCAAATGAGTTGTTTCTACCACCAGGAGAAGAGGCTTGACGGCGTGTTTGTATCAAACCCTGAATCTGTGGACATAACCTCAAGGATTTTGGAGTCCAACAAAGGTCAGGAGCCTTCTTATACGATTTCAATAAAGATAGAAATTGGTTCCAGGAAATAGTGGTCAAATGTGGTCATGTAACAGAGGGTGACTCACAGGCAGGGATCCAATTGCAATGTCTTTATTAAGAATGGTCATACGGGCAGATGGTCAGGGCAAACAGAGAACAAACGTAGTCGGTAATCCAAGCAGGGGTCAGGAAGGCAGGCAGACAGATACAGAAACGGCAGTCCAGGCGAGAGGTCAAGGCAGGCAGATATCAAACACAAGCGTTATTCCAGGCACAGGTCGGGGCAGGCAGAACAGGATCAAAACAACGGCAAACAGGCAGAATCAGTAACAATATAAACAGACAGGGATAACAATGCTCGGAGTTGACAACCGTGGCTAATCAAGACTTCGCCGTGAACTTTGGGGAAACCGGGTTAAAATAGTCTCTGTGAATGTGAAACAGGTGGAGTGACAAACAGTCCTGATGGGGCTCAGCTGGTGTGTGATCAATCCAGTGTACTGCATGATGGGAAGTGTAGTGTGTAGTGTAGTGTCAGTTTATGTGTGAGCTCCCTCTGGTGGCCAGGGAGGGGAGCACAGAGCTCATAGTCATAACAGGTCATGATGTATAAATGTGTTGTTATTTCATCAGTATGTTTCTCTTTCAATACAGGATTTTCTAAATTCTTAATGGAAGGTGATCTCATGCTTCCCAAAACCAGAAATGCTCTCAACTGCTTCAAAAACAAAAAATGTTTGTGGAAGAAAAACTCTAGCAACATAGTGGAGGTTCCTTACACACTGAGCAAGGCATTCTGTACGAGAATCTCCTTCGTTCGTTTAATTGATCTATGATTCATTCCGATGCCATTTCAAGCCTGTGGCCCCTTTTGTTTGCAGCTGATTTTCAAAAATTAGTGATTGCGAACGTCATGTCAACCTTCCACAACAAAACCTGCATCCGCTTTGTGCCCAGATTATCTCAGACCGACTACATCAGTATTGAGAGCAAGAATGGGTGAGAACAATCATGCAAAACCAAAACGAAACATTTAACAGGCCTCAGTACAAAAAAAGAATCAATATTTAACCTCTTTGTTTCCTCGCTCCTCTCAGGTGCTACTCTTATCTAGGTAGAATTGGTGGCAAACATGTGCTCTCCCTCTACAATAAGGGCTGTGTGGGCAATGGCGTTATACACCATGAGCTCAATCATGCCCGGGGCTTCTACCACGAGCATGTCAGGAGCGATCGTGACCAATATGTCAAAATCAACTGGGAGAACATCTCTCCTGATAAGGTCTCCAGCTTCCAGAAAAAGAACACCAACAACCAAAACACTACATATGACTACGGCTCCGTCATGCACTATGGAAAAACGATCTTCTCCATCCAGGACGGGAAGAACACCATCACTCCCATTCCTGATGAGACTGTGAAAATAGGACAACCGAAGGGAATGTCCAACATCGACATCCTAAGGATCAACAAGCTGTATGAATGCTGAAGAAGAGACATAATCATCTGTGATATAATGATAGATGAAATGTGATGATAGTCTTTGCTTAATGGTACTCAACTTCTGAATTGTGTAATTATGTTAGAGGTGAAATAAAGCAAGTTAAAGCATGAAACCACTTAAATTTTTTATTGTTTGCAGTGTTTTGTTTCATCACACATAATAAAAGATGGATGTTTCCCCAAAATCATCAGAGATCAACAATTTTTTTCAGCTGGCTGTTCAAACACGTTATTGGATTTTACTCACCCTATCAAAAATGTATTGGTAGCGATTTTTATGTGTGACAGAAAAAACTTTAAAGGTTTTTAAATATTGAGGTCTCACTGACCTAGAGCCGGTGTGGGACAGTAAGTACTCAATGTAATAAAGCAACAACAACAATAAACCCTGACATAAACTGTCTGTCTATTTGGTGTTGTGTTGTGAGTAAAAAATGAAAATTAGATGTCAAGTGAAGGCCAGTATACATTTCATAAAACATTTAACATATATGAAGTTTTTGTGAATTGTTTTTGACATCTAATGTTTTTTTTTCTCTGTTTTTTTAAACAAATAAATAAAAATGGTGGGGAAACACGGTATGCCTGTCTTCACACATTCCTGTATTTTAACCATGAAAGGCAGGGCGAAGTCTTTAACATGTGATTTGATATCAGTCTGTCTCTCATTCAACTGATGGTAAACCAGGAGCATCTTCAGAGAAAAACTTCTGCGATCCTTCTCAACTCATCATGTCATCTCTATCTGTGAATAGTGAACTTGTCTTCTATGTTAATGGCAAGAAGGTATGATTACGTTACAGATATAAATTTGAAATGTTAACAAATCTGAACATTTAAGGCACTTAAGTTGTGCAAGATGTTCTTTTCATTGTCTAAATAGTTTTTGGATCAAAATATGGTCAATATTTAATACTTTATATTTCATTTGTACAAAAATAAATGTGTACAATTGAATTAGTTTAAGTTTAAGGTGCTACCATCACAAAATAAAGAAGGAAAGAAAGCTTTGATTCTGCTGGTATTACAGTTTTTTACGATTGCTAAGCAGTAGTGGGCAGATCTGTTGTCACGTGCAAAACTCTAACCACAGTGTGCGCAGCAGCAGTTCATGTGGACCAAACTCTAGCTAATTTTCATTGCTAGTACACAGTTTTCAAAACTCTACACACTTATCCCATGACTTTAACCACAACCTGCACAACACTACAGATTTACAGCATTTTGTTCAAATGCTAACACACTGCTGTCAAAACTGTGAACCACACAATCAAAACTATTATCATTCAAAAAAATATATAATATTCCATTATATATAATATTATATAATATTTATTTATATAACATTTCAATCAAAAAAATGATTTCAGCCTTGTGCCTTTCAAACACTGCTGATTGCAATTTCAGCTGAAAGGTGAAGCAGGTGTTTTAGACTTGTAGGTGAAAAAAACTAAATTTGGAAATGGAACACGGAAGACAGGTTTGTGAAGGGAGAACGGTGGCAGGGAGAGGGTGGATGCGTGGAGGAAGACAAAGAAGACAAAGAGCTGTTATTTCAGATGAAATAAGTGCTAAACTTATAGACATGTCATGAACGATGAGAGAGGAAGGGTTGAGGGTGCAACCCAATCTGCAAAGGTCCACAGCTGCATCTGTCATGCTAATTTTCCAGCTTTTTTACAGTAAATGAAAACATTACAGGAATTTATTTTTCATTGCAATTATAAAATATTTACACATATATACATTATAGTAAGTTTGACAGTAAAGTGTATTTTTACAACAGGACCCAAAGACTGCCCCCAACAGGAGGAAGAGAAAATTTATTTTCAGATGCGCAGGAAAATGCTATTGTTGACATGGTTATGGTCACCAATGCAATAAAAATGTGGGATAATCAAGATAGAGTGCTGGCTGATAATGATATATTTGGAAATGTTACGGACCTGGTTCTTCCCCAGGAGCATGAGAGAGAACATTAGATGTGATGTTGATGAAAACCTGTGGCTGATACAGAGAGGCAGGATTAGCCCTTCAATTATTTGTTTGAATTACAGAATTTACTTTTTGTTTCTACCTTTTTTCTCATTACTGTAAATCCGTAAATTACTACAGACTATTGAAGCAAACTGCTGATTTTCATTTACCTTAAAGAATTGTTATGTTTTAAAAATGTAAATATTGTAAATCATGTGAAAAAATGTCAGTCTGTTCTTTGAAGAAAATATTACTTTGTATGAAGTCACTGAAATTGTTCAAACTGTACAGAAAAGTTAGTATTTTCTGTATTGGTGTTTGAAGCTAGTGTTTTTACTCTCAGTGTGTTCTGAGTGAGTGTGTGTTATCTCAGTGAGGGTTGTGCACAGTGTTTGGGTGCATGAGCCTGTTTTGAGCCGTGTGTTAAGAGTTGTGATGCTTGGAATGTGTTTTGCAGGTGATGTAAACTGTTCAGCTCAGATAACTATTGGTATTGCAGACTGTAGTTAGAGTTTTGCACATGTGACTCCAGTTGTGCCCACTGCTGCTTAGCAGTCGTAAAAAACTATATTATTACTTCTACTGAGATGAAAGTAGAACAACTCTTAACCTCTCAAACACTTTAACTATAATTGTTTATCCAGTCTAATATGTTTCAGTTTCCAAATTTTTCTCAGAATTCCAATCAAAACCTGTAACATGAAATAGATTGTAACATTAATTAATTGGTGTGTGTGTGTGTGTGTGTGTGTGTGTGTGTGTGTGTGTGTGTGTGTGTGTGTGTGTGTGTGTGTGTGTGTGTGTGTGTGTGTGTGTGTGTGTGTGTGTGTGTGTGTGTGTGTGTGTGTGTGTGTGTGTGTGTGTGTGTGTGTGTGTGTGTGTGTGTGTGTGTGTGTGTGTGTGTGTGTGTGTGTGTGTGTGTGTGTGTGTGTGTGTGTGTGTGATAATTATGTCTCAGAAATCTAATCCTGTCACATGACATGGTGCATACAGAACCTGTTTGGCTTATAGTTATCCACAACATTTCATTCAGTAACTTTTGTCAGGTTAGATTTACAGTTACATATATGTATTTGGCAGACGCTTTTATCCAAAGCGACTTGCATTACATTCAAGGAACACTTTGACATTTTAATCAGTTCTTGTTTTCCCAGGAATTTCTATGGCATAGATTTCTATGCTGTTTAATGATTATGTAATTTTACATATGCATCTGCTTACACATACTATTTTTTGTCTGGTTTTTCTTCAGGTCTTCAGGTAAGGCTCAGACCAGGTTTTGATCTCTTTCCTCTGGCACCCTCTATTGTAGAACAGTGAAAACACGAAAGGCCAGAAATTTCTGTCAATGTCAGGGAAAGAGTTACATACTCACCAAGGCAGCATTTGGTTGTATGGTGTTTTTGTGTTCAGTGGGTCTGACAGGCACAAAGTATGGCTGTGGTGGAGGAGGGTGAAAGTAAATGCATGTTTGCAGCCGATTTGTTCTCTGCACGGTGCAGCAGTGGTGAACATCGAGGGCATTGGAAGTACTAAGGATACATTAGCAGTGGAAGTATTAAAACTACATCCTGTCCAGGTACTCAGAACAAAGTAAAAACCAGCTTTCAAAGTAGGTTCTTTGAATAGGTAGTTCAGCACAAATCATCGGGATATTTATTTATTTTTTATATTTTTGTTCATCAGGAGTGTATAGCAAAGGCTCATGGGTCTCAGTGTGGGTTCTGTACTCCTGGGATGGTGATGTCCATGTACACTTTACTTAGAAACAACCCACATCCCACCATAGAGGACATTCGAGAGACACTGGGAGGCATACAATAAAATGTGTATACTGACAAATTAATTTACATTTACATTTTAAAAACTATTGACTTTGGAAACAAATATGTGCTCATAATGTGATCCATGTTTTTCCAGACTTCCAAGTATTTTTCCAAAATGGTGAAAGAAATGGAAATTGTTGGATGGAAAGCAACTATTCCCACAACAACCAATCTGATGTAAGACAATATGAGACACAGAAATTCTTACAGCTTCCTATTCGATTAGATTAGATTCAACTTTATTTTCATTACACAAGTACAGGTACAAGGCAACGAAATGCAGTTTAGGTCTAACCAGAAGAGCAATAGCAGCAAGTGCAGGATATATAAAATGGTTGCAGGATGTGGATATATACAGGATTTACAGGTAATATGTACAATGAATATAAATATATGGATGTTTATATAACAGGTGAGTGTGTGCTATAAATATAATAATACATATACATATATACATAAATCAACAGTTACTGTCAATACTTGATTTGTACTGGACATAGTTCTTTACTTTTCTCTTAATATAAATACACTTTTTGGTCAAATATATGAAGGTTAATATGTGACATATTGTTTATGCACTGAAAAAAATAATATGTTGGATTTAATTAACTTTTTTTTGTCAACAGGTTCCACCTAACATATCTTGTTTGAATTTATGTAACATTATCTATTTCAGGAAACTTAAGTTTCTTATGTAAAGTTAATGCAATCTTGTTTAGTTCAATCAAATTAACTTTCTTGGTTTTGTTTTAAATAATTACCTTAATTAAGTTCAACTAAACTATTTTTTTTATATTCAAAATAAAAGTCCCGTTTTTTTTCTTTGCTTTACTTTATTCAGAAAGTGCATTTCAGAACATTTTAAAATTGTACTCATTTTTAACAATAAGAATATGTGAAAAAAGTACTGTTAACATTGGCTCACTGTTTTCTCTTCTTATTGCAAGTAAAACAAATATATTGCAAGTTTTAATTTAACACATTTTTAACAGTAAAATTGTATGTAAAATCTGAACTCTGTAAACAATGTCTTACTGTTTTTTCTTCCTATTTAAGGTAAAACAAATATGCTGTATACAGTCTGTACATTTTTACATTGGGAAAAATAATACATTTATTCAATACTGAAAGAAGCGTAACATTGTACTGGAACAAATATACTATAACAAGCCAACAGTGTAACATTGGGGAAACATGAGTATCATCACTTGATCCTAACCTCAACTTAGTACTTACAAAAGAAAGCTTATTTTTCAGGACATGGACCTTGTTTGACAGCTTGTCTAGCTCCATAAAAACCTTTTGAAATGTTTCAAAAGTGTATCTCAAGTCTTGCGGGTAGGCCAAGTTTGAATGCATAAATCAGATCAAGCATCATAGAACATGCACATGTGCCACATTGTTTAGGTTTTGAAGTATTTTGATGCCAACATTTTGGTGAGGTTCTGTAGCATGTGCCTCTTCAGGTTTGATGACGTAGATCCCAAGGGTGATGTTGCACATCATGGTTTGGGCTTCTTCATGTTCAACATCCTAAAAACACAAATACAAAAATAAATAATTAAATAAAATCTGGGTGAAAGGGGCAAATTGGTTTTAGAGATTTGTTAAACAATTACCATGTACTTAACATGTACTTAACAATTACCATGTACTTATCATGTAATTTAAAATTACCATGTACTCCTTCACAAGGTTTGAGGGGTCTTCATTACATAGTGTGCTTTTAGGATGCATTCACGTCTTTTTTTCGATGGTGACGTTCTGAAAAGTGTAAAAAGAAACCATTTATTAGCAGTTTGCTTTTTCACACTTGCAAAAATGATTGCAACATACAAATTATCTCACACAGTAATTTCCATAAGGGTCAACTCTGGAAACAACAACAAAAGAAAATGGCCCTAAACCAGAAAATTTGTTATAGGAAAGATATACAATTGGCATAAATCCCAACTCTAATGCTTCTGAAAGATATGGTAAAGCTATAAGCAAACATTTACATTAAAACGGTTTACATTACAGAACGTATGTGAAGTTCAGATGCAATTTTCTCTTTTATTTTATATGAGCATTTTCAATCAGGCGTTTTGTGTTGGTCTACAAATTGATACTTCAGACTGTGGCATTTAATTTTGCCCAAAGAAAGGTTTTCATTTTAATTAAGTTTATTATTTAATTTTTAATGTATTTACATTCTTTGAACCAACAACAGCCGTATTTCTTTTTTTTTTTGAGTGTGTCACATATTGTTTAAAGACAGATACAAAGAACACATCATATCTATGGCTATGACATCATAACGTTAAGTGTAATAGACATGATAGAAGTGTGAGAGTTTTATAGGTTAAAAAACAACAACAAAAACAGCAAGACTCACTTTTCATGTACTGTCTTGTGATCCCAAAACGTAGACAGAAGTTTAGTTTTGTAGAAGAACACACTTTCTTGGTAAATTGACTTGTTGGGTTTACTTTGAGCAAATATAATTCCTGTATAAAGATTATGTTTGAAAGTAATCCATAGCCTTTAGTGAAACTTTTACATTACAACATCGTACTATAACAGCTTAACACTCATATTCAAACACAAAATGCCGGTCAGACAGCATAACACTCGCATTTAAAACACAAAAACATATTTGAAATAAGGGATTGTCTCTAATTTGGGGTAATAGGTGTCATCAATAACTCAAAAGTGACAGAAAATTTAAAACAGTTTTGAGCCACTTCATAAAAAACAGAATTACAGCACGTACACAGCACGTACAGCACAGACCTCTGCGCGATTGTTGCGGGGGGGGGGGGGGGGGGGGGGGGGGGGTTGGGGTTAGTGGAATTTATATGCATTTGTAGGCTTGTTTTAATGGGAATTTATATGCATTTATATATATATAGGAAATTTGGGCGGGTTTGTCATCAAAAATAAGCCCAATTTTTATCGACCAGCCCAATGCATTTTTTCCGGTCGGATGCGACCAAAAGGAGCCCAATTGGGCGGGAATCCGCCCAATATGGCAACACTGTTTCTGGGATTTTCTGTTTCGCTGGGCGCACTTTACATGGATATTCATGAGTTTCCCGGACATGTGCGTGGAAATTAAAATTTTAGCTCCTCTTTGTTTCTCCGCAAGTTTAACGGATTATAAAAAAGAAGAGGTAAATATAGTTATACGCTTCAATTGTTTATCATTTCATACGTTTATATTGTTTTTCGTAGTTCGCATGTTTTGTGCAGTTCCTGAATGAAAACGGCATATTCACTTCATATAATATCAGGATAAAGCACTGCAAACTTCAACTAGTGCTATATAATGACATAACAATAATACGTTTCATTGTGTTCTTCCTTTGTACCTTGTGATGCTTTAAACTTATCTGTTGAATGCAATAACTGAAATAAACCTCAAATATATCTGTGGACAAGAAAGTTTTTATTTTCAGGGTTGGGTATGTTACTTTTAAAATGTATTTCAATACAGATTACAAAATACATGCTTTAAAAAGTAATTTGTAACGTATTTCGTTACATTACTCAAGTTTAGTAACGTAATCTAAATACTTTGGAATACTTTGAAATACTTAACACAAAAGACCATATTAACTTGATGTCCTGTTATCATCTTTATAGCAGAGGCACATCTAATAGGTTTGGAAAAAAAATAAGACAAAAGTCATTTTGTGTCATTTTAACTATCCCTAGTATAAATATGTTTTTATTGCAGCAAGAATCAGTCAGTAAGTGTGATCTTAACAATAAATGAAAGCAAGAAAAAACAGCTGGTACAATTCTCCAAGTAACACAACAAATTTAGGTAATGAATGGAAAAAAACTTTGAGTGATTCTTTCACTTATTATCCTCTCTATGGAAAGACTACAACCACAACAGAATCGAGAGAGTAGACAGTCAAACTTGGTCAGGAT
Source organism: Rhodeus uyekii (assembly GCA_037043235.1). NCBI lineage: Eukaryota > Metazoa > Chordata > Actinopteri > Cypriniformes > Acheilognathidae > Rhodeus > Rhodeus uyekii. The sequence continues at coordinate 2,647,930 of JAWRVZ010000060.1, forward strand.
GCGTTTCAATGAAGTTCAATGGAATTTATGACTACAGTTATCTAGCAATGCTTTTGGGAAACACACCCCAGATCTATCAAATTCGTGAATAATTCATTGACAATATTTTTTTGTAAACAAAACAATTTTAGTAAACAAAACAAATGATTCATTTAAAAAGATGAAAAAAACAATTTGTTCACAATTCGGATAATGAACTCGCACAAAGGCGCCATTTACCTGAGCATTTGTAATGAATTATTAAGATTTAAAGTTTGTCTGTTAAGTAAACAAAGCCATTGGCTTTATAACAGTGGCCCCCAAACTTTTTTGTTCCGCGGACCAGTAAACGTTTGATAATCTTACGGTGCGCGCAAGATTGTTGACGGTGGGATGGGGGTCCGGTTGACGCGCCACAGCGCTCGCGATTGTTGAAGCACACCTCCTCACCGCTGAAGCTACAGCGCCAAAGCCGCTTGCAGTCGCTCACAGACCGGTCCGCGAATTCTTATAAATATTAAACGTAGGCTAATGATAACCATACAAAGCTCAACGTATGAGTAAATGGGAAAATAAGGAATAAATAAAGAAAATATTTTTTAAAGACCAAGAACAACTTACTTCAAGATGCTTTTTCAGATTAGATGTTGAATCCTTTGAAGCCGATAGAAGTTTTGTTGCAGGTAGACATAGCTTGCATTGCACTGTGATGTTACTTTTTCTTGTTTATAAGTAAAATTGTCTTTGAATTTCCTCGAAAGAAATGCATTACGCGCTGTTTTCCCGTCCATTTTTTATGAGATTGCAGGTCTCTACAGCTTGCTAACTGAACAGGCTGCGCGCGTTTTTTGTTTTTTTTTTTAAGAGAAAGAGTCGGAGAATCATCAGGCAGCTTACGTTAATATTAATAAATAAATGACATTAAAATTCAAAGTAATTGTTACATGTATGAAAAGAGAGAGTCGATGCCTCCTTTGATGTAACACATTTAATGATGTGGGGTTCTGTAAATAAAGATCACAGTGTAAACTCAAAAGCACATCGGAGGATCTCAATTGCTGTGCATCATATACTCTGTTTCTGTTATCTGAAGTATTTTTACAAACTCAAATTTCTCAATGCACTATAACTCTTATTTGTTCACAAATTAACATTCACTCATCAATACAATCTGCATACCAACCATATGAACTCACATGTTACTCAATAGAATCAAAACTAAACAGTGTTAAACTCAAATTGAACAGATTTCCACTTGACATGTATGCATTAAATCAATCATGACAGTTTCACTTTCCATCATTAAGCATATCACCTCGTGTGAGGTTTCATTAACCCCTCCCCCACCACGGCACACAGCTTACACAAAATGGCGGACACCAGTGAACTTCACGTGTGTTACTGAACTCGCATTACCCGCGACCCTTTTCACAATGACGTCACGCAACTTCCGTTTTAACTCAAAGCAGGGTATCTTTACTTCCGCCGGCCGTCATAGTGAACGCGATTAAGTTTACACAGTCCCTTTCTACATCTGCCTTACATGCGTTTATGATGTACAGCGACTTTCAGACACATTTTCGCTTACAACACGTTCTAAACTTGATAAAGGATACAAACCGGTACCAAAGAAGTCCAAGAATCGTGCCCAAACAGTTGTGAAATGTACACTGTACAATGCAAATGGCAGTAAGAGTGACTTTTCAGGATCCAACTGAGTGTCATGGCAAAGGCTGTGAATACTTCTGTACATGTGAGTTGTTTTATTAATAAATTGGCAAAGGTTTCAAACAAACTTCTTTGACGTTGTCCTTTTTTGTAGAATTTTGACAACAGGAAACAGGAAATGCAATTTTAAACATTAAAATATTGAGGGCAACAGCTTATCACAAACGTATGATGTTTATTGAACACAATATACAGTCACTGAATATATTTGGGTTCGGTGTAAACACTGCAAACATAAATTGTGCAGATCAAACACATTATAAACATTCCAATATGGAGCATTACCATAAGGCCATAAAGGTTATAAAATTAATTTACTGCCACAAAAGTTTTTTAATGTATTTATTGAACAACATGGAAGACTACAATAGCATCGACAAGAAGACTGTGCCGTGCTTGATGGGTGGGAAACTGTTGAAAGATGGACACAGGTAAAGAGGAATAATGAATCTCATCAGAATATGGAAATGGTTTGACCGTTAGATTGGATTAAGGGGGGGTCATTCTAAACAACTGTGCGGGAATACATAATATAAAAGTTAAAACTTATTAGTAAACTTCTGGCAACACGGGCTGAGAGCGATGCATATTGCTACAAACTAGCCTACTTTACCATCCAGTTCACGCACATGTTAAAGAGTTGTAAACTGGAAATAATCATTAACATTATCAAACAAACTAAAATACAGAAACCTATAAATATGTAAACATTATTATTATTACTATAACCTTTACTTTTCATGTTGTTAGTTAGCCAGTTCCTGCATTCACCTGAACGCGCTTGCGGCTAAACGGAAGTAAAGATACCCTGCTTTGAGTTAAAACGGAAGTTGCGTGACGTCATGTGAAAAGGGTCTATTGCTGTGCATCATATACTCTGTTTCTGTTATCTGAAGTATTTTGCGCACCTGAGCAAATATTGGCGAGAGCTCTCTCTAGCGGTCTGGATAATTAAAGCTGCTGCATACAAAACATAAATTTTAAATAGGGGGGTTTTCTGTTTTAATGGTCTTTTCTTTACCCTAGTGTCACATAATCACTTGGGCAATCTAAAATACTTTTTGAATGTAACTGTAATTTGATTACCATCAATTTAAAATGTAACTGTAACGAAATACAGTTACTCAAATTTTGTATTTTAAATACGTAACGTCGTTACATGTATTTCGTTACTCCCCAACCCTGCATACAGGCCAAATAACTTAAGACCCAAACACAAGTATGAATGTGTTGCTTTAATACCTAAGTACATTTTGTTAAAAATTATATGGACAAAAGCGTAAAATGTTTATGTAACTTTTGTAAATATGAAAAATATTTCTCATGCTTTTACAGAATAAAGTAAGTAACCAATTTGATGTTCAAAACATATTTATTTAATTATGCTTACTGGCAAAATAATGTCGTTTTTTTATCGTTTTGGATGAAACGTGTGCTTGTTTTAATTTAGTGATTAAGAAAGCATCATAATCAGGATGCCAGAATATCATAAATGTTTTAAAATGGATCTAACAATTTAAAGAACTCTAATTTTTCAATATTACAAGTCAAAAGTGCCTCTAATAGAAGCACAGTAAGAATTTTAATAAATTTTCTGACTAAAATCAAGATGGATCATGCAAGTACATGGTGCAAAACATGCATGGTGAAAGAAAGAGCTGATGGCAGAGAGTAACACCACTGTAGGTTGAGGCCACTGATTTGGTTGTGGATGTTATTTCAGTCATTGTCAGAACTGAGACAGCTTAACAGAAGACCATAACAATAGATTCAATAGTTTGATTATGTAATTTAAGAATATTCTATATCTGGTCTTCTATTGAAAATCAGTGTATGTGAAATCATTCAGGTGTTCTGGAAATTTTGGTTTCTGCAAGTGGAACCTTAAACCATAATTTGAATTTGTAAGGATTTAGTTTTAGTTTGTTCTGTTTCTTCATGTAATCATTATATCAATGATGGTGAGATCATGAATGCCAAAATGGATACTTTGAAACGTAAACTAATATTTCCTACTGACACACTACAGATAAATATAAAAATAACTGCCTTAAAATACATTTTTGGGGTGAAAATACTATTATGCATAAGACATTTCCACATTATTATATATTATATATATATATATATATATATATATATATATATATATATATATATATATATATATATAAATATATAATAATGTGGAAATGTCTTATGCATAATAGTATTTTTTTATATATAATTGGAAAAAAATATATATATATAATTGGAAAAAAAGAAAAAAACTATGAAATTTCATCAATGTTTTTCAGTACTGCATGACTTTTCCAACCAGACAGCAGAGAGACAACAACCATATGACATGAAGAGTGTTGAACAGTCTGAGTTAAACACATCACATATGATACATTGAAATAGGTTTATTGCAGTTGTTACAGTCAGTGACACAGGGTACAAAAGGAAGAACACAATGAAATGTAATCAATGTATAGCATTAGTTGTAGTTTACAGTGCTTTATCTTGATAGTATATGAAGTGAATATGCCCGTTTTCATTCAGGAAATGCAAATTACAAAAAAAAGATTATAACCCAGTAAACACAGAACGTTCCTCTAACGTTCCTATTTGGTTATTTTTGTAACCTACAGGGAACATTCATGAGTCTTTTAATTTGTCCAGTGTGCTAAAACAGCCTGTTTTAATAAACTATTATCGGGGACACTCTTGTATTTTCCACACATTGCAAATCAAGTTATGAGCTACATTAATTGAGTAAAATCATTATGGTGGCAATATTTTGAGTAGTATTTATACAAACATACAATGCAAAAGATAAGAATGTGTGCAACAGGGTCTATTCCTTGTTCATGTTTATAGCCTATAGCAGCAGAATAATCACACCAGTGTAAGTTACAAAGTTTATTAGGATACAGATACATTTGTCGCAGTGCTCTAGATTCACAAAAATAAGACAGAGTTTAACTTCTACAAATAAGATGCAAATGAGAGTAACTGAAAATAATGTAGACTCATGTCAGTTTAGTACGTTTGTGAATGTCTGTAACAAGTAATATCTGTAATCAACATCGCAAACAAAAACAGTTGTGGTTTGTCGTTTAAGATCTAATTACCTTTTCTCAATGTGGAGATTTGAGTAAGCATTGATTGGCCTTTTCAGTTTCACGCAACACGCGCAGGACTCTCATGAATAATCATGTGACATCCGCCCAGTGAAACGGAAAATTCAGACAGTATAACACTCATATTTCAACCACAAAAATATATATGAAAAAATGAATTTTCTCTAATATGGGGTAACAATTGTCATCAATCAATCTAAAAAGAAACAATGTTTAAAAGTATTTTGAAGCACTTCATTAAAAAATCTTCAAGAGACTTCGTCAAGGTATTCCCCAGCGAGATCTCCACTTTTCTCTTAATATAAATACACTTTTTGGTCAAATATATGAAGATTAATATGTGGCTTAAATTACATTGTTTAAATAACGGAAAAATTAAATCAAACTAAATAGTCGACATTTGTTAAATCCTTGCACCTTTCACTTAAGTAACGTCTTGTTTACTTTAGTGCAAACATAATTCCTGTATAAAGATTATGTTTGAAAGTAATCTATAGCCTTGACAAGGGTGTGAAACTTTGCATTACAACATCGTGATATAACAGCATAACACTCATATTCAAACACAAAATGCCGGTCAGACAGCATAACACTGAACATACATGTGGCAGAACATTTAAAACTATTTTGAAGCACTTCAAAAAAACAAGAACTATAGCACGTAGTTCAAATCTTGTAGTCTGAAATCTTGGGTAATAGGTGTCATCAATAAATCAAAAAGTGACTGAACGTTTAAAACCGTTTTAAAGGCACAGCACGTCCACATAAGTGTATTGTCTGTTTCAGCAAGATTGTAAACTAACAGGTAAGTTTCCTTCCTATAGAGAAATGTTTTGGACTCAGGACACTGACAGGCTGGCCATAATCCCCCACCCACCAACTCAGTTGAATATAAAGGTCAGACAGAACAGCTCACGGGCATCAAACTACAGCACAGGATCATCCTGAACATCTCCACACACCGAGGCAACATGGACCCAAGAGCTTCCCTCTCCGTTCTGCTGATGGTATTTGGCATCTCCCAGGCAGCTCCTCTCGTGGTAAGATCCTCTCTAGTCTCGGCTTTTAATTGATTAACAGAAGTCAAATGAGTTGTTTCTACCATCAGGAGAAGAGGCTTGAAGGCGTGTTGGTATCAAAGCCTAAACCTGAGGACTACACCTCAAGGATTTTGGAGTCCAACAAAGGTCAGGAGCCTTCTTATAAGATTTCAATAAGAATAGAAATTTCAGAGGTTTCAGGAAATAGTGGTCAAATGTGGTCATGATGTATAAATATGTTGCTATTTCATCAGTGTGTTTCTCTTTAAATACAGGATCTTATAAATTCTTAATGGAAGGAGATCTGGTGCTTCCCAAAACCAGGAATGCTCTCTCCTGCTTCAACAACAACTGTTTGTGGAAGAAAAACTCTAGCAACATAGTGGAGGTTCCTTACACACTGAACAAGGTATTCTGTATGAGAATCTCCTTCGTTCATTGAATTGATCTATGATTCATGTACCCCAGGGGTTCGGTGAGTCAGTCTTAGGGGTTCGGTGGAGCAGTGGCCCCCAAATATGACGGAAAAACCGTGCCATTAATATACGAGCGCAAAACTGATGTTCCCTTTCAAGGGAACTCGAGCTGCGTCATCGCTATGGGAACGCCCCGCGTCATCAACTCTTGAAGCGCAATAGAAAACACCTGTGAGAGTGACGCGGATGACGTCATGAGCCAGGAAACAAAAGGCACGCCGGAACCGGCACCGACAGCTTTTTCGTCTTCAACAAGCGCTGGAATTCTGCTGTGAGATTGTCCTGGAAGAAAAAGTGTTATTAACATTTTCATTTCATTTTCTTTATTTATTTAAACAGGGACAGTGTAAAATATACATTAACCTTGAAAAGGAGAGATGCATTTTACCAGGTTATAGCACGTGTGCTAATTTACACCTGCAGTCCCTGGGCAGGCTGATGTAAAAAAAAAAAAGTTAATACATTTATCCTAAAAATAATTAATAATAATCACATCCTGCAATCATTCCTCAATATGCATTTACAAATACACTCTCACATACACACCAAATATAGTACTAAACATTATGTAAACAGGTTTGTTGTGAAAGAAGCCATTTTTTGACCTCATGTGAAAAAATGTTAAAATTCACACATGTGGTTAATTCTGTTGGCAAATTATTCCGCCGTCTGATGGCCACACTTGAGAAGGCGGAGCTACCAAGTGCTGTTTTACACAAAGGAATTGTACACTCGCCCCGAACAGCCGACCGAGTGACTCGAGATTGATGTTCTGATCTCAGTAGAATAAACTTTTTTAAAGGAGGAGCAGCAGTACCATTTATTATCTTAAACAAAAGACATAGATTTGAATATATAATTGTACTTTCAAAACTTAATAAATTACGTTTTTTGAGAATATGACAATGGTGATATAACCGAGTTTTCTTATCAAGAACTTTAAGAGAACTTTTGTATAATGATTCCAGGGGCCTTAATGTTGTTTTACAGGCTTGTGACCAACTCGTCATGCAGTAGCGAAAGTGCGAAAATATAAACGCATTTAAATATATATTAGATGCATCTATGGTCAAGGAGTTCCTAATATATCTAAACTGTGCAATATTAAGCTTCAACGTATTAGTTACTTTTTTAATATGTTTTTTTAAAATTTAAATTTGGGTCCAGAGTAACTCCTAAATATTTAAAATGGTCATCCCTTGATATTTCCTGACCTTCAATTATAATTTTTGATTCAGTTTTACATGATGAAAACTTCGATTTGTGAAAAACATAGAAACTGTTTTGTCAACATTCAATGTTAAATGAGAGTTTTTCAACCAGTTGGAAATATTTTTCATTTCCTCAGTTAACTTTTGGGCAACATCCTTAACAGTTTTACCATGAATATACACCACTGTGTCATCAGCATACATGATCATTTTAGCATTAGTACACACAGATGGAAAATCATTTATATAAAGCGAAAACAACAGGGGCCCTAATATAGAGCCCTGTGGCACACCCATGGTACATGTTCGTAGGGAGGATGATACATTGTTTACCAAAACACACTGCTGCCTTGCACCAAGGAAAGATTGAATCCAGTTTATTGTACTTCTACTAATAGATAAGTTTGTTAATTTATCTATCAGTAGTTCATGGTTTACTGTATCAAATGCCTTACGCAAGTCAAGGAAGACCGCTCCTACAACACCTCCTCTATCCAAACTTGATTTTATTTCCTGTATTAAATAGCAACATGCTGTCTCTGTTGAGTAACGTTTTCTGAAACCAAACTGAAGAGAGTGTAATGCAGCATTATGATCAAGATGTTCCTCTAGCTGCGCTGCAACTACTTTTTCAAACACTTTGGAGATAGTGGGAAGGATGCTTATTGGTCAATAGTTGGAGACCTGGAGCTTGTCTCCTGACTTGTGAATAGGCTTTACTATAGCTGTTTTCAGAGCTATAGGAAAAAATATTTTCATTTATAGACTGATTTATCACTTTAGTTAATATAGGAGTCAAAATGTCCTTGTGCTCTTTTAAAAACACAGAATCAATGGCAAAGATGTCTTTAGATTTACTATTATTTAAGTGTGATATTACTTTTAAAACTGTCCCTTCATCTACATAAGATAATTTAAAAAATGATTCATCACAATTATAATTATATACCGATATTGGTTTTGGAAATGTATCAGCCAAATCCTGCACAGAATCTAGAAAATAATCATTAAAATGTGTTGCTATCACTGTATTAACATTTTGAATAGCTACATTTATTTTAAGTTGTACTTGATCACAATGTATCTTTTCTTTTCCAAGTAATTTATCCATACTTTTCCAAAGAAGTTTATTATTACCTTTTGCCTCTTTAATCACATTTAAATAAAAGTTTGCCTTGGCTTTTCTAATCTGCGTAGTAGCTTTATTCCTTAAATTTTTATATAAATAATGATGAGTTGATAGTTTTGATTTAAAAAAAGTTTTAAGTGCCAGATCTCTCTGCTTCATTAGATCCCAGAGAGAGCTACTAAACCATGGCCGTTTCTTTTTATTAGTTTTATTTCTTTTTAACTCTGTATGTTTGCTAATAGTCTCCTGTAAACTTAAAATAATATTTTCGCACGTATATTCACAGCCCGCACTGTCAACTTTAGACTCCCAATCTATTTCATTCAAGTCATTAATCAGTGCAATTTGATTTCTCTTAGGAATATGAAAATGTTTAAATATTTTATTTATTTGCTGTTTGTCTCTATACCTAGATTTGTTTAATTTTCTAGCAGCTAGAGTAAGGTTATGATCTGACAAACCTGCAACCCTATCTGGTTTATTTGTAAATATAAGATCAATCAAAGTTTGGGAGTTTTTTGTCAATCTAGTTGGCTTATTTATCATTTGAGTCATTTGTACGGAGTTAGTAATATCCTTAAGTTTTTTCTTTCTTAGTTTATCAAGCCAGTTTATATTGAAATCACCCATTATCAGAGTTTCTCTTGTTTCATACTTTTTAAGGATTTCACCTATATCTAAATAGAACTCATTTGTCGCATTTGGTGTTCGATATACAGCAAATACAACAAATGACATTTGTGCTGAAAGGGTTATAGTAACACCAACACACTCCAAAGTTTGCACTGGAATATCTATTTGATGACTATCAATACTGTCTCTCACATAGATTAAAACTCCGCCTCCTTTCCCCTTCCCTCTGTCCCGTCTGTAAACATTATATCCAGGAATTGTAAACACAGATGAAGGGGTCATGGGTGTTAACCAAGTCTCTGTAAGACACAGGTAATCAAGATTTGAGTCCAAAAGTAAATGTTCCAACTGTTCCGTTTTTGAAATCACACTACGTATGTTTAAATGTCCGCCAAATATTCCTTTCGGCTTTATTTTAGGATTCCATAGCACCGACGCATGATTGACTGTTTGAAAAAGTTTAGTTGCTCGTTGTTTGGAAGTAACAATAGTCTGCAGTGAGTTGAATTCTGCAATTTTAGACGCACAGCATGGTAAGATGTTACCTTGTAGCATTGAGATCGCTGGTGTCGCCGTGGATGTATTTGGCTGTGGTGAATGTTGTAAAACCATAGGGCCAGGATTCGCATGAACATCTCCGCATAGTAGTAATATTATGCAAAGAATCGCCGCATTCCCTCGCTGAACTTTTCCGTGACGAGCAACTCTCCGTGCACGTTGCTGAGTGCATAGCTGATCACGGTGATCATCTTGGTAAACGGCTCGTCCGCCGTCCATCACAGTAGAGTAGATTACATACTGGCTCCACGAGTCCAGGGGAGCAACAAGCGTATTTGATACACCTCCAATTAAGGTTGAGCGTTCGCGAGCAGCTACCCAGCTCCCAAACATTTGCGTAGAAGTAAGAACCATCAGGCAAAACAAAACAATTAGCACACTTAGGGCCCGGGCAGTTACGGTAGTTCTTATATCAGGCGGCTTCCCAGGTTTTTTTAGGATAGACAGAGAAACTGCGCCTGCCAAGCTGCTGCTGTCTGCTGCCGCCATCTTCCAACCAAGGAAGAGCCTTAACATGTCTGAATCTTTTAAGCGTTGTGCATTCCCCTGCCCGCGGTTCATCACTGGCGGGGATACGCACGCTTTATGTGTGATGTGTTTGGGGGAAGAGCATGCGCGGGCAGCGTTTGAGGACGCTGCCTGTGCAGATTGCGAGCGCCTGCCGCCTCGCATTCTACGCTCGCGTCGCGCTGTCTTCGAGGAGGCAGCGAGGTCGCGCGGTCCTTGTGGCTCGGGTCCCGCTGCCGTTGAGGCGTTGCGACGGTCCCGGTCATGGGGATCGCAGATGGATCTCGAGTTAGGGAATACGCCCGGCATGAGCGCCGCAGCATCTTCCCCGGGTCCTCTCCCCCTTCCCCGGGATTCCGGAGCTCGCTCGAGGGCGGGTCCGGAAAGCTCGGGGGATGAAAACCTGCCTCGCACAGAGCTCACAACCCTGTGACGTCGCTTTATGCAAATATTGAGGGGGCCCATGCAGCTGGGTATGGTTCAATGCCGAAAACCGAGGAGCCCTTAGCCAACTATTTAGCGCCTCTCTCTTCAGCACTGAGTAATCCTGTCCTTCCATCCAAGCCATTGAGGATTACTTCCTCCTTGGCCAGGCGGGGTTACTCTGCAGCTAGCCAGGCGGCTGCCTGCCTCCATACGGTCACGTTATTTATTGATAGCCTATCAGGCTGAGCTGCTCAGCGATTTGGGTCAGGATGGTGCTGAGGCAGATGCTGATTCCACCGCTGAGTTGCGCAGGGTGACTGATTTGGCTCTGCGTGCCTCTAAGGAGGCGGCAGGTTCAGCCGGTCGAACCATGGCTTCCCTGGTGGCCATAGAGAGGCACCTCTGGCTCAGCCTGACATCACTTAAGGACGGTGATAAGAGCGTGCTGCTTGACGCTCCATTGGCGCCGCCTGGTCTCTTTGGTGGGGCGGTAGAGACTATTGTAGAAAAATTTCAGGCTGCAACTAAGCAGAAGGAAGCTTTTAAAACTATCTTGCCTCGCCTGTCTGATCAACCGCGACCTAGTACCTCGTACCGTCGGGTTGCGCAGAAGCGCAGCGTTGCCACCCGACAGCCCGTGGACAAGTCTGGGGGCTGGGGGCGGTGGCCGTTGCTCCAACCCCCGGCTGAGAGGGAGGACCTGAGGGCCCTCCTTCAAGCCAAAAAGCGAGGGGGTAAGGCAAAGTTTAAGGGGCCGTGAAAAAAGAAGAAAAAAAAGGGGGAAAAAGAAAAATCTAAAAAAAAAAAAAAAAAAAAAAAAAAAAAAAAGGAAATATGTCTACTAAAGCTCTGAGTTAGCGTGCTGGTTCCCTTCGGGCCAGGTGAGCGCATTTTTTCTAGCAGTGTTGCTGGCGTCCGGCTGCCCCTCTGAGGAGGTTCCTAGAGCATTTTTCTCCCTGTATTTCTATGATAGTTAGACTATCTGTGTCTTTTTTCCTTCTTGCGGTTTTGCTTTCCGCTCAAGTGACAAGGTTTCTCGGCTCCCCTGGGGGGAGCCACCGCAATCTTGGTAAAAAAATAAATAAACGAATAAATAAGCGTCCTGGGCGCTTTTGATACTCCCTCATTTGCGGCCATTCCCTCTCTTTCGTTGAGAGATTTTTGTGGCCTGAGACTGGCGCAGATATGGCAAACTTACCAACTGCACCTTCACTAATGCTTGGGCACTGCGCCTTCAAGATATCCATGTTCTGAGCCTCATCTACGGTGGCTCAGTCATAGCAGTTAGCAGTTCGGCATTCTCGCTCACTGGAAGGTGCGGGGGAGGGCTAATCTTACGTGGTCCGCGCTCGAGGGCATTGTCTGTAGGGTGCCAATCCTGTCTGACAGTCTTCGAGGAGTCTGTTCAGGCTCGCGAAAGAGAAATAAAGACGGTATGACTGTCCAGCTCCCCTGAGGGGGAACCACCGTTTATTGCCGCATAGTGAGGTTGGGAGTGTACTGTTTACCATGGCCAAAGCCTTCGGCCCCGTGGCATTGACAGTGTGAGCCCGGGCAGTTAGCCGTCTCATTCAGTCGCCTGCGGGCGCTTTGATATTTCCCCTATGGTGTCTACCTCTTTTTTCAGTGTAAGGCCTATGCACGCTGTGTGTCCTCCAGTTCCCCTGTGGGGGGGGGATACCGTTTCTTCCGTGTGGCGAGGTGTTCGGGGTGTGCTGTCCTGCCACGGCTTAAGCCTTTGGCCCCGTGGCATCAGCAGCCGAGCTTGGGCGGTCAGTCGCCCTTCTTCAAGCTCTGCTCCCTGTATGCGGTCCTGGTAGCCAGCATGTTTTGACGCATTTATTGGGGTGCTTTGGATCCCCTCCGGGGAACCATCTCCCTAGGCGTCTCCAGGGTGTGGTCGGCGCCTTTTTTCCCTGTTGATGGGTATACTCGCCTTCTGAGGAAGGTTCTACGCGTCACTGGGTTATGGTCTATCTCCTCGGGAGCCACTTCCCAGTGCGTAGTAGTAGCTCCAGCCGTGCTCTGGCCTAGGCTTCGCGGTTGTTGTAGCTCGATGCGTGATGGACCCCGTAGGCAGGTGCCTTAAACCAGACCATTTCAGGAGTGCCTCTACAGGGATGCGACTCTAGCAACGTACGAATCTGTACCGGGCAGCACTGTAGTGCTTTAGTCCCCGTTGAGTTTCGGTTCACCTCGCCTACGCCTTGTTGCCTTCGGATCTTGGCGGTTTCACAGTTTTATGGTTAACTCCTACGCATGGTGTGAGCTCCCAGCTTCCCTGAGGGGGGGAGCCACCATTGTGCCGCGTAGTAAGTTCCTGGGAGTACGCTGTCCTACCACGGCCGAAGCCTTTGGCCCCGTGGCATCAGCAGCTGAGCTTGGGCGGTCAACCGGCCCTTTTTCAAGCTCTCCTCCCTGGAGGTGGGTCGGCAAGGCATGACGCATGTTTAGGCCACTCTGGATCCCCCTGGACCATGGCCCTAGGCGTTTTTCAGGAGGTTTATGTTATTAATTCTGTTTTTCCCCTGTTATTGCCATGCCTCCCTCTCAGCTAAAGACCTACGCTTGGGGTGAGTTTTCCAGCTTCCCTGGGGGAGAGCCACCGTTGTTCCGCGTAGTAGGTTTTGGGGGTATGCTGTCCTGCCACGGTCGAAGCCGTTGGCCCCGTGGCATCAGCAGTTGAGCTTGGGCGGTCAACTGCCCCTCTTCAAGCTCTTTTCCCTGTATATATTATAGGTATGGTCCTGGTAGCCAGTGGCTCCCTAGCGTCTCCAGGGTGGTGTCAGCGTTAGCCCGGGAGGTCCCGGGCGCCTCGCTATCCCCCTGGTGCTGGGCATACCTACCTTCTGAGGAAGGTTCTATGCGTCACTTTGTTGTGGTCTGTCTCCTACTAGGAGCCACTTCCCGGTGCGTAGTAGTAGCTCCAGCCGTGCTCTGGCCTAGGCCTGACGGTTGTTGTAGCCCGGTGCATGATGGACCTCCTTGGCGATAAGGTGACCTCTAGGCAAGTGCCTCAAACCAGACCATTTCGAGAAGTGCCTCAAGTCAGGTTTAACTCTCACTACTTACTGATCTGGGCCGGGCAGCACAACAGTGCTTAAGTCCCCATATGTATTTCGGGTCCACCTCGCCTACGCCTTGTTACCTTCGGGTTTTAGGCGGTCTTGGGGCTTGGGTGGCTGCTCCTCGGCTGGCGCTGCGATGCGCAGTCTGTCGGTGGCCCTCTTTGAGGGCCGCCACCTTGGGCGTCCTGGGGTCAATTTGTGGTAGACACTCCCCAGGTTCGCTACTGGGCCGAGAGCCGCCATCGCAGCCTCGGAGTTCCGGTTCACAACTGAGGTCCTGAGTCCGGTCTCCTCACTGAGGGGTCTCCCGCAGGATTTAGGGTTACTCTCCCTGGCTGAGGCTAGGAGAGCGCTAGGGCCGCTTTGCGGTTCCTCCTTCTGCGGGGGCTTTCCCTCTCGTCATGAGTCAGGAGGTCTGCAGCCCAGTGCGAGCATTGGGTATGGCTCTCCCGGGGCTGAGGCCCGACGAGCCATGCAGATTACTCAGGGGGGCAAATTCTAGCTGAGGCTATCTTGCCGTGAGAGACTGGTTTCCCGAGGGTGTCAGAACATCTCCACTAGAGCACTTTGGGGCATGCTTTCCGCTAGGGTGGCGTTGGTATAGCGTTCCCATAGCGATGACGCAGCTCGAGTTCCCTTGAAAGGGAACGTCTCAGGTTACGTATGTAACCATAGTTCCCTGAGAGGGAACGAGATGCTGCGTCATCAGCTTTAGCCCTAGCTCTCCCGCATGCCGCGCTTGTTTCAGACGTTCGCAAGCTGTCGGTGCCGGCGTGCCTTTTGTTTCCTGGCTCATGACGTCATCCGCGTCATTCTCACAGGTGTTTTCTATTGCGCTTCAAAGGTTGATGACGCGGGGCATTCCCATAGCGATGACGCAGCGTCTCGTTCCCTCTCAGGGAACTATGGTTACATACGTAACCTGAGACGTTTGCGCGCATGTAAATTACATCCGTGAGCGGAAAACAGAGCTACACGTGTAAATACGGGCGAATGTTCGCGCGCGTAGATTATATATCACAAGCACGCAAACATTCGCCCTCTCTCGATTGCTGTTTTTGCTCGGGCAAGCATTTTTATTTTTGTCAGTCGTGGGGCGGGGCTTGCTCTTGTAATAGTAACATCAAATGTCATTGGTTAGTTCCCTTTTTTCCAGAGGTCAGTTTTGATTTGACGCCTGTGATTATCAATCTAGAGCTGAGGGAAAGATATTTATGGAAGCCCGTTTCTGCCACAGTTGAGGAAAAAAAAGATTATTTAAGTCGAAATATTGACTTATTATCTCGAAATAACGAGAAACTTTCTCGAAATAATGACTTAGTATCTCAAAATAACGAGAAATGTTCTCGAAATAATGACTTAATTTCTCGTGCTTCTCTGCACGAAAATGCGAGATCACAGCAAACATGACACGTTCTGTAAAACAGCTGTTAAAGTCAGTGTGTTAATCAAGAATATAATTAAAGAACATGAATGATAAATCATCAGTATATAAGAGGGGATTCTATAGTATATAATATTTTATTCATTTGTTTTTTTTGTGTATGAACAAGCAGCAGCACAGTGATCCATGGATTTCAAACAGAGGAATTACAGACTGATGTATTATAGCAGGGGCATAGGGGGGAGGGGGGGGGGGGGGAATTTACTCAAAATTTCTTGCATGTTCGTGTCTGAGCATAACGAAGTCGGTGTGGAATCGAATCTGAGCAGGGAAACCCCAATGATTTTCAAATCCACCCCCCCGTCAACAGTCGACATCTTGCGTGATGGGGTTTGGGGTTCAGTACCGGGGGTTCGGGTGCGATGGGGCCCGGGGTTTGGTGAATGCGCATATGAAACTGGTGGGGTTCAGTACCTCCAAAAAGGTTAAGAACCACTGATGTAGATGCCATTTTAAGCCTGTGGCCCCTTTTTTTGCAGCTGTTTCTGAAAAATTAATGATTGCGGGCGCTGTGTCGACCTTCCACGCCAAAACCTGCATCCGCTTTGTTATCAGATCATCTCAGACTGACTACATCAGTATTGAGAGCAACAATGGGTGACAACAATCATACAATACCAACAAGAAACATTTAACAAGCTTCAGTACAAAAAATAATTAATATTTAACATTTATTTCCTCACTCCTCTCAGGTGCTACTCTAATCTAGGTAGAACTGGTGGCAAACAGGTGGTCTCCCTCCAGAAGAACGGCTGTTTGTACAATGACATTATACAGCATGAGCTCAATCATGCCCTGGGCTTCTACCACGAGCATACCAGGAGCGATCGTGACCAATACATCAAAATCAACTGGGAGAACATCTCTCCTGGTATGGCCCCCAACTTCCAGAAAAAGAACACTAACAACCAAAACACTACATATGACTACGGCTCCATCATGCACTATGGGAAAACTGCCTTTTCCACCAAAGCTGGGAAGAACACTATCACTCCCATTCCTGATGAGACTGTGGAAATAGGACAAATGCAGGGAATGTCCAAAATCGACATCCTGAAGATCAACAAGCTGTATGGATGCTTAAGATGAGGCATAACTGAATACATTAAATGTTATGTTTCTGTGATATGATGATAGATGAAATGTGATGATAGTCTTTGTTTCTTGCTACTCAACTTCTGAATTGTGTAAATGCATTGGGAAAAAATAAAGCAAATCAAAGCATGAAACCACTTAAGTTTTTATTGTGTGCAGTGTTTTGTTAATAAAAGATTGAGGTTTCCCCAGAAGGATCAGAGCTCATCATTTTTTTCTGCTGGCTGTTCATATCCATTATTAGATTTTACTCACCTTACCAAAGATGTGTTTTTAACAATTTCTATGTGTGACACACACACACACACAAAAAAAACTATTAAAAGTTCTTAAATAATTAAGGTCTCACTGAACTAGAGCTGGTGTGGGAGAGTGAGTACTCAATGTAATGAAGCAACAACAACAACAAACCCTTACATAAACTGTCAGTCTATTTGGTGTTGTGTTGTGAGTAAAAATTAAAACAAGATGTCAAGTGAAGGGAAGTATAGTTTGTGTGTGAACCCTGTCCTGGATACAATAGGTGCATGATATAGTGGGACGATGATATGGAATTGTACTGTTTTTCTGAAATGTTGAATAAAACATTTAACAAATATGAACCTTTTTGTGAACTGTCGTTGACATCGAAAGTTTTAGGTCTCAGATCATGATCATTTTTCTTCCTTTTGAAGAAAGAAATGTACTTTTAAATAATTAAATAAAAATGGAGGGGAAACACGGTATGCATGTCTTCACACATTCCTGTATTTTAACCATGAAAGGCAAGGTGAAGTCTTTAACATGTGATTAGATATCAGTCAGTCGCTCATTCAACTGATGGTAAACCAGGAACATCTTCAGAGAAAAACTTCTGCGATCATTCTCAACTCATCATGTCATCTCTATCTGTGAACAGCGAACTTGTCTTCTATATTAATGGCAAAGAAGGTATGATTACGTTACAGATTTTAATTTTAAATGTTAACAGATTTGAACATTCAAGGCACAGGTATTTAAGTTGTGCAACATGCAAGATGTTCTTTTCATTGTCTAAATAGTTTTTGGCTCAAAATAGTAGTGATGAGATACAGCCGGGAATGATTACGGGAAACAAGGAGGCGGGGCAGACGCTAACGAGACACAATTGTCATCAATCAATCTAAAAAGAAACAGAACGTTTAAAACTATTTTGAGGCACTTCATTAAAACAAGAATTAGACCATGTCCACGAATTGTTTGTTTAAGTAAAATTGTAGAGTAATAGGTAAGGTTCCTCTTTGACAGAACAGGTCACAGGCATCAAACTTCAGCACAGAATCATCCTGAACGTCTCCACATACTGAGGCAACATGGACCCAAGAGCTTCCTTCTCCGTTCTGCTCATGGTATTTGGCATCTCTCTGGCAGCTCCTCTTGTGGTAAGATCCTCTCTAGTCTTGGCTTTTAATTGATTAACAGTCCTTAAATGAGTTGTTTCTACCACCAGGAAAAGAGGCTTGAAAGTGCAGTGGTATCAGACCCTAAACCTGAGGACTACACCTCAAGGATTTTAGAGTCCAACAAAGGTCAGGAGCCTTCTTATAAGATTTCAATAAAGATAGAAATGGGTTTCAGGAAATAGTGTGATAATGTGGTCATGATGTATAAACGTTATTTCATCAGTGTGTTTCTCTTTAAAAACAGGATCTTCTAAATTCTTAATGGAAGGTGATCTGATGCTTCCCAAAACCAGAAATGCTTTCTCCTGCTTCAACTGTTTGTGGAAGAAAAACTCTAGCAACATAGTGGAGGTTCCTTACACACTGAGCAGTGAATACTGTACGAGAATCTCCTTTGTTCATTGATTTGATCCATGATTCATTTAGATGCCATTTTAAGCCTGTGGCCCCTTTTTTTGCAGCTGATTCTGAAATATTAGTGATTGCAGGCGCCATGTCAACCTTCCACGTCAAAACCTGCATCCGCTTTGTGCCCAGATCATCTCAGCTGGACTACATCAGTATTGAGAGCAACGATGGGTGAGAACAATCATGCAATACCAACAAGAAACATTTAACAGGCCTCAGTACAAAAGAAAAATCAATATTTAACCTTTAATTCTCTTGTTCCTCTCAGGTGCTACTCTAATCTAGGTAGAATTGGTGGCAAACAGGTGGTCTCCCTCTTCAATAAGGGCTGTGTGGGCAATGGCGTTATACAGCATGAGCTCAATCATGCCCTGGGCTTCTACCACGAGCATACCAGGAGCGATCGTGACGAATACATCAAAATCAACTGGGAGAACATCTCTCCTGAAGCGGCCCTGAACTTCCAGAAAAAGAACACTAACAACCAAAACACTACATATGACTACGGCTCCGTCATGCACTATGGAAAAACTGCCTTCTCCACCAAAGCTGGGAAGAACACTATCACTCCCATTCCTGATGAGACTGTGGAAATAGGACAAATGCAGGGAATGTCCAAAATCGACATCCTGAAGATCAACAAGCTGTATGGATGCTGAAGATGAGGCATAACTGAATACATTAAATGTTATGTTTCTGTGATATGATGATAGATGAAATGTGGTGATAGTCTTTGTTTCTTGCTACTCAACTTCTGAATTGTGTAAATGCATTGGGAAAAAATGAAGCAGATCAAAGCATGAAACCACTTAAGTTTTTATTGTGTGCAGTGTTTTGTTTCATCAAAAATAATAAAAGATTGAGGTTTCCCCAGAAGGATAAGAGCTCAACATTTTTTTTTTTTCTGCTGGCTGTTCATATCCATTATTAGATTTTATTCACCTTAACAAATATGTGTTTTTAACAATTTCTATGTGACACACAAAAAAAAAAAAAAAAAATTAAAAGTTCTTAAATAATTAAGGTCTCACTGAACTAGAGCTGGTGTGGGAGAGTGAGTACTCAATGTAATGAAGCAACAACAACAAAAAACCCTTACATAAACTGTCAGTCTATTTGGTGTTGTGTTGTGAGTAAAAATTAAAACAAGATGTCAAGTGAAGGGAAGTATAGTTTGTGTGTGAACCCTGTCCTGGATACAATAGGTGCATGATATAGTGGGACGATGATATGGAATTGTACTGTTTTTCTGAAATGTTGAATAAAACATTTAACAAATATGAACCTTTTTGTGAACTGTCGTTGACATCGGAAGTTTTAGGTCTCAGATCATGATCATTTTTCTTCCTTTTGAAGAAAGAAATGTACTTTTAAATAATTAAATAAAAATGGAGGGGAAACACGGTATGCATGTCTTCACACATTCCTGTATTTTAACCATGAAAGGCAGGGCGAAGTCTTTAACATGTGATTAGATATCAGTCAGTCGCTCATTCAATTGATGGTAAACCGGGAGCATCTTCAGAAACCAACTTCTGCGATCCTTCTCAACTCATCATGTCATCTCTATCTGTGAACAGCGAACTTGTCTTCTATATTAATGGCAAGAAGGTATGATTACATTACAGATATTAATTTTAAATGTTAACAAATCTGAACATTTAAGGCACAGGTATTTAAGTTTATGCAAGATGCAAGAAGTTCTTTTCATTGTCTAAATCGTTTTTGAATCAGAAAATGGTCAATATTGAATACTTTATATTTAATTTGTATAAAAATAAATGTGTACAATTAAATTGGTTTAAGTTTAAGCTGCTACCATCAAAAAAGAAAAAAATGAAAGAAAGCTTTGATTCTGCTGGTATTATTATTACTTCTACTGAGATGAATATTAAAAATATATTTGTATATATATAAAATATATAATACTTCAAGTATTTCATCAAACTTGAACATAACCAGCAGGAAATGGCGTGACTAAACATGTCTGAATTGTGGCACATGACAGTCATCAGCCCAAAATGTAATTTTTACTGCTTTCATGTGTGATGCCATAAATTATTTTCTACGCTACACTGTTTGCCCCTCTCAAACTATTTTTAACTATAATTGTTCATCCAGTCTAATATGTTTGAGTTTCCAAATTTTTTCTGTGAATTCCACAAAAATATGTAACATGAAATAGATTGTAACATTAATTAATTGGTGTGTGTGTGTGATAATTATGTCTCAGAAATCTAATCCTGTCACATGACATGGTGCATACAGAACCTGTTTGACCTATAGTTATCAGTTGATATATGAGTTTTTTCATGTTTTTGTATTTGTATGTAAAGATAGTAGAGAAGAATGCTGGTCCAGGAGAGATGTTATTGGCTTACCTGCGACAGAAAGGTACAATAATTACTATATGACTAATATTTTCCAAATAATTGTGTAAATACTTAGTCAAGTATATTTATTAAGTATTTTTGATAATTTTCACAAAACTGCCATGGCCCCCAGGGGAAATATTGGTTCTATGAATAACTAAAACTGAACTAAATAAAATAACTAAAACTGAGAATATTATGGTTTGGTGGAGGAGGGTGTGGAGCCTGCACTGTGATGCTGTCCAGATACGACCCTAACCATATTAAATCCTTAACCTTTAAAATAAATATGCTTTTTGTAACACATCATTTGAACATTTATTTTTTTATTTACCCTTATCAACGACCAGCGTCGCCGAAAAGCCCAGAAGACGAGAGAGGGGCGTCAAGCAGGAAGTTACTTTCTTTATCTTTTAAAGATGTTAAATTGAGCCACAGATGACTCATATATATATATAATATTTAAATATACAGTGGAGTTCACTTATCTCGAGTCACGGTTAACTCGCCAATCCTATTATGTCGACGTTTTTGAAGTGGAACCGCCAAACTCCCTATTTGTCTTAGTATTTTCGATTCTTTAATGTCGAATCCTTAATGTCCCCGAACACTAATATCTCGAGCAAATATCTCAGACAAATTCGCCACTTCACATGGTTATCTCGTGAGTCATGCGCGTACCTAGTTCACTGTGCACTGTTGCTCGGGCCAGGGTTTCTCAGCGGCGAGTCAAGCAGCCGCGTGCCTGCACATAGTCTCTGTGTTACAGGCATGTCAGGTGGAGTTACTGGGAGATCTGTTCGGGGATGATACCCTGAACCCAGACGCTCTTGCGGAGCTCTGCAGAACGACTGATTTGACCCTCCGCGCTTCTTAGGAAGCCGCGGGGGCTGCAGGTCGCGCTATGGCCTCAATGGTGGCGATAGAGAGGCACCTGTGTCTTGGGCTTCCATCACTCAAGGAGGCTGATAAACTCGTTCTCCTTGATGCCCCGGTGGTGCCTCCTGGGCTTTTCGCCGGAGCGGTTGAGACGGCCATGGAAAAATTCCAGGAGCCAGCAAAACAACAGGAAGTGTTTAAGAAGGTTCTGCTGCGTAAACGAAGCCGCAGCCCTTGGCCTAGCACCTCCTCCTCCTTCCAAGTTAATAAATATAGAGCCTCCACCCGTCAGCCTCGAGATGAGTCCGCAGGCACGGGTCGACAGGTTCCTGAGAGGTCTGCTGAGAAGCCAGATCTGAGGACTGTGCTTCAGACTAGGAGGGAGGGGGGTAAGGCTAGGTGTAAAAAGCCATAAAAAAAATAAATAAAAAAAAGCCATGAAAAAAGTGTATATATAAGTATATATTAAAAAAGAATAAAAAAAAAAAAGGGGAAAGGAGCACTGTTTGTTGTGAGTTTAGCGCGCCGGCTCCTCTGTGAGCCGGATGGTGCAGTTTTTCTCTGGCGGCCCCGGTGGCGTCCTCGCAGTGAGTGAGGGTCCTAGAGCATCCTTTTTTGAAAAAAATCTTTTTTGAGTTTTGCTTTATATGTTAGCGCACTGGCCCTTCTCTGGGCCAGGCAGTGTGGTTCTCATGTGGTCACGGTCATGCCCTCGCAGTGAGGTTGCGCATGGTCCCCCCTCTTCGAGAGGGTCCTAGAGTATTCTTTTCCAGCATTTGATTAAGAGAACAGGAAGATGTATATATCGTCTGTGTTGACTTTACGCCGGTTGGGTGCATGGCTCTCCCCTGGAGTCACCCTCCTGATGACAAATAAAATCTCTGTTTTTCCTTAGAAGCTGCTCATTAGCCGCAGTTTATGCCTGTGGCTCCGCGGCGTGGGCAGTTGGGTACCTGGCCAGAGCAACACTGTTCTTTCCCAAATACCTGTTCTTCAGCCGTGGCTCAAGCTCAGCCCCGCGGCGCTGACAGATGTGGATTGTTATCAGGGAGTGGTAGCAAGTGTGGTGTTTGTGGCTGGAGTGTTCGCCTTCTCTGGAAGGTTTTACGTCTGGTTGGGTGCATTATTCTCCGTTGGAGTCACCCCCCGTGAGGAAAAAAATGGAGTATGTAAAAAAAATAAATAAAAGGCAGTTAGCATGGCATTGCGTGCGCTTCGTTCTCAAACTCCTTTAAGAGGGGTAACTGCCCATCACTTCGGGCCCTGTATGATCGGCGGGCTCCCTAAGGGCGTTGTTAGCAGGCCCTATACTCCCTGCACTTCGCACACACACCTCTCGGAGGGGTGTTTTTCGCTTAGCTGGGGTGCGATTTCACCTTTGGTTCACCCAGCTATGCATCTCGCGGCTATGCATTTCTTGACAGGCTCTCAACTGAGGTCGTTGCAGTTCTGTCCCCACGGGCGGATTCCTGCAGTACCAGGACCTCACTGAGCTTTCGGTCCTGAAGGGCCGGCTCGGCGGGTCTTTGCGGTTTGTTTGTGCTGGTTCTGCAGGTTCCCCACCCCCTTTCGGTGGGCCAGGAGAGTCTGCGACTTAGCGTGAGCGCTGGGTATGGGCGGCTTGCGGCTGAGGCCCCCACCTAATGCAGACTGTTGTGTTCTGTTGGGTTTAGTCGAGGCTTTCCTAGTAGGGCTGGCCCCCCGGGTCAGCTCCCTGGAACACGTTCGGGCGGCATACTTTGTTTGCTGAGGTGGCGTTGGTATATCGTTCCCACAGCGCTTTGCGACGCAGCTCGAGTTCCCTAGAAAGGGAACGTCTCAGGTTACGGTCAAAGTCAAAGTCAAAGTCAGCTTTATTGTCAATTCTGCAATATATACAGCACATACATACCGAGAATTGAAATTCTGTAACTCTCAGACCCAAGGTGCAACCAGGTTACATTAACAGTAACAACAGCAACAATATATATATATATATATATATATATATATATATATATATATATATATATATCAACAACACCAAAAATATATATATATATGAAAATAAATAAATAATAATAGATAAAATAAAAAAAATAGATTAAGGAAATAAAGAGATAAAGTCGCGATGGTAAAGACAGTGCAAACAATAGTAGGGGGGGGGGGGGGGGGGGTCAGGTGCATGGGGCAAAAGACAGGAAAAGGGGCAGAGATGGGAGGGAGTTCAATGCCCTGACAGCTTGGGGAATGAAGCTGTTCTTCAGTCGGCTGGTCCTTGCCTGGAGACTGCGTAGTCTCCTCCCTGATGGCAACAGACTGAAGAGGCTCTGGGATGGGTGGGAGGGGTCTCTCGCAATGATGAGGGCTTTGTGGGAGAGGCGGGAGTAATAAATATCCTGGAGGGGTGGGAGAGAGACACCAACGATCTTCTCAGCTGATCTCACTATGCGCTGAAGTGCTTTAAGGCAGGATGCGTTGCAGGCGCCGTACCACACAGTGATGCAGCTGGTCAGAATGCTCTCGATGGTGCCTCTGTAGAAGGTGTGCATGATGGGGGCTGGGACTCCGGCTCTTCTCAGCCTGCGGAGAAAGTAGAGTCGCTGCTGTGCTTTCTTGGTCAGTGCTGTGGTGTTGGTGGTCCAGGAGAGGTCTTCTGTGATATGCACACCCAGAAATTTGGTGCTCCTCACTCTTTCCACGGTCGCACCGTTGATGGTCAGAGGAGGGTGCTGGGTGTGCATTCTCCTGAAGTCAACAACAATCTCCTTTGTCTTCTCCACGTGCAGAGAGAGATTGTTGTCGCCGCACATGTAACGTGCGGCGACAACACGTATGTAACCATAGTTCCCTGAGAGGGAACGAGACGCTGCATCGCTTAGCCTCAGCTCCGCCGCTTGCCAGGCTTGTTCAGACACTGGGCAAGCTGCCGTTTCCGGTTTTTAGCGTGCCTTCATACTCCTAGCTCATCACGTCCTCCACGTGCATTCACTCAGTTTGTTCAATTTGTGCTTCAGTGACAATTACGCTAGGGCGTTCCCACAGCGCTTTACAACGCAGTGTCTCGTTCCCTCTCAGGGAACTATGGTTACATATGTAACCTGAGACGGTTTCTCTGACTGTGGTTCATGAATGCGCTGCCAGAGTTTTCGTTTACGATTCTCAAATTTACGCTTCATAATTCTTTAAACCGCAAGTTCAAGGAAGAGCATTTATGAAATGCATTTATTAAAGCAATTTTTGAGAATGTTATAAATGTCTTTTATGTCGTTTGTGATCAATTTACTCAATCCTTGATTAATTAAAATATTGATTCATCTTTTCATTTTCTATCAAAAGGGATTGAATACATTTACATTTTAATGCCGCCAAAACAGTTTTTAACTGATAATAAATGTTTGTTGATCATCAAATCATGATATCAGAATGATTAGTGAAGATCATGTGACACTGAAGACTGGAGTAATGATGCTGAAAATACCTAAAAATCACGGGAATAAATGACACTTTACTCTATATTCACATAGAAATCAGCTGTTTTACATTGATATAATATTGCACTGTTTTACTGTATCATCTAATAAATTCAGCTATAATCACTGCAATAAGTAAAAGTAACATTATTCAAATAGAAAGTTATTAAAAAAGTGTAGTGATGTGCCACAATATTACTTTTCTTTACTGTAATTGATTAAATCCAGGCTTGGTAAGACTTTTTTCAATAAATTGTAATGCTTTCAAATTTTTGACAGGTATTTTAATGTAATTGAAATTGATTACGAAAAAGGGGGATAGAAACAGCTAATGTTGTCCTTTAACCTTGTCTGTATACTCAGTTTTCTAAAGCAGCAATTAGTTACATTTTTTTTTTTACATTTTCAAAATAGTTGATGTATAGTACCATGACTGTATGTAGTGATGCAATTAAATGTTTTTAAAATGTATTTTTTATTTTAATGTCTTAGATGGAGACACTCAGATTGAGGCGACGCTCTCTGTCCCACAGCTGATGCATTGGCTCATTGGTCAAGTCAGAAAGAGAGAGGCCTTTAAGATTAACATTCAGTCTGACCTCATGTGCTGCAACGAATGTCAAGTTATACACTTTGCATTCCAATCGCCAGTTCATGCACCCAAAGAACAATTTTCCCACTGTACATCTGTCAAATTGTAATGAATTTAAAGAAGTAATGAAAATATCAGTGTAACATGGAGCTTGGTTTTACAGCGTGTACATTTTTAAATGAACATTCGATGTGGATATTCAGTTCCTCTCAAAGCATAACATACATTGTCTTTACATACATAACATGTTAAAATCAAAGTAAATAGTTTTATTTTCTGATGAAATTGAAAGTCTATGTTTGAATTTTTAACATGTTTAATTTAAAAAAAATACTTAAATTGAGCACAGTCTTTGGATTATATGAAGTGTTTGGAGATAGAGGTCCCGGTCATTCAGCGGTGATTGAAGGGATTGTTCAGTCCATGCAGAAGAGTAAGTGTTTGCTCTGCTAAGGGGCAATGGCTCTCTGGCACCACCACACCATCCTCTGGGTCAATATCATCAGATTTTTCTTGAAACAGTTGCTCTACTATCTGAAAAGAGAAACCATTATACCGTTTAACAATATTGACTGCTTTGAACTCACAAAAACATAAGGATGACCTAAACTATTTAGTTTGATAAATTAGTGAATTATATTATCCCAATGTGGCTATATTCAAGTAATGTTCCAAGTATGTTATTCATTTACAGATCAACTGATGATCAAAGTTGGAGATCTGCAGGAAAGTGAACCTTGAGGGCCAAAGTTAAGAACGCTATTGTCATATCAATGAATCAAAATGACAGTGGAAAAGTGGAAAAGAAAGCATCAATGGTCTATTATTATTAGTGTTTATGGTTTTATCATGCTAGCTATATTAATTTAAAAACTATTATACATTAAAAAAGGTCTTTAAACTTTTATCTATTATAAAAATTCTAAAACGTTATTTTTTTTTAATAAGAGTCAAGGTAAAGCATTCGCGTCACTTCATAAAGTTGAAGTTAAATTATGCAATGTCTAACATTCTACGGCTTGTTAGTAATTAATCTTAAACTAAACTGTTCAGTGTACATCTGGATGCATGAGTGTGTGGAGACAGTAAGACTTACTCTGCATGTGTGTGCATGCAAGTCAAACTTGGAGTGCAAATACTCACATAAGTTTATTGTTGGTACCCACATGAGCAAGATACAATGGTGCAGGTTAATATTCGTAATTAAATATAAGCATAATTGTTTATAGTCACATTTACAAACTTGTAACAAACTTACAAATTGCCCATGAATGTATTTTTCGTACTCCAGAAGTGTTCGTCTTCAGATCATACTTACCGGTGTTATGAGATTTTCGGTTTCTGGGATTTTCGGTTTCACTGGGAGCAGCTTACATCAAGATTCATATTGTTTTTCGTAGTTCACATGTTTTGTACAGTTCCTGAATGAAAACGGGCATATTCACTTCATATAATATCAGGATAAAGCACTGCAAACTTTAACTAGTGCTATATAATGACATAACAATAACAATACGTTTCATTGTGTTCTTCCTTTGTACCTTATGATGCTTTAAACTTACTAATCATCTGTTGAATGCAATAACTGAAATAAACCTCAAATATATCTGTGGACAAGAAAGTTTTTATTGTGTGTGTGTGTGTGCTCATTTTGTACATACAAATAACTTAAGACCCAAACACAAGTATGAATGTGTTGCTTTAATACCTAAGTCAATTTTGTTAAAAATTACATGGACAAAAGCGTAAAATGTTTATGTAACTTTTGTAAATGTGAAAAATATTTCTCATGCTTTTACGGAATATAGTAACCAATTTGATGTTCAAAACATATTTATTTAATTATGCTTACTGGCAAAATAATGTCGTTTATTTTAATCGTTTTGGATGAAATGTGTGCTTGTTTTGATTTAGTGATTAAGAAAGTGCCATAATCAGGATGCCAGAATATCATAAATGTTTTAAAATAGATCTAACAATTTAAAGAACTTTAATTTTTCAATATTACAAGTCAAAAGTGCCTCAATAGAAGCACAGTAAGAATTTTATTAAATTTTCTGACTAAAATCAAGATGGATCATGCAAGTACATGGTGCAAAACATGCATGGTGAAAGAAAGAGCTGATGGCAGAGAGTAACACCACTGTAGGCTGAGGCCACTGATTTGGTTGTGGATGTTATTTCAGTCATTGTCAGAACTGAGACAGCTTAACAGAAGACCATAACAATAGATTCAATAGTTTGATTATGTAATTTAAGAATATTCTATATCTGGTCTTCTATTGAAAATCAGTGTATGTGAAATCATTCAAGTGTTCTGGAATTTTTGGATTCACTGTGCAAGTGGAACCTTAAACCATAATTTGAATTTGTAAGGATTTAGTTTTAGTTTGTTCTGTTTCTTCATGTAATCATTATATCAATGATGGTGAGATCATGAATGCCAAAAGGGATACTTTGAAACGTAAACTAATATTTCCTACTGACACACTACAGATAAATATAAAAATAACTGCCTTAAAACACATTTTTGGGGTGAAAATACTATTATGCATAAGACATTTCCACAATATTATATATTATATATATATATAAAATTGGAAAAAAGAAAAAAAACTATGAAATTTCATCAATGTTTTTCTTTTCCAACCAGACAGCAGAGAGACAACAACCAGAGGACATGAAGAGTGTTGAACAGTCTGAGTTAAACACATCACATATGATACATTGAAATAGGTTTATTGCAGTTGTTACAGTCAGTGACACAGGGTACAAAAGGAAGAACACAATGAAATGTAATCAATGTATAGCACTAGTTGTAGTTTACAGTGCTTTATCTTGATATATGAAGTGAATATGCCCGTTTTCATTCAGGAACTGCACAAAACATGCAAACTACAAAAAAAGATTATAACCCAGTAAACACAGTACGTTCCTCTAACGCTCCTATTTGGTTATTTTTTGTAACCTACAGGGAACATTCATGAGTCTTTTAATTTGTCCAGTGTGCTAAAACAGCCTGTTTTAATAAACTATTATCTGGGACACTCTTGTATTTTCCACACATTGCACATCAAGTTATGAGCTTAATTGAGTAAAATCATTATGGTGGCAATATTTTATTTGAGTAGTATTTATACAAACATACAATGCAAAAGATAAGAATGTGTGCAACAGGGTCTATTCCTTGTTCATGTTTATAGCCTATAGCAGCAGAATAATCACACCAGTGTAAGTTACAAAGTTTATTAGGATACAGATACATTTGTCGCAGTGCTCTAGATTCACAAAAATAAGACAGAGTTTAACTTCTACAAATAAGATGCAAATGAGAGTAACTGAAAATAATGTAGACTCATGTCAGTTTAGTACGTTTATCTTACTGTGAATGTCTGTAACAAGTAATATCTGTAATCAACATCGCAAACAAAAACACTTGTGGTTTGTCGTTTAAGATCTAATTACCTTTTCTCAATGTGGAGATTTGAGTAAGCATTGACTGGCATTTTCAGTTTCAGTTAGGACTCTCATGAATTTTCATGTAACCTCCGCCCAGTGAAACCGAAAATCCCGTAACACCGGCCAATTCCAGTCAGACAGTATAACACTCATATTTCATATTTCTTAAATGAGTCGTTTCTACCACCAGGAAAAGAGGCTTGAACAGTCCCAGTGATAAGGGTATTTAATATAACAGAAATAAACAATAAGTAGGGATGGGTAGCTCGACACCCTGTGTCGACACACGTCTCGAGTTTTCGACACACTAGTGCTTCGAAACACTGTTTCGGAGCATGGCTTTGAAATTTGGCTGTCACTTGGCCTGTGTGAACGAAGCTTCGTTACCTCACTAACACGTCACGACGGACTCACAGAGCGCATAGATTGAGCCGTCCCATAGTGCACGGATGTTTTGAGTACACAAATTAATACATCTAAAATGAAATTGTCCATTAAGTGTGAATATTAAATGTGTATAGGGGAGAGCGGGGCAGAACGTAACACTTTTTGGTTTTAGCCAAATAATGAACAAAGTAATAGGGTTAGACAAACCATATTTTTATACAAACAACACACAAGCCTCTCCAACAAATGAGCACTGTTTTGATGTTCGTCGGACCTGCAGTTTCTGCGCAGTATCACCAAAAGCGCCAGGAGTGAATTGTGACAACTTACCCCGTGAGCGGGGCAGAATGAAACACTTTTACAAAAAGCACCAAAAAAAAAACAACCGAAAACACCAAAAAGTCACAGAACAAACAATTAGGCCTATAAATGCACTACTCGACAACAATTTTTGAATAATCGGAGCAAAATGAAAGTTTCGTTTTGCCCCATTTCGGCTTGTTTCGTTTTGCCCCGCGCAGATAGGCCTATTCTATGTCATGTTCATTTGAACCAAGATAAACTGCATGCGAATCACTAAACTATCACTATCACTAAACCACCAAAAAACATCCACCATTAGTCAACATTACAACTGGCTCAAAGTTATTCAATGTTTACGTCAACAAAAATAAACTTTTGAGTAGAGTGACATACCTGTATGTCGAGTTTTTTTCAAGTCAGACATGCATCACAGGCACAACACACCTTCTATCGCACACTCAGGCTAAATTTAAACAACGGCTAGCAGCAGGGAAGGCGTGGGCTATGCTGGCTAGGCCAGAAACATCGTTTTCAACATTTCGTTTTGCCCCGCTGTTTCAATTTGCCCCACTCTCCCCTATTGAGAATGCAAAAAAACATATCAGATGGATTGCTGTTGATTTCACATTGAAATTATGTTCCTGTTAGAAAAAAATGTATTACTCTCCTCATTGTACTTGTGCATGAATTATATTAATTATATTATAATAATATTTAAGATTTTTTTCACATGTTGGGTGGGTGTTTGGGCGTTCTGCATGTTTGCGGTGTAGAAGAAAATATTGAGCGATAAGCGAATATACTCAAGGAAGCTTGTATGAATGAATGCACGCGAGGGGGGAGTCTGATATGTGCGGGGAGTCAAATTTCGCCTACATGTTTGATGGCGAAATTGCCCAGCCGTTCAATTCAGACACAGAAGATGATGACTTTGGTGGATTTGAATGAATTGATTAAAACATAATGTGAGTGTAGCCTATTGTTAAATAGTAGAATAAAGTTCAACCAAACTTACTGTTTCGCTTCTGTTACCTTTTTTTTGAAGACCGTATGTTTTAGCATGGGTTAAGTACAGAAATAGACCCAGTAATTGAGACTGTGCCTTATAATCCTTTTGCTTTACGGTGCGGAAAATACGGTAAATGCATTTGTAATTGTGCATTTGTTTTTTAGTTAGTTTTTTAAACAATACGCATGTTTGTGTTGTTTTGTAAGGAATACACACACAAAAAAAAAGTTGCACAATACAATTAAACTTATTAAATATACAAATAAACCTTCCCAAATGAACAAAACATCTGAATGACACAGTTGGTGTAGGAATTTTTATTGAGCACCAGATGGCAGAGTAGAGCACTGTGTCAAAAGCTTCGAAGCACCAACACAGTTTCATGTAAAAGCTTCAATGCTTCAGAAGCTTCACATCCCTAACAATAAGCATACAAAGGAAACACCCACAAGGGGGAAAACATAACATAAACAAAGATCAAAACAAACCAGGAAATCAGGGAAGGAAACATGCCAGGAGTACATACCACAGAAGAAAAAGAATGACAATGACACCAGAGAGCAAACACTGAGGGATATTTATAGGACACATGAGGGAAGGTAGTGATGAGATACAGCCGGGAATGATTACGGGAAACAAGGAGGCGGGGCAGACGCTAACGAGACACAATTGTCATCAATCAATCTAAAAAGAAACAGAACGTTTAAAACTATTTTGAGGCACTTCATTAAAACAAGAATTTGACCATGTCCATGAATTGTTTGTTTAAGTAAAATTGTGGAGTAACAGGTAAGTTTTCTCTTTGACAGAACAGGTCACAGGCATCAAACTTCAGCACAGAATCATCCTGAACATCTCCACACACTAAGACAACATGGACCCAAGAGCTTCCTTCTCCGTTCTGCTGATGGTATTTGGCATCTCTCTGGCAGCTCCTCTCATGGTAAGATCCTCTCTAGTCTCGGCTTTTAATTGATTAACAGTCCTTAAATGAGTTGTTTCTACCACCAGGAAAAGAGGCTTGAAAGTGCAGTGGTATCAGACCCTAAACCTGAGGACTACACCTCAAGGATTTTGGAGTCCAACAAAGGTTTGTGGCCTTCTTATAAGATTTCAATAAATATAGAAATAGTGGTCAAATGTGGTCATAAATGTTATTTCATCAGTATGTTTCTCTTTAAATACAGGATCTTCTAAATTCTTAATGGAAGGTGATCTGGTGCTTCCCAAAACCAGAAATGCTCTCAACTGCTCCAACAACAACTGCTTCTGGAAGAAAAACTCTAGCAACATAGTGGAGGTTCCTTACACACTGAGCAGTGAATACTGTATGAGAATCTCCTTTGTTCATTGATTTGATCTATGATTCATTTAGATGCCATTTCAAGCCTGTGGCCCCTTTTGTTTGCAGCTGATTCTCAAAAATTAGTGATTGCAGACGCCATGTCAACTTTCCATGCCAAAACCTGCATCCGCTTTGTGCCCAGATCATCCCAGACTGATTACATCAGTATTGAGAGCAAGGATGGGTGAGAACAATCATGCAATACCAACAAGAAACATTTAATAGGCCTCAGTACAAAAGAAGAATCAATATTTAACCTCTTTAATTCTCTCGTTCCTCTCAGGTGCTACTCTAATGTAGGTAGAATAGGTGACAAACAGGTGGTATCCCTCTACAATAAGGGCTGTGTGGGCAATGGCGTTATACAGCATGAGCTCATTCATATCCTGGGCTTCGTCCACGAGCATACAAGGAGCGATCGTGACCAGTATGTCAAAATCAACTGGGAGAACATCTCTCCTGATAAGGTCTCCAGCTTCCAGAAAAAGAACACCAACAACCAAAACACTCCATACGACTACGGCTCTGTCATGCACTATGGAAAAACGATCTTCTCCATCCAGGACGGGAAGAACACCATCACTCCCATTCCTGATGAGACTGTGAATATAGGAAAAGCGAAGGGAATGTCCGACATCGACATCCTAAGGATCAAGAAGCTGTATGGATGCTAAAGAGGCATAATCATCATTGATATGATGATAGATGAAATGTGATGGATAGTCTTTGTTTAATGGTACTCAACTTCTGAATTGTGTTAGAGGTGAAATAAAGCAAATCAAAGCATGAAACCACTTAAGTTTTTATTGTGTGCAGTGTTTTGTTTCCCCAAAATTATCAGAGATCAACACTTTTTTTTTTTTTCAGTTGGCTGTTCAAACACGTTATTGGATTTTACTCACCCTATTAAAAATTTATTTTTATGTCACAGAAAAAAAAACTTTTAAAAGTTTTTAAATATTGAGGTCTCACTGACCTAGAGCTGGTGTGGAATAGTATGTACTCAATATAATGAAGCAACAACAACAAACCCTGACATAAACTGTCTGTCTATTTTGGTGTTGAGTAAAAAATGAAAAGATGTTAAGTGAAAGGCGGTATAGATTGTGTGTGAACCCGTGTCCTGGATACATTAGGAAAGCGGTGCATGATATAGTGGGATGAGGAAATGGAATTGTATGCATGTCCTCACACATTCCTGTATTTTACTCATGAAAGGCAGGGCGAAGTCTTTAACATGTTATTTGATATCAGTCAGTCGCTCATTCAACTGATGGTAAACCAGGAACATCTTCAGA
Organism: Rhodeus uyekii; assembly: GCA_037043235.1. Classification (NCBI taxonomy): domain Eukaryota; kingdom Metazoa; phylum Chordata; class Actinopteri; order Cypriniformes; family Acheilognathidae; genus Rhodeus; species Rhodeus uyekii. The sequence goes on from JAWRVZ010000060.1 coordinate 2,681,274, forward strand.
GACAAACTTCTGCGATCATTCTCAACTCATGTCATCTCTATCTGTGAACAGTCAACTTGTCTTCTATATTAATGGCAAAGAAGGTATGATTACATTACAGATTTTAATTTTAAATGTTAACAAATCTGAACATTTAAGGCACAGGTATTTAATTTTATGCAACATGCAAGATGTTCTTTTCATTGTCTAAATCGTTTTTGAATCAAAAAATGGTCAATATTTAATACTTTATATTTCATTTGTACAAAAATAAATGTGTACAATTAAATTGGTTTAAGTTTAAGTTGCTACCATCAAAAAAGAAAAAATGAAAGAAAGCTTTGATTCTGCTGGTATTATTATTACTTCTACTGAGATGAATATTAAAAATATATTTGTTAGTCTTCTCATATTCAAAGTATTTCATCAAACTTGAACATAACCAGCAGGAAATGGCGTGACTAAACATGTCTGAATTGTGGCACATGACAGTCATCAGCCCAAAATGTATTTTTTACTGCTTTCATGTGTGATGCCATAAAAAATATTTTCTACGTTACACTGTTTGCCCCTCTCAAACTATTTTTAACTATAATTGTTCATCCAGTCTAATATGTTTGAGTTTCCAAATTTTTCTGAGAATTCCACAAAAATATGTAACATGAAATAGATTGTAACATTAATTCATTTGTGTGTGTGTGTGTGATAATTATGTCTCAGAAATCTAATCCTGTCACATTTCATGGCGCATACAGAACCTGTTTGACCTATAGTTATCAGTTGATATATGAGTTTTTTCATGTTTTTGTATTTGTATGTAAAGATAGTAGAGAAGAATGCTGATCCAGGAAAGATGTTATTGGCTTACCTGCGACAGAAAGGTACAATAATTACTATATGAATAATATTTAAATGTAAATACTTAGTCAAGTATATTTATTAAGTATTTTTGATAATTTTCACAAAACTGCCATGGCCCCCAGGGGAAATATTGGTTCTATGACTAACTAAAACTGAACTAAATAAATGAACTAAAACTGAGAATATTATGGTTTATCCAAAGCGACTCACATTACATTCAAGGAACACTTTGACATTCTAATCAGTTCTTATTTTCCATGGAATTTCTATGGCATTGATTTCTATGCTGTTTAATGATGATGTAATTTTGCATGCATCTTCTTATGTAGTTCCCTCACCGCCTGATGAGGGGGAAATAGTTATGTGGATAAATAACAGGACACGGGGATGCTGCTGCTGCTTTATCAGTCTCTGTATTATCTGTGCAGCGTGCCCCCTCCCCCTTCAGGTGAACGATACAGGAGAGAAAAAAAAGGAAAAGCAATCGAATAATCAGTTGCGCCAATAAACTAGGCCAGATAATCCAAAAATCCTACATACTGTAAAGTACATTTACATTAATAGAAAACACTCTGCTTTGTTAAAGCATTCTGTACCCACTACACTTATTATTTCTTTATCTGGTTCTTCTTCAGGTCTTTTGATCTTTTTCCAAAGATGTAATGGCACCCCCTATTGTAGAACAGTGAAAACGTGAAAGGCCGGAAATTTCTGTCAATGTCAGGGAAAGAATTACATACTCACCAAGGCTGCATTTGCTTGTATGGTGTTTTTGTGTTCAGTGGGTCTGACAGGCACAAAGTATGACTTTGGTGGAGGAGGGTGTGGAGCCTGCACTGTGATGCTGTCCAGATACGACCCTAACCTTATTAAATCCTTAACCTTTAAAATAAATATGCTTTTTGTAACACGTCATTTGAACATTTATTTTTTTATTTACCCTTATCAACGACCAGCTCAACAGTGTCGCCGAAAAGCCCAGAAGACGAGAGAGGGGCGTCAAGCAGGAAGTTACTTTCTTTATCTTTTAAAGATGTTAAATTGAGCCACAGATGACTCATATATATATATAATATTTAAATATACAGTGGAGTTCACTTATCGCGAGTCACGTTTAACTCGCCAATCCTATTATGTCAACGTTTTTGAAGTAGAACCGCCAAACTCCCCATTTGTCTTAGTATTTTCGATTCTTTAATGTCGATTTCTTAATGTCCCTGAACACTAATATCTCGAGCAAATATCTCGGACAAATTCGCCACTTCGCATGGTTATCTCGTGAGTCATGCGCGTACCTAGTTCACTGTGCATGCGCTGAGTTTGCGTTGCACGTGGATCGTGGTCCATATGTTCGCTCTGTCAGTGATGCTTTACTCACAGCGCCGAGCAGTACTCTCTGAAGTGAAAGCACATTCACGTTCTTACGAGAGCTACCGTGGGTCCACCCCCATCCCAAAGCCTCATCCGCTTCTGTGTGCAAATAAAGCCTGCCTTCTCTGATTTGATTGGTTTTCTCAAATATTTTGACATTGGTCAGTAACGAGCGGTAACGACCAATGAGTATGAGGCTCAGATGAACGAACACACACACAAACACATCCTGCTTTTGTTCTGATGTGCGCTCTGCTCAGCGCCACTGCAGGAACACGGTTATTAAAAGACGGGACGAAGCCGAATTTGTTGAGAAAGCACATTAGACAGGCACCACCGACCCTCGAGGCCGTTGAGATAACCAAACTCCACTGTATATATTTTTTACACTCATCGAGATCACCCAATTACCCTGCTTGATATGCTTAAAACAGGGCGATTGTGTGAAGACAGAAGCAGAGTAAACACAGCCCACGAGAGTCACTACCTCGATTAACTCCTCATATGCTGGAGAGAAAAGTGGCGAATCTTCTCTCAGTATTCGATGTTGACAACGTCAAACTCCTCAGAGATAGATGGTTGCAGCACCTTTGCCTCTGCCTGATTGCTGAACTGCAGTTTCTCTGACTGTGGTTCATGAATGCGCTGCCAGAGTTTTCTTTTACGATTCTCAAATTTACGTTCGTCTTTCTGACTCAAACCTACCGTGTGGGCGGGGCTAACAACGGTTCGCTCTCATTGGCTAGTGACATTTGGATTGACGGCTCCTTGAACCGGAAGTAATTATTTTAGAATTTTAGAGCACCTGCAGCTGTATAGACCCTTTGCAAGTCGACCAGCATTACTGGAAGTTGCGCCATGTTGGAGACACCCGGTCCCCCGGAAGTCATTTGTTTGTATGGTAACTTGCTCGTTTTACTCTCTCAAAAAAAGCTCATTGTGAAGAAGGAATGGCAGCGAAACCGCGTGATAAAGGTGTCGCAGGTGTTACTACCCTGTGCTTCCTCTCCACGCCTGTGGGTGGCGACCTATATTGGAGAGTGCGAAGGATCGCGCCCCCCCCTGCTGGCTCATCTCCTTCTGATTGCGGCTGGGATAAAGACGGATGCTTGTCCTCTCCGCAGGGAGGAGAAGGAGACGGAGTAAGACGATCTGACTTCCTTTTGCTCCCGTTCCTGGGAATACAGCAACCCAGGAAGAGTCACCTTTTGAACACTTTCTGTTTAATGGCTTCTCCATTTTCTTTCCTATGTTATTATTATCATTATTTTTGCCTAATCTTTGAATATGATTTTTGGGGTTTTATTTACTTTGACTCTAGAATAAAGAACGTTTGGATTCAGTGAACTTTGGTGGTCTTGTATTATGTCACTGACTGAGAACGAGCTGGTCGTGACACAAGACCTGTTTTATACAGGGATAAGCTTGACCCGCCGGAGAAGTCAAAATATATAGAGAAATTGAAACTTATTGATGGCGAAGATCCACTCGACGATTCGGTTACACAACAATGGACAAAGTCTTGTGAGAACATTCTGCCCAGTACGATATTCTGTACTATTTGATGTTTAATCCCAGTGGTTACACCCAGGAGCAACTGAAATCCTTGAAAGGACTTGATGCTTACAATAGGTTTGTTTGTGGATGGGTATCAGACCGAAGAGCTGTTTTGTTTACCCTACATTTAGATCTATTTGTTCATGGCTGGTAGTTGAATGTCAGACATGTAAATATTACCAGAAATATTTCCTGACAAGTAAATTAATGAAACAAACAGCTGTTTATTAAAACAAATATGACATTCTGGTTCAGTTTTTTTAGATTTCTATTTCGTAGTACTTCCCCCAAAGAAGCAACATCTTTCAACATACGAACACCTCTTTCTTTCTCTCACTCATCATCTCTCTCTCCATTTATTCAGATTTATTTTTAATTTGAAATGAGTGGTTACTTACTATTTACAAAATGGTCCGAGCAAACTCGAATGTTTGCCAGGTTCTTGCCCATAAAATCCTGGTTAAGTGCTGCCAACCACAATCGTCTTCGCTCGGCACTCAAGTTCTCCCACTCCTGGACTCGGTTGTAAATAACGGCTGGAATGCGATAATAATGTATTTCGGCACCTCTTTCATCCTCCGAACGATTGTGGCAACCTTCTACATTACAATAGTTTCCCTTCGCCTTTGGCATTGCAATATATATTTAGTTATATTGAAATATATGTTCCGCTCTGCTTGATCCTCATTGAGAATGCGTTGAACGAGTAACCGGTGGTGTCTCCAACATGGCCGACTTCCGGGTTGGTGACGTCACCTGAAAAGGGTCTATACAAACATACACATACAAATAATAATAGTTTATTATAGGACACTAATAGACACGAGAAACGTCACCAGGAGCGACATGAAGCCTCGACATCCTCCTCGCAGCCGGAGGTAAGTCTAATAGTTTTATTCCTGTTCTGTATGAAAATTATGTCTATATTTAGCATTGCGATAACTATGAACACATTGTCTTCAAGATCCTTCATAAATAATTCTGATTTGCAGCTCAAGAAACTATTCAGATTATTGTTAGTGTTGAAAATGTTTAACATTTGCTTAACAATGTTGTTATACTTCATAATTCTTTAAACGGCAAGTTCAAGGAAGAGCATTTATGAAACACATTTATTAAAGCATTTATTTGATAATGTTATAAATGTCTTCTATGTCGTTTGTGATCAATTTACTCAATCCTTGATTAAGTAAAATATTGATACATCTTATCATTTTCTACCAAAAGTGATTGAATACATTTACTTTTTAATGCCGCCAAAACAGTTTTTAACTGATAATAAATGTTTGTTGATCATCAAATCATGATATCAGAATGATTAGTGAAGATCATGTGACACTGAAGACTGGAGTAATGATGCTGAAAATACAGACAAATCACAGGAATAAATGACACTTTACTCTATATTCACATAGAAATCAGCTGTTTTACATTGATATAATATTACACTGTTTTACTGTATCATCTAATAAATTCAGCTTTAATCACTGCAATAAATAAAAGTAACATTATTCAAATAGAAAGTTATTTAAAAGTGTAGTGATGTGCGACAATATTACTCTTCTTTACTGTAATTGATTAAATCCAGGCTTGGTAAGACTTTTTTCAAAAACATTAATAAATTGTAATGCTTTCAAATATTTGACAGGTATTTTAATGTAATTGAAATGGAGCACGAAAAAGGGGGATAGAAACAGCTAATGTTGTCCTTTAACCTTGTCTGTATACTCACAGTTTTCTAAAGCAGCAATTAGTTAAAAAAATGTTTAAACATTTTCAAAATAGTTGATGTATAGTACCATGACTGTATGTAGTGATGCAATTAAATGTTTTTAAAATGTATTGTTTATTTTAATGTCTTAGATGGAGACACTCAGAATGAGGCGACGCTCTCTGTCCCACAGCTGATGCAGTGGCTCATTGGTCAAGTCAGAAAGAGAGAGGTCTTTAAGATTAACATTCAGTCTGACCTCATGTGCTGCAACGAATGTCAAGTCATACACTTTGCATTCCAATCGCCAGTTCATGCACGCAAAGAACAATTTTCCCACTGTACATCTGTCAAATTGTAATGAATTTAAAGAAGTAATGAAAATATCAGTGTAACATGGAGCTTGGTTTTACAGCGTGTACATTTTTAAATGAACATTCGATGTGGATATTCAGTTCCTCTCAAAGCATAACATACGTTGTCTTTACATACATAACATGTTAAAATCAAAGTAAATAGTTTTATTTTCTGATTAAATTGAATGTCTATGTTTGAATTTTTGACATGTTTAATTTTTAAAATACTTAAATTGAGCACAGTCTTTGGATTATATGAAGTGTTTGGAGATAGAGGTCCTGGTCATTCAGCGGTGATTGTTAAGAACGCCAAGTTAAGAGCGTCAAGTTAAGAACGCTATTGTCATATCAATGAATCAAAATGACAGTGAAAAGTGGAAAAGAAAGCATCAATGGTCTATTATTATTATTAGTGTTTATGCTAGCTATATTCATTTAAAAACTATTGTACATTAAACAAAGGTCTTTAAACTTGTATCTATTATAAAAATTCTAAAACTTTTTTTTTAATAAGAGTCAACTGAAAGGTAAAGCATTCGCGTCACTTCATAAAATTGAAGTTAAATTATGCAATGTCTAACATTCTACGGCTTGTTAGTAATTAATCTTAAACTAAACTGTTCAGTGTACATCTGGATGCATGAGTGTGTGGAGACAGTAAAACTTACTCTGCATGTGTGTGCATGCAAGTCAAACTTGGAGTGCAAATACTCACATAAGTTTATAGTTGGTACCCACATGAGCAAGAGACAATGGTGCAGGTTAATATTCGCTGCAATATATCAGATTGCACTTGCACTCAAACAACCAGTGCGACAACAACACACATTCTAACACAATGCTTGCTGAAGACAATAAAAGCTAGTGTCTCCGGTTTCCGGCACACATTTATCACCCTGGTTTGTGAAGTCACCAACTTGCGGCTGTCACTCACACACACTTGGTCGATCAATCGTTTACATAGTGCTTCAAGAGACTTCGTCAAAGTATTCCCCAGCGCGAGTTCCCTTGAAAGGGAAAGATCTCCACTTTTCTCTTAATATAAATACACTTTTTGGTCAAATATATGAAGGTTAATATGTGGCTTAAATTACATTGATTTAATTTTTCCGTTATTTAAACAAACTAAATAGTCGACATTTGTTAAATCCTTGCACCTTTCACTTAAGTAACGTCTTGTCCTGTGTGGTTTATTTATTGAAAGTGCTGTTTAGAGACACGTTCAAAAAATATACCATTACTTTAAGTGTAATAGACAAGAAATTGTCAAGTCAAGTCACATTTACTTATATAGCACTTTTTACAATACAGATTGTTTCATAGAAGCTTTACAGTGGTCACAGGAAAACATAATAAACAAAGTTTGGTTGGCTGAACAGCAGCCTTAAAAGAGCAGGCAAATTAATATAATTGATGAATATTAAGTGTTACGTTTTGATTATTGATTGATTTGATTGATTGATTATTAGTTTGATTATTATATTGATAACAATTCAAGTCCAATAATAAGTCCAATTTGGTCCGATTGGAGATGGGTTCATGATCTTCACAGGGGAGGGTCTAGTAGAGTCACGGTCTCCGCAGACACTTCAGGGCAGTGCTGTGCTCGTGTCCAGGTGCAGGTCCTTCATCTGATCTGGATACGGCCCGGATCCGGCTGACCATGTTAACCTCAGAATAAACAGAGAATAATATCAGCGTAGATGCCATTCTTCTTCTGATGTATCGAGTACATCAGATGTCATGGGAATGTTCCCGGTTCCGGCTGACCTAAATTTTTGAAATTTTTGACCTTAACAGCATAATCGAATAGTGGAAACATCAACATAAAATCGCAATTCATTTGAAATGTTCTTTATGACTAAGGTTCTCTTTTCCTATACACCGAACACACTTTCTTGGTAAATTGACCTGTTGGGTTTACTTTTGTGCAAACATAATTTCTGTATAAAGATTATGTTTGAAAGTAATCCATTGCCTATACAAGGGTGTGAAACTTTGCATTATAACATCGTGATATAACAGCTTAAAACTGACATGACACTCATATTCAAACACAAAATGCCGGTCAGACAGCATAACACTCGCATTTAAAACACAAAAACATATTTGGAATAAGGGATTGTGTCTAATCTGGGGTAATAGGTGTCATCAATAACTCAAAAGTGACAGAACATTTAAAAAAGTTCACAAAACCAGAATTACAGCATGTCCACGTGAGTGTATTGCCTGTTTCAGCAAGATTGTAGACTAACAGGGAAGTTTCCTCCCTATAAGCAGAAGTTTTTGGACTCAGGCCATTAAGAGGCTGGCCATAATCCCCCACCCACCAACTCAGGTGAATGTAAAGGTCAGACAGAACAGCTCACAGGAATCAAACTTCAGCACAGGATCATCCTGAACATCTCCACACACTGAGGCAACATGAACCCAAGAGCTTCCCTCTCCGTTCTGCTGATGGTATTTGGCATCTCCCAGGCAGCTCCTCTCATGGTAAGATCCTCTCTAGTCTCGGCTTTTAACTTATTAACAGAAGTCAAATGAGTTGTTTCTACCACCAGGAGCAGAGGCTTGAAGGCATGTTGGTATCAAACCCTGATTCTGTGGACATCACCTCAAGGATTTTGGAGTCCAACAAAGGTCAGGAGCCTTCTTATACGATTTCAATAAAGATAGAAATTGGTTTCAGGAAATAGTGGTCAAATGTGGTCATGATGTATAAATATGTTGTTATTTCATCAGTATGTTTCTCTTTAAATACAGGATCTTCTAAATTCTTAATGGAAGGTGATCTGATGCTTCCCAAAACCAGAAATGCTCTCAACTGCTTCAACAACAACTGCTTCTGGAAGAAAAACTCTAGCAACATAGTGGAGGTTCCTTACACACTGAGCAGTGAATACTGTACGAGAATCTCCTTCGTTCATTTAATTTGTCTATGATTCATTTCGATGCCATTTCAAGCCTGTGGTCCCTTTTGTTTGCAGCTGATTCTCAAAAATTAGTGATTGCAAACGCCATGTCAACCTTCCACAACAAAACCTGCATCCGCTTTGTGCCCAGATCATCTCAAACCGACTACATCAGTATTGAGAGCAAGGATGGGTGAGAACAATCATGCAAAACCAACACAAAACATTTAACAGGCCTCAGTACAAAAAAAGAATCAATATTTAACCTCTTTATTTCCTCGCTCCTCTCAGGTGCTACTCTTATCTAGGTAGAATTGGTGGCAAACAGGTGCTCTCCCTCTACAATAAGGGCTGTGTGGGCAATGGCGTTATACAGCATGAGCTCAATCATGCCCTGGGCTTCTACCACGAGCATGTCAGGAGCGATCGTGACCAGTATGTCAAAATCACCTGGGAGAACATCTCTCCTGATATGGTCTCCAGCTTCCAGAAAAAGAACACCAACAACCAAAACACTCCATATGACTACAGCTCCGTCATGCATTATGGAAAAACGATCTTCTCCATCCAGGACGGGAAGAACACCATCACTCCCATTCCTGATGAGACTGTGAAAATAGGAAAACCGAAGGGAATGTCCGACATCGACATCCTAAGGATCAACAAGCTGTATGGATGCTGAAGAAGAGGCATCTATCATTATATCATCTGTGATATAATGATAGATGAAATGTGATGATAGTTTTTGCTTAATGGTACTCAACTTCTGAATTGTGTGATTGTGTTAGAGGTGAAATAAAGCAAGTTAAAGCATGAAACCACTTAAGTTTTTATTGTGTGCTGTGTTTTGTTTCATCACACATAATAAAAGATGGATGTTTCCCCAAAATGATCAGAGATCAACCATTTTTTTCAGCTGGCTGTTCAAACCCGTTATTAGATTTTACTCACCCTATCAAAAATGTATTGGTAGCGATTTTTATGTGTGACAGAAAAAACTTTAAAAGTTTTTAAATATTGAGGTCTCACTGACCTAGAGCCGTTATGGGACTAATCTAATGTTTTTTTTTTCCTCTGTATTTTTAAACAAATAAATAAAAATGGAGGGGAAACACGGTATGCATGTCTTCACACATTCCTGTATTTTAACCATGAAATGCAGGGTGAAGTCTTTAACATGTGATTTGATATCAGTCAGTCGCTCATTCAACTGATGGTAAACCAGGAACATCTTCAGAGAAAAACTTCTACAATCCTTCTCAACTCATGTCATCTCTATCTGTGAACAGTGAACTTGTCTTCTATGTTAATGGCAAGAAGGTATGATTACAAAACAGATATTAATTTGAAATGTTAACAAATCTGAACATTTAAGGCACAGGTATTTAAGTTGTGCAAGATATTCTTTTCATTGTCTAAATAGTTTTTGGATCAAAATATGGTCAATATTTAATACTTTATATTTCATTTGTACAAAAATAAATGTGTACAATTGAATTAGTTAAAGTTTAAGGTGCTAACATCACAAAAGAAAGAAGGAAAGAAAGCTTTGATTCTGCTGGTATTATTATTACTTCTACTGAGATGAAAGTAGAACTCTTAACTCTTAAGAACTCTTAACCTCTCAAACACTTTTTAACTATAATTGTTTATCCAGTCTAATATGTTTCAGTTTCCAATTTTTTCTCAGAATTCCAATCAAAACCTCTAACATGAAATAGATTGTAACATTAATTAATTGGTGTGTGTGTGTGTGTGTGGGGGGGGGGGGGGGGTATGTGTGTGTGTGTGTGTGTACAAACAGAACGGCTGTTTGTACAATGGCATTATACAGCATGCGCTCATTCATTCCCTGAGCTTCTGCCACAAGCATACTAGGAGCGATCGTGACCAATACATCAAAATCAAATGGGAGAACATCTCTCCTGACATGGCCTTCAACCTCCAGAAACAGAACACTAACAACCAAAACACTCCATATGACTACGGCTCCGTCATCCACTATGGAAAAATGGCCTTCTCCCCTCAGGCCGGGAAGAACACCATCACTCCCATTCCTGACGAGACTGTGGAAATAGGACAATGGCAGGGAATGTCCAACATCGACATCCTGAGGATCAACAAGCTGTATGGATGTTGAAGATGAGGCATAACTGAAAACATTAAATGTGATGTGTCTGTGATATGATGATAGATGAAATGTGATGAAATGTGATGAAATGTGACGTCAGTGCTTATGCGTCGGAACTGGTTTGAAACCGCGCACGTCCACGTCCGTCCACTGACGCCCCACCTTCATATCACGCATGAACCGCGCAAGTATCACGTTCATTCCACTGACATCCAATGACAATCACTTACAAAACTGGAACGTTCGCGAAGCGTGCGTGTTTGGACGCGCTCCGTCAGTGATTCATGCGTCGGGCGTACGTCGAATGTTCGTGGAATACTGCGCCGTATTTGCTCGTATGTGTCGACGTGCGAGATATGTTAGTGATTCGTCAGTGATTGTAAATGGGCAGGGCGAAGTCTCCAACATGTGATTTTATATCAGTCAGTCAGTCGCTCATTCAACTGATGGTAAACCGGGTCACGGCGCGCTCTATATACTCCTGGCTCATGACGTCACCCTCAGCGACGTGCACTCGCACACCTGGATTTCATTGTCAAGAGACAATCACGCTAAGGCGTTCCCATATGCATTCGATGCAGTGTCTCGTTCCCTCTGAGGGCACTAGGGTTACATAAGTAACCTGAGACGTTTCTCATGTAGAAGAACGTCTCAGGTTACTTACGTAACCCTAGTTCCCTTAGAGGGAACTCAACACTGCGTCAACAACGCATATGGGAACGCATTTGTGTAATTGTCTCTTGAAGCGCAATTGAAACCAGGTGTGCGAGTGCACGTAGCCGAGTGTGACGTCATAAGCCAGGAGTATAACTGCACGCAGCAGACTAGCAGCCTCAGCTTAACTAGTGTCTGAAACAGCCGGCGTGCGATGGAGCTGAGGCTACGAGACGCAGTGTCTCGTTCCCTCTAAGGGAACTAGGGTTACGTAAGTAACCTGAGACGTTCCCTGTCAAGGGAACTCAACACTGCGTCGACAACGCATATGGGAACGAGAATACCCACGCTGCCTCAGCGAACGGAGTACGCCAAGCTAACGTAGCTCACTACGAAAGGGCCAAGGTTCCCAAAGCGGGGTTAAGGTCTAACTGGTAGAACCTAATAAAGGTATGCGGTGAGGACCAGCCAGCCGCATCACAAATATCGGCAAGGGGAGCCCCTACGCAAAAAGCTTTAGAGGTAGCCATGCTCCGAGTAGAATGGGCGCGGACATGCAGAGGACACTGCTGACCCGCCAGTTCATAAGCTAGTGAGATAGTCTCGACTATCCCCCTGCTTAAAGTAGGTTTAGATGCTGGAGCTCCCTTAGGAGCCCCGAAGCATACAAAGAGTTGGTCCGACCTACGCCATGGGACCGCTCTGCGGACGTAGGCGTCCAGTGCTCGCACTGGACAGACCTTGTTCTTGAACTCCTGGTCATGATCATCAAAGGGGGGAGGACATAAGGCCTGCAGTACAATGTGACGAGCTGGGCTCGAAAGGACCTTCGGAACATAACCTGGTCTGGGAGAGAGAAAGGCTTTCGCCAGACCAGGAGCAAACTCCAGACAGGAGGGGGCCACTGACAGGGCCTGAAGGTCACCAACCCTCTTGAATGAGGAAATGGCTAGGAGGAACACCGTTTTAAGAGTGAGAAATTTCTCTGAGATGTCCTCAAGCGGCTCAAAGGGTTCCTGGGACAAGGCCTGGAGTACCAGGGACAGGTCCCAGGAAGGAACCCGGGAGCGTACCGCAGGCCTCAGCCTGAGAGTGCCACGGAGGAAACGAACTACTAGGGGGTCCCGACCCAGAGGTATACCACTCGGGGGTACGTGGTAGGCCGCGATGGCAGCCACGTACACCTTAAGCGTGGAGGGGGACAGCCCGGCGGCGAACCTCTCCTGTAAGAACTCCAGGACGATACCGACCTGGCAGGTCACTGGGTCTACAGGTTTGTCACCGCACCAGGAAGTGAAGAAAGCCCACTTCCGAGCATAGAGTTTCCTCGTGGATGGGGCTCTAGAGTGGAGAATGGTCTCAACGACCTCAGTCGAGAGACCCGAGTCTATGAGTCGGGCCCCCTCAGAGGCCAGACCCACAGATTCCACAGTTCCGGGCGAGGATGAAGGATCCTGCCCTGAGCCTGAGACAGAAGGTCCACTCTGACGGGAATCCTCCAAGGAGTGCCGTCTAGGAGGGACACCAAGTCCGAGAACCACACCCTGCCCGGCCACCGCGGGGCAACTAAGGTGAGACGGACCCTGTCCTGGCGAACTTTCTCTAGAACCCCCGGGAGCAGAGCTACTGGGGGAAAGGCGTACAGGGGTAGCCTCGGCCACTCCTGTTGCATCGCGTCCAGTCCCAACGGAGCTGGAGGAGAGAGGGAGTACCACAGAGGGCAGTGGGTCGCCTCGTGGGACGCAAAGAGGTCCACCTGGGCTCGACCGAATTTCTCCCATATCTGCTCCACCACCTCGGTGTGGAGCATCCATTCCCCGGGCCTCGGCCCCTGCCTCGACAGGAAGTCTGCTTCCGTGTTCTGGGATCCCGGAATATAAACTGCCCGAAGGGAGCAAAGTTTGTTCCGAGCCCAGAGGAGGATCCGCCCGGCCAGCTTGGAAAGCCGAAGGGAACGGAGACCCCCCTGATGGTTTATGTAGGATACCACCGCCATGTTGTCGGACTGGACTAACACATGGTGGCCCCGGAGGTCTGGGAGAAAGGCTTGAAGCGCCTTCCAAACTGCCAACATCTCTAACGCATTGATATGCAGAGAGAGGCAGGGCTCGTTCCATAAACCTTGAGCTGAGCGGTCCCTCAGGACCGCCCTCCAACCCGAGCGGGAGGCGTCTGTTGACAGCATCACGCGGTGACAGACTGGTCCCAGTACGGGTCCTTGGGCAAGAAACCAGGTATTCTTCCACTGACTCAAAGCTCGCAGGCAGCGCCTTGAAACCTTGATCAGGCGGGAAGGGTTCCCCCTCGGGGAAAACCCCCTGGTCTTGAGCCACCACTGTAGACGTCTCATGTGAAGCAAACCTAGCGGTATCACGCAAGAGGCTGCTGCCATGAGCCCCAGAACTCTCTGGAAATGTCTGACAGTGACCAGCTGGCCTAGCTTTATGTCGTTGACTGAAGATAGGATTGATGTAATGCGCACGGGGGAGAGCCGTGCTGACATTGACACAGAATCCCATACAACGCCTAGGAAAGTAGTGCTCTGCCTCGGCCAGAGTACACTCTTTTGGGCGTTTAGTCTCAGCCCGAGCTCCTTCATATGCGCGAGAACGACATCTCGATGCTGAACCGCCAAATCTCGAGACTGGGCCAAAATGAGCCAGTCGTCGATGTAATTCAAGATCCGGATCCCTCGGGATCGGAGCGGAGCTAGAGCTGCATCCACGCACTTGGTGAAAGTGCGAGGAGACAAAGCCAGGCCGAACGGAAGAACCCGATACTGATAAGCCTTCCTCCCGAAGGCGAATCTGAGGAACTTCTGATGCTGAGGAAGGATGGAGACATGGAAATACGCGTCTTTGAGATCTATCGAGACAAACCAGTCCTCGGACCTGATTTGAGCTACGATCTGCTTCAGAGTTAACATTCGCCTGACAGAATCGTTCAGAGTGCGAAGATCTAAGATAGGGCGTAAGCCTCCACCCTTCTTGGGAACTATGAAGTACCGGCTGTAGAAACCTGATTCTCTGGCTGAGAGGGGTACATATTCTATGGCCTCTTTCCTCAGCAGTGAGTCTACTTCTCGTTCCATGACCAGAGCCTGCTCGGGGTTCACCACTGTTGGTAACACACCCGCGAAGCCGGGAGGATGAACCCGGAACTGAACAGCGTATCCTTCTGATACGGTACGCAGGACCCATCGAGAGATACCTGGGAGGCGCTGCCACGCCGCCAGGAAATCTACTAAGGGTATCAGTCTCTCGAGACCGACCTCTGGACATAAATATTTTGCCACCCCGGGGCCCCGGCCGAAACCAGAGAGCCGCCGGGGCGGATGCTCTAGGACCCTCCTCAGATGGGGCAACCTGCCCAGCACGGCCCGAGAGGAGCGTGACTGGACAAAACTGCCCGCGTAGAGCACGGCCCGGGTCCCTCGAGACCCCGAGCCGTACACCGCGTTTGGCGTGCACTGGTCCACCCCTCGAGGAGGACCAGCGCTGCGGGGCCGCGACCAGAATGTGTCAGGGCCTCTTGCTCTTAACCTTCTTGGCCTGAAGGACAGCCCTCAGATCTGTCCTTCTGCCAGAGGGCTGCGGCTGAGTGCGGCGTCCAGCGCCGCCACCCGACTGGGGAGGCTGGCGAGAAGCCACACTCTGCCGCTGAGCAGCGCGGTGCGAGGAGCTGCTGCTGGGCTGCGGCTGGCTCGCAGGCCCAGCTGCCCGAGAGCGGCGGGGAAGAATCTTCCGAAACGCTACTTCCTGCTTAGCAGCCTCCTGAAATCTCTCGACGGCCATCTTGACAGCGTCGCCGAAGAGACCAGGAGGCGTAAGAGGAGCATCGATGAGAACATTCTTATCTTTTTCTCTGAGAGAAGTCAGGTTAAGCCAGAGATGTCTCTCTGTGGCCACCAGGGCTGCCATGGAGCGACCAATAGAACCGGCCGTTTTCCTAGCAGCCCTCAGAGAAAGATCGGTGGCCCTGCGCAGCTCGGCTACTGCCTCAGGGCCGATTCCCCCGCCCTCATCGAGGTCTGCGAGCAGCTCCGCCTGGTAGGCCTGCAGCAGTGAAGACGTATGCAAACACGCTGCAGCCTGACCAGCCGCGGAGTATGCTCTGCCCACCATGGTGGAAGTAACCCGGAGGGGTTTGGTGGGCAGCGTCGGGGTTTTAAGGGGCGGCGATGAATGGGGGGCGAGGTAGTTAGCCAGCGCCTCCTCCACTCTAGGCATCGCCCCATAGCCGCGCTCTTTTGCTCCCATAATGGTAGCATAGTTAGCAGAGACGCTGCTATGCACCCTATGGGAGGCGGGCCGCTTCCAAGACCTCGACACCTCGGTGTGGAAGTCCGGGAAAAACGGCAAACCCCGGCGCTGAGGTTGCACTCGAGCAGGCACGTAACACTCGTCTAACCGACTCTTAGGACGAGCGTCCCTGGGCTCAGCTGGCCACTCGAGACCAAGCCTCGCCGTTGCCCGAGTGACAACCTCAAGCAGCTCCTCTAACGCGGGTGAAGCTGATGGCGGTTCAGCTTCATCCACATCAATGCTGACTACGTCCACCTCTAATTCCTCAGAACTAGAGAGGTTCAGCAGAGCGTCATCACCCAGGTCGGAAGTAATCACCGCATGGTGCGCTTCCGAATCCTGAGTGAGCGCGGATTCAGCAGGTAAGGGAGGAGAAAAGGGCTCGCCCGTCTCCGACCCCGCTGCTAAATCCAGCTGCGATCCCCATGAGTGCAGCCGTCGCTGAGCCTCAGCTGCAGCGGGACCAGACCCACGAGGAACGCGAGCCTGAGCAGTCCCCTCGAAGACTGCCAGGCGTGAGCGAAGAGTGCGCAGCGGCAGCTGCAAACACTCTGCACACTCAGTGCCCTCGAGCGCTGAGCGTGCATGAGCCTCGCCCAAACAAAACACACAGAGAGCGTGTGTGTCCTTACCCGTGATAAAACGCGGGCAAGGAGTGACACAATGCCTGAAAGACTGTGAATCCGCCATTTCTTCAGAGGTAAGTGAAATATATCGACTTACAGCCAGCAGAGCAACTCAAACACACGTTAGCTTCGAGCGCTGTTGAAGACACTAAGCTGAGTCTGCTAGTCTGCTGCGTGCAGTTATACTCCTGGCTCATGACATCACACTCGGCTACGTGCACTCGCACACCTGGTTTCAATTGCGCTTCAAGAGACAATTACACTAATGCGTTCCCATATGCGTTGTCGACGCAGTGTTGAGTACCCTTGACAGGGAACTGTCATTTAAATCTCACTATGCTGCATTTGTTCATGTTTTCATTTATTCACCACGCTCAGAAAGTAGTCTTTTCAAACTGTATAAAAAAATAAATAAAAAAAAAACACCTTGTAAATAGCATCATCAAATAGTCCAAATATCAACATAAAATCCTAATTCATGTTAAATGTTCTTTATGGCTAACTGTCTATTTTCCTATATGCCGTTCACAGTTTCTTGGTAAATTGACCTGTTGGGTTTACTTTGTGCAAACATAATTCCTGTATAAATATAATATTGTGCCTGAAAGTAATCCATAGCCCTTACAAGGGTGTGGAAATTTGCATTACAACATTATGTTATAGTCCACTGACAGATATCTGACAGAAGTGTACAAAGATTTTCAGCACATATTGTAAATGGTTATTCCAACTGATTTAAAGTACGCCAGAGCCGTTGCTTTATTTGAATCAGAGATGTTGATAATAGTTGAAGAACATACTATAATGTCAAGTGGGATGTTGAAGGAAACATTTCTGCACACGTTAAACACCTGAGCAAAACTATTTTGATATGCTGGTTTGTCAAAAGAGAAAGTTTAGTCAAATATGATTTTTAAATGGAATGTCCATGTTCATCACACATACTTTCCCATGTGAGAAAAAAACATGAACTTAGACTGTTTTGTTGACAACATCCAGAGAGATGTCCTCACCGAAAGCAATACACAGACCAATAAACTAAATCTGAACAAGATGACTACATCTAGTGGCATAATAAAACATAATTTTGTAAAATAAAATTTACAAACTTGTAACAAACCTACAAATTACCCATGAATGCATTTTTCGTATTCCAGAAGTATTCTTCTTCAGATCATACTTACCGGCCAATACCAGTCAGACAGCATAACACTCATATTTCAAAACATTTTTCAAAAAAGGGATTGTCTCTAATCTGGGTTGACAGGTGTCATCAATCAATCTAAAAAGGAACAGAATGTTTAAAACTATTTTGAGGCACTAAGAGGCTGGCCACAATCCCCCACCCACCAACTCAGGTAAATATAAAGTCCAGACAGAAACAGGTCACAGGCATCAAACCTCAACACAGGAACATCCTGAACATCTCCACACACTGAGGCAACATTGTAGGGGAATTTTTGTTTTTGCACAACAGTAGAGATAAGTGGGAATGAAAGGGTTAAACAGTTAAGACCCAAGGACCAGATATGTTGAATGAAGACCAGGAGTCAGAAGTGCAGTCAATAGAAGAAATTTTAGTGAAGTTTAGTTTGCAGTTTCATCAGCAGAAGCCAGCTTCAGGTCTCGCAAGGAGTTCGTAGGCCGCCCCACATACAATAACATTGTTACAGCAATTATACTCTAACAGAGGGTGCTAAACACGTCAATGATGATGTTTAAATGATTCTGATTGGCTAAGAAAGACAGAAAGAGATATAAAAAAAAACTAGTAATTTTCCACACAAGAGCAGACAGTCTGAAGCATATCTTCGTTGATCACATGGTTGACGGGTTGGTGACGTGGCTTGTCGAGAACAAGTTTTATGGTGCCAGCTAAACCTCACCAATACAGACCATATTAACGCACACACAGATTCACAGCTTCTCCAAGGCTGAACTCTGCTCAGGCTCCAACAATCAACAGAACCTTCCCAAAACATTCTGATAACACCATTGAGAACTGTTGAGCCGTGCAGACAATATTCATCCTTACACGATGGAAAACTACAGAAAAGTAAAGAAAGGATATAACTAATAGAAATCCCTAACTTGATTATAAATCACTCTTTACAACTACATTGAAATAAGAAAGGGAAAAGAACATATGAAAAATAAAACAAAGAAACATGAAAATTAAGACAAAGAAAAGAATATAGGTACAAATAAGAAAAATGAAAGAATATATATACAAGCGGCAATGGATTTCCGAATAGTATCTTTCAACATGGACCCAAGAGCTTCCCTCTCCATTCTGCTGATGGTATTTGGCATCTCCCAGGCAGCTCCTCTCATGGTAAGATCCTCTTTAGTCTCGGCTTTTAATGAATTAACAGTCCTCAAATGAGTTGTTTCTACCACCAGGAGGAGAGGTTTGAAGATGTGTTTATATCAGAGCCTGAACCTGTGGACATCACTTCAAGGATTTTGGAGTCCAACAAAGGTCTGGAGCCTTGTATATTTCTATAAAGATTGTAATAGGTTTCAGGAAATAGTGGTCAAATGTGGTCATGATGTATAAATATGTTATTTCATCAGTATGCTTCTCTTTAAATACAGGATCTTCTAAATTATTAATTGAAGGAGATCTGGTGCTTCCCAAAACCAGAAATGCTTTCTGCTCCAACATCAACAACTGTTTCTGGAAGAAAAACTCTAACAGCATAGTGGAGGTCCCTTACACACTAAGCAGTGAATTCTGTATGAGAATCTCCTTTGTTCATTGAAAATATTTATGATTCATTCATTTAGATGCCATTTTGAACCTGTGGCCCGTTTTTGCAGCCAATTCTGACAAAGCAGTGATTGCGGGCGCCATTTCGACCTTCCACGCCAAAACCTGCATCCGCTTTGTGACCAGATCATCGCAGACCGACTACATCAGTATTGAGAACAAGGATGGGTGAGACCAATCATACAATACCAACAAGAAACATTTAACAGGGCTCAGTGCAAAAGAAAATCTAAATTTAACATCTTTACTCCTCTCAGGTGCTACTCTAATCTAGGTAGAATTGGTGGCAAACAGGTGATCTCCCTCTCTAGGGACGGCTGTTTGTACCAGTCAAAGTCAAAGTCAAGTCAAAGTCAGCTTTATTGTCAATTCTGCAATATATACAGTGCATACATATAGAGAATTGAAATTCTGTAACTCTCAGGCCCAAGGTGAATACAGTTAACAACAACAATAATTTAACAGTGGCAGTAACAACAACAACAACAACAACAGAAGATGAAGTAAGATAAAATACAATAAAATTAAACTAGATGGATAAAGTGAGTTATGGCAGTAAAGTGGCGATGGCAAATAGTGCAAACAATAGTAAATAGTAATAGTGCAATTTCAAATTAAGTCAGTGCAGATATAAATAAGAGAGTCTTCTCCACGTTCAGAGAGAGATTGTTGTCGCCGCACCACTTGACCAGGTGGCTCACCTCACTCCTGAAGTTTGTCTCATCACCGTTGCTAATGAGACCAACTACAGTCGTGTCGTCCGCAAATTTGATTATTAAATTGCTGTTGTGTATGGGTGTGCAGTCATGTGTAAGCAGAGTGAAGAGGAGTGGGCTCAACACACAACCTTGAGGGGTTCCAGTGTTCATGATGATGGTGCTGGAAGTATTGCTGCCGACCCGTACTGCCTGAGGTCTTCCCGTCAGGAAGTCCAGCAACCAGTTGCACAGTGAAGTGCTGAGTCCCAGCTGAGACAGTTTTTGGGTGAGCTGTTGGGGGATTATTGTATTGAATGCTGAACTAAAGTCTATGAACAGCATTCTGACATAAGTGAATTTATTGTCCAGGTGTGTGAGTGCTGAGTGGACGGCAGTGGTGATGGCGTCATCGGTCGAGCGTTTTGACCAGTATGCAAATTGGTAGGGGTCCAGGGAGGGGGGGAGGACAGATTTGATGTGGTGCATGACTAGCCGCTCAAAGCACTTCATAAGGATGGGGGTAAGTGCGACTGGGCGGTAGTCATTGAAGCAGGATGGGGATGAATTCTTTGGGACTGGGATGATGGTGGTTGCTTTGAAGCAGGTGGGGACAACAGCTTGACTCAGCGAGATGTTAAAGATGTCTGTGAAGACATCGGTGAGTTCCTCTGCACAGTCCCTCAATACACGTCCAGGAATGTTGTCAGGACCTGGAGCTTTGCGTGCGTTGACCCTGCTGAGGGATCTTCTCATGCTGTCCCTGGGCAGTGACAACATCTGGTCATCGGGAGGAGGTGGTGACTTCTGTGCAGTGGTGCTGTTGTGTGTTTCAAAGCGAGCAAAGAAAGTGTTTAACTCATTTAGAAGGGGTGTGGAGCTGTCACACGTCCGTGCAGGGGGTTTGTAGTCCGTGAGGGACTGGATCCCCTGCCACAGGCTCCTTGTGTCTCTGCTGTCGCTGAAACGATGGGCTATCCTCCTGGAATACTGCCTCTTAGCCTTCCTGATGCCGCGTGACAGGTTGGCCCTTGCTGTCCTCAGGCCCATCTCATCTCCAGCTCTGAAGGCAGCGTTACGCGTCTTCAGAAGTTTGTAGACATTCCCTGTCAGCCATGGTTTTTGGTTGGACCAGATGGTGATGGACTTAGTGACTGTTACATCCTCAATGCACTTGGTGATGTAAGAAGTAACAGTCTCTGAGTACTCCTGGAGGTCTGTGGTGTTATTGTACGTTGCAGCCTGTTTAAACATGTCCCAGTCAGTGGTGTCGAAGCAGTCTTGAAGAGCCTCTGATGACCTATCAGGCCAGACTTGAATCTGCTTCAGGACTGGTTTGGTGACTTTCACAAGTGGTCTGTATGCTGGGATTAGCATAACAGTGATGTGATCTGAAGTACCAAGGTGGGGGAGGGGAAGGGCTTTGTAAGCACCTCTCTGTGTGGTATATACAAAGTCCAGAATATTATGTCCACGTGTAGGAAAGTCAATGTGCTGATGAATTTTTGGAAACACACTCTTTAAGTCTGCATGATTGAAATCCCCAGCCAAGATGAGAAAAGCATCCGGGTGGGCTGTCTGCTGATCACTGATGTGTTTATAAAGATCATTAAGTGCCTCACTCCTGTTGTTGTTGTTGGAGCTGGGGGGGATATATACAGCAACAAGTATAATAGCTGTATATTCCCGCGGTAGATAAAACGACCGACACTTAATAATCATAAACTCCACCAGGGGTGAGCAGTGTTTGCAGACCACAACGGCATCGCGGCACCACGCATCATTGGTGTAAACACAGAGTCCGCCGCCGCGGGTCTTACCTCCCTCGACGAGCACTCTGTCCGCGCGATAGCATGTAAGCCGATCGAGCTGAATGGCACTGTCCGGAACGCTGTTGTTGAGCCATGTTTCCGTGAATACAAAAACACAACAGTCTCTAACAGTCTTCTGAGTGGAGCAAAGAAGACGAAGATCATCCAGTTTATTGTCCAACGAGCGAACGTTAGCCAAAATGATGGTGGGGATAGCAGGCTTGTTTGGGTTAGCCACTAATCTGACACGAATACCTCCGCGCTTCCCCCTCTTCTGTTTCCTCACACCCCGTTTGTGGCGCTTCCACTGCGGGAGAGGTGCAGTAGTGGGGGACGGTGGTGTAGTAGTCCTCCGGAGAAGACCATGGTCCCGCAGCTCTTGTCCGAGCGTCGAGTTTGGGTTGAAAACTGTAGTTTTTCCAACCTCGAGCAGAAGTTCACGTGTGTAGCTGTGTTTGCAGACGAACGGACGCGACAAGGACGTACAAAAACACTGTGATTTACACGACAAAAAACACAAAAACGCCATGGTGTTATACAGCATGAGTTCATTCATGCCCTGGGCTTTGATCACGAGCATACCAGGAGTGATCGTGACCAATATGTCAAAATCAACTGGGAGAACATCTCTCTTGATATGTACCACAACTTCCAGAAAAAGAACACCAACAACCAGAACATTCCATACGACTATGGCTCCGTCATGTACTATGGAAAAACGGTCTTCTCTACCCAAGCCGGTAAGAACACCATCACTCCCATTCCTGATGAGACTGTGGAAATAGGACAATGGCAGGGAATGTCCAATATCGACATCCTGAAGATAAACAAGTTGTATGGATGCCAAAGATGAGGCGTAATTGAATACGTCACATTGGATGTGTCTGTATAAGACAGTGATGACAGACTGTGCTTAGTGATGCTCAACTTCTGAATATTGTGATTATGTTGGTAAAGTCAATCAAAGCATGAAACCACTTAAGTTTTTATTGTGTGCATTGTTTTGTTTCATCACAAATAATAAGAGATTGAGGTTTTCACAGAATGATCAGGGATCAAGAGTTTTCTGCTGGTTATTCAAACCCATTATTGGACTTTACTTACCCTGACAAAAACGTATTTTTAGCGATTTCAATGTTTGACAGAAAAAACTGTAGAAGTCATTAAATATTAAGGTGTCACTGACCTAAAGTACTCAATATAATAAAGCAACAACAACAACTGTCTGTTTATTTGGTGTTGTGTGTCCGAGTTAGGAGTAAAAAAAGAAAAGAAAATAAGAGTGTGAAGTGAAGGTTGTGGATACATTAGGATGCATTATAGTAGGATGAGCTGATAGTCTTTTTTTCTAATAGAATTTTATTTCTGAAATGTTTAATAAAACATTTAGCAAATATTAACCTTTTTGTGAACTGTCTTTGACATCTAATGTTTTAGTTCTCTGATCAATTTTCTTCCTTTTGAAGGAAGACATTTATTTTTAAATAAATAAAAATGGAGGGGAAATACAGTATGTGTTATAAGATTGACGCTGGTGTGTGATGCGGAGAAGGACGACGAGGCGGCAGTACTGCAGAGCACACTTACTTCATTAACTGAGAAACACTTTAATTATAAACTCAAAAGGCACACGGGGGTGTAAAACTCGGAACACACACACAGAACACTAGACGCATACATCCACACACGAACTTCCAACATAAACAACACTTTTTAACTTAATTGTTCATCCAGTCTAATATGTTTCAGTTTCCTCATTTTCTTAGATTTCCACTCAAAATATGTAACATGAAATAGATTGTAACATTAATTCATTTGTGTGTGTGTGTGAGTGATAGTGTCTCAGAAATCTAATCCTGTCACATGACATGGTGCATACAGAACCTTTTTGGCTGATAGTTATCAGTTGATATATGAGGTTTTTTTTCATGTTTTTTTTTTTTTATTTGTATGTAAAGATAGTAGAGAAGAATGCTGATCCAGAAGAGATGTTATTGGCTTACCTGCGACGGAAAGGTACAGTAATTACCATATGAGTAAGATTCTTAAAATAATGGTGTAAATACTTAGACAAGTATATTTATGAACCCTTTCCCCACAAGTGTTTTTTATTTCTTCTTCATTCTTTCCACCACATGTATTTTTTATAATTTTCACAAAACTGTCAAGGAAATATTGGTTGTATGAATTTCTTAACATCCAATATATCAAATAAAACAATGCCTCTGCTTTTTTGCTTACCATTTCATTCTAGCTTCATGCATCATTTTCTAACACTTGTTAAAGTGTCAAATAAGTGTCATAAAGGCAAAACTGTAAACTAAAAACTAAGAAAATTATATTTTTTGGTCAAACACAGATTTTATCCAAAGCGACTTACATTACATTCAAACATTTATACATACATTCTAATAATTTCTTGTTTCCCCTGGAATTTCTATGGCATATATTTCTATGCTGTGTAATGATGATGTAATTTTACATATGCATCTGCTTACATAAAAGCATATATATTTTTATCTGGTTCTTCTTCAGGTCTTCAGGTAAGGTTCAGACCAGGTTTTGATGTCTTTCCTCTGGCACCCTCTATTGTAGAACAGTGAAAACATGAAAGGCCGGACATTTCTGTCAATGTCAGGGAAATAATTACATACTCACCAAGGCTGCATTTGCTTGTATGGTGTTTTTGTGTTCAGTGGGTCTGACAGGCACAAAGTATGGCTGTGGTGGAGGAGGGTGTGGAGCCTGCACTGTGATGCTGTCCAGATACGACCCTATCCAGGACACTGTGCTGTATCTTTTACTCTTATAACAAAACCAGCAACATACATCCTTTATATGAAATAAACAAACGAAAGGAATGTTTGTTTGCAGCTTTGAAATCAACTTTGATTTGTTTCAAGGTTTATCATTATGATGTCAAAACTTGACAAATGTAGATCTGTGAAAGAACATTTGATATATTAAATACTTTTACCATGGCAACACATCAAAATCATGTTGAAATTTTTAAGAAAGAACAACTTAATTTATACTTTAATGTTTTTTAAATGAAAAAATGTATCAATATAAATCGTTTCATAATCCTTAAAGCGTTCTTCAGACACTGGTCAGTAAATTCATGTTTGCAGTCAATTTGTTCTCTGCACGGTACCGCAGTGGTGACCATCGAGGGCATTGGAAGTACTAAGACTAAACTACATCCTGTCCAGGTACTCAGATTCTCCCTCAGAAACAAAGTAAAAATCAGCTTTCAAAGAAGGATCTTTGAATAGGTAGTCCAACACAAATCATCTGGATATTGTTTTGTTTTTATTGTTCATCAGGAGCGTATAGCAAAGGCTCATGGGTCTCAGTGTGGGGGGGATCAAGATCAGTCAAAGTCAAAGTCAAAGTCAGCTTTATTGTCAATTCTGCAATATATACAGTGCATACATATAGAGAATTGAAATTCCGTTACTCTCAGACCCAAGGCGAATACAGTTAACAACAACAATAATTTAACAGTAACAGTAACAACAACAACAACAACAACAACAGAAGATGAAGATAAAATACAATAAAATTAAACTAGATGGATAAAGTGAGTAATGGAGGTAAAGTGGCGATGGCAAATAGTGCAAACAATAGTAAATAGTAATAGTGCAATTACAAATTAAGGCAGTGCAAATGTAATAGGAGAGAAATGCAAGGACAACATAATGAGGTGGATGAATAAGAGAATAACTGATGGTGGGTAGGGGGTGGGTGGGGATTCAGAGATCAGGTCCTTGTTGCAGAAGAGGGGAGAAGTGGCAGAGTCGGGAGAGAGTTCAATGCCCTGACAGCTTGGGGTATGAAGCTGTCCTTCAGTCTGTCTGTTGGTCCGTGCCTGGAGACTGCGTAGTCTCCTCCCTGATGGCAGCAGACTGAAGAGGCTGTGGGATGGGTGGGTGGGGTCCCTAGCAATAGCAAGGGCTTTTCGGGAGAGGCGGGTGTTATAGATGTCCTGGAGGGGTGGGAGAGAGACACCAACGATCTTCTCAGCTGCTCTCACTATGCGCTGCAGTGCCTTGCGGCAGGATGCGTTGCAGGCGCCGTACCACACAGTGATGCAGCTGGTCAGAATGCTCTCGATGGTGCCTCTGTAGAAGGTGCGCATGATGGGGGCTGAGGCTCCGGCTCTTCTCAGCTTACGGAGGAAGTATAGTCGCTGCTGCGATTTCTTAATCAGTGCTGTGGTGTTGGTGGTCCAGGAGAGGTCTTCCGTGATATGAACACCCAGAAATTTGGTACTCCTCACCCTTTCCACGGTCGCACCGTTGATAGTCAGAGGAGCATGCTGGGTGTGCATTCTTCTGAAGTCAACAACAATCTCCTTCGTCTTCTTCACGTTCAGAGAGAGATTGTTGTCGCCGCACCACCTGTCCAGGCGGCTCACCTCACTCCTGAAGTTTGTCTCATCGCCGTTGCTAATGAGACCAACTACAGTCGTGTCGTCCGCAAATTTGATTATTAAATTGCTTTTGTGTGTGGGTGTGCAGTCGTGTGTAAGCAGAGTGAAGAGGAGTGGACTCAACACACAACCCTGAGGGGTTCCAGTGTTCATGATGATGGTGCTGGAAGTGTTGTGCTGGAAGATCAAATCAGACACGGAATATACGAGCATTTTGTTGTTGTTCACAAAAGTAATTTCGTGGATCTTGATGACAGCGAAGTGCATACACAGAACATCGAAAACATGTGGATGAGAGCGAAGTGGAAATTGAGAAGACAATTTGGAACTAGTCATGCATTGTTTCCGTCATATCGTAACCAGTTTCGGTGCGCAGACATGTTTCCGAACTTCCTGATTATGCTTGTCGATAACTACACACAAAAAAATATTGGTTCTTCAGTGGTTCTTCAGCAGTTCTTTGGGTTGGTGAAGGTGCTATATAGCACCGTAACCATAAAGAACCTGTTAAGCCCAGCGTGGTTCTTCAGTGGTTCTTCAGCGGTTCTTTGGGAGGTTTAGGTGCTATATAGCACCACTGTCATACAAAGAACCCGTTAAGCCCCTGTATAGTTCTTTAAAGGTTCTTTGACTCTCTCTTAGTCTCTTAGTTTAGTTGAGGAAAGAATTAAAAACGATTTTAAAATACAGTGTATTTAATGAAGATAATGTGGTTGTTAACCTCCCCCAAACCCCCCCCCCCCCCCTCCTATAGACCCTTTGCAAGTCGACCGGCGTTACCGGAAGTTCCGCCATTTTGAAGACACCCGTTCCCCCGGAAGTCATTTGTTTGTATGGTAACTTGCTCGTTTTACTCTCTCCAAAAAAGCTCATTGTGAAGAAGGAATGGCAGCGAAACCGCGTGATAAAGGTGTTGCAAGACCTGTTTTATACAGGGATAAGCTTGATCCATTGGAGAAGTCAAGATATATCGAGAAATTGAAGCTTATTGACAGCGAAGATCCACTCGATGATTTGGTTACACAACAATGGACAAAGTCTTGTGAGAACATTCTGCCCAGTGTGTCACAGTACGATATTCTGTACTATTTGATGTTTAATCCCAGCGGTTACACCCAGGAGCAACTGAAATCCTTGAAAGGACTTGACGCGTACTATCAGTTTGTTTGTGGATGGGTGTCAGACCGAAGAGCTTACGTGTGTGCTGACAACAAACACGTAGCAGTTGCAGCAAAGGTACGGTAAACCTATGAACTCAATATTCTTGTAGATCTTACACTACTTTGTCATACATTTAATTAATATAAATAATGTCCAACTCATTAATAGTTAATGATAGACTACAGTAAATGTTGTTAAACGTATGCTTTATCTCCATTGCAGGTGATGCATTCACAGAAATTGAGAGAAAAGCCATTGCGTCCATGGGTTTTGGCAGAAAAGGAAGGAGTTGTTGTCTGCTCCCACTGTGATTGCCAGGCTGGATTGGGTGAAGTCTGCACACATGTGTCAGCTCTTTTATTTTCAATAGAGGCTGTCGCTCGTATCAGAGATGAAAGGACCGTGACAGATAAGCCAGCATACTGGAAATTGCCTGCTGAACTTAAAAAGGTAGAATTTGGTAGACTATGTGAAATCGATATGAGTAGTGTAAGGGGTAAGAAAAGGCAATTTGACAGTAAACTCCAACAAACTGTTGCCAAGACTACAGCACCAAGACCTAAGGATGTAGAACCACCAAGTGAAAGTGAATTGAAGGCCTTCTATGATGAACTATTTAACACCGGTACAAAACCAGTGCTACTGTCTACAGTCAGCCCATACTGTGCATCATATATTCCACGAGTGGTCACGGAGGAATTTCCGAAGTCATTTGACTGTTTGTATGTGCCACAGTTGTTGAGTGCTAGTAAAGATGATGTATTGAAGCATTGTGAAAGTGTAATTGAAGGTTTGAATGTGACAGAGGAACAGGCAAAAAGTGTGGAAATGGCAACTAGGCAGCAGAGTAAATGCAAGCTGTGGAACAAATTCCGGACAGGACGAGTGACAGCCAGCAAGGCAAGTGCGGTGCTGAAGACTAACACTGCATCCCCAGCTCCCAGTCTGGTAAAGGCGATTTGTTACCCTGACCTCATGAAGTTTAAAACAGAATCGACACAATGGGGATTAGACCATGAGGAAGTGGCCAAGAAGGAGTTTGTCGACCAAATGAAACCCTTTCATGAAAACTTTTCAGCCGAGGCCTGTTGGTTTTCCATCGACCCAAAACACTATTATATTGGTGCTACCCCTAATGCTGTGATTTCTTGTGATTGTTGCGGAACATTTCTGTTAGAAATCAAATGTCCCTCCAGCGCAAGGAATAACTCTGTGTATAAATGTACTGATTACTTAGAAAAGAATGACGAGGGCAAATTTCACTTAAAGAAGGATCACCCTTATTATTATCAAATCCAAACACAGTTGGGTGTGACTGGAAAAGACGTGTGTTTTTTTGTTGTTTGGACCACTAAGGACAGTCATGTTGAGAGAATTGTGTTTGATGAGTCTGTTTACAGTGACATTTGTGACAAGGCAAAAGTTTTGTTTCATTCAGCTATACTGCCTGAACTAGTGGCAAAAGTAACAACAAGGAAGCACGTTCTTCAGCTTTCTATGCAGAATGACACTAATACAGCAGCGAGTACAGTGGAACCATCTGACTCTGTCGACAAATGGTGCACCTGCAGAGAAGGGGAGCATGGAAGAATGATTGCATGTGATAATGAAAATTGTTCAATTCAAAGGTACCATATTGACTGTGTTGGCCTTAAGAAGGTTCCTTGTGGGACGTGGTTTTGCAAGAACTGTAAAAGCTAACTAAATGACTGAAAACTGCTTGGCAGTTTTAATATTAATATTAGATTCAAAGGTTACTATTAAATTAATAATCAAATAAATACATATCAAAGGTTAATAGTTTCATTAGTTTTTTTAATATTAATATTAGTTTCAATATTCATTAATTTAGTATTATATAGAACAAAGCATGTAATCTTTGCAACTACTTGCCCTTACATATGTTGTATGTGCCAATGATTAACTCTTCAATAAAGCCCTTTTAACTACCCTTACATGGTGTCTATTGTTGTATGTACTGTTATAACACTCATATGTATATGTTTGTTGTTTTGATAAAAATAATAGTGAACACTTGTCAGAAGATTAAATCTTTATTTTAAACATGCAATCACTTACACAACTTCAATGTGACACTGCATGCAATATATTATCAAATAAAAATCTCTATGTAACACTGTAAACAATCAGGCAATATATTATCAAATAAAAATCTCTATGTGACACTGTAAACAATCAGGCAATATATTATCAAATAAAAATCTCTATGTGACACTGTAAACAATCAGGCAATATATTATCAAATAAAAATCTATGTAACACTGTAAACAATCAGGCAATATATTATCAAATAAAAATCTCTATGTAACACTGTAAACAATCAGGCAATATATTATCAAATAAAAATCTATGTAACACTGTAAACAATCAGGCAATATATTATCAAATAAATATCTATGTAACACTGTAAACAATCAGGCAATATATTATCAAATAAAAATCTATGTAACACTGTAAACAATCATGCAATATATTATCAAATAAATATCTATGTAACACTGTAAACAATCAGGCAATATATTATCAAATAAAAATCTCTATGTGACACTGTAAACAATCAGGCAATATATTATCAAATAAAAATCTCTATGTGACACTTGAGTCTTAGTGAAAATCTGCATATTACAAACCAAATAATAAAATAATCAGTACAAGAGGTTATCTTTAAATTAATCAAAATTTACAACAGAAGGACACATATTTGCCAAAGTGCATGCAACATGCACAACTTTGTCCAGTGTTGTTCTGTCTTCATTGCCTCTGCATGTTAATAAGTCAATGGGGACTGTCCCACTTAGCATAGTAAATTTTTGTCTTACAACACCAATAACACGTTCCACATGAATTCTGCAGCTTGCAAGCTTTCTAGTCGATTCAACATCAAGAGCTGAAAGCTGGTCTCTGCCTTTAGTAAATGCAGGGATCTTTGCAACAGCTCCAATGGTTCCGAGCGAGTCTCCTATATCAAAACCTCTGTCAGCCATTACTATGTCACCAGGGTTAATGTTATTTAGAAAACCACTATGCTCAGTAATGTACTTATCACTCGTCCTTCCACCCCATCCTCTAGATATATAACACACAGACCCTTGAGGAGTAATTCCAATTAAATACTCTGCAGTGTGATGATGTTTATAGTTAGACCATGTTTTGGTTCTCGCAATTAAATTGGAGGGTCTTTCAATAAAAATTTCAAAACAATCAATGATCACTGCTATCTTCTGCCCAAAGTTGTTCCGAAACTGCATTGGCATGGTCATTCTCAAATACTCCCTCTCAGGCCACTGTATAACTGGCTTCAAACGAACATGCATTGTATTTATAACTTCAGTAAAATACCTTGACACAGTGCTTGGTGAAATGCCAAATTCAAATCCTAAAAATTGAACAGGCAAGTTCAGTCTCATTCTCATTAAGCACAAAACCAGTATCTGAAACTTATCGAGTGTTTGCTTCGTTGGTAATACCTCTATAAGAAAATTAAACAGCGCTAAAAGTACTGAAAATGTAGGCAAGCCTGTGAAATATTTGACCCTCTCATTGTCACCACTGAATTCCTCAATTTTATGCTTCTTTGAGAATGTTTTAACTTTTTCTTTGAGGTGGATTGCATCTGACCGCAAACTCTGAAGTTCCTCTGTCATTGCCAAAAAAAGGGGTTGATCAACTTCTGTCTGAGAACTTGTTCCAGTTTCCGGCATTGCAGACTCAATGTTAGTACATGTATTTCCAGTATCTACTGAAACAGACTGGCTTAGATCTAGAAGTGCCCTTGCAGCAGTTGATTTTTTGTGTCTGTTCACTTTTCTGAGGTATCGTGCACTTACAGCTGGGGACTTTAGATCAGCCTCACTCCTCTGCTTAGAGCACATGTTGATGGAGGGAACCCAGTCTGGACTATCTCTCTGATAGAGCGCTGCCTTCTTCTCTGAAAATTTTTTATACTTATATATCAAGATAACTCTATTCTGTTTACCCTACATTAAATCTCTCTGTTCATGGCTGGTAGTTGAATGTCAGACATGTAAATATTACCAGAAATGTTTCCTGACAATTAATGAAACAAATAGCTGTTTATTAAAACAAATATGACATTCTGGTTCAGTTTTTTAGGTTACTAATTCGTAGTACTTCCCCCAAAGCAGCAACATCTTTCAACATACGAACATCTCTTTCTTTCTCTCTCTCATCATCTCTCCATTTATTCAGATTTTTTTTTTATTTGAAATGAGTGGTTACTTACTATTTACAAAATGGTCCGAGCAAACTCGAATGTTTGCCAGGTTCTTGCCCATAAAATCTTGGTTAAGTGCTGCCAACCACAATCGTCTTCGCTCGGCACTCAAGTTCTCGCACTCCTGGCCTTGGTTGAAAATGACGGCTGGGAGGCGATAATAATGTCTTTCGGTACCTCCATCATCCTCAGAACGATTGTGGCAACCTTCTACATTACAATAGTTGCCCTTTGCCTTCGGCATTGCGATATGTATTTAGTTATATTGTAAGATATTTTAAGATATGTTCCGCTCGCCTTGCTCCTCATTGAGGATGCGATGAACGAGTAACCGGCGGTGTCTTCAAAATGGCCGACTTCCGGTTTGGTGACGTCACCTGAAAATGGTCTATAGGATATATTATATATTTATCCTTTTATATTTAGATAATTTGAGCTTTAAAAATGTGTCAAGAAATTGCTGTTGAATTCTGTAATTTTGCAAATAAAATACTTTTTTTTTTTAAAATAAACTGCTTTTAATCAGTAGCAGTTCACGTACGCGGCGCGCGCGGTCACGAGAGCTCGGCGTCGTTGGACTGTTCAAATAACAGCGGGACAACGCAAGTACTCAGAGAGAAACAAGAAGACATTTTTTAAGGTGAGTGTCATAGCGTCAACTTCCACACAAGTAGGCTATTATTGACTTTGAGATACTTGTCGGGGGGTATTGGCAAACGTCGTACCGTGTTTTGTGATGTTAATGCAAAGTTTAGAGTCAATTGAAGTCCCTACTGAGTTGGCTAATTCAGTTAAAGCTAACTTTCAGATTGTTTTTTTTTTGTTCAATGAAGCGAACAGCATCCAATTGACGCTCAAAAAAGGAAATACTATCAACTAAGTCGAGCTAGTTGCAGCATTAACATTACAGCAAGTTCTTTAAACCAAACATACTGAAACGCCTTTGTCTAATCGACAACGCTCGAGAGGGGTGAGTAAACGCTGAGGAGATTGAATACGTTATGTATAACTGTTATACGTTATGTTGCTTTACAAACACTGAACTGTAACGGGGGACGTTATTTTCCTGACTATCTTTGTTATACGTTATGTTACATTATACGTTATGTTATATAGTTTATAATACTCCCGTTTAATCTCTTATATATTGCTGATAGTTAGTGGCGTAACCCGGATGACAGTTATTTAACGTTCACTCCAACTGTTGTTTCCCCAGTGGCGGCTTTACAGATGCAGCGTTACCATGGAGACGGCGCGGCCTATTGATAGTTCCCACATGACGTCACACATACGGGCACTTTACAGCCGTCCGCCATCTCGATAGGCAGAAGCAGCATAATGGTAGTTTCTTGTTGGGTGAAAGGCTGTACTAATCGTGGATCAGGGACAATGAAGCATAGCTCAGGTTCAAATCCCTGTTAGGGAAAGGATTTTTGTCTCACCTTAGATTAATTAAATCATGGTGTCAGAAGTAAACAGAAGCCTGGTGTGATTGTCTCAAGTTCATTATAAACTGACAAGGTGTTTTATTCATATCAGATACACATTGCATAAGTTACTATAAACTTCATATTCTTCTCCCGCTTCACCGGACACTTACTGTCATGCATTTTGAGAGAAGTGACTGAATTTGTGTTGTAAAGCCGATTCTCTGAACTGCGTGACAAGCATGACGCGTCGCCATGGAAACAACAAGCAGAAACTAAATCTTTACAGCAGATTTCCCATGCGTTTTTGTTTATATCAGTCAGGGCGGGTTTAATAATGACCACTGAAAGACGAGCGAGGTGTGGGAGTATTTTAAAGTACGAGGAGACAGAAAAGTGTTTTATAAACTGTTCCACTGGACAGACACGGAAATGTTTGGAGAGACGAGCCGAAACAGCCAAATCATTGCGTCATTTACTACAACTGTCCGCCACTGTGATCACGTTCAGTTTAAATAAATATATAGATATATACTTTATTCTTTACCTGTTTATTGAACTCATTGTCACGGGTTTCACCATGGAAACCGACACACACGCCTCTCGCTACATACAGCTGCAGAAGGTAAAGCGCGCCGCAGAAACGATCTTATTTCTAATATAAGATCATAAGGTCATAGTACGGCATTACTTTTAGACTAGTCGGTTACACAATTTTCGTTTAAATGACTAACAAATTAGTCGAAAAGCACATCCCTAATATTAACACTGGTTTACTTACTCGGCTTGTCACTAGTACTTTGTTGTTGACTCTCATCGACAGAACATCTTTTCCCCATCCAGTGAAGCATTGATTGTACGATTCCATTGCTTTCAAACTTCTAAGTTCTTCTGATGAGTAAGCACTTTTTGTATGTACCAAATAGTTTACAATGTCATAGTACGAAATTGCCGGGAGCAAATCTACGTCGCTAGACATCTCCTTGCTCGACACTTCATATGGATCGATTCCAATACACGCGATCTTCTGGTCGTATCTAAGCCTTGTCTGCTCATCTAATCCATCCCTGTATTTCTCCTTTAGTGGTGGTTTGGATGCCATTTTCCTTGTAATGAAAAAATGTTTAGTCTTTTGTCCGCTGAACGATTTCCTTTAGTGTTACCAGCAGCAGCTGCTTTAAACTTCGCGCTTACTGCCTATCAAGATGGCGTCACGGGGACCTGCCGAGGCTTGTGGGAACTATCAATTGTAAGTGTAAGATATCACTATTACATTTTGCATTGAGACAAAAACTTTTTTTTTGTATTACAGGTTTTCCAAAGTCTAACTTTGTTGGAAGGTCGAAGTTTTGAGAAGCTTTTCCCTGACAAACTTCACCTTGAGCTTGTGCTGAGGATCCACCTATTAAAGAAAGTATTAACTTGTTTTGTGTGCAGGCCTTATTTAAACATTGCATGGAATAGTTAACTAGCACAGGCTTTAATTTCACTGATCGCTTTAGCATTGAGAGCCGTAGTGCTGTGCTGCATCCTTTCTCCTGGATCCTGTACATTTCTGTTTTCCTGTACATCCTTGATAAATGTCATTTTCAAAAATAGGAAGCTCATAGTATAATCATGTTCTACTGAGGAAATGGTAAACCGAGATACTGGTTTGTGTAAGTTGCCCAGTTAAAAGTATTACTGGCTGGAAACTCGTACCTTTTTGATACTGTGAGCTTCCTATTTTAGAAAAGGACATGAATCCAATGAGGCAAAAATCCAGATACAAGTCTGGTTTGAGGATGTATCTCAATACTAAAGCGATCAGCACTAGTCAACATGTCATGCCAGTCCCCATTTATAACAATTTAACTCAATGTGTTGATGCAGGAGAAGACGAACAAAGCATCAGGGAACATCTGCGAGTATTGGAGAAGCCGAGAAGCTTCGACCAAACATAGAGCTCCTCAAAGAAAGGATGCTGCTAATACAATGCAGAGAAACTTTGTGTCCAACCACATCACAGAGAAAACTCTCAGTTCCTATATTTCACTGGCCACAATGGTATGTACAGTAGTGTGTTAATTGCCTCATTTAATTGAACGATTTATGACTATATTTTAATACATGTCTCTTCTACTTTGCCTTCATCTTAACGTTAGTTCCTTTTGGATCTGAGAGACCTCACCAATGTTGATGTGGACAGATTCTCACTCACTGTCTGAAATGCCACCATGTTTCAGGAGTTTCCTGAAGGAGAAATGCAGGTGCTGTGAAGATGGCAGACTTTAAAAAGGTAATTAAATCTCCACAGCACCACTTATTGACATCCTAACTATCTGCCTGAGATCATACCTTTCATCCTTCCTGCAAGTATCTGTCTTGCACACAGTAATGAATGTTTAAAAAATATTAAAGTATTGGGTAAAAGTATCCAGCATGTTGTTTTAACCTAATGATGTTTAGTTTAAAGGCCTGCAGTTGGAAGCAGCTTTTCTGTAGTTAAAGGTACAGTAGTTATAATAAATGTAACTCATAAGGTTTGCCTTTCAAATAAATCTGAGAAGATGATTAATGTTATTATCCCCTCTCCCCCAGGTGCTC
The DNA here is from genome assembly GCA_037043235.1 of Rhodeus uyekii. Taxonomy (NCBI): domain Eukaryota; kingdom Metazoa; phylum Chordata; class Actinopteri; order Cypriniformes; family Acheilognathidae; genus Rhodeus; species Rhodeus uyekii. The sequence continues at coordinate 2,716,879 of JAWRVZ010000060.1, forward strand.
AGACCAGCCCTCCTGACATCCCAACACCTCAGATGTGCTTAACGACTGCAGGAGATCCCATTGTGCTCACATGATGGCCAGTTAATCACAGAGGAGAGCGAGCACATCTCAATGACACAATCCTCCTGTTTGTATATGTGGAGTTTGGAATCCAGTGTCCTGAAGGACAGAAAAAGACTGGCCTTTTTGAAGCATGTCTTTTTGAAATTGGAAGGATGCAATCTGACTTCCTGTCCCTGTAAAAAGGTCTCAATCTCAACTCAATCTGTGAGTAGACTTTAGGAGTCAATATTCTCTCTTTTTTGGCCTTCACTTTTACATATTTGAAGCTAGTTGAGTTGCATTATTGTGTACATGAATAAAATGAGTATATTGTGATGTATATGTATATTACTTACTTGTCAAACTTGACTGATTTTATTTACTGCAAAAAGAAATAAATTAAAAGGTTTTGAAAGTGTAATGCATTTTGTTTCTCAGTTAATTTTGATTATCATTCATCTTTTAAGTGAAAGTGTCATTTAGAAGCATATTCGTATCTGGCATATAATCGGATAATGGGCCCTACTAGCTAAAAAAAAATATATGTATATATATGGCAGTTTTAATGGTTCTATATAGCACCATTTGACAAAGGTGCTGTATAGCACTAAAAGTGGTTCTTTGGCTCGTAATCATAGGGGAACCGTTTATAGTGCCATATAGCACCAGTATGTAAAGGTACTATACAGCACCATTATCAAATTCCAAAAATGGTGCTAAATGGCACTAAAAGTGGTTCTTCGGCCCGTAATCATGGGGAACCATTTTTAGTGCTATTTAGCACCATTTTGATGGTGCTATATGGCACTTCACAACACAATGGTTCTATGTAGCACCATTTGACAATGGTGCTGTATAATACCTTTAAAGATTGGTGCTACATAGCGCTAAAAATGGTTCCCCTATGATTACGAGCCAAAGAACCACTTTTAGTGCTACACAGCACCATTTGTTTTTAGAGTGTATCCGTGATTGGTGAATGGTGTTTTAAATAAACTTGAAACTGTGTTAACAACAGATTTGTTGGGTGTCTAGGTTTACCTAGTTCTTTACCTTTCAATTAATATAAATACACTTTTTGTGTCATGTTCACTGTCACCTAGGACTTTTTTTTTTCATTTCGTGGTCACATGTTGTTTGTTCTAGAACTTACCAGCACCCATCAGTTTCCGTAGTCACTTATTTTATCAATTATCGCTTATCTAATATCTATGGCGATGACATTGTAATTTTAAGTGTAATAGACATGATAGAAGTGTAATAGTTTAGATTAGATTAGATTAGATTCAACTTTATTGTTATTACACAAGTACAGGTACAAGGCAACGAAATGCAGTTTAGGTCTAACCAGAAGTGCAATAGCAGCAAGTGCAGGATATATACAATGGTTGCATAAGTGCAGGATATGGATATGTACAGGATTTAGAGGTAATATGTACAATGAATATAAATATACAGATGGTTATTACTATAACAGGTGAGTGTGTGCTATAAATATAATTACAGGTGTCTATAAACAGCATTTACAGGTGAATATGTGCTATAAATGTAAATGTATATACAGATGTCTAACTATAAACAGAATTTTACAGGAAGATGTATACAATTGTTAGCTTAAGGTGAGCATTAAATTTAAGGTAGTGCAATGAGCATGGACCGTGCAAATAAGTGAGATGCGAAATGTAAACAGTTGGTACTGTATGAACAGTGCAAATGAGCATGTTCCAGCTAAAGTACAGCAGTGCAAGGTGCAAGTGTAAACAGTTGTTACTGTAATGAACAGTCGGCAGTGCGAATGGCACAAATAAGTAACAGAGTCTATGAGGGGAGTGGGATGGTGGGGGGGGGGGAGAGGAGTCTATGAGGGGAGTGGGATGGTGGGGGGGGGAGGAGTGGGATGGTGGTAAGAGGAGAGTCTGTGAGGGGAGTGGGATGGCGGTGGGGGAGAGAGGAGAGTCTATGAGGGGTGTGGGATGGTGGCAGGGGGGAGAGGAGTCTATGAGGGGAGTGGGATGGTGGCAGGGGGGAGAGGAGTCTATGAGGGGAGTTGGATGGTGGGGGGGTAAGAGGAGTCTATGAGGGTGGTAGGATGGATGTTTAGGGGGAGAGAGGAGAGTCTGTGAGGGGAGTGGGATGGTGGGGGGGTGAGAGGAGAGTCTGGGGGGAGTGGGAGGGTGAGAGGAGAGTCTGGATGGGAGTGGGATGGTGGTGGTGGGGGGGGGAGAGAGGAGTCTATGAGTCGAGTGGGATGGTGGGGGGGAGAGTAGTCTATGAGGGGAGTGGGATGTTGGGGGGGGGGTAAGAGGAGAGTCTGTGAGGGGAGTGGGATGTTGGGGGGGGGTAAGAGGAGAGTCTGTGAGGGGAGTGGGATGTTGGGGGGGGGGGGTAAGAGGAGAGTCTGTGAGGGGAGTGGGATGGTGGTGGGCAGAGAGGTGAAAGGAGGCTATGAGGGGAGTGGGATGGTGGGGGGGAGAGTAGTCTATGAGGGGAGTGGGATGTTGGGGGGGTAAGAGGAGAGTCTGTGAGGGGAGTGGGATGGTGGTGGGGGGGATGCCAAGGATTGGTGAGCCTCTTGTGAACTATCTCTCGTCTGGGTGGGGGGGCATCATCCCTGAAAACCCAGGTGCCGCCCACCAAACCATCGCAAACTACATCCTCTCTGGTGGGCAGAGCTTATATGGAAGTTTGATCGGAAGCAGTCAGCAACAGTCAGGCAGTACTCGCCTCGCCACTCATGATCCGAGGCGACATTTATGCTTAAGCTCTTCGTACAGTGAGTGTTGGTTCTAGCTGAGAAAATGCTCAGATTTAGTCTAGAACTACAATAACCATAATTTTCAGATGCAACGACTCCAGATTCCTCTCAACATGAACACAGGACAGCTGTCAGTCTACACATGGGACAGCTAAGTGTAATAGACATGAAATTGTAAAACATTGAATAGTGAAAACATCAACATAAAATCCTAATTCCTTTTAAATGTTCTTTATGACTTAGTGTCTCTTTTCCTGTAAGCCGTACACACTTTCTTGGTAAATTGAATTGTTGGGCTTACTTTTGTGCAAACATAATTCCTGTATAAAGATTATGTTTGAAAGTACTCCACAGCCTTTTTAAGGGTGTGAAACTTTGCATTATAACAGCATGGTATGACAGCTTAACACATAAGCTTAGACAGCATAACAGTTAGACAGCATAACAGTCACATTTAAAACACAAAAACATATTTGAAATAGGGGATCTCAAATCTGGGGTGATAGGTGTCAACAATAAATCAAAAAGTGACAGAACATTTAAAATTGTTTTGAGGCACTTCATAAAAGCCCTCTCATCCGGCCCGCAGAGACCTTTTTGTCTACGGGAAAAAAATACATACATTTACGTGTATACTGCCAAGATCAGCCGCCGCTTACGTGGACGTTATGTACTCCGCGGCTAGGCGTGAGTGGTACCGGTCTGCGGCGAAATAGTACCGGTCCGCACAAGGAAGATAAAAATATTGATGTATTCGCAAAGTCGTTGCATCTGGAGCTGAGCTGCCACCAATCTCAACCCCCCAATCCCCCCCGTCAACAATCTCAACCCATTAAATAAATAATTAAAAACAACATCCATGTTTTGATCCTTTTTTATTTGGACCTCGAGTGTGTAGTCGGCCCCCGAACTGCTGTTTCACAGTTAATGCGGCCCTCAGGCTGAAAGTTTTGGTGACCTCTGCCGTAAACTGTCAAGAGGTGTAAGTGAGTCAAACATGTCTATATCATGCTTCCTCTCATGCTGATAGGATGAGGTGTAATTGCTGATGACGAGTTGATTGTGTTAATCCTTTGAACGTGCTCCTCCCGAACTTTGTTTAATAAAACATCATTAAATAAACCACAAGACGTTACTTAAGTGAGTGGTGCAAGGATTTAACACACTTCAGCACAGGATCATCCTGAACATCTCCACACACTGAGGCAACATGGACCCAAGAGCTTCCCTCTCCGTTCTGTTGATGGTATTTGGCATCTCCCAGGCAGCTCCTCTCATGGTAAGATCCTCTCTAGTCTCGGCTTTTAATTGATTAACAGAAGTCAAATGAGTTGTTTCTACCATCAGGAGAAGAGGCTTGAAGGCGCGTTGCTATCAAAGCCTAAACCTGTGGACATCACCTCAAGGATTTTGGAGTCCAACAAAGGTCAGGAGCCTTCTTATAAGATTTCAATAAAGATAGAAATAGGTTTCAGGAAATAGTGGTCAAATCAGGGGCGATTGTTGATAAATAAATGTTGAATGTTGAATAAATGTGCGATGCGATCGTCTTGTGCGGCGGGCGATATGTGCTTTCAAACCAATTGAAAATCTGAGGGGGCCGGACATGTAAATGAGGGGGCCCAGGCCCACCCAGGCCCCCCCGTGGCTACGCCACTGGGTCAAATGTGGTCATGCTGTAAACATATGTTGTTATTTCATCAGTATTTTTCTCTTTAAATACAGGACATTCTAAATTATTGATGGAAGGAGATCTGGTGCTTCCTTAAACCAGAAATGCTATCTCCTGTTTTCTTCCAGAAACTATTAACTATTAACTAACTGTTTCTGGAAGAAAAACTCTAGGAACAAAGTGGAGGTTCCTTATATACTGAGCAGTGCATACTGTATGAGAATCTCCTTCGTTAATTTAATTTATCCATAATTCATTAAGATGCCATTTCAAGCCTGTGGGCCCTTTTTTGCAAATGATTCTGAAAAATTAGTGATTTCGGGCGCTATGTCAATCTTCCACGCCAAAACCTGCATCCGCTTTGTGCCCAGATCATCTCAGACCGACTACATCAGTATTGTGAGCAAGGATGGGTGAGAACAATCATGCAATACCAACACAAAACATTTTTAACAAGCTTCAGTTAAAAAAAGAATCAATATTTAACCTCTTTATTTCCTCGCTCCTCTCAGGTGCTACTCTTATCTAGGTAGAATTGGTGGCAAACAGGTGGTATCCCTCTACAAGAAAGGCTGTTTGAGCAATGGCGTTATACAGCATGAGCTCAATCATGCCCTGGGCTTCTACCACGAGCATGTCAGGAGCGATCGTGACCAGTATGTCAAAATCAACTGGGAGAACATCTCTCCTGGTATGGCCTCCAACTTCCAGAAAAAGAACACTAACAACCAAAACACTACGGCTTCGTCATGCACTATGGAAAAACGGTCTTCTCCACCCAGGACGGGAAGAACACCATCACCCCCATTCCTGATGAGACTGTAAAAATAGGACAAAGGCAGGGAATGTCCAACATCGACATCCTAAGGATCAACAAGCTGTATGGATGCTTAAGATGAGTCATAATTGAATATATTAAATGTTATTTTTCTGTGATATGATGGTAGATGAAATGTGATGATAGTCTTTGCTTCTTGCTACTCAACTTCTGAATTATCATTATATATTGGGAAAAAGAAAGCAAATCAAAGCATGAAACCACGTACGTTTTTATTGTGTGCAGTGTTTTGTTTCATCACAAATAATAAAAGATTGAGGTTTCCCCAGAAGGATCAGAGCTAAACATTTTCTTTCTTCTGCTGGCTGTTCATATCCATTATCAGATTTTAATCACCTTACCAAAAATACATGTTTAGCAATTTCTATGTGTGACAGAAAAAAACCATTAAATGCTCTTAAATAATTAAGGTCTCACTGAACTAGAGCTGGTGTGGGAGAGTGAGTACTCAATTTAATGAAGCAACAACAACAACAAACACTGACATAAAGTGTCTGTCTATTTGGTGTTGTGTTGTGAGTAAAAAAGAAAGTAAGATGTCAAGTGAAGGGCAGTATAGATTGTGTGTGAACCCCTGTTCTTGATACATTAGGACAGTGGTGAATGGTATAGTGGGATGAGGAGATGGAATTGTATTTCTGAAATATTTAATAAAACATTTAACAAATTTGAAACTTTTTTTGTAACTTTCTTTGACATCGAATGTTTTCGTTCTCAGATCATGATAATTTTTCTTCCTTTTGAAGAAAGAAATGCATTTTTGAATAAATAAATAAAAATGGAGGGGAAACGTTACAGATATTAATTTTAAATGTTAACAGATTTGAACATTCAAGGCACAGGTATTTAAGTTGTGCAACATGCAAGATATTATTTTCATTGTCTAAAGAGTTTTGGGCTGAAAATATGGTCAATATTTCATACTTTATATTTAATTTGTACAAAGAGAAATGTGTAAGTTTAAGTTGCTACCATAAAAAAGAATGAAAGAAATCTTTGATTCTGCTGGTATTATTATTACTTCTACTGAGATGAAAGCAGAACAACTCTCACACTCTCAAACACTTTTTAACTATAATTGTTCATCCTGTCTATATTTCAGTTTCCAAGTTTTTCTCAGAATTACACTCAAAACATGTAACATGAAATAGATTGTAACATTAATTATTGGCTTACCTGCGACAGAAAGATACAGTAATTACTCTATAACTAATATTTTCAAATAATGGTGTAAATAAGTATAGCCAAGTATATTTACTAACTCTTTCCCCGCTACTGTTTTTTATTTTTTATTTTTTGCCTGTCACCGCCAATGTTTTTGATAATTGTGATAGAAATTTTATTTCTTATGTACTTATTAATCTTTAGAAGTATATGCACTTATTAATCCTTATCCTTAGACGTAGGCAAGCTTATCAATATAACTGAATGTTTTGTTTCTGTTGTATGTTGCAAGCAAGCACAGACCCAAACTGTACCTAGTACACAAAGCATACATATTGTGTTTAGTCATTAAGTGTGATGAGCTGATCTGAGAAAAAGCAAGGTGGGGGCTTAGAAAACTGTTTAAAAAGTAATGAAACTTTATGCTCTTTGCCTTCACACGCTTAGACGTTGTCTGTGTGTGTGAATGCCTTTCTTGCAAGAAATAAAGCTTTAAGATTGTTATACCTTTCGAGAATATCACTTGTGATTTATTGATAAACATTTAGGAGAAGAATTTCCACCACATAATTTTCACACAACTGCCATTGCCCCCAGGGGAAATTTTGGTTCTATGAATATCTGAACATGCATATATCATGAATATATCAAATAGATTAGAGCCTCTGCGTTTTTGATTACGTTTTATTCTAGCTTTATGCATTATTTTCTATCACTTGTTAAAGTGTCTGTACTGTTCTCCGTATATACGTCCTCTGCATACTTTAACAGCAAGTTAAACTCCCCCTCATCAACTTCACAGATACGGAATGTCCTTTTTAATCTTTTAATAAAGTTAAGGTAAAAATTGTTAGGTACAAATAATAAGAAAACAAAATGAATTTACATGTGTATATAACATTATTTCTTACTAACATTAACAGAAATTGTCAGGAAATTGAAAGTAATGAGCATATCCATTGCTCCATATGATCTACATCCACATAGATGCACTCTAAGTACACAAGTTGCAAATACTTCAAATAATCAAATATAATTGAAAGTATTATGAATATTAACAATAAAACATACCGACGAAGCTACCAAAGGCCGAGGATAAATGGAGATGGAACATTGGTTATCCCGGCAACCCTGTTATGTCAACGTTTTTGAAGTGGAACCACCAAACTCCCTATTTTTCGTAGCATTTTCTTATCGGTTATATCGATTATTTTATGTCGCTGAATCCTGATATCTCGAGCACAAAAGAGGGACAAAGTTGCCACTTCACATGGTTATCTCGATCCCAATGGCTAATGATAGTACCGAGTTCACTGCGCATGTGCTGAGTTCGCGTTGCACGTGCATCACGGTCTCTCTCCAATGACTCTTCACTCACTCTTGAAGCACAGTGCCGTGCAGCCGCAGAACCATAGTAACCGCATATGCAATAGTTTTCAAAGCTGTGTCCGAGATTACTGTGTTATGAGCGAATGGGTTTATGTGTATAGTGACTGTGTTTATGCTGTGAGCGAAATTGTGTTTGCAATGTTGGAGAATTTAATTAAAGGTTTGTATCGAGAATCGAAGGTGGTTTTTATCCTATACTGGTAAATCTTGCGCTGGCTGTCAGAGTAGTTGACGACTGCCCAGATTCCAAAATTTATAGATGGGTTTCACACTCTTCTCAAACATGTAAGTACAAACCAGGAAAAAGAAAACACTCTGACAAACATCACAAATAAAATAAGGGAAATAGAAACAGTAGATGATGCTATATAACAGTCAGCGGTAGAGGGGCCATCTCTCTCCTCACTCTCCTCCATGTGCGCGCGTGCTCACACCAGACATTACAGGGTTCCACTGTACTATTTGTGACTCATGAATACAATACCATCATGTAAGACACTAATTTCCTGGTTAGGTTATTCTGAGGATAATGTAGTACAATGTTGTCATTACCATGTGTATGATCAGATGACAGTAGAGGGAGACAAACTCTCAACCTAACCAATTAACTTTAACTTGGACAATTACTGTAACAGAACACTTCCCGTCTGGCATTATTGAGCGCAACCACTAAGTAACTGCTTGTTGACATTACTTCACTTGGTCCCAGGAGGAAGCACTACAACAATCTCTGCTACTGATCGTCTCAGGTTACTATTGTAACCATAGTTCCCTGAGAACAGGGAACAAGATGCTGCGTCCCCTAGGGGTCACTTTGGGGAAACACCCTCGGTGTGGCAGGTGTCTGAAGCAAATTATCTAATCACGCCAATGAACTTGACAATGGCTGGCAGCTGCCTATGACGTCACCACGGGTGCGGCTGCAGGTATAAAGGAGCACCCAAACAATAAGTCATCCACTTCATATCTGAAAGGAAGACAGCAGTAGGAAGGCTTGAAGCATGGCAAAGGGATGCAGCATCTCATTCCGTGTTCTCAGGGAACTATGGTTACAATAGTAATCTGAGACGTTCCCTTTCGAAAGGGAACTCTATGCTGCATCCCCTAGGGGTCGCTTTGGGGAACGGAATACCAACGCCGCCATGCTGAAGGGCGTGAATGCACTTAATAGGTATAAACCAGCAGTCAGAGACCCCCAGGGGAACTGTCCCGTGACCTGCAGTGACCCGGGTCGGGCTACTAGAGAACGGAGGCCTCAAGGAACTAGAGCCGAGGCCCAACCACGCTCGATCTAGAATCTGAGGGAGTGCAGGAGCCACTCCACTCAGGACTGAACCCGCAAAGCGGAGACCTAGAGCCGCAACTGCTAGGCCTACACGTTTAAGCGCTACTGAGCTTTAAGAGCAGCTGGGCTCACCGCCAGCACTTTGCATCTGGTGTCAAGCACGTCAGGTTCATTGGCGTGATTAGATAATTTGCTTCAGACACCTGTCACACCGAGGGTGTTTCCCCAAAGCGACCCCTAGGGGACGCAGCATAGAGTTCCCTTTCGAAAGGGAACTAAGGAAGAGCTTGACACCATCTTGTTTAAGAAGCTTTATTTCCACCTTACGGATTTTACCATCTTTGCTTGGAATTGCCTGTCTAACAATTCCCATTGGCCATTAATTTCTTTTGGCTTGGTTATCTTTGAGGAGCACAATGCTACCTGGATCAGCATTGGGTCGATCACATTGCCACTTCCTACATGTCTGTAGTGAACACAGATACTGTTTCCTGCATCTATCCTAGAATGTGTTTCCTAGATGTTGCACTTGTCTCCATTGATGTTGGAAAAGACCTTTGGTTCCAAAATCACCAGCAGGAACGACAGGGGGGCACACTTTCTGTGTGAGGAGAATGGCAGGTGTGAGGAGAAATGGGTCACTTGGATCAGTAGAATCATATGGAAGCCCATTTCCACCACATACAAAAAATGCACATGAAAACTCGAAATGAAGATTTACTTAAATCAAAATTATGACTTTCTGTCTTGCGAGCACATTGATCCAAAAGGCATAGGGTGAACTGTGAACATATTAAGGAATATTTTAATCGTGGTTTTACCAATGATGAAATTCTCGCATTAGTCGTGGAACGACATGGAATAGCACTGAGCAAATGTCTTGAGACGATTTGGCACAGAAAGAACGAAACGGATATTGCTGCGGTGGCAGCTTTCCTTGAACAACAACTTTAAACCTCTGGCCAATGTCATATTATAGATGGATCCACAAAGTTAGGACCACGGTTATGATACACACGCCTCCTCAGTCTCAAATCAACCCCTTCACATGTAAAAGCTGCAACAGAAGTGCAATGACACATTGCAATGAAACAAAACCTCAGTTCATGATCATTTTCAATGCACAATGCTCGTGCAAATGCATTTAAATAAAATATGAATATGCATGACACATACATGTTGATTGTGTAAGCATTGCAATGAGAAAGCTCATATGCGATATCACAGAGCGCAAGCGATTTATTACAGCAGCATGAGTGCATAACTCGAGTTTGAACAATCGCACCATTTCCCTATCAGTTACAATATCATTTTTTGGTGCATCCATCTATAACCATGACATTGGCCAGAGGTTAGAAGTTGTTATTTTATCATTAGTAAAACTACAATTAAAGTATTCCTTATTATGTTCACAGTTTAGCTGTTTTGTCCACAAGACTTTTCAAATCGCATAATTATGATTTAGTATGTCATAGTTTCGATTTAAATAGGCTATGTCATAATTTCAAGTTTTCATGCGCAATTATTTTTTCTTATGTGCGAAAATGGGCTTCCATACCCCACACTGTGCCCTGTAAACAACATTTTTCTCCTCTTTTCCACCTTGCCAATGATAACTTCTACTTCACATTGAGTGAAGTTATGTTTTTTTTTATTTCCTCTCTGTGTTTGCCATGATTTCTCATGCCATGAATATTAATTTGTGGGCGTTTCACAGACTATTTATGGGCAACTATGGGCGTGACATGAAGCCACAAAAGCTGCGCTACATTTAGAATTAATTTATAAATCTGAAAATTTCTGTGCATACGCACATTCTATGTTTCATCCGTACGCCACTTCTGGTGCAAATCCTAAGCAAAGTTTTATAAATGAGGCCCCTGGATATTTTTTTGTTGTTGTTGTTGTTCATCAGGAGCATATAGCGAAGGCTCATGGGTCTCAGTGTGGGTTCTGTGCTCCTGGGATGGTGATGTCCATGTACACTTTACTTAGAAACATCCCACATCCCACCATAGAGGACAAAAACAAAACGATAATTGATGGATTTAAAACATTCTGTGAAGTAATGACTTTTAACTTTTTTACACAAAATAAAAATAAGGAAAAATCAAGCAAAATTAGAAAAATCTTAAGGGCCTGTCCCACAGCGAAAACGCATGTATCACGCACAGATTTTTGTTTCTGCGCGGAGCGTGCGTCGTATGCGTAATTCGTCGGTGGAACGAATGTGGACCGTCAGTGAATGTAAGTGGATGTGCGTCGAAGGCGGTTTGTGCGTGATTTTGAGTTTTAAACGGTTAAACATTTTTCGTGTGCGTTATTCATGAGTTGGCGTGCGTAGTTTATGCGTCGAGTATGCGTGACTATGCGCGGGACACGCGTCGGCCGTCAGTGCTTATGCGTTGGAACTGGTTTGAAACCGCACGCGTCCACTGACGCCCCACCTACATATCACGCATGAACCGCACACGTTCATTCCACAGACATCCACTGACAATGTGGATTCTGAAAGTGCTTGTACGTGGAACGAAGTGTGCGTGTTTGGACGCGCTCCATCAGTGATTCATGCGTCGGGCGTGCATTGAATGTTCGTGGAATACTTTGGTAAATTTCTCGACGCACAAGCACGCACAAACTCAATCTGTGCGTGATTTGTGAGTGATTCGTGCGTGATCGGCTGTGTGACTGGCCCTTTAGGAAACAAGTATGTTCATAATGTGATCCATGTTTTTTCAGACTGAAAGAAATGGAAAACAGCATTACCCTCAACATGAATCTGATGCATGACAATGTGAGACAGACATTCTTAGGACAATCTTACAGCTGCCTATACATATTAAATGTGGATCAAGTAAACGGTCACTGTCAATACTTGATTCATCCTGGAAATAGTTCTTTACTCTTCTCTGAATTCAAATAAAGTTTTTGGTAAAATATATTAATATATGGCATAAATTGTTTAAATTAAATAACGGAAAAATTCAATCAAATCAAACTAAATAGTTTACATTTGTTAAATTCCATTTGGGAAATGCAGCTGTGTATATAAGACTTTGTGTTAGTTTACATTTAATGTACTGTTGTGCATGTGTTAGTATGTTTAATTTCTTGCCTCCCACTGGACACTTGAGGTACTGCACTTTGTTTACGCAGTTTTTAGTTTCGGTTTGACTCACTTAACGCAGTTAAGTAGAACGTGCATGCGGTTCTAATCAGCGGTTGATTCCTTCGTTTGAACCTGGGAAATATATGTCTGTAAGTGTTACAATTCATACAGTATTTAAAGTGTTTAGGAATACAGTGTTTAGATAGAGATTACAGCTATATTTTTGTTATAAACATTTTCGATTTCTGTAATTGGTAACGTGCTATGTGTTAGCATACCAACAAGCTACTTTCTGTTTACATGTACAAAATCCAACTGTATTATTAAGAAGATTATATGTATGTGAATGTAAACATACTGTTCATACATATTGTATTTTCTTGTTTGTAGTTTTACAAAAAAGAGATAAAGGAGATGGAATAATTGAGAAGAAATATCAGTAAAGTCACTAAAGTCACGAAGACTGCTTTCTGGAGTTCTTTTCTGAAGACGTACGCTATCTGTTAAGCCTTTGCTCAAGCTACGCAATTGGTTAGAACAGAATAGTAAAAAGACATTCTACACAGCGGGTGAAGACAGCGGAATCTCATTGCTATTGCAACATCGCACTGCATATCTCTTCAGAAGCAAGTAGTATGGAGTCACACATTGATGAGAAAGACACATCTCAAGCCTTGGAGACTAGATCACAAGTCTCTAGCTCTAAGTCATCAGAAAGATCAAATCGATCATCGGCCAGTGTGGCAGCGACTCGGGCTCGAGCTAAAGCCGAAGCAGCTCGAGCTAAAGCATCTTATGCAGAAAAAGAAGCAGCAATGATGAGGAAAAAAGCAGAGGTAGAAGCAGAACTATTTTTGCTAAAATCTCAAAAAGAAGCAACTGCAGCGTCGGCCGAGGCAGCGATTTATGAAGCAGCAGCTGACATTGAGGAGGGAAACATAGACGAATTGGACCACGAGACGCACTCAATTCGCACTCAACGTACTAAGGAGTATGTTAAGAAGCAAACAGTGGAACAATATCAACAGCAGTTTCCTGATACGCCTATTATACAGACCTCTATGAGAGACACTGAATCACAAGTATATCAATCATATGGTATGGAGGAATTAAAGATAAGATCTGAATCAATCGATCAGCGAAGAAGTGAAGATCCAGAACATCACTCCACTGTCCACGCATCTCCAGCACCAAGCGTTAGAGCTCCCATGGTTAGTTTGCCATACACATCTGATTTAGCTAACTACATGGTAAGAAAAGAGATGGTCAGTTCAGGCCTTGTGAAGTTCGATGATCGCCCTGAGAACTACTGGGCCTGGAAATCCTCTTTTCAAGATGTCACAAAAGACCTTGGCCTAACAGCAAGAGAAGAGCTCGACCTTTTGACTAAATGGCTCGGTCCAGATTCATCCATTCAAGCCAAACGGATTAGATCAGTTCATGCACACAATCCTTTAGCAGGTGTTCATATGCTTTGGCAGCGATTGGAAGAGTGTTACGGGTGCCCTGAAGTAATTGAGAATGCACTGTTGAGAAAACTGGAGGAGTTTCCAAAGATTTCTAGCAGAGATGGACAAAGACTCAGGGAGCTTGGAGACATGCTTATGGAATTGGAATCTGCAAAGTCAGGCGGACATTTATCTGGTTTAGCAATTCTTGACACAGCAAGGGGAGTCAATCCCATCTTGGAGAAGCTTCCATTTAATTTGCAAGAACGATGGATTTCTCATGGATCTAAGTATAAAGAGGATTATCATGTCTCTTTTCCACCATTTGGCTTCTTTGTGCGGTTCATTTGTGACCAAGCAAGAATAAGAAACGATCCCAGTTTTTTATTATCAATGCAGAGTCATCCTAAACAGGAGAAAGTTTCACGATTCAACAACAAAATACCTGTGTCAGTGAGGAAAACTGAAGTCCTAGCTACAGTTCCGGTTTCCAAAGCCAACCAACTGCCAGAACAAAAGACTTTAGATCCCAATAAGCAATGCCCAATTCACAATAAGCCACACCCATTGTCAAAGTGCAGAGGGTTCAGAGGAAAGTCTCTGGATGAAAGAAAAATGTACCTCAAAGAACAATCTATCTGTTTCAGGTGTTGCAGTTCCAACAAACACATGGCAAAAGAATGTGGGACAATTGTTAAATGTAGAGAGTGTTTCAGCGATCGACATGTCTCAGCAATGCACCCAGGGCCAGCTCCTTGGACAGAGCAAGTTCCGGAAACAGGGCAAGAGCATGGCGGGGAGTATGAAGGAGATATATCATCGGAGGTCACTTCCAAATGCACAGAAGTCTGTGGCAAAGCACCCAGACCTAGATCCTGCTCAAAAATCTGTTTGGTTTACGCTTATCCTTCCAACAGCCCTGAAAAGGCCAAGAGAATGTATGTAGTTCTGGACGACCAGAGTAACCGGTCTCTAGCAAGGTCTGACTTTTTCGAGCTGTTTGGAATCAACGGAGATTCTTTCCCCTATACTCTTCGTACTTGTGCGGGTACAGCAAAGACAATGGGGAGGAAAGCAGACAATTTCATTGTTAGTTCACTTGATGGGAAAACTCAAGTGTCACTTCCCACACTTTTAGAGTGCAATATGTTGCCTGAAGATCGTGATGAAATTCCGACACCTGGAATAGCAAAACACTTTTCTCATCTCAAACCTATGGCTGACAAAATTCCTCCTTATGACGCAAACGCGCCCATTCTTCTTCTTTTAGGGAGGGACATTCTAAGTGTGCATAAGGTTCGAGAACAGTATAATGGACCTGGTAATACGCCATATGCTCAGCGTCTTGACTTAGGCTGGGTCATTGTAGGAGAAGTGTGTATGGGAAGAGTACACAAGTCCGAGACTGCAAATGTTTTCAAGACAAACATCTTGCAAAATGGACGCACCTCTTTCTTCCCACCCTGCTCTAAAGGAATTCAGATCAAAGAACAGTTTGGCTCTTCAAATCATAAATACCAGTCCACTCTACCTTGCTGTCCAATCACAAGCTGTTCAACCGATCACCTGGGTGATAAGGTGTTTCTAAGGACTCCTGATGATGATAAACTTTCACTGTCAGTTGAAGATGAGATCTTCCTTGAGCTTATGGACAAAGAAATGTACATAGATGAGTCCAACCACTGGGTAGCTCCGTTACCATTCCGTTTACCTCGCAACCCGATGCCAAACAATCGAGACCAAGCATTGAAGCGTCTTAATGCCTTGCAGCGCACTTTACAGAGGAAACCAGACATGGCTAAACACTTTGTGGAGTTCATGCAAAACATGTTCATCAACAAACATGCAGAAATTGCTCCTCCACTGCAGCCTGATGAAGAATGCTGGGCCTGATCTCTGTAGCCAGTGAGGAAGAAGCCATTAGACTCCTGAAAAACACCAAAAACATGTTGACTGAGTCAAACATCAAGCTCCACAAGATTTCATCGAACAGTCATCAAGTTATGGAAGCATTCCCTCCATATGAAAGAGCAAATGACCTGAAGGATCTGGATTTGAGTGTTGATCCTCTCCCTCTTCAGCGAAGTCTAGGGTTGAGTTGGAACCTAGAGTCTGACTGTTTCACGTTTCAAGTATCTACAGAGGTTAGACCATTCACACGACGGGGCATACTTTCAACCGTTAACAGTCTCTACGATCCTTTGGGACTTGTCGCACCTGTTACCATGCAGGGTAAGGCCTTAGTAAGAGAGCTGTCATCGGAGCAGATTGACTGGGACACACCGCTACCAGCTGGTAAAGAAGCCCAGTGGAAAGTATGGACAGACTCTTTAGCTGATCTCAGAAATGTCCAAATTCACAGACCCTATGTGCCTGTCTCTATGTCCTACACGTCTAAGAGAGAGCTAATCATTTTCGCTGATGCTTCCACAATAGCAATAGCAGCAGTTGCCTACCTCAGGGTTGTATCTGTAGACGGTCAATATTACAATGGGTTCGTTATGGCCAAATCAAAGTTGGCGCCATATCCTGCTCACACTGTGCCACGTCTAGAGCTGTGTGCTGCCGTTCTTGCTGTTGAGCTGGCAGAAATGATTAAAGAAGAGCTGGACTTGGATTTAACTGCAGTAGAATTCTACACTGACAGTAGAATCGTATTAGGATACATCTACAACACATCCCGACGATTCTATGTGTACGTTGCTAATCGAGTGGCGCAAATCAGACGTTCCACAAGGCCAGAACAGTGGCATCATGTCGATTCAAGACTCAATCCAGCAGACCTCGGTACCAGATTCATTCCAGCAGCTGTCCTACCTCACACAAATTGGTTTTCTGGTCCAGATTTTCTCCATCAAGCTATGCACGGAGATACTCCTGAGAATAAATTGTTTGAACTTGTAGAGCCAGAGAAGGATCAGGAGATTCGCCCTCAGGTGGTAACCTTGACCACGAAGATAGAACATTCTCTAGGATCACACAGATTCGAACGCTTCTCTGAATGGAGATCTCTTGTAAGAAGCATAGCCATGCTTGTCCATGTTGCAAAATCATTTTCTCGTGAGAGGAATACAGGAGATTGTAAAGGCTGGCATGTTTGCAAAAAAGCTCTCCAGACTGAACGCATACAGGCAAAAACGTTCATCATTAAGTGTGTGCAGCAAGAGTACTATAAAGATGAAATCAAGTGTTTGGAAAAAGGTGAGCAGATCTCACAGCAAAGCACTCTGAAGAAACTATCTCCCTTTCTAGACAGCGAAGGACTGATTAGAGTGGGAGGTCGCTTACAATCAGCAGAACTGTCTGAACAGGAAAAACACCCACTGATAATTCCAGCAAGTCAACATGTAGCCACATTGTTGGTCAGATATTACCACGATCGAGTGGCACACCAAGGACGACATCTAACTGCAGGTGCATTACGTTCAGCAGGTCTCTGGATTGTAAAAGGAACAAAATTAATCAACCATGTGATTCATCAGTGCGTTATCTGTAAGAAGTTGAGAGGAAAGCTTGAACATCAGAAAATGTCAGACTTACCTTTGGACAGAGTGAAAGTGGATCCACCATTCACTCATGTGGGCCTGGATGTTTTTGGGCCATGGAACGTAATATCACGCCGTACTAGAGGGGGCAGCGCTGAAAGTAAAAGATGGGTTTGCATTTTCTCATGCTTAAGTACAAGGGCTGTCCATCTGGAAGTTATTGAGTCCATGTCAACCTCAAGTTTCATTAACGCCCTCAGACGGTTCTTGGCAGTTCGCGGACCAGTCAAACACTTCAGATCCGACAGAGGGACTAATTTCATCGGAGCCTGTCGAGAACTAAACATCAATGCCAATGATCCAGAACTGAAAGGTTTCTTGCAGGAACAAGGTTGTGTATGGACGTTTAATGCTCCTCATTCATCTCATATGGGAGGAGCTTGGGAACGAATGATCCACATAGCCCGGCGCATTCTGGATGCTTTGTTGCTGAAAACCGGCCTTTCCCATCTTAGCCATGAGGTTTTGACCACTCTCATGTCAGAGGTGATGGCAATAATGAATGCAAGACCTTTGCTTCCTATTTCTTCTGATCCTGACACATTGGAAGTCTTATCTCCTGCAATGCTTCTCACTCGAAAGGCTAGTATTGTACCTGCGCCTCTTGGGAACTTTGACATAAAGGACCTTTACAAGAAAGAATGGAGACAAGTTCAGTGTCTGGCAGATGCTTTCTGGAGGACATGGAGGAGAGACTATCTTGCAACATTACAAGTACGGAGGAAATGGACTGAGAAAAGACGGAACCTTGAGGAAGGTGATGTTGTCTTGCTTAAGGACTCCAATGTTAAACGCAATGAGTGGCCAATTGGACTCATCGTGAAAACCATGCCCAGCAGTGATGACAAAGTGAGAAAGGTTGAAGTAAAGATAATTAAAGAAGGGTGTGTAAAGTTATACTTAAGGCCTGTCTCAGAGGTAGTACTACTTTTGCCTAGGAAGTCACAGGAAGATAAATAGTGGTACAATAATTTATTATACCAGGCAGGGAGTGTACTGTTGTGCATGTGTTAGTATGTTTAATTTCTTGCCTCCCACTGGACACTTGAGGTACTGCACTTTGTTTACGCAGTTTTTAGTTTCGGTTTGACTCACTTAACGCAGTTAAGTAGAACGTGCATGCGGTTCTAATCAGCGGTTGATTCCTTCGTTTGAACCTGGGAAATATATGTCTGTAAGTGTTACAATTCATACAGTATTTAAAGTGTTTAGGAATACAGTGTTTAGATAGAGATTACAGCTATATTTTTGTTATAAACATTTTCGATTTCTGTAATTGGTAACGTGCTATGTGTTAGCATACCAACAAGCTACTTTCTGTTTACATGTACAAAATCCAACTGTATTATTAAGAAGATTATATGTATGTGAATGTAAACATACTGTTCATACATATTGTATTTTCTTGTTTGTAGTTTTACAAAAAAGAGATAAAGGAGATGGAATAATTGAGAAGAAATATCAGTAAAGTCACTAAAGTCACGAAGACTGCTTTCTGGAGTTCTTTTCTGAAGACGTACGCTATCTGTTAAGCCTTTGCTCAAGCTACGCAATTGGTTAGAACAGAATATTTAATATTTCATTTTCTAAAGATGTGTTTTACTGATTAATTATTAATTAGTTCCAATTACTGATAATTGAACAAATGTCTGTATTTAAGACGCAAGATAAATGTATCCAAAAATGAATTCAGTTAATACAACCTTATTAAATCATTAACCTTTAATATAAATATGCTTTTTGTAACATCATTTGAAAATACTGACCTTTTTTCTTTTTTAATTAAGTTTTAGTTAAGTTTTAAAAAACATTTTTTTTCTGAAAAACAAAGTTATGTAATTAATCTGGCAAAGCTTTATATTCCTAAGACAAAAATAACTTTAAAAACTCTAACAAAAATATATGAACTTTTATATTTTTAAACACTTGCTGGATGACAACTAAAATGTGGTGGGATAACTGCTGTCATTGTTGCATCTGACCCCGGCCTCCTTGTTACCCCACTCATTTCCTTGTTTGGTCTCCTCCCCTCACCTGTTCCTTGTTTCCTTTTTTGGTCTCTTATTTAATCCCCTTTTGTGTGCTGTCTTGTGTGAGATTGTTGTTTATGCTCTGTGCTTATTCTAGTCTAGCCTCCTTTGTCTTGTGACCAGTCTTGTTGGATTTTGCCAGTGTTGTTTTTCTCCTTTTGTTTTGGTCTCTGCCTAGTGGTGGGCAGAGCGAGGCTTCATGAAACACTGAAACACTTGAAGTAAATGTGCCGTATTGTGTCGAGGCTTTGAAACTACACAAACACCCGTCTCCACGGTCACACCTAGTGGTCAATTGCACATGTTGTCTGGGACAATTTTGACAACAAGCCATTTAAAACAATAAAAAAATGTGTTTTTATTAATGTGGTGAGTTTTTAACATCCTCACTTTATAACTATAATACAGTAATACCTCGGTTTACGAGTTTAATTCGTTCCAAGAGCGAGCTCGTAAACCAAAATGCTCGTACACCAAAACAATTTCCCCCATAAGAACGCACTAAAAATCAATTAATTCGTTCCACGCGACCATAAATGCCCATTTAAAAATTTTTTTTGGTTTTACCCTATTAATTAGTTAAAATTATAACCATTAAGATCTCATATAAATGCGAATTAATAATTGACAAGTAAACAATAAAAATACTTGACAATTTACTTTAAAGCAATTTAGCTTAGCCATGATGGAGACGAGAGGATGGGGGAGTTTACTGTCAGCTAGGGAAAACACAAAACCCGGATTTAAGTGCAAATTAGTGAATTTATTATAATAGTGCAGAAAACAAACCATGTCCTGTGGAGCAGGGCTGAAGTAATAATCCAGAGTGAATGTCATGGAGCCTGAGCACCGGCAGAGACAGCGCGCGTGCGCGCGCAAACGGCAGAGACAGCAGATGACATGAGAATCAGATGCGTGAGATGATGGCTGCTGCAGTGATCAGTGACCACGCCCCCACACACACATACACAGGCAGAGAGACAATGAATTCATGAACCCTGACAGTTACTGCTTAGAGGTAATGTACGTGTATATTTCTCTACGTGAACAACAGCGATCAGAATTAATTACTGTTTATAACAGGAGGTAAAACCTCTGTAAATCACTTATAACAGTATCACTGTGGTGAATGATGCAGCCAAACCAAGCGATGCTGAGAGAATGAATGAGTTAAGGGGTGATAAAGGGGTTGGAACCACGTGACTGTTATGAGAGGCTGTGTTTAGGATATTTCTAGTAAAAATGCGCGTGACCATGCTGAGCGTTAGGACTTTTTCCACACAAAAAATGCACGTGGGGGAGGGAAAATGTTTCTCGTACACGATACAATGCTCGTACACCGATTCGACCCTCCATGCTCGTACACCGATTTGCTCGTATACCAAGTTGCTCGTAAACCAAGGTATTACTGTATATAATAATAACAACTAGGTTATTTTGGTCATGAAAAATGAAAATTAATAAAACAAATCAATCCACAATGGTCTCATTTTTGTTTGTTTTTTGTGTTTTACAGATTTTTATTCAAAAATATTAATTGCTCTGGTGAGGAAGGACTTATTCTACTACTTTTTTTACAGATCATTTCTCCAGCCAAGGACATACAATACAATACACTGTCTCTAGTATATCAGTAAATACTGTATATTAATTTAAATGTAGCCTAAATATAACTAACTAAATCACACTATAAATGTCACTATATCGTAAACGCTATCTCAAAATCGTTCTCTGACAAAAGCCCATGAGGTGAAAGTGCTTTAACTCATCTTTTAAACTTTGTGGGAGTTGAAACAGATGTGCAAATGTGTGTTTTATTTCTGTCAATCAAATGCAGTCTCGGCAAGCATGCTGCCTGTCGAGACACTTGTGAAACGTGCAGAAGCTTCGTTTAGCCAAAGTCACATAACATGGGTGTTTTGAATCACAGTTTCAGAGCAGTGTTTCGAAACACCTACGCCTCGGAATCTCGATACTTTGTCAAAACATTAGTTTAGAATAAGCAATCCCTATCTCTGCCTTCTGTTTCCCCTCTCAGGCACTCCTACGCTTCTTACCACCCCTAGGTTGTCAGTATTTTCCCTTTTCGGAGTGTCTTACCCCCTATGCTGCCTGACTACCCCTGCAGCCCAGCCTGGTTGTTGCCCCATTTCGCCCTACCTAGAGGCCTTTGCTAAGCTTCTTCCTTTTGTTTTGTCTTCCTGCCTCCAGTGTTTTGGTTTTGGATTTTCCGTTTTGAACGAATTTGAGTACCTACAGCCTGAGTCCGTGTCCCACCCTGAAAAAAACAACAAAGACTTTTCATGCTTGGGTGCCTGTCTTGTGATCCTACAACATAGAGAGATCAGAAAGGTGACACAAAAGAATGTCATCATTTTGGTTTAGTTTCTCATGCAGTAGGACTGTAATTTAAATCTCACTATACTGTATTTATTCATGTTTTCATTAATTCACCAGGCTCAGAACGTAGTCTTTTCAAACTGTTGGGTTTACTTTTTGTGCAAACATAATTCCTGTATAAAGATTATGTTTGAAAGTAATCCATAGCCTTTACAAAACTTTACATTACAACAGTGTATCATAACAGCATAACACTCATATTTCAAACAAATAAATAAGGAAATCGTCGGAAATTTAAATAAGGAATCGTCTCAAATCTGGGGTGATCAATGCATTCAAAAAGTGACAAAACGTTGAAAAAACTATTTTGAGACACTTCATAAAAACAGGAATTACAGGACTTCCACTTAAGTCTGTTCCAGCAAGATTGTAAACTAACAGGTAAGTTTCCTCCCAATAGATAAATGTTTTAGACTCTGTACACTAAGACCCTAGCTAATCCCCCACTCACCACCTCACGTAATTTAAGGTCCAGACAGAACAGTTCACAGACATAACACCTCGGCACAGGTTTATGGGAATTAAAATCATTGAATTAAACCATAGTAATATTCTAGGGGCTAAGCGGAGACCGGTTAATTTAAATGTAGCCTAAATATAACTAACTAAATCACACTATAAATGTCACTATATCGTGAACGCTATCTCAAAATCGTTCTCTGACAAAAACCCATGAGTTAATTCTATTTTTTATTTTCTTTATATGCATGTTCATATTATAGTTTAGTTGTTGGTTTTACTCTTTGTTCTATATTCTCTGAATTGTATTACAATGCCTTATACTTGCCTTGTACTGTTTGCTTTGTACTTATTTGTAATTAAGTATTTTTTTTAAACTCGTTATAGAACAAAGATTTCATATTACATCCATAACATCTGTCGCTATCCTCCACATGACCTCATTATAAATCGCTCACATGCGGAAGCATAGAACTACTCAGAATTTTGTTACTGCACCAAGAAAACGTCTCAGGTTACTTACGTAACCCTAGTTCCCTAAGAGGGAACGCATATGGGAACGCCTTAGCGTGATTGTCTCTTGAAGCGCAATGAAATCCACGTGTGCGAGTGCATGTCGCCAAGAGTGACGTCATGAGCAAGGAGTATATAGAGCTCGCCGTAACCCGGAAGCGGCAGCTTGACCAGTGTCTAAAACAAGCCCAGCATGCACAGGGAGCTGAGGCCACGAGACGCAGTGTCTCGTTCCCTCTTAGGGAACTAGGGTTACATAAGTAACCTGAGATGTTCCCTGTCAAGGGAACTCGCACTGCATCGAACGCATATAGGAACGAGGAATACCCACGCCGCCTCAGTGAGCGGAGTAAGCCAAGCTAACGTAGCTCACTACAAAAGGGCCAATGTTCCCACAGCTGGGTTAAGGTCTAGTTGATATAACCTAATAAAGGTATGCGGTGAGGACCAGCCAGCCGCATCACAGATATCAGCAAGGGGAGCCCCTGCGAGAAAAACTTTAGAGGTAGCCATGCTCCTGGTAGAGTGGGTGCGGACACCTGTTGTCCCGCCAAATCATAAGGCAGGGAGATAGTCTCAACTATCCACCTGCTTAGAGTTGATTTTATTTTGATGCTGGAGCTCCTTTAGGAGCCCCGAAGCAAACAAAAAGTTGGTCTGACCTATGCGACCTGGGTGCTCGCACTGGATAGACCTTGTTCTTGGACTCCTGGTCATGAACGACAAAAGGTGGAGGACATAAGGCCTGCAGAGTAGTGTGACGAGCAGGGCTTGAAAGCACTTTGGGGATATAGCCCGGTCTGGGAAAGAGAAAGGCTTTCGCCAGGCCGGGAGCAAACTCCAGACAGGAGGGGGCTACAAAAGGGCCTGAAGGTCACCAACCCTCTTAAAGGAGGAAATAGCCAAAAGGAACACCGTTTTGAGGGTGGGGAATTTCTCCGAGATGTCCTCAAGCGGCTCAAAGGGTGCCTGGGACAGAACCTGGAGTACCAGGGAAAGGTCCCAAGGCAGCACCCAAGAGCGTACCGCAGGCCTCAGCCTCAAAGTGCCACGGAAGAAACGCACGACTAGTGGGTCCCGACCTAGAGAGGTACCACTTAAGGGTATGTGGTAAGCCGCAATGGCAGCCATGTACACCTTCAGCGTGGAGGGGGACAGCCTGGTAGCGAATCTTTCTTGTAGAAACTCCAGAACGATACCAACTTGGCAGGTTACTGTTCTAAATGTTCGTCACTGCACCAGAAAGTGAAGGTTTTCTACTTCCGGGCGTAAAGTTTCCTCGTGGATGGCTCTAGAGTGGAGAATGGTCTCAACGACCTCAGTCGAGAGACCTGAGTCTATGAGTCGGGCCCCCTCAGAGGCCAGACTCACAGGTTCTGCAGTTCCGGGTGAGGATGAAGGATCCTGCCCTGAGCCTGGGACAGAAGGTCCTCCCTGAAGGAAATCTCCCAATGAGTGCCGTCTATGAGGTACACTAAGTCCGAAACCCACACCCTGCCCGGCCAATGAGGGGCAAATAAGGTGAGACGGACCCTGTCCTGGCGAACTTTCTCTAGAACCCCTGGGAGCAGAGCAATCGGGGGAAAGGTGCACAAGAGTAGCCTCGGCCACTCTTGTCGTATCACGTCCAGCGCAAGAGGTGCTGGGAGGACAAGGGGGAACCAAAGCAGGCAGTGAACATTTTCTCAATATGGAAACAGGCCAGAGGTGGTGTCTGCTCCACAGACCCTGAGTCGAGCGGCCCCTCAGGACCACCCCCCAGCCCGAGCGGGAGGCATCTGTCAACAGCATCACACGATGACAGAGTGATCCCAGTACGGGCCTTCGGGAAAAAAACAGTTTTTCTTCCACTGATGCAAGACCGCAGATATCGCCTTGAGACCTTGATCAGGCGGGAAGGGTTGCCCCTCGAGGAAAAGCCCCTGGTTTTGAGCCACTACAACAGTCCCATATGGAGCAGATCAGTGGAACAACACTGGATGCTGCTGCCAAGAAACCTAACACTCCCTGGAAGTGTCTGACCGTGAGTGGCTGGCCTAGCTTCATGCTCTTGACTGTGGACAGGATAGAGGCACTGCGCACGGGTGGAAAGCCGTGCTAACATTGACGCATAGTCCATGCATAGTCCAGTCTCTTGAGACTGGGCCAGAATGAGCCAGTCGTCGATGTACTTCAAAATGCGGATCCGTCGGGATCGAAGCGGAGCTAGAGCTGCATCCACGCACTTGGTGAAAGTGCGAGGACACAAAGCCAGGCCGAATGGAAGAACTCTGTACTGATAAGTCTTGCCCCCAAAGGCGAATCTGAGGAACTTCCGGTGCTGAGGAAGGATAGAGACGTGAAAATACGCGTCCTTGAGATCTATCGTGACAAACCAGTCCTTGAACCTGATTTGTGCTACGATCTGCTTCAGAGTCAACATTCTGAATCTCAGTCGCCTGACGGTTTCGTTCAGAGTGCGAAGATCCAAAATAGGACGCAGGCCTCCATCCTTCTTCGGAAACAATGAAGTATCAGCTGTAAAAGCCCAAATCTCTGACTGAGAGAGGTACAAATTCTATGGCCTCTTTCATCAGCAATGACTCGACTTCCTGTTCCATGACCAGAGCCTGCTTGGGATCTACCAAGGTTGGTAAAATCTGGGCGGATGAACCCGGTGATACGGAACGCAGGACCCACTGAGAGATACCTGGGAGTCGTAACCACGCTGCCATGAAATCTACTAGGGGTATCAGTCTCTCGAGACCGACCTCTGGACAGGAGAATTTTCCCACTCCGGGGCCCTGGGATGAACCAGGCCCTCGGAGCGGATGCTCTAGGATCCGCTTCGGAGGGGGCGACCTGCCCAGCGCGACCCGAACTGAGGGACGCGACTGGGAGGGGCCGCCTACGGAGAACATGGCCCGGCCCTCTCGAGGTACCGGGCATGCTACCGCGCTTACAGGTAGATCTAAAATGTAGATCTACGCTGATCTAAAACATTTAACCTTTTTGTCTTTGACATCTAATGTTTTTTTTTCTCTGTATTTTTAAACAAATAAATAAAAATGGAGGGGAAATACGCTATGCATGTCTTCACACATTTCTGTATTTTAACCATGAAAGGCAGGGTGAAGTCTTTAACATGTGATTTGATATCAGTCAGTCGCTCCTTCAACTGATGGTAAACCAGGAACATCTGCAGAGACAAACTTCTGTGATCCTTCTCAACTCATCATGTCATCTTTATCTGTGAACAGTGAACTTGTCTTCTACGGTAATGTAACAGAGGGTGACTCACAGGCAGGGATCCACGTGCTTTGTCTTTATTAAGAGTGGTCGTACGGGCAGGAGGTCAGGGCAAACAGAGATCATACATAAACAGTAATCCAGGCAGGGGTCAGAAAGGCAGGCAGACAGAATCAGGTACGATAATCTAGGCGGTTGGTCAAGACAGGCAGATATCAATCATAAGCGTTATTCCAGGCACAGGTCAGGGCAGGCAGAACAGGATCAAAACAAAGGCAAACAGGCATGAATAGTAACGCTTAGAAATGACAACCAGGGCTAATCAAGACTTTGCGGTGTGCATTGATAAAAGTGGCTTTTATAGTCCAGGTGATTGTAAACAGGTGGTGAGACAAACAGTCAAGATGGAGTTCAGCTGGAGTGTGTAATCAGTCCAGTGTACTGCATGATGGGAAATGTAGTGTGTAGTGTAGTGTCAGTATATGCGTGAGCTCCCTCTGGTGGCCAGGGAGGGGAGCGCAGAGCTCATATTCATAACAGGTAATGGCAAGAAGGTATGATTATGTTACAGATATTAATTTTAAATGTAAACAAATCTGAACATTTAAGGCACAGGTATTTAATTTTATGCAACATGCACTGTCAATACACGATTCGTACTGGAATAGTTCTTGGTAAACCTGCAATATAGCATCGGTAATTAGCTTCTAGCACCAGCAGGGTGGGGCACACGCACACATAGATCAAATCAGACACGGAATACACAAGCATTCTGTTGTTGTTCACGAAAGTAATTTCGTGGATCTTGATGACAGCGAAGTGCATACATAGAACATCGAAAACGTGGATGAGAGCGAAGAGGAAGTTAAGAAGACAATTTGGAACTAGACATGCATTTTTTCCATCATCTTTTTTATGCATTTAGCAGACACAAGACATATCTGCAAGAATGTGCCTATCGTAACCAGTTTTGGCGCACAGACATGTTTCCGAACTTCCTGATTATGCTTGTTGATAACTATGTGTGATTGGTGAATGGCGCTTTAAATAAACTTGAAACTGTGTTAACAACAGCTTTGTTGGGTGTCTTTTCATGTTATTAAAGTTGTTTTGGGTCTATTTTAATGTTATTCGGCAAGGCAAGGCAAGGCAAGTTTATTTGTATAGCACATTTCATACACAATGGTAATTCAAAGTGCTTTACATAAAGAAGAATGATAAAAATAAAACATTAAAAATGATTAAAAGAATAAAAAGATAATACGTATAAAATAAAATGCAAACAGTTCGGACATAGCACAGTGCTCAATCTGCAAATGCATAGGTAAAAAGATGTGTTTTGAGTCTTGATTTGAATGTGGCTACTGTTGGAGCACACCTGATATCAGCACACAGATATCAGCAAGGGGAGCCCCTGCGAGAAAAACTTTAGAGGTAGCCATGCTCCTGGTAGAGTGGGTGCGGACACTTGTTGTCCCGCCAAATCATAAGGCAGGGAGATAGTGGCTACTGTTGGAGCACACTCTCTTCTGGAAGCTGGTTCCAGCTGCGGCTGGCGTAACAGCTAAAAGCAGACTCTCCTTGCTTTGAGTGAACCCTGGGTATTACTAAGTGACTTGATCCTGATGATCTTAGTGATCTGTTAGGTTTATATTCTATGAGCATATCTGCAATGTATTTAGGTCCTAGGCCATTGAGCGATTTATAAACAAGTAACAGTACTTTAAAATTAATTCTAAATGTAACTGGAAGCCAGTGCAAGGACCTGAGGACTGGTGTGATGTGTTCATATTTTCTGGTTCTGCTCAGAATCCTGGCAGCAGCGTTCTGTACGAGCTGCAGCTGTCTTATGGTCTTTTTGGGAAGGCCAGTGAGGAGCCCATTACAATAATCCACCCTGCTGGTGATGAAAGCATGAACAAGTTTCTCTAAGTCTTGATTGGAGACAAAGCATCTAATTCTTGCAATATTTTTGAGATGATAATATGCTGATTTAGTTATTGTTTTTACATGGCTACTGAAACTCAGGTCTGACTCCAAAATCACACCAAGATTCTTGACCTGATTTTTAGTTGTTTGACCCCTAGAGTGAAGGTATGCGTTCACTTTGAGAACTTCATCTTTGTTTCCAAATGCAATGACTTCAGTTTTGTCTTTGTTTAACTGAAGGAAGTTTAGGCACATCCAGTTTTTAATTTCATCAATGCATTGACACAGGGAGTCAATGGGGCTGTAGTCATTAGGTGATAACGCGAGGTAAATCTGGGTGTCATCTGCATAGCTGTGATATGCAATTTGGTTCTTTCTCATTATTTGGCTCAGTGGCAGCATATATAAGTTGAACAGGAGGGGTGCAAGTATTGAACCTTGAGGGACTCCGCATGTCGTGGATGTCCACTCAGACTTATGGTCACCGATACTCACATAATAACCTCTCCCTTCTAAGTCAAGTCAAGTCAAGTCACCTTTATTTATATAGCGCTTTTTACAATGTAGATTGTTTCAAAGCAGCTTTACAGGAAAAACAATATAAACAAAGTTTGTTTGGCTGAACAGAAGCCCCAAAAGAGCAGGCGAATCAATACAATTGATGAATTTTAAGTGTTAAGTTTCCCCAACTGAGCAAGCCATAGGCGACAGCGGCAAGGAAAAAAACTCCGGCAGGTGACGTAACGAATGAAGAATAGAATGAAGAAAAACCTTGGGAGAAACCAGGCTCAGTCGGGGGACCAGTTCTCCTCTGGCCAACAGCCAAACCGTGCATGATTATTATATTGACAACAATTCAAGTCCAATATGAAGTCCAATTTGGTCCGGTTGGAGATGGGTTCATGATCGTCACAGGGGAGGGTCTAGTAGAGTCACGGTCTCCGCAGACACTTCAGGGTAGTGCTGTGCTCGTGTCCAGGTCCTTCATCTGATCTGGATACGGCCCGGATCCGGCTGACCACGGTAACCTCGGAATAAACAGAGAACAATATCAGCGTAGATGCCATTCTTCTTCTGATGTATCGAGTACATCAGGTGTTATGGGAATGTTCTCGGTTCCGGCTTATCTAAATTATGCAGCCTAACAATCATTTTACATGATTTGGATTAAAATGTATGTATAATGTGTTATGTGTATGCCAGGTTGAAAAGATGTGTTTTTAGTCTAGATTTAAACTGACAGAGTGTGTCTGCTTCCCGAACTGTATTAGGAAGACTGTTCCAGAGTTTAGGAGCTAAATAGGAAAAGGATCGACCGCCAGCAGTTGACTTTGATATTCTAGGTATTATAAGCTGGTCAGTATTTTGGGATCGCAATAGACGTGAAGGACTATAATGTGTTAAGAGATCGCTCAAGTACTGGGGAGCTAAACCATTTAATGCTTTGTAAGTAATTAGCAAGATTTTAAAATGTATTCGGTGATTAATAGGAAGCCAGTGCAGGTTTGACAGAACTGGGCTAATATGCTCATATTTCCTGGTTCTAGTAAGAACTCGAGCTGCTGCATTTTGGACCAGCTGGAATTTGTTTATTAAGCGTGCAGGGCAACCACCTAGTAGAGCATTACAATAATCTAGCCTTGAACTCATGAACGCATGAACTAACTTTTCCGCATTTGTCTTAGAGAGCATATGTCGTAATTTAGATATATTTTTAAGATGGAAGAATGCCGTTTTACAGATGCTAGAAACATGGCTTTCAAATGAAAGATTGGTATCAAAGAGCACACCCAGGTTTCTAACTGACGACGAAGACTTGACAGAACAGCCATTGAGTGTTAGGCGGTAGTCTAGATTATTACGCGCTGAACTTTTTGGTCTAATAATTAGAATCTCTGTTTTTTCAGAATTAAGCAGTAGAAAGTTATTAGTCATCCAATTTTTTATATCGGTTATGCATTCTGTTAATTTAGTGAATTTGTTTGTTTCATCCGGATGAGAAGAAATATAGAGCTGAGTATCATCAGCGTAACAATGAAAGCTAATGCCATGCTTCCTAATAACTGCACCCAAAGGAAGCATGTACAGGGTGAAAAGCAATGGTCCTAACACTGAACCTTGAGGAACTCCATACTGAACTTGTGACCGATATGACATCTCCTCATTTACTGCTACAAACTGATAACGGTCAGATAAGTATGATTTGAACCAGGCTAATGCAACTCCACTAATGCCAACATAATTTTCAAGTCTATTCAGAAGGATTTTGTGGTCAATTGTATCAAATGCAGCACTAAGGTCCAGTAACACTAACAGAGAGATACAACCACGATCGGATGATAAGAGCAAATCATTAGTAACTCTAATAAGAGCAGTCTCAGTACTATGATATGGTCTAAATCCTGACTGGAAATCCTCGTAGATGCTGTTTCTTTCTAGAAAGGAACATAGTTGTGAAGATATTGCCTTTTCTAGAATCTTTGACAAAAAAGGTAGATTCGATATCGGCCTGTAATTAACTAATTCTGTAGGATCAAGTTGTGGTTTTTTAATAAGCGGTTTAATTACGGCCAGCTTAAAGGTTTTTGGTACGTATCCTAATGACAAAGATGAATGTATGACCTGAACCATTTAAGGACCATCTCAGAAAGCCCAACCCAGTTTTCCAGCCTGTCAAGGAGAATGTTGTGATCAACAGTGTCAAACGCAGCACTGAGGTCGAGTAAAACCAGCACTGATAATTTACCTGAATCTGTGTTAAGACGAATATCATTTATTATCTTTATGAGTGCTGTCTCTGTGCTGTGATGTGGTCGGAAACCAGATTGAAAGTTGTCAAAGTATCCATTCAAGCTTAAGAACTTGTTCAGCTGATTGAAAACAACTTTTTCAATGATCTTGCCTATGAAAGGAAGATTTGAGATTGGTCTGTAATTGCTCAATATGATGTTATCCAAGTTGCTCTTTTTCAGAAGGGGCTTAACAACTGCAGTTTTTAGGGATTTTGGAAAAGTCCCAGAAAGAAGTGAGGCATTTACCACTTCTAGGAGATCTGCTTCTAAACAGTTAAACACGCTTTTGAAAAAAGATGTGGGAAGTATGTCAAGGGCGCAGGTTGATGTTTTAAGGTGTTGTACTGTTTCTTCCAAAATTTTACCATCAATTGCTTCGAAAACAGACATAATAGCTACTTTCTGAGGTTGTGGTCTGATCTGTTTTACCCCAGTGCAGCTCAAGGATGTGCTGATCGCCTTTCTGATATTATTTATTTTCTCAGAGAAGAAGGAAGCAAACTCACAACATTTGCTGTCTGAGAGCATTTCACTGGGAATCTGACTTGGGGGATTTGTTAGTCTCTCTACAGTAGCAAAAAGAGTGCGGGTGTTGTTTAAGTTTCTGTTTATAATATTTGAGAAGAAGGTCTGTCTAGCTTTGCCTAGTTCCACATTGAAAGCATGAAGGTTATCTTTATAGATGTTATAGTGGATTTCAAGATTTGTCTTTCGCCACATGCGCTCAGCTTTTCTGCATTGTCTTTTCATATTTTGCACTACTGTTGAATTTCTCCACGGTGCCTTTTGTCTGCCACTCTTCTTCCTGACTTTCACAGGAGCAATGTTATCAATAACATTCTGAACTTTTGAGTTAAAAGAATCAAGAAGAAAATCAACAGAGTCTGCAGATATGCTTGGTGTTAAAGATATAGCCTTCATAAACAGAGCACTAGTATTCTCATTTAAGCATCGCTTTTTGACCGAGATAGATCTAGCTTCAACAGTCGGAGAGATCAATATATCAAAGAAAATACAGAAATGATCTGATAGTGCTACATCCTTAATGACAATGGATGAAATGTTTAGACCCTTACTGATAATTAAATCTAGTGTATGTCCACGATTGTGTGTGGGTCTATGTACATGCTGAGTCAGATCAAAAGTATTCAAAACTGTTAGAATTTCTTTTGCCATTTTGGATTCTGCATTTTCTATGTGGATGTTAAAGTCCCCAGTAATAGCAAAACAGTCAAACTCTAAGGAAGTTGCTGATAACAGTTCTGTAAAGTCCTCCACAAAGGCTGGAGAGTATTTTGGAGGCCTGTAAATGACTAAAAGTAGAATGCGAGGAGCACCTTTTAACACAATACCCAAATATTCAAAAGACAAGTAATCACCAAATGACACTTGCTTGCATTGATAGACATCTTTACATAGAGCAGCTTCTCACCTCATCTATTACTCACCGACGCTATAACGGAGGTTTACCTAGTTCTCTACTATTCTATTAATATAAATACACTTTTGGTCAAATATATCAAGGTTAATATTTGGCATAAATTGCATTTGTAGGGAATTAAATCTGTGGTTCTAATGTTCTGCAACTTTAAATGTGAGTGTGGATAGTATGACGAGATGTTCTCGCGATGATATCGCGAGAACAGCGTCGCGCGATTTAGATCGCAGGTGAAGACAGTCTGGGGAGTTGAGAACGCAGAGAGGGAGACGGGAGACGGGAGACGCACTTTGTAATCCGCGGCTTTAACGTCACGTTACAATCTTATTGTTGTTCAATAAAAAACAGTATTGAGTTCACTGGAGCTACTTGTGAGTGTCCTCCATATAACGAGTGAAACAGCATCTGAGAAGCCAAGAACCCACGACCAGCGCGGGGTGAGAACTGTTATAATAGTATAGACCCACGCGCGTTACACTGGTGGCAGCGCGGTTGGCTTTTTGAGTGTATTTTGGGAAACTTGTTTTTTCATATTGAACAACGTGAATGTCACCGCTTTAATTTGCAGAGCCGTTTAATCTATCGTCTTTTAATTTTTTTACACGAGCTCATTTTTTTATTTTCATATTTTTGCATATTCGGATTACGTGCACCTCCCCCCCTTAAAATGGCGGACGACGAGCGCGACGCGGCTGCATTGCAAAGAGACAGACACATGGCGGATGAATCGTATCCACATCTGCCATTTAAAATTGAACTTCCTGCTCCTTTTTCTGGGGATGGTAAAGAGCCATTTAATGTGTGGACACAAAGATTCGAAGTGGCACTTAATGTCTCATCTGCACCACTGGATAAGGCCAAACTTCTCCCAGCAAAGCTTACTGGTCCAGCATTTGCATACTGGCAGTCTCTCTCCCCTATGGTGAAAGCTGACTATGACTTGACTAAAGCCAGTTTGAGCTCTGTTTTCGGACGTACAACTTTTCTGGCCACATTTCAGACATTTTTGAATGCTCGTCCCCGTAAACCTCAAGAACCTCTGGAAGTTTATGCTGCTGAGCTCACAAACTTAGTGACTGAAGCATTTCCTCAGTATGATGCAGCAGCACGGAATTGTGAAGTTTTTCGCAGATTTGTGACTGGCTTAGATCCAACACTCCAACTGAAAATCCATGAGCACGGTGCTGTGACTTTGGACAATGCTTTGAAAGTGGCTGCTCAATGTGAACGTGCTCAGTTGGCCATTAGTGTGGCTAACCCTTCAGCTGTCATGCCTGTCACGGTGAATCCACACCCATCATCTGCAACAGTGACATCATCTCACATCACTGAACTGGCATCATCGCATACCTCCGAACCGACCTACACGCCTTACGTCAGACTCACCTGCGGCGAACTGATGAACGCATGGACCAGCTCTGGCAGCGGATTTCCAGCCTTCAGGACGAGGTGACATCTTCGACTCATTCTCCACATCGGACCTGTGCAGCTGTGGACTCGGACATAACAGCGCGACATCGCCAGCCTGATCGGGATGACCATCACTTCCACCGGGACTGCAGCTGTTCTTCACAACGTCCACAAAGAGGTCGACGGCAGTACCATGACTGCTGTCCTCCACGACACCACCATGATTATTCAGATAGCAGTCCAGCACCTCCACATGATGACTTCTGCCGTCAACGACGTTGCAGCTACTCCCCTTCCTCCCGCGGTCACGACTCACACACTTCCCATTACACACAGTCTGACCAATACACCCCCAACAGACATCATTATGGTAGCTCAAGCTCAGGTTACTCACCATCACGAGACCGCCGACCTGATTTCGAATATGAACACAGAACCCGTTATGTCCGTTCACCTTCACCAAGCCGCCAGTATAGAAGCCCCAGTTATCGTAGACATAGCTCGCCATCGCCACCCCCCCATTCCCAAGGTCTGCCAAAATCCCCCACACGACATGTACATTTCTCCCCATCTCGCAAGGGGACAGCCCCTTTCTCACCGTCTCAGGGAAACGAGTAGAAGCTGTCATTAGGGACCAATTGCCAGCTTCATCCCCATCAATGGTCCACTCTGATTCAGTGGGTTTAGAAACTACTCCACCTACACCATTCATTCAAATTGCACTTGCCGGTACTGAACTTCATGCTTTGGTTGACACAGGGTCAGGGCTTTCTCTCATTACTGATGACTGTCGTAGATCAATTCCAGCTTTGTCTACTCAGTCTATTAGCAAATCATTTGTGTTAGCGTCATCGGTCACTGGACAGTTATTGGACATTCTTGGCTCTGTAACAGTTCCCATACACGTTGGAGAGGTAACATTTCCTCATGTATTCCATGTGATACGTGCAGCTACTCATCCTGTCTTAATAGGATGGGATTTCTTAATTGAACATTCAGTCACCATTGACATCCCACACGCACGTCTACAACTTTATAATACGTCAGTGCCTCTTTCACCGCCCCAGTCACTAATTCCAGTACAAAGTTCTGTCGTCAGTGTCACTCAGGTGTCTGTTCCGCCGCTATCAGAGATGGCAATTCCCATTTTTGTCAAAGATAATGGTGTAGCAAATCCTTACACAGACACGTATGTGGGTATACTGGAACCTCAGCCCCCTCCAGTCGTGACTTTAGGGGTAGCTCGAACACTAATGTCGGTTCAGAATGGAAAGGGCATTGTTAGAGTTGTTAACCCGACTAACGAAACAGTCTCTCTTGAAGCCGGATGCCCATTAGGTCAACTATTCTCTGTAACTGGCAATACTCATGATGAGTATGCGTTAGTCTCAGCTGTGACGGCTTCTACAGAAGCTGTCTACCCAGTGCCTGATGTGCATCTTGGGGATACACACTTAAATGCGGAAGAACAAGTACAGCTCAAGAGCTTGCTGACAGAGTTCGCTATCATCTTTAGCTCTCATTCTCATGACTATGGCAAAACCAATTTGATCAGACATAGCATCAACACTGGTGACGCAAGTCCAATAAAACTGCGCCCCTATAGAACGTCACCAGCTACTCAATCTGTATTACAACAAGAGGTATCAAAACTCTTAGAACACAACATCATTGAGGAGTCTTACAGTCCGTGGTCAGCACCGGTTGTGCTGGTTCGGAAAAAGGACGGCACACACCGATTCTGTGTAGATTACAGACGCCTCAATAATGTAACAATCAAAGATTCACACCCTCTTCCTCGGGTGGATGACACACTTGATAGACTTTCTGGTGCCAGAGTGTTTAGCACAATTGACTTGACTGCTGGTTACTGGCAAATACCACTTAATCCAGATGACAAAGAGAAAACTGCTTTCTCCACTGGAACAGGACTATATCAATTTCGCATGATGCCAATGGGAATCTCTAATGCTCCGCCCAGTTTCCAGCGCTTAATGGAGCTTGTGCTTAGGGGTCTGCACTGGAGTATTTGTTTAATCTACTTAGATGATATTATTGTCTACAGTGCCGATTTCCCACAGCACCTTCAGCACTTGCGTGAAGTCTTCCAACGATTTCGTACTGCTGGACTTAAGCTTAAGCCGTCCAAATGCCATCTTGCACACTCTTCCGTTACTTTTCTGGGCCACCGGGTTTCTAGTGCCGGTGTTGAGCCAGACCCATCTAACATAGACAAGGTAAAGTCATGGCCAATCCCAACATCCGCCACACAGGTCCGGGCTTTTCTGGGCCTGTGCTCGTATTATCGTCGATTCATAAGACACTTTGCACGCACAGCTGAACCATTGTATCATCTCACACACAAGGGAGTATCATTTGCTTGGTCAGTTGAAGCAAATGAAGCTTTCAGCGTACTGAAGCAGGCACTGACGTCACCACCGATTATGGCATTTCCAAATCTTTCAATTCCTTTCTTACTTTGCACTGATGCCTCCATCCATTCAGTGGGTTCTGTTCTTTCACAACAGGTGGAAGGAAAAGAGCATGTCATTGCATATGCTAGCCATACGCTCTCCGCTTCAGAAAGAAAATGGTCCACATTTGATAGGGAATTGTACGCCATTGTGTGGTCAGTTCGTCACTTCCGACACTATGTTGCTTGCCATCCATTCACTATCATCACTGATCACAAACCCTTGGTCGGTCTCAAGAAACTTCCTTTAGATCATGACCCTACTGGTAGACGAGCACGTTGGGCTATAGAATTGGACCTTTATGACTGGCGTGTTGTTCACCGTGATGGTGCTAAACATCTTAATGCGGACGCTATGTCTCGACGGCCAGAGACCAGTTCTCTGGAACTGGACAGTTGTCTTCTCAGTGATGCGTCTACTGTATCAGTGGCAACTCAGACGACATCAATGACTTCGCAAACACCACCGGTGTTAACACCTTCCCAAACACTACCCATGAACAAAAATGTGTCTTTGCCCACACGGGTTCCAAGCCACACAATGTTAAATCTTGTTGAAATCCAAAGTGATTGGAACGTTATGGAACAACAAAAGTCAGATCCAGATTTAGCCATTGTTTTCTCCTGGATAGAAACGGGACGAAAACCACCCGTATGGAGGCTATGTTCCTCTTCTTCTTACCTCAGAAAACTGTGGGCCCAGTTTAGTCGCCTTCTTGTTCATGACGGAGTGTTATACAGGCGCTTACGCAACACTTTTGGTGATAATGTTTTGCAAGTGGTCATTCCTACATCGTTAATTCCTGAGATCCTCAGTCATGTCCATGGTCACCCATCAGTGGGTCACTATGGCTTGGCCAAAACGTTGGACAGAGCCATGCGGTCCTTTTACTGGCCTTACATGTCATCAGAAATTGCCAAACATTGCTCCCAATGTGCTGCTTGTCAGTCAAGACGTTCTCCTGTGCCCCGCCCACAAGCACCACTCATTCCTATCTCTCCTGACCATCCATTTCAGACAGTGGCTGCAGACATAACAGAGTTACCTATTTCTACCAAGGGTAACCGTTACGTACTAGTAATGATGGACCTGTATACTAAATTTGTCAATCTTTATCCACTGAAAGATCAAACAGCTGTTTCCGTAGCAGGTTGCATCTTTGACCACTACATTCCACAACATGGTGTCCCTGAGGCCCTACACTCTGATCAGGGAAGACAATTTGAATCTGATCTCATAAAACACCTGTGTAACTTACTGTCAATCAAGAAGCTTCGCACGTCCCCATATCATGCTCAGTGCGACGGGGCCGTTGAGCGCTTTAACCGTACTCTAAAAGAAGAACTTTCCAAGTATCTTTTTGAAACG
The DNA here is from genome assembly GCA_037043235.1 of Rhodeus uyekii. Lineage (NCBI taxonomy): Eukaryota > Metazoa > Chordata > Actinopteri > Cypriniformes > Acheilognathidae > Rhodeus > Rhodeus uyekii. Next base: position 2,754,167 of record JAWRVZ010000060.1, read on the forward strand.
GGCTCAGAGTGGGACGAGCACCTCCCACAAGTTGCATTGGCTTATAACACCACTAAACACACTAGCACAGGATTGACACCTTTTCTGTTGGCTCATGGCCGTGAGGCCCGTATTCCCCTGGACACAGTGCTCAAGGATGATCATGTTTTTAGTTCATCGACACCAGGCACGCCAGCAGAGTATGCGAACAAGCTGCGCAAGAGATTGACCTCTGCCTACCATCTGGCAACTGCTCACCGTGACCGGGCACAAGACCAACAACGTTTGAACTATGATCGTCATTTGAAATACACTCCCTATAACTGTGGTGACTTGGTATTAGTGGATGATCCTGCCCACCGTCACAACAAACTGTGTCCACGTTGGGTAGGCCCATATGAGGTTTTGCAACCAATACGCCCCTCTGGTATTTCCACTCCTGTCAATTTTGAAGTTCGGGATGTAACTAGACCTCATGCGAAAGCAAAAATCATACATTATAATCGTATGAAACCTTACGTCACGGACTCAAGGAACACACACACCCTTACTCCCCCTAACCCCCCTGTTCCACCGAACACTCTGAATACTTTATCAGGACTCCTTCCACCCCACATCACACCATTGCCACCGGGACTCCCCACACCACAGGTCCCGTTGACACCATCATTGCCCCAGTTGCAACCTCACCAAGTACAACAACCTACCATCCCACAACCCTCCAGCTATACCGTAACAACACGGTGCACACCTAAAACTGGACTACAAACAGTGGTTTCTGAGTTACCTGAAACTCCAGTGTCCACTCGGGAGATGCTCCCTAGGACACGTCGGTTACCTAATCGTTTGAAAGACTTTACTCTTTACTAATTGGCTAAATGTTCTTTAAATGCAAGGTTCTTTATTGTGTATGCAAAGTTGATGTATAACAATTGTGATTCGTAGCTTCCTGCGATATGGGTTCCCTTATGGGCCTATTTGATTTATTTTATTTCAGTATTGGTAACATGTTTTGGTAGTCAATGTTTTATATATTTTTTTGGTTCAGATTGGGGACATGTTTTCTTCCTTGTGGGGAAGGATTGTTATAGAAATGAGGACATTTCTTATTGGGTAAGGGAGTATTATGTAGGGAATTAAATCTGTGGTTCTAATGTTCTCCAACTTTAAATGTGAGTGTGGATAGTATGACGAGATGTTCTCGCGATGATATCGCGAGAACAGCGTCGCGCGATTTAGATCGCAGGTGAAGACAGTCTGGGGAGTTGAGAACGCAGAGAGGGAGACGGGAGACGGGAGACGCACTTTGTAATCCGCGGCTTTAACGTCACGTTACAATCTTATTGTTGTTCAATAAAAAACAGTATTGAGTTCACTGGAGCTACTTGTGAGTGTCCTCCATATAACGAGTGAAACAGCATCTGAGAAGCCAAGAACCCACGACCAGCGCGGGGTGAGAACTGTTATAATAGTATAGACCCACGCGCGTTACACATTTTTTAAATTAAATAATGGAAAAATTAAATCAAATCAAACTAAATAGTCGACATTTGTTAAATCCTTGCACCATTCACTTAAGTAACGTCTTGTGGTTTATTCATTGAAAGTGCTGTTTAGAGACACATACAAAGAATATATCATGTACAGTAGAACCCCGACTTACGAAACGCTCTACCTACGAAAAATTCAACATACGATAAAAGATTTCGGGGTTTTTTTCGCCCGAGTAACGACAAAATGATCGAGATGCGAAAAAACATTTCCGAGTTTTGTTTTGAAATTCGCGCTGATTTTGGTTCAGGTTGAATGAAGGCTACAGTTTGTCCGGTCAGAACAATGATGTCTCACTCAGGGAATAATCCAAAACTGGTATTTATTAAAGGTGCATAGATGTGTGGTTACGCATGATCGATAAAACTTCAACGATTGGCACTAATTCCCTGTATTTCACTCAATAAACTATATGCAATCTTCAGCCGATCTCTTTTACTTTAATCATCCGTCAGCTCTCTCAGATGGAAAGTTTTGTAATAGTCCATTTCGCACTGAATGACAGGGATGGCTGGAATAGTCCATGTAAGAAGGGGAACACTTTTTACAATCCTGCTCTCCTATTGGTCAGCATCGCTCCCACCAGCCTATAGCAGTGTTCCTCTCCTATATCGCATGTGCTATGCTAACGCTAAAGTTCTTCCGTGCTTTTGCATACAAGTTTTGTTTTCATCGTGCTGCATCGCCATTATTTTGTGCCCAGTTAACATAAACTTTTTTCTAATCACTCACCATGGATGTGAAGATTGTTGCTGAAGTGAAAAGGAAGAAGAGGATCCTTTATATTGAGTTGAAAAGGGAGATAATTGAGAAGCTTTGGGCTGGGGTGCGTTTCATTCCATGCTAAATGCGGTGTTTTTGTAGGGCTTGGAACGGATTAGGCAATTAACTTGTAAAAGCCTGACGCCAACCTCGGAACGGATTAATTTCGTAAGTCGGGGTTCTACTGTATATGGCTATGACATCGTAACTTTAAGTGTAATAGACATGATAGAAGTGTGAGAGTTGTACAGTATAGGTTAAAAAAAATAGAAGTCATCAAGACTTATTAGGTGTCCTGTCTTGTAATCCCACAACATAGACAGACCAGAAAGGTGACCTAAAAGAATCATCATTTTAGTTTAGTTACAGAAAGTAGTCTTTTCAAAATACATTAAAAAAAACTAAACAACAAAGTGTAAACATCATCATTCAATAGTGGAATCATCAACATAAAATCCCAATTCATTTTATATGTTCTTTAAGGCTAAGTGTCTCTTTTCCTATATGCCGAACACACTTTCTTGGTAAATTGACCCGTTGGGTTTACTTTTGTGCAAACATAATTCCTGTATAAAAATTATCCTTGAAAGTAATCCATAGCCTTTACAAGGGATTGAAACTTTGCATTACAACAGCGTATAATAACAGTTTAACACTAATATTCAAACACAAAATGCTGGTCAGACAGCATAACACTCATATTTAAAACACAAAAACATATTTAAAATAAGGGATTGTCTCAAATCTGGGGTGAAAGTTGTCATCAATAACTCAAAAGTGACAGAACAATGTAAAACAAGTTTGAGGCCAGAATTACAGCACGTCCACTGAAGTGTATTGTCTGTTTCAGCAAGATTGTAAATGAACAGGCAAGTGTCCTCCCTATAGAAATGTTTTGGGTTCAGGACACCAAGGGACTGGCCATAATCCCCCACCCACCTACTCAGGTGAATATAAAGTCCAGACAGAACAGCTCACAGGCATCAAACTTCAGCACAGCAACATCCTGAACATCTCCACACACCGAGGCAACATGGATCCAAGAGCTTCCCTCTCCGTTCTGCTGATGGTATTTGGCATCTGCCAGGCAGCTCCTCTCATGGTAAGATCCTCTTTAGTCTCGGCTTTTAAATGATTAACAGAAGTCAAATGAGTTGATCCTACCACCAGGAGAAGAGGCTTGAAGGTGTGTTGGTATCAGAGCGTGAACCTGTGGACATCACCTCAAGGATTTTGGAGTCCAACAAAAGTTAGGAGCCTTCTTATAAGATTTCAATAAAGATAGAAATAGGTTTCAGGAAATAGTGGTCAAATGTGGTCATGATGTATAAATATGTTGTTATTTCAGTATGTTTCTCTTTAAATACAGGATCTTCTAAATTCTTGATCGAAGGAGATCTGGTGCTTCCCAAAACCAGAAATGCTATGTCCTGCTTCGACAACAACTGTTTCTGGAAGAAAAACTCTAGCAACATAGTGGAGGTTCCTTACACACTGAGCAGTGAATACTGTACGAGGATCTCCTTCGTTCGTTTAATTGATCTATGATTCATTTAGATGCCGTTTCAAGCCTGTGGCCCCTTTTGTTTGCAGCTGATTCTGACCAATCAAAGATTGCAAGAGCCATGTCGACCTTCCACGACAAAACCTGCATCCGCTTTGTGCCCAGATAATCTCAGACCGACTACATCAGTATTGAGAGCAACGATGGGTGAGAACAATCATGCAATACCAACAAGAAACATTTTACAGACCTCAGTACAAAAAACAATCAATATTTAACATTTATTTTCTCGCTCCTCTCAGGTGCAACTCTTTTTGTGGTAGAATTGGTGGCAAACAGGTGGTCTCCCTCTACAAGAAGGAATGTTTGAGCAATGGTGTTGTACAGCATGAGCTCAATCATGCCCTGGGTTTCTACCATGAGCATGCCAGGAGCGATCGTGACCAGTATGTCAAAATCAACTGGGAGAACATCGCTCCTAAAGACGCCCCCAACTTCCACAAAAAGAACACCAACAACCAAAACATTCCATATGACTACAGCTCCGTCATGCACTACGGAAAAACGATCTTCGCTATCCAGGACGGGAAGAACACCATCACTCCCATTCCTGATGAGACTGTAAAAATAGGAAAAGCGAAGGGAATGTCCGACATCGACATCCTAAGGATCAACAAGCTGTATGAATGCTGAAGATCAGGCATAATACTCTGTGATATGATGATAGATGAAATGTGATGATAGTCTTTGCTTAATGGTACTCAATTTCTGAATTGTGTAATTGTGTTAGAGGTGAAATAAAGCAAATCAAAGCATGAAACCACGTAAGTTTTTATTGTGTGCAGTGTTTTGTTTCATCACAAATAATAAAAATTGATGTTTCCCCAAAATGATCAGAGATAAAAAAAATAAAAAAAAATTAATCTGGCTGTTCAAACCCGTTATTGGATTTTACTTTTATTTGTAGCGATTTTTATGTGTGACAGAAAAAACTTTAAAAGTTCTTAAATATTGAGGTCTCGCTGACCTAGAGCCGGTGTGGGACAGTAAGTACTCAATGTAATAAAGCAACAACAACAACAAACCCTGACATAGACTGTCCGTCTATTTGGTGTTGTGTTGTGAGTAAAAAATAAAAATAAGATGTCAAGTGAAGGGCAGTATAGATTGTGGATACATTAGGAAAGCGGTGCATGATATAGTGGGATAAGGAGATGGAATTGTAGTTCTGAAATGTTTAAGAAAAAAATTAACAAATATGAACCTTTTTGTGAACTGTCTTTAAAACAAATAAATAAAAATGGAGGGGAAATACGGTATGCATGTCTTCACACATTCCTGTATTTTACCCATGAAATGCAGGGCGAAGTCTTCAACATGTGATTTGATATCAGTCAGTCGCTGAGGGGGGGGGGGGGGGGGGGGGGGGGGGGCACACGCGCACACAGATCAAATCAGACACGGAATATACAAGCATTCTGTTGTTGTTCACGAAAGTAATTTCGTGGATCTTGATGACAGCGAAGTGCATACACAGAACATTGAAAACGTGGATGAGAGCGAAGAGGAAATTAAGAAGACAAGTTGGAACTAGTCATGCATTGTTTCTGTCATATCTGCAAGAATGTGCCTATCGTAACCAGTTTCAGCGCACAGATATGTTTCCGAACTTCCTGATTATGCTTGTCGATAACTATCTGTGATTGGTGAATGGTGCTGTAAATAAACTTAAAACTGTGTTAACAACAGCTTTGCTGGGTGTGTTTTGAGAAGCGTTTGCCAGCTGAGAGAGAACACGTGAGTCTTGTTTACATACTTTGTTTGCTTTCATTTTGTGAATCAGTAGTCATTAGCAAGGAGTAATCTGTGGTAACTGTACTGCTATTGTTTGTTTGTTTACAGTCATTAGCAAGGAGTAATCTTTGGTAACTGTGGTAACTGTACTGTGATTGTTTGTTTGTTTACCACGTTGCGACTCGGCGTGCTAGTTTATCCCAGCCTTTGCTACTAACTCTGCTCTTAATATCCTAAGTTTGACTGAGACATGGATTCGTCCAGAGGACTCAGCAACCCCCGCTGCTCTCTCTAACAATTTCTCTTTCTCCCACACCCCTCGCCAGTCTGGGAGGGGTGGGGGCACAGGTCTCCTCATTTCTAGCAACTGGACATATTCTACTCGCTCCTCTTTATGCATGTACAATTCATTTAAATTTCACTCCATTACAGTTTCATCTCCTGCAGTAATTCACTTTGTTGTAATCTATCGCCCTCCAGGTCAGCTGGGCACCTTTGTTGAGGAGATGGACATGCTGCTGTCCTCATTTCCTGAGGATGGCACTCCGCTGGTCGTCTTTGGTGACTTCAACATACATTTGGAGAAGCCTGGCACTACAGACTTCCTCTCTCTCCTAGCCTCATTTGACCTCAACCAACTCATCACCACAGGTACCCACAAGTCGGACAATCAACTCGATTTGATCTACACACGCAACTGCATCACAGACAACACTCTGGTTAAACCACTGCATGTTTCTGACCATTCTTTCATTACATTTCATATGCATCTTACTAATTCTGCAACACCAACCCCTCTTCCAGTCACTTTCAGGTGTAACCTGCGCTCTCTCTCTCCTTCTCATTTCTCATCTATCGTCTCATCCTCTCTTCCCTCTCACAAACAGTTCTCAACTCTGGATGTGAACACTGCAACGGATACCTTATGTTCTACTCTAACGTCTTGCCTAGATAATATCTGTCTGCTCTCTTCCAGGTCATCACGGGCTACTCCTTCTAGCCCAGAGGTGCCCAAACTAGGGCCCCCCTTTGATTTGGCCCGCTGTACCGTCCGAGGAGAGAGATAGAGATAGAGAGCGCGCGCACGAGATACCTTCGACACAGATTGTCATTTCTAATTTGACATAACAATTTTGTTTGTTTTATAGTTGAACTAAAACAGAGTAAACTGAAATTAAATGTAAAAAAAAGGTACATTTTGTTTTTTTTATTGTAAATGCGCAATTCAAGGTGCAGCACTGCGTGCTTTGCGACACGACATCAATAAACGTCAACAAATTAAACGCAATAATGGAGAAATCAAGGCAATGGCACACAGACAAGAGATATTTTTTTTAAAGCTGGGGAAGATGAGTTCTTATTCACAGAAGTCAAATCGAAGGCAGTATGTCTAGTTTGCAAACAGTCTGTTGCTGTTTTTAAAGGAGTACAATATCCGTCGTCATTATGAAACAAAACATTGTGCAGCACTCTCAAAGTACGCGAAAACAACAGGCTCACGAGCTGCTCACTGGACTTCGATGTGAACAGAGCACGCTGCTAAATACTTCATCATCATTCATCAGTGATGCTGTCTCTGTTTGGCAGTACAGTGATCCCTCGTTTATTGCGGTTAATGTGAACCGGAACTATCGCGATAGGTGAAAGTAGGATCAGCCAATCAGCTCACGGGATACCTCCCCTCGTGCTCTCATTGGTCGAGCTCGCGCCGAGAACCAATCACGTGTTTTGTCTGCGTGCCGTGGGCGTGTACAAAGCCTCAGATAGTTCCCTTTCGAGGGCGGGAACGAGACGGTGCATGGAAAAGATGCATTTGGGAACCTCCCCTTCACGTAAATTTCTGAAACCTTATAGGATAACGCCAGTTGACAACTGGCCAATTGTCGCGCGATGCGCTCTGGCTGTCAGACAGTATAAATAGCATAAGCGCGGCAATTGCGTCAGAATATTTCCTTCACACGGACTTATGAACAGTTATGGAATCAACAGGAACTAAATGTAAGGTAAGTTGCGCGGGTCCCATTGACCCGCCGGATACTCACGCGTGCTGCGTCGTCTGTCTGGGTCTGGCCCACGCCGAGGATGCCCGGCTGGAGTCCTCCTGCGCGCACTGCGGGGATCTGCCGGGGCGCGCGCTGAGATCCAGGAGGGACATAGCGCGCAGTATCGCGGGGAAGGGGTCCGCTGCCGCCGTCGAGCCGCTGGCGGTCCCCCCCACACACTCGCGGGGTGACGGTGACGACGCAGCATGCCGTACTCTGCCGTCCCCCCAATCACCAGTTCTCTTCGCGGACTTCCTCCCGGTCGAGGATGACAGAGACGTGGACTCGGTATCCCTCGCTGCATCAGACAGGGACTGGGCGGCGTCGGAGTGCCTCGACACAGAGGGCCCTCTAGACCTCCGGCAGGAGCTAGTCAGGGTCCTCGAGAGGGCAGCTAGAGAGCTGGACCTGGACTGGAGTGCTCCACAGGAGCCCGCGAGAAGTAAGCTGGACTCCTGGTTCCTCCAGTCCAGCCGCCAGCAAGCTGGAGCTAGGAGGGGATCCCCCCTTTTTTCCGTGCAATTGCTGGACGCCGGCAGCATGGACGCGGAGGATGTGAGGGACCTGAGAGCGACAACGTCGCTCTCATGGCAACCAAGCGGTCCGCGCAAGCCATCGGCCGCTCTAGGGGTTTTTTTAGTGGTGCTCCTGAGGCACCTGTGGCTAACTCTGGCGGACCCGAGGGACTCAGACCGGAAAATGCTCCTCAACGCACCAATTGCAGCCGCCGGCCTTTTTGATGGCGCAGTCGAGTCGGTTATGGAAAAATTTTCCGAGGCGCAAAAGCGCGCGAAAGCGATGAGCCACGTGATGCCGAGGCGCGCGTACCAGCAGCCCTCAAGGGCGCGGTCGGCGTCGGCGCCGCGCCTCCCCCACAGACCGGTGACACAGCAATCGGCGGCTGCAGTTCCGGCGGCTTCTCGCCTGGAACCGGATGTCCGACGCAAGCAATGGGCGGGACCCGGGAAGAGGCGTCACGCGCCCAGGGGGGGGCCCCCGTCGTGACGGCGCACAGCCTCCCGCAGGCAAGCCATCTTCCTGACGGTCCCGTCAAGAGGAAGAGAGAGCTCGCGGGTGGGCCGCCCCCAAAACACCATGTTGTGCGTTATGTCCCCTCTGTTCGTATGGGCGACGATTGCAATGTGTGTGTGTTAAACCCGGTTTGTGTGGATGCAATAATAAAAACAAATGCTTGTTCACAAAAAGAGTTGTTTCTTCCTCATTCTGTCAGTGTTGTGTCGCTTGCCCTGCCCCAGAGCGGCGCGGAGCCACAGTATGCACTTGCTCCCTCAATAGTAGCCGACATTTCCCCGCCGCTCCCGACACTCGTCGAGCAGCGTGCAGCCTACCCTCCGCTTCATCATTTCCTGGAAGCTTGGAGGGCCATTCCAGGCATCTCAGGTTGGTTGCTGGGAATAATTCAGCACGGTTATTCTCTTCAGTTCAGACGCAGACCGCCCCGTTTCACTGGTGTGGTCCCGTCTCTGGCGCTCCCTCAAAAAGCGCACCTGTTCTGAGACAGGAAGTTCACAGTCTGCTCGCGAAAGGAGCGATAGAGCGCGTCCCTCCGAGCGAGCTAGAGAGCGGATTCTACAGCCGCTATTTCGTGGTGCCCAAGAAAGATGGGGGGCTCCGTCCGATTCTGGATCTGAGACCCATCAACCGCGCGCTCCACAAACGCGCGTTCAAGATGGCAACGCTGAGGCAGATACTGGCACAGGTATGTCCCGGGGACTGGCTAGCGTCCGTAGATCTGAAAGATGCGTATTTTCATATTCAGATTGCGCCACGCCACAGGCGTTTCCTGAGATTCGCGTTCGAGGGCTCAGCATACCAGTATGCCGTGCTCCCGTTCGGGCTGGCATTGGGTGTGCTGTGGTATAGCGGACACTGCGTATACCTTTCACGCGAGAGACCCGGGTTCGAAACCCACTCTGTTGCACTTTTAACACCGCGCACGTTCTCAAAATGTGTGGATGCAGCACTTTCCCCCCTCAGAGCGAGCGGAGTGCGCATTCTAAACTATCTGGACGATTGGCTGATTCTAGCTCATACAAGGGAGGTGCTAATCAGACATACAGACATGCTGCTTCATCATCTGGAGTCACTGGGCCTGCGAGTGAACATGCAGAAGAGCATGCTCACCCCGAGTCAGTATATGACATATCTAGGTGTGTGCTTCGACTCAGTGGCGATGCGAGCCCGCCTCCCCCCGGAACGCATAGAGACCATCTCTTCGGCTCTGCGTGGCTTCAGACAGGACCGGTCTGTTCCCCTGAGGGATTTTCAGAGGCTACTCGGTCTTATGGCGTCAGCATCTTCAGTGTGCCACCTTGGTCTGCTGCGAATGCGTCCACTGCAGTTGTGGCTGAAGACCCGTGGAGAGCGTGGACAGCGGGGCGCATGCGCATCACGATCTCCCGCAGCTGCATCAGCGCTCTGGAACCATGGTCCAATCAGGACATGTTCAGCCAGGGGGTTCCCCTTGGGCTGGTGACGACACGCACCGTAGTGACGACAGACGCGTCGAGCTCAGGTTGGGGTGCAACATGCGAGGGCGTTCCGACTTCCGGTCTATGGTCGGAGTCACAGAGCGAGTGGCATATCAACCGCCTGGAGCTGAAAGCGGTATGTTTGGCCCTAAGGGCTTTCCTGCCGCAAATAGAACAGCAGCATGTGTTGATTCGCACCGACAACATGTCCGTGGTTTCATACATAAATCGCCAAGGCGGCGTGCGCTCCAGGGCCCTGTTCGAGCTGTCAACGAGCCTCCTGCTGTGGGCAGATCAACATCTCCTCTCCATCAGAGCTTCGCACATCCCGGGTGTACTAAACCGCGGAGCGGACATGCTTTCGAGGAACGGGATTCCTCACGGAGAGTGGAGGCTTCACTGAAAGGTGGTGCAAATGATCTGGGATCGCTTCTGGAGGGCAGAAGTGGATCTGTTTGCGACGAGCGAGAACGCGCACTGGCCGCTGTTTTTCTCCCTGTCGCACGCCCCTCTAGCGGGGGACGCTCTGACATCGCGTTGGCCGAGAGCCAGGTTGTACGCGTTTCCTCCGGTAAAAATTCTGCCTTTAGTCCTATGCAAAATAAGGGAGGAAAGAGCATCGGTGATCCTAGTCGCCCCGAACTGGCCGAATCAGCCTTGGTTCCCGGACCTACGAGAGTTGCTGGCAGCCCCCCCGTGGCGGATTCCCGTCAGCAAGAATCTACTGTCTCAAGCGAGCGGCGAGATATGGCATCCCAGCCCCGAGCTGTGGAGCCTGCACGCGTGGCCGCTTCAGGGGCCTTAGAAGAGCTCGCACTACCTTCTAGTGTGCTGGAGACTCTCGCGGAGTCTCGTGCACCTTCCACGAGACGCCTTTATTCCCTGAAATGGGGAGTGTTCGTGAAATGGTGCAACGAGCACAATATCGACCCGGTGAGCTGTCCCGTGTCAGATGTGTTACAGTTTTTACAGCTCCGGCTGGATGACGGGAGTGTTCCGTCTACTCTAAAGGTCTATGTGGCCGCTGTCGCCTCGTTTCGTTCACCGGACGACGGGCAATCGATCGGGAGGCATCCACTAATGGTCAGATTTCTCAGAGGTGCGAGGAGATTACACCCCCCACGCCCCCCATCGGTTCCGCCGTGGGATTTGGCGTTGGTTCTGAGAGCTCTCTCTCTGCCGCCGTTCGAGCCCTTGGAATCGGTCGCGATTAAGGAGCTTTCACAGAAGACGGCGCTGCTTCTCGCACTGGCATCGGCTAAGCGCATTGGGGACTTGCATGCGTTCTCAGTGAGTGACGATTGTATTCGTTTCGGGCCCGGAGACTGCAGTGTTACTCTCCGGCCGAGACCTGGCTTCATGCCAAAATCGCTCTCTACTCCATTTAAAGCGCAAGTAGTTTCTCTGCTCGCCTTGTCTTCAGAGCCGTCAACCTCACAGGACATCGGCGCTCAGAGGGCTATCTGCCCCGTCAGGGCTTTGCGTATTTACTTGGACCGATCCGCCACATTCCGACAGTCGGACCAGCTCTTTGTGTGCTATGGTGGCGCTACTAGAGGAAATGCTGTCTCTAAACAGAGGCTTTCTCACTGGATAGTGGACGCTATTGCTTTGGCTTATGCGAATCAGGGACAGGAATGCCCTCTCAACATCAGAGCTCACTCGACGAGAGCTATTGCCTCATCGTGGGCCTGGTCTAGAGGTACGTCAATACAGGATATCTGTTTTGCTGCTGGCTGGTCTTCTCAGAACACCTTCGCCAGGTTTTATAAACTGGATATTCCATCTTTGGCGTCTCAAGTGCTTTCGGTGAGTAATTGAATCAATTATTCCTGGGATATTGCTACTTTTCTCAAAATACAGTTGTTACCGCTGTGCTGTTGACGCTGGGGATTTCTGTACAGTAGTTTGTGCTTATGTGCTCACGGTCACCGCTTTGCCGTTGACGCTATGCGCTCACACTAGTTGTGCTTTAATGCTTTCTGAATAGTCACGTCTGCCCTGTAATAACGCAGCCCGCTATTTTTCATGCTGCTGATATGCAAATTTTGACAAGCTTTAGCTAAGATTTCATTGGCTTAGCTGCACCTATCAGTAGTGAGCACACGTGGCGACGTTGCCATTGGACGAGCTGTGTTTGGTGTATGTTTCCCTGTATCAGACTGGTCTAAGTCTCAATCACGGCGGGATTGAACACCGTTCCCAAATGCATCTTTTCCATGCACCGTCTCGTTCCCGCCCTCGAAAGGGAACGTCTCCGGTTACTATCGTAACCTCCGTTCCCTGAGAGAGGCGGGAACGAGACGGTGCAACGTCCGCCGTGTTCGTCGCTTGACCAGCTGTGCCGTGTTCAGTCATGATTCTGACGCAATTGCCGCGCTTATGCTATTTATACTGTCTGACAGCCAGAGCGCATCGCGCGACAATTGGCCAGTTGTCAACTGGCGTTATCCTATAAGGTTTCAGAAATTTACGTGAAGGGGAGGTTCCCAAATGCATCTTTTCCATGCACCGTCTCGTTCCCGCCTCTCTCAGGGAACGGAGGTTACGATAGTAACCGGAGACGTTTCTCTCTGTCTGTCATCCTGGGAAACCGTTTCTCTCGCATCACGATTAAGCAACGCTGCTTTCCGCAATACGGCTGTACATGGCGGTATTTTAGAAATTTTATTTTTTGATGAATATTTTTTGAAAAATCCGCGATGCACTGAGACCGCGAAGTGGCGAGGGATTACTGTACCTACCTCTGCGAGCAGACTTTCAGTCTGATGAACTTGAACAAGAGTAAACTAAGAAGCCAAATAACTGACTCTCACCTACATAATATCTTGTCTTTGTCTGTAAGTCAGCTAGAGCCCAATCTTGAAAAACTTCTGAAAAGTTAGGACCAGCTTCATATCTCTCATTAGGTCACTGACATTGCAACCACATAGGCATTGAATTTTACATTGAACACTTGGGGATTGTTGCCCATTTAAATTGTTCATTAAAATGCAAAGCTTTAGAAAAAAAATGCATTACTTAATCAGATTAAAGTTGTTTTATATTTATTTTAAATATTATAAAATAAATAAACCCATAGCAACTTTAATGTAATACAGTTTGATTTATGATGCAAAATTTACTTTTGGCCCGCGGCTCTCAATCAAGTTTGATTTTTGGCCCTTCATAGGAAAAAGTTTGGGCACCCCTGTTCTAGCCCCTGGCTAACTGATGTTCTTCGTGAACACCGGGCCAAGCTAAGGGCAGCTGAGAGAAAATGGCGCAAGTCTAAGGACCCATCTGACCTGAGTTTGTATAAATCTCTTCTCTGTACCTTTTCTACTGATGTCCATACTGCTAAATCTTTACACTTCCACACAAAGATCAACAGCACTTCCAACATGCATGCACTTTTCAAAACATTCAACTCTCTCCTCTCTCCCCCTCCACCACCACCCTCCACCTCCTTAACTGCCAATGATTTTGCCCATTACTTCATTAACAAAACTGCAACTATCAGTAGCCAGTTCTTACCTCCACACACACACGAACGTACACCAACCTCTGGAACCAGAAACACTCTCTCAACCTTCTCTCCACTCACTGAGGTAGATGTATCTAAACTTCTCCTCTCCAGCCATCCAACCACCTGCCCTTTAGACCCAATCCCCTCACACCTCCTACAAGCCATCTCTCCTACAATCCTACCAGCACTCACTCACATCATCAACACCTCCCTTCACACGGGATCCTTCCCCACCGCATTCAAGCAGGCTCAGGTAACCCCACTGCTCAAAAAACCCACATTAAACAAATCACTCGTTGATAATTACAGGCCTGTCTCTCTCCTTCAATTCATATCTAAAACTCTTGAACGTGTTGTTTTTAACCAAGTATCTTCTTTTCTATCTCAGAATGACCGGTTGGACATCAACCAGTCTGGTTTCAAGAAGGGCCATTCAACCGAGACTGCATTACTATCTGTCATGGAAGCTCTAAGGAGTGCAAAAGCTGATTCAAAATCGTCAGTTCTCATTCTTTTAGATCTTTCTGCTGTCTTTGACACTGTTAATCACCAAATCCTTTTATCTACCCTCTCGTCACTAAGGCATCACTGGAACTCCCCTTCAGTGGTTTGAATCCTATCTCTCGGATAGGTCCTTCAGGGTGGCATGGTGTGGGGAGGTCTCCAAAGAATGTCAAATGATCACCGGTGTTCCACAGGGCTCAGTTCTTGGACCACTTCTCTTCACCATGTACACCACATCACTGGGTCCCATTATAGAGGCACACGGCTTCTCTTATCATTGCTACGCAGATGACACTCAGCTCTACATATCATTTCAACCAGATGATCCAACGGTGGCTGCAAGAATCACAAGCTGCCTGGCAGACATCTCGACATGGATGAAAGAGCATCATCTGCAGCTCAACCTGGCAAAGACGGAGCTGTTAGTCTTTCCTGCCGATCCAACCCAACAGCATGATTTCACTATCCAGATCGGTACTACCACGATTACCCCTTCAAAGTCTGTCAGAAATCTTGGAGTGATCTTTGAGGACCAGCTGACCTTCAAGGACCACATTGCAAAGACGGCTCTATCATGCAGGTTTGCACTGTACAACATTAGAAGGATCAGGCCATTCCTAACTGAGCAAGCTAAGCAACTTCTGGTGCAGGCCATGGTCATTTCCAGACTGGACTACTGCAATGCTCTTCTGGTTGGGCTTCCTGCAAGTGCAATCAAACCCCTACAACTCATCCAGAACGCAGCAGCTCGTCTGGTATTCAACCAACCGAAAAGGACTCATGTCACACCACTCTTCATCTCTCTACACTGGCTCCCTCTCTCAGCACGCATCAAATTCAAAGCACTGACTCTTGCATACAGAACTTACACAAACTCAGCACTTTCATACTTGCATTCATTGGTACAACTCTACACACCTACCAGAAACCTTCGATCGATCAACGAGCGACGACTTGTGGTTCCATCACAGAGAGGTAAAAGAACGATCACAAGAACATTTTCATTCACCACCCCCGGCTGGTGGAACGCCCTCCCTGCCCTCATCCGGAATGCAGATTCCCTGTCGAAGTTTAAAAGACTACTCAAAACGCACCTCTTCCATGAGCACCTAACATGACACACGCGCACACACACTCTAAAAATAACAAACAAACAAAAAACATTCCTTTTCTCTATTCCCCATGCTTGTGCTACTTGTGTTCAAAATGTTTGAAACTTTGTATTGTAAGCACTCTTATGTGTTTTTGTATCCTTTGGACAAATGGCTTCTATATTCCTCAAATTGTAAGTCGCTTTGGATAAAAGCGTCTGCTAAATGAGTAAATGTTAAATGTTTTCATGTTATTAAAGTTGTTTTGGGTCTATTTTAATGTTATTACTTACCGACGCTATAACGGAGGTTTACCTAGTTCTCTACTTTTCCATTAATATAAATACACTTTTTGGTCAGACATATCAAAGTTAATATGTGGCATAAATTGCATTGTTTAAAATAAAATAATGGAAAAATTAAATCAAATCAAACTAAATAGTCGACACTTGTTAAATCACTTAAGTAACGTCTTGTGGTTTATTTATTGAAAGTGCACATACAAAGAATACATCATGTATATGGCTATGACATCGTAACTTTAAGTGTAATAGACATGATAGAAGTGTGAGAGTTGTATAGGTAAAAAAACAACAACAAAAACAGCAAGACTCACTTTTCATGCTGGGGTGTCCTGTCTTGTGATCCCACAACGTAGACAGAAGTTTAGTTTCTCATGTAGAAGAACTGTTATTTAAATATCACTATGCTGCATTTGTTCATGTTTTCATTAATTCACCACGCACAGAAACCATAGTCTTTACAAGGGAGTGAAACTTTGCATAACAACAGTGTATCACAACAGCATAACACTCATATTTAAAATACAAAATGCCGGTCAGACAGCAAAACAATCATATTTAAAACACAAAAACATATTTGAAATAAGGGATCATCTCAAATCAGTATATAGGTGTAATAGGTATAATAGGTGTCATCAATACATCAAAAAGTGACAGAACGTTTAAAACTGTTTAGAGAAAAACTCTAACCACACAGTGGAAGTCCCTTACACACTGAGCAGTGAATACTGTAATAGAATCTCCTTCGTCCATTGAATTTATCTATGCTTCATTTAGATGCCATTTCAAGCCTGTGGCCCCTTTTGTTTGCAGCTGATTCTGAAAAATTAGTGATTGAGAGTGCCATGTCAACCTTCCACGCCAAAACCTGCATCCGCTTTGTGCCCAGATCATCTCAGACCGACTACATCAGTATTGAGAGCAAGGATGGGTGAGAACAATCATGCAATACCAACAAGAAAAATCAGGCCTCAGTACAAAAAAAGAATCAATATTTAACATTTATTTTCTCGCTCCTCTCAGGTGCTTCTCTTGTTATGGTAGAATTGGTGGCAAACAGGTTGTCCCTCTACAAGAAAGGCTGTTTGAGCAATGGTGTTGTACAGCATGAGCTCATTCATGTCCTGGGCTTCTACCACAAGCATACCAGGAGCGACCGTGACCAATACGTCAAAATCAACTGGGAGAACATCTCTCCTGGTATGGCCTCCAACTTCCAGAAACAGAACACCAACAACCAAAACACGCCATGCGACTATGGCTCCGTCATGCACTATGGAAAAATGGCCTTCTCCACCCAAGCCAGGAAGAACACAATCACTCCCATTCCTGATGAGACTGTGGAAATAGGAAAACCGAAGGGAATATCCAACATCGACATCCTAAGGATCAATAAGCTGTATGGATGCTGAAGATGAGGCATAATCATCTGTGATATGATAATAGATGAAATGTGACGATTGTCTTTACTTATTGTTACTCAACTTCTGAATTGTGTGATTGTGTTAGAGGTGAAATAAAGCAAATCAAAGCATGAAACCACTTACGTTTTTATTGTGTGCAGTGTTTTGTTTCATCACACATAATAAAAAATTGATGTTTCCCCAAAATGATCAGAGATCAAAATGTTTTTTCAGCTGGCTGTTCAACCCCGTTATTGGATTTTACTCACCCTATCAAAAATGTATTTTTAGCGATTTTTATGTGACAGAAAAAAACTTTAAAAGGTTTTAAGTATTGAGGTCTCACTGACATAGAGCCGGTGTGGGACAGTAAGTACTCAATGTAATAAAGCAACAACAACAATAAACCCTGACATAAACTGTCTGTCTATTAGGTTTTGTGTTGTGAGTAAAAACTAAAATAAGATGTCAAGTGAAGGGCAGAATAGATTTTGTGTGAACCCCTGTCCTGGATACATTAGGAAAGTGGTGCATGATGTAGTGGAATGAGGAAACAGAATTGTATTTCTGAAATGTTGAATAAAACATTTAACTAATCCTGTCACATGACATGGTGCATACAGAACCTGTTTGGCTTATAGTTATCCCCGAAATTTCATTCAGTAACATTTGTCAGGTTAGATTTACATTTACATTTATGTGTTTGGCAGATGCTTTTATCCAAAGCGACTTACATTACATTCAAGAAACACATTGACATTCTAATCTGTTCTTTTTTTCCCTGGAATTTCTAAGGCATAGATTTCTATGCTGTGTGATGAAGTAATTTTTCATATGCATCTGTTTACATATACAGTAATACCTCGGTTTACAAACGACTTTGTATACGAGCAAATCGGTGTACGAGCATGGAGGGTAAAATCGGAGTACGAGCATTGTATCAGTGTGCGAGAAAGATATTCCCTCACCCACGTGCATTTTTGTGTGGAAAAGTCCTAACGCTCAGCGTCTTCGCGCGCATTGTTACTAGAAATATCCTAATGACAGCCTCTCATAACACAGTCACGCGGTTCCAACCCCTTTATCACCCTTTAACTCGTTCATTCTCTCAGCGTCGCTTGGTTTGGCTGCATCATAAGTGATTTACAGCAGTATTACGTCGTGTTGTTAACATTAATTGTGATCGCTATTGTTCACGTAGTGAAATATACACGTACAGTACCTCTAAGCAGTAACTGTCACGGTTCATGAATTCATTGTCTCCTAGTTCTGCCTGTGTATGTATGTGTGTGTGAAAGGGGCCGTGGTCACTGAGCACTGACACACATGATTCTCATATCATCTGCCTATTTAGGCTCCCGTGTGTTCGTTCGCGGCTGTAGTGTATGTTCTACGACCTTCATTCTGGATTATCACTTTGTTTTTTTTCTGCACCATAATAATAAATTCAATCATTTGCACTTGAATCCGGGTTCCCTTTCAGGGAACTCGAGCTGCGTCAAAGCGCTAGGGGAACAGTCATGTGAAGATCTGTGCAACCAATGAGAGACGAACGCGTGTGAATGCGTCACCGCTGGCACGTCATGGTGACGTCATGAGGAAGAGCATAAAGCGCGTCCGAAACCCGGAAGCGCCAGCTCTGAATGTCTTCAGCGTGCTGTGTCTGTGTGAGAGTGATTTTGAGACTAAGATAGTTTAAAAATCAGGAATATTGAGTGTGAAGAATGGTGAATGAACAGAATTTCAGACCATGTGTTTATCCTTGTCCGCGTTTTATAACGGATAAGGATACACATGTTATGTGTGTTATCTGTTTGGGAGTGGAGCATGCGTGGTCGGCGCTTGAGAACGCCGGCTGTAAGGACTGCGAGAGGTTCTCTTTGCATGCTCTCCGCTCCCGCCTGGCGGTCTGTAACGAGGCCGCTCAGGCTAGTGTTCCCCGCGGTGCGGGACCTGCAGCAGCCGAGGCTTTGCGGCGCTCTCAGTCCTGGGGATCACAAATGGATCTCGCTGAGGCAGCTGGGATGGGTCCTCCCTTATCTCAGCCCTCACGAGATCAGGCGGGTCCCAGTCACGAGCACTCCCTGAGAGATGTTCGTGCTGGGACTCCAACACTAGCTTTATCGAGTTCAGGAAGTGAGATGGATCTAGCTAGTGTTGACCCGGTCGGGGAGGATTCGCCACCCAATATGGCCACCTCGGCCACGCATGTATCATGGCATCCCGCCCCAGAGGCGCAGGATGTGCTAGCGAAAACCACAGAGGGCAGTGGGTGTTCTCTACTGAGGCAAACAGGTCGACCTGTGCCTTGCCGTATCTTTCCCAAATCTGCTCCACTACTTCGGGGTGGAGCTGCCATTCCCCTGGTCTTGGCCCCTGTCTCGATAGGGCGTCTGCTCCCACATTCTGGACCCCCAGGATGTAGGCCGCCCTGAGAGAGAGCAGCCTCCCCTGGGCCCAGAGGAGGATCTGTCGCGCCATCTTGTAAAGTGGTCGTGAACGTAGACCCCCCTGATGGTTGATATATGCGACCGCAGTCATGCTGTCGGTGAAAACAGTGACATGGTGGTCGCGAAGGTCCGGGAGGAACGCACAGAGTGCTCTGCGGACCACCAGTAACTCTAGCATGTTTATGTGCCAGGTCTGGTGCCGACCGCTCCACAGACCTTGTGAGGAGCGATCCTTCAGGATCGCCCCCCAGCCCGAGAGGGAGGCATCTGTCGAGAGAGAGACTCTCCGACCCAGAGCCCCCAACACAGGGCCTTGAGACAGAAATCAAGAGTTCTTCCACATACTCAGGGTGCGTAGGCATCGCCCCGTGACCTTGATAGTGCGAAGTGGGTTCCCCTTCGGGGAAAACCCCTTGGTCTTTAGCCACCACTGCAGGGGTCTCATGTACAGCAGGCCCAGTGGGATAATGCTGGATGCCGCTGCCATGAGCCCTAATACTCTCTGAAAGTGTTTCACTGTGAGTGGCTGGCCAAGCTTGATGCTCTTGACGGCTGAACGAATGACCTGGATGCGCCCGGGGGAGAGCCGAGCAGACATGGCCACTGAGTACCAAATGACTCCCAAGAAAGTGGTTCTCTGTGCAGGAGAAAGTACACTCTTCTTGGTGTTCAGCCTCAACCCCAGCTCCTTCATGTGTGCGAGCACAGTATCTCGATGTTGTGCTGCTAACTGCGGCGACTGGGCCAGAATAAGCCAGTCGTCGATATAATTTAAAACACGAATGCCCCGTAACCGCAGCGGAGCTAGAGCAGCGTCCACAACTTTTGTGAACGTGCGAGGCGAGAGCGCCAGGCCGAAGGCTAACCTAGGAACCTTTCCCCCGAAGGCTAACCTAGGAACTTCCTGTGTTGCGGAAGGATGGAGACGTGGAAATATGCGTCCTTGAGGTTGACTGTGACAAACCGATCCTCGGATCTGACCTGCACTACGATCTGCTTGAGCGTCAGCATTTTGAATTTTAGACGCCTGACCGTACGATTCAAGAGACGTAAATTCGGAACTATGAAGTACCGGCTGTAGAACCCAGACTTGCTTTCCGCGAGGGGTACATACTCGATGGCCCCTTTCGCCAGCAAAGTGTCTACTTCTTGTTCCATGACCAGAGCCTGCTGGGGGCCTACCACTTACTGTAGGACCCCCGAGAACCGGGGTGGTGAAACCCCGAACTGGATGGCATACCCGGAGGTTACCGTACGCAGGACCCACTGAGAGATACCGGGTAGCCGTGACCACGCAGCCTGGAATTCTACTAGGGGAACCAGCCTCCCGGGGCTAGTCTCTGGTACTGTGAACATATCCACCACTGAGCCGGAGCTTCCGGAAACTCAGGTGGACTGCTCTAGGACCCTCCTTAGAGGGGGTGGTTTTCCCATGGCGCGCTGACTCTGGAGCTGCACATGGGAGACACCACCATGTTGACATTCTTGCTGGCGCTTCCGGGTTTCAGACGCGCTTTATGCTCTTCCTCATGATGTCACCGGTGAGGTGACGCATTCACACGCGTTCGTCTCTCATTGGTTGCACAGATCTTCACGTGACTGACGCAAGGCTATTTCCCCTAGCGCTTTGACGCAGCGTCTTGTTCCCCTCAGGGAACCAGGGTTACATTCGTAACCCGAGACGTTTTGTGTTTTCCCTTGCTTTCCCCGCTCCCCCCTCCTCTCGTCTCCTCCACGCACGCTGCTCAAAGCTGAAGTGCATTACAGTAAATTGTCAAGTATTTTTAGAGTTTATTTGTCAATTACTAATTAGTATTTATATGAGATCTTAATGGTTATAATTTTATGTGTAATTAATATTATTAAATATAAAAAATATTTAAAATTGCCATTTATGGTCGTGTGGAACGAATCGATTGATTTTTTGTGCATTCTTATGGGGAAAATTGTTTTGGTATACAAGCATTTTGGTTTAGGAGCTTGCTCTTGGAATGAATTAAACTCGTAAACCGAGGTATTACTGTACTATTTTTTGTCTGGTTCTTCTTCAGGTCTTTTGATCTCTTTCTAAAGACGTAATAGCACCCCCTATTGTAGAACAGTGAAAACATGAAAGGCTGGAAATTTCTGTCAATGTCAGGGAAAGAGTTACATACTCACCAAGGCTGCATTTGCTTGTATGGTGTTTTTGTGTTCAGTGGGTCTGACAGGCACAAAGTATGGCTGTGGTGGAGGAGGGTGAAATTAAATGCATGTTTGCAGCCGATTTGTTCTCTGCCCGGTGCAGCAGTGGTGAACATCGAGGGCATTGGAAGTACTAAGACTATATGATATATATACATAAATCAATATACATAAATCAACAGTTACTGTCAATACTTGATCCGTACTGGATATAGTTCTTTACTTTAAAAAAATATATAAATACACTTTTTGGTCAAACACATCAAGGTTAATATGTGACATAAATTAAGTTGTTTAAATTAAATAATGGAAAAATTAAATCAAATCAAACTAAACAGTCGACATTTGTTAAATCCTTGCACATTTCACTTAAGTAACATCTTGTCCTCTGTGTTTTATTTATTGAAAGTGCTGTTTAGAGACACATACAAAGAATATACCATATCTATGGCCATGATATCCTATGTTACTTTAAGTGTAATAAACATGATAGAAGTGTGAGAGTTGTATAGGTATAAAAATAAATTCAGCAACTCTCTTTTTTAAGCTGTGTTTTGTCTTGTAATCCCACAATGTAGACAGACCAGAAAGGTGAGCTAAAAGAATGTCACCGTTTTAGTTGAGTTACAGAAAGTAGTCTTTTCAAACTGCATAAAAAAACTAAAAAACTAATTTTAAACAGCATCATCGAATAGTGGAAACATCAACATAAAACCATAATTAATTTTCATTTTCTTTATGGCTAAGTGTCTCTTTTATCTATATATAAAATATCTATATGCTGGTAAATTGACTTGGTAAATTGACTTGTTGGGTTTACTTTTGTGCAAACATAATTCCTGTATAAACATTAAGCTTGGAAGTAATCCATAGCCTTTTCAAGGGAGAGAAACTTTGCATTACAACAGCGTATCATAACAGCATAACACTCATATTTAAAACACAAAAACATATTTGAAATAAGGGATTGTCTCTAATCTAGGGTAATAGGTGTCATCAATACATCAAAAAGTGACAGAACGTTTAAAACTGTTTTGAGGCACTTCATAAAAACCAGAATTACAGCATGTCCACTTAAGTGCATTGTCTGTTTCAGCAAGATTGTAGACTAACAGGCAAGTTTCCTCCCTATAAGGAGAAATTTTTGGACTCAGGACATTAAGAGGCTGGCCATAATCCTCCACCCACCAACTCAGGTGAATAGTCCAGACAGAAACAGTTCACAGGCATCAAACCTCAACACAGGAACATCCTGAACATCTCCACACACTGAGGCAACATGGACCCAAGAGCTTCCCTCTCCGTTCTGCTGATGGTATTTGGCATCTCCCAGGCAGCTCCTCTCATGGTAAGATCCTCTCTAGTCTCGGCTTTTAACTTATTAACAGAAGTCAAATGAGTTGTTTCTACCACCAGGAGCAGAGGCTTGAAGGAGTGTTGGTATCAGACTCTAAACCTGAGGACTACACCTCAAGGATTTTGGAGTCCAACAAAGGTCTGGAGCCTTCTTATACGATTTCAATAAAGATAGAAATAGGTTTCAGGAAATAGTGGTAAAATGTGGTCATGATGTATAAATATGTTGTTATTTCATCAGTATGTTTCTCTTTAAATACAGGAAATTCTAAATTATTGATGGAAGGAGATCTGGTGCTTCCCAAAACCAGGAATGCTCTCTCCTGCTTCAACAACAACTGTTTCTGGAAGAAAAACTCTAACAAAATAGTGGAGGTTCCTTACACACTGAGCAGTGAATACTGTACGAGAATCTCCTTCATTAATTTAATTGATCTATAATTAATTTAGATGCCATTTCAAGCCTGTGTCCCCTTCTGTTTGCAGCTGATTCTGAAAAAACAGTGATAGTGAGCGCCATGTCGACCTTCCACGCCAAAACCTGCATCCGCTTTGTGCCCAGATCATCTCAGACTGACTACATCAGTATTGAGAGCATCAATGGGTGAGAACAATCATACAATACCAACAAGAAACATTTAACAAGCCTCAGTACAAAAAATAATTAATATTTAACCTTTATTTTCTCGCTCCTCTCAGGTGCTACTCTAATCTAGGTAGAATGGGTGGCAAACAGGTGGTCTCCCTCAAGAGGGACAGCTGTGTGTACAGTGGCATTGTACAGCATGAGCTCAATCATGTCCTGGGTTTCTACCACGAGCATGTCAGGAGCGATCGTGACCAATACATAAAAATCAACTGGGAGAACATCTCTCCTGATATGGCCATCAACTTCCAGAAACAGAAGACCAACAACCAGAACACGCCATACGACTACGGCTCTGTTATGCATTATGGAAAAATCTTCTTCTCCACCCAGGCCGGGAAGAACACCATCACTCCCATTCCTGATGAGACTGTAAAAATAGGACAAAGGCAGGGAATGTCCAACATCGACATCCTGAGGATCAACAAGCTGTATGGATGCTGAAGCTGAGGCGTAATTGAATACATTAAATGTTATGTTTCTGTGATATAATGATAGATGAAATGTGGTGATAGTCTTTGGTTAATGGTACTCAACTTCTGAATTGTGTGAATATATTGAGAAAAATAAAGCAAATCAAAGCATGAAACCACTTGAGTTTTTATTGTGTGCACAAATAATAAAAGATTGAGGTTTCCCCAGAATGATCAGAGCTCAAACATTTTTTCAGCTGGCTGTTCATATCCATTATTAGATTTTACTCAACTTACCAAAAATTTATTTTTAGCAATTTGCATGTGTGACAGAAAAAAAAACATTAAAAGTTCTTAATTATTTAAGGTCTCACTGACCTAGAGCCGATGTGGGACAGCAAGTACTCAATGTAATAAAACAACAACAACAAACCCTGACATAAACTGTCTGTCTATTTGGTGTTGTGTTGTGAGTAAAAAAATGAAAATAAGATGTCAAGTGAAGGGCAGTATAGATTGTGTGTGAACCCTGTCCTGGATACATTAGGTGCATGATATAGTAGTGGAATGAGGAGATGGAATTGTATTTCTGAAATGTTGAATAAAACATTTAACAAATATGAACCTTTTTGTAAACTGTCTTTGACATTGAATGTTTTAGTTGCTCTGTATTTTTAAATAAATAAATAAAAATGAAGGGAAAATACGGGATGCATGTCTTCACACATTCCTGTATTTTACTCATGAAAGGCAAGGTGAAGTCTTCAACATGTGATTTGATATCAGTCAGTCGCTCATTCAACTGATGGTAAACCAGGAGCATCTTCAGAGACAAACTTCTGCGATCCTTCTCAACTCATGTCATCTCTATCTGTGAACAGTCAACTTGTCTTCTATATTAATGGCAAAGAAGGTATGATTACATTACAGATTTTAATTTTAAATGTTAACAAATCTGAACATTTAAGGCACAGGTATTTAATTTTATGCAACATGCAAGATGTTCTTTTCATTGTCTAAATCGTTTTTGAATCAAAAAATGGTCAATATTTAATACTTTATATTTCATTTGTACAAAAATAATTGTGTACAATTAAATTGGTTTAAGTTTAAGTTGCTACCATCAAAAAAGAAAAAATGAAAGAAAGCTTTGATTCTGCTGGTATTATTATTACTTCTACTGAGATGAATATTAAAAATATATTTGTTAGTCTTCTCATATTCAAAGTATTTCATCAAACTTGAACATAACCAGCAGGAAATGGCGTGACTAAACATGTCTGAATTGTGGCACATGACAGTCATCAGCCCAAAATGTAATTTTTACTGCTTTCATGTGTGATGCCATAAAAAATATTTTCTACGCTACACTGTTTGCCCCTCTCAAACTATTTTTAACTATAATTGTTCATCCAGTCTAATATGTTTGAGTTTCCAAATTTTTCTGAGAATTCCACAAAAATATGTAACATGAAATAGATTGTAACATTAATTCATTGGTGTGTGTGTGTGATAATTATGTCTCAGAAATCTAATCCTGTCACATTTCATGGCGCATACAGAACCTGTTTGACCTATAGTTATCAGTTGATATATGAGTTTTTTCATGTTTTTGTATTTGTATGTAAAGATGGCAGAGAAGAATGCTGATCCAGGAGAGATGTTATTGGCTTACCTGCGACAGAAAGGTACAATAATTACTATATGAATAATATTTAAATGTAAATACTTAGTCAAGTATATTTATTAAGTATTTTTGATAATTTTCACAAAACTGCCATGGCCCCCAGGGGAAATATTGGTTCTATGACTAACTAAAACTGAACTAAATAAATGAACTAAAACTGAGAATATTATGGTTTATCCAAAGCGACTCACATTACATTCAAGGAACACTTTGACATTCTAATCAGTTCTTATTTTCCATGGAATTTCTATGGCATAGATTTCTATGCTGTTTAATGATGATGTAATTCTGCATGCATCTTCTTATGTAGTTCCCTCACCGCCTGATGAGGGGGAAATAGTTATGTGGATAAATAACAGGACACGGGGATGCTGCTGCTGCTTTATCAGTCTCTGTATTATCTGTGCAGCGTGCCCCCTCCCCCTTCAGGTGAACGATACAGGAGAGAAAAAAAAGGAAAAGCAATCGAATAATCAGTTGCGCCAATAAACTAGGCCAGATAATCCAAAAATCCTACATACTGTAAAGTACATTTACATTAATAGAAAACACTCTGCTTTGTTAAAGCATTCTGTACCCATTACACTTATTATTTCTTTATCTGGTTCTTCTTCAGGTCTTTTGATCTTTTTCCAAAGATGTAATGGCACCCCCTATTGTAGAACAGTGAAAACGTGAAAGGCCGGAAATTTCTGTCAATGTCAGGGAAAGAATTACATACTCACCAAGGCTGCATTTGCTTGTATGGTGTTTTTGTGTTCAGTGGGTCTGACAGGCACAAAGTATGACTTTGGTGGAGGAGGGTGTGGAGCCTGCACTGTGATGCTGTCCAGATACGACCCTAACCTTATTAAATCCTTAACCTTTAAAATAAATATGCTTTTTGTAACACGTCATTTGAACATTTATTTTTTTATTTACCCTTATCAACGACCAGCTCAACAGTGTCGCCGAAAAGCCCAGAAGACGAGAGAGGGGCGTCAAGCAGGAAGTTACTTTCTTTATCTTTTAAAGATGTTAAATTGAGCCAGAGTTGACTCATATATATATATATATATATATATAATATTTAAATATACAGTGGAGTTCACTTATCTCGAGTCACGTTTAACTCGCCAATCCTATTGTGTCGACGTTTTTGAAGTGGAACCGCCAAACTCCCCATTTGTCTTAGTATTTTCGATTCTTTAATGTCGATTTCTTAATGTCCCTGAACACTAATATCTCGAGCAAATATCTCGGACAAATTTGCCACTTCACATGGTTATCTCGTGAGTCATGCGCGCACCTAGTTCACTGTGCATGCGCTGAGTTTGCGTTGCACGTGGATCGTGGTCCATATGTTCGCTCTGTCAGTGATGCTTTACTCACAGCGCCGAGCAGTACTCTCTGAAGTGAAAGCACATTCACGTTCTTACGAGAGCTACCGTGGGTCCACCCCCATCCCAAAGCCTCATCCGCTTCTGTGTGCAAATAAAGCCTGCCTTCTCTGATTTGATTGGTTTTCTCAAATATTTTGACATTGGTCAGTAACGAGCGGTAACGACCAATGAGTATGAGGCTCAGATGAACGAACACACACACAAACACATCCTGCTTTTGTTCTGACGTGCGCTCTGCTCAGCGCCACTGCAGGAACACGGTTATTAAAAGACGGGACGAAGCCGAATTTGTTGAGAAAGCACATTAGACAGGCACCCCCGACCCTCGAGGCCGTTGAGATAACCAAACTCCACTGTATATATTTTTTACACTCATCGAGATCACCCAATTACCCTGCTTGATATGCTTAAAACAGGGCGATTGTGTGAAGACACGCCACTGCTTAACAGAAGCAGAGTAAACACAGCCCACGAGAGTCACTACCTCGATTAACTCCTCATATGCTGGAGAGAAAAGTGGCGAATCTTCTCTCAGTATTCGATGTTGACAACGTCAAACTCCTCAGAGATAGATGGTTGCAGCACCTTTGCCTCTGCTTGATTGCTGAACTGCAGTTTCTCTGACTGTGGTTCATGAATGCGCTGCCAGAGTTTTCTTTTACGATTCTCAAATTTACGTTCGTCTTTCTGACTCAAACCTACCGTGTGGGCGGGGCTAACAACGGTTCGCTCTCATTGGCTAGTGACATTTGGATTGACGGCTCCTTGAACCGGAAGTAATTATTTTAGAATTTTAGAGCACCTGCAGCTGTATAGACCCTTTGCAAGTCGACCAGCATTACTGGAAGTTGCGCCATGTTGGAGACACCCGGTCCCCCGGAAGTCATTTGTTTGTATGGTAACTTGCTCATTTTACTCTCTCAAAAAAACCTCATTGTGAAGAAGGAATGGCAGCGAAACCGCGTGATAAAGGTTTCGCAAGTGTTACGACCCTGTGCTTCCTCTCCACGCCTGTGGGTGGCGACCTATATTGGAGAGTGCGAAGGACCCCCCCCCCCCCCCGCTGGCTCATCTCCTTCTGATTGCGGCTGGAATAAAGACGGATGCTTGTCCTCTCCGCAGGGAGGAGAAGGAGACGGAGTAAGACGATCTGACTTCCTTTTGCTCCCGTTCCTGGGAATACAGCGACCCAGGAAGAGTCACCTTTTGAACACTTTCTGTTTAATGGCTTGATTCTCCATTTTCTTTCCTATGTTATTATTATCATTATTTTTGCCTAATCTTTGAATATGATTTTTTGGGTTTTATTTACTTTGACTCTAGAATAAAGAACGTTTGAATTCAGTGAACTTTGGTGGTCTTGTATTATGTCACTGACTGAGAACGAGCTGGTCGTGACATAATTGGGGGCTCGTCCTGGAGTTCTTTAGATTGGAGTCTTAGTTTTATTTTCCTTAACTCTAATTTGGAGATTTTGCTTGTGATTTTTGTGAAATAGGATGGGTGGTGAGTATTGGCTATGTGATTGTTTCTTTTCTGTAGATGGTTGTGATTGTATATGGGAACTCTGGCTAGTTAGAGTGTTTCCAGCTGGGTTGTAAAGAAATCCTTCCGACGGGAACACTGTTTGTTATTTTTCCTTTCTTATTTTTGGAGGTTATCCTGGGTGGAGATTAACTCTCTGTTGGGGGTACGCTTTCGGACTTTCAGTTTAACTGATTGTTGCGGAGTTCAGCGTTTAATGCCGCCCCGAGCCTGGTACACCTCTGAAGACTAGATAGGAATTAGTTAGTGTTTTTTCTTAGATAGGAGCTGGAGTTTCTCATAAAGGATTAAACCATATTGCAGGAAAAGATCATATAAGTGCATTGTGTTTGACTTGTGGTAAGTCTTCGGAAGTTTTGTGCTTCATGCTTGCACTGTGTTTTGACTTGTGGGAAGTTTTTTTGAAAGTGTTGTTCGTGAGTAGGTATAACACGTTTTTTTCCGTGTTTATACTTTGACTTGTGGGAAGTCTTGTGAATGTGTTTACATAGTTCCTCTTTGAAACAGTGGTTAGTGGGACTTGTGGTCTTAGTAATCAGTGTATCACGTGTGTGAGCTACTTTATTTTGTTTGTATTGTACAAAGTATATATGAACAAAATGTCTTCGGTGGTCGAAGATTTCGTGGCGTGTCCGTCAGAAGTATTACTTGAGAGTTGTACAAAGGAGCAGTTGGTGCAAATCGCCGATCGCTTCAGTATTGAGCTAACTTCTCAGGATAAAAGGCTGAAGGAAACAATTGTGACTGTTTTGAAGCGATCACTTGTTGGTCAAGGAATTTTAGAGACAAAAACCGAGTTTGTAGCTCGTAGTGATTCGTCGGAATCTATTGCTGATGATGATAGTGAAAGTGAGAAGAAATTTCCAGATCAACCGTTGGAAGAGAAACAACTGTATTTAGACGCCGCGAAAATTCGTGCTGAGCGTGACGAGGGCGCTATAAAAGAGCGAGAAATGGAAAGGGAATTTGCGGAGAGAAAATTAGATCATCAATTAGCTATGCGACGGCTAGAGCTTGAGTTCGAGAAGGAACGAGATGAAAGAGCATTCCAGTTAAAAAGGTTGGAGCTGGAGTTGGCAGTAAAAACAGCAGGAGTTTCGCAGATGGATTTGTCTCCTGGGTTATTACATTCAGCCGGAGGTGAACCTGCATTTGACGTTCATAGGAACATGAGATTGGTTCCGCCGTTTTCGGAAAAAGAGGTGGAGAAATATTTCTACCACTTTGAACATGTTGCGTTATCCATGAAATGGCCGAAAAGTTCTTGGACGTTACTGTTACAGTGCGTTTTCACAGGTAAAGCACAGAAAGTTTATTCTGCTCTCTCACTGGAACAGAGTGGTGAGTATGATGTCGTGAAATCTGCTGTATTGCATGCATATGAGCTCGTGCCTGAGGCATATCGTCAAAAATTCAGAAATCTGAACAAAGTTGATGAATGTACTTATGTTGAATTTGCAAGAGAAAAGGAGAATTTATTTGATCATTGGTGCACTTCAATGAAAGTTACAACTAGAGAGCAGTTAAGGGAACTAGTGCTGTTAGAAGAGTTTAAACACTGTGTTCCTCATACTGTAGCAACGTATCTTACTGAGCATAAGGTACAGACACTTTCTGAAGCTGCTCTAATGGCTGATGAATTTGAGTTAACTCATCGTGGGTCATTCGATTTGTTCAATCTCAAAACCGATATGAGCAAGACTAAGATTTGTTCTCAAGCGAGGACAAAGTCTTCAGTGGCGAGTAAGAATATTAAGACGACAGTGGCTGAACGTGTTGGTAAGCCTACACTCCCACGAGATGTGGTTTGCTTTTATTGTAAAAAGTCTGGTCATAAAATATCTGACTGTTTTCTTCTCAAGAAGAAAGAGAAACAGTTAAAACCTGTTGCCTTGGTTTCTACCTTGCCCTCTACCATTGATACACATGGTGAGAAAGATTGTCTTTTACCTATATCTGGAAATAAGTCTGTTGATCTGTGTGAAACTTCCTTTGATTATACACCTTTTGTCACAGAAGGAAATGTGTCATTGCTTGGTTCATCCGACACGGTGCCAGTGCGTATTCTCCGAGATACCGGAGCTGCGCAGTCGTTTCTTTTAGAGGGAATTTTACCGTTAACGTCTGAAACTGCTACTGGGACTCATGTACTAGTACGAGGGTTTGAGATGGGGTTTGTTGAGGTGCCTTTGCACCGAATCCATCTTTCCTCTACTATTGTAAGTGGTGACGTTGTCATTGGTGTTCGTTCTGCACTTCCCGTTCCAGGGATTACTTTCATTTTGGGAAATGATTTGGCTGGTGGAGATGTTTGGGGACGACGTGGTGGGGCTATTCCACCCATAGTCGTGTCCGTACCTTGTGAAGATCCAAAAGGGGTTTCCGATTTGTTTCCAGCATGTGCAGTTACTCGCTCAATGGCTAAATCACTGCCTGAAGATGAGGATGTTTCACTTCATGACACTTTCTTTAATTTGGGTGAGGAAAGATCTGATGTGTCTCAATGTCTTGAACAAAAAGACTTAATCAGTTCTCTGGTGTCTTCTAATCAGGGGAATCCTAATGTACTGAAAAAGGACTCTGACACACCAGAGGTTCTATCTATTCCTGACGAAACTCATATTGAGCTTTCTGATGATGACTGTTCTTTGACTTCTTTGTTACAGATCTCTCGAGAGGAGTTAATTAGAGCTCAACAGAGTGAAAACACTCTTAAACCCTTATTTGTTGCAGTTGAGTCTGAGAAGAGTCCTGATCATTTCGTGTCTTCATACTTTCTTGATGATGGTCTGCTTTGTCGAACAGAGGTTATGGAAAACGATGTTTCTTTGAAACCAAGAGTTCAGATAGTAATTCCTCTCACTGTAAGACATTCAGTGTTGAATTTGGCTCATCAAGGACTTGCTGGACATATGGGAGTGCGGAAAACATATGATCGTGTTCTGCGACAGTTTTATTGGCCTAAGATAAAACGTGATGTGGCTAAACATGTACGATTTTGTCATACATGTCAAATCACGGGTAAACCAAATCAAAAAGTGCCTGTTGCCCCGTTGCAACCTATTTCTGTCGCCTCGATTCCCTTTGAGCATTTGATCATTGACTGTGTTGGTCCATTGCCTAGGTCTAAGACAGGTCATTGCTATCTTCTCACTGTTATGTGTCAGACTACTCGTTATCCTGCTGCTTACCCGTTAAGGTCCATCACTACAAAGGCTGTTTTAAAGGCCCTCACTAATTTCATGTCGACCTTTGGAATTCCAACAACTATTCAGTCTAATCAGGGTTCGAATTTTATGTCAAAACAGTTTTCGAGAGCCCTGCGTCAACTTCGAGTAAAACACAATATTTCTAGTGCTTACCATCCACAGAGTCAAGGAGCTCTTGAAAGGTTTCATCAAACCTTGAAGTCTCTTTTAAGGTCATATTGTGTGGAACTCGAGGCAGATTGGGAAGAAGGTTTGCCGTGGATGTTGTTATCTATTCGTGAGGTAGTCCAAGAAAGTCTTGGGTTTAGTCCAAATGAGTTAGTTTTCAGACATGTAGTACGAGGACCTATAGCCGTTTTGGCTGACGAGTGGCGAGCGTTTAGACCATCTGAGAGTGTTTCTGATTATGTAAATGGATTTCGACGTAGATTATATGAAGCTCGCGCTCTTGCTAAAAAAGAAGCTGACTAAATCACAAGTAAAAATGCAACATCATTTTGATAAAAAGGCTAAGCTAAGGGAATTTCAGGTAGGAGATCAGGTACTGGCTTTGTTGCCTCTACCTGTCAACGCATTTCAGGCTAAATTTATGGGTCCCTACCGGGTGATTAGGCGTCTTTCAGATAATGATTATCTGTTAGACACACCTGATCGTAGGAGAAAGGTACAGGTTTGTCACATTAATTTGTTAAAGTTGTACCTAGCTCCTATTCCTTCTGCTACTGCTACTGTGGTGAATACTTGTGCTCTTTCTACCTTAACACCATCTTCACTCTTTTGCAGCACAAGTCGTGATCCTTTGGAGGATGCTGGGGAGGATGGAAATTTTCTTTCACGAGAAAAAGTAGATGGGCGACTTAACAACTCTGAGATTCTTGCTAAACTATCTTCTCATCTTTCTTACTTGACCGAAAGGGAGAGGAATGATGTCACTGAGTTGGTGACGTCTTTCCCTTCTATCTTCCTTGACGTCCCTGGTCGTACTTCTGTCATCGAACATGACATTGACGTAGGAATGTCACGTTCTTTTAAACAGAGTGCTTATCGAGTGAATCCTTTTAAAAAGAGAGTTACTAAAACAGGAGGTAGACTATTTGCTTACTCATAATCTAGCCGAACCTAGTTTCAGTTCGTGGAGTTCTCCTTGTGTTCTAGTGAGCAAACCAGATGGTTCATATCGATTTTGTACGGATTACCGGAAACTTAATTCTGTGACTAAACCGGATTGTTTCCCGTTACCCCGAATTGATGACTGCGTCGATCATGTTGGCTCGGCTCAATATGTCAGTAAATTTGACCTTTTAAAGGGGTACTGGCAAGTTCTTTTAACAAGTCGTGCCAAAGAGTTGTCCGCTTTTGTTACCCCTGATGCGTTCTTGCAATACACCGTAATGCCTTTCGGAGTCCGAAATGCACCTGCGACTTTCCAATGGTTGATAAATCATGTATTGCATGGAATGTCCAGATGTGAAGCTTACCTAGATGATGTGGTCTTGTATAGCTCGTCCTGGTCTGAACATCTTGACCAGATAAAAGAGTTTTTTTCCCGTTTAGCTAAGGCTAATCTTACTGTTAACCTCGCAAAATCTGAATTTGCGAAGGCGACTGTTACCTATTTGGGTAAAATCGTAGGAAATGGTTGTGTAAAACCTATAGAGGCTAAAGTAGAAACTATCTGTAATTTCCCAGTTCCCTCCACTCGTCGTGAGTTGCGGCGGTTTCTTGGTATGGTGGGCTATTACCGGAGTTTCTGCAATAACTTTGCTAGTGTAGTCTCTCCTCTTACCGATTTACTGAGTCCAAAAATTCAATTTCAGTGGTCTGAAACGTGTCAGCAGGCGTTTGAAAATTGTAAAGCTCTATTGGCCTGTGCTCCTGTGTTGATGGCCCCGAATTTTGAAAAGTCTTTTAGTTTAGCGATTGATGCTAGTGCTTGTGGAGCAGGTGCTGTACTCTTGCAGGAGGATCCGAGTGGGATTCATCATCCTGTAAGTTATTTCTCAAAGAAATTTAACCGACATCAACATCATCTTGCTCTAGTGCTGGCTATACAACATTTTGAGGTATATGTAGGATCAATTGCTGAACCAATTACTGTTTTTACGGACCATAATCCTTTAGTGTTTTTAAATCGGATGAGGAATCAAAACCAACAATTGATGAGATGGAGTCTCATCTTACAACCCTTTCACTTAGAGATTAAACACATTCGAGGAAAAGATCACGTTATAGCGGATGCCCTTTCTAGAATTTAACTAGTGTTTTCTACGTTGCCTGTTCTTTTAACTCTTTGCATCTCTAGGGCCCAGAGATGTTGGAGTGAAGAGTAGAAGACGTTGCTGGACCGTTAAATTTCTTTTATATCTAAGAGTATTGCTTGACTGTTCCTCTTTTGTTGTAGATTCGTGGCGAATCTTTTTTTTTGAGGAGGGAGGTGTTACGACCCTGTGCTTCCTCTCCATGCCTGTGGGTGGCGACCTATATTGGAGAGTGCGAAGGATCGCGCCCCCCCCCCCCCCTGCTGGCTCATCTCCTTCTGATTGCGGCTGGGATAAAGACGGATGCTTGTCCTCTCCGCAGGGAGGAGAAGGAGACGGAGACAGACGATCTGACTTCCTTTTGCTCCCGTTCCTGGGAATACAGCGACCCAGGAAGAGTCACCTTTTGAACACTTTCTGATTAATGGCTTGATTCTCCATTTTCTTTCCTATGTTATTATTATCATTATTTTTGCCTAATCTTTGAATATGATTTTTTGGGTTTTATTTACTTTGACTCTAGAATAAAGAACGTTTGAATTCAGTGAACTTTGGTGGTCTTGTATTATGTCACTGACTGAGAACGAGCTGGTCGTGACACAAGACCTGTTTTATACAGGGATAAGCTTGACCCGCCGGAGAAGTCAAAATATATAGAGAAATTGAAACTTATTGATGGCGAAGATCCACTCGACGATTCGGTTACACAACAATGGACAAAGTCTTGTGAGAACATTCTGCCCAGTACGATATTCTGTACTATTTGATGTTTAATCCCAGTGGTTACACCCAGGAGCAACTGAAATCCTTGAAAGGACTTGACGCTTACAATCAGTTTGTTTGTGGATGGGTATCAGACCGAAGAGCTGTTTTGTTTACCCTACATTTAGATCTATTTGTTCATGGCTGGTAGTTGAATGTCAGACATGTAAATATTACCAGAAATATTTCCTGACAAGTAAATTAATGAAACAAACAGCTGTTTATTAAAACAAATATGACATTCTGGTTCAGTTTTTTTAGATTTCTATTTCGTAGTACTTCCCCCAAAGAAGCAACATCTTTCAACATACGAACACCTCTTTCTTTCTCTCACTCATCATCTCTCTCTCCATTTATTCAGATTTATTTTTAATTTGAAATGAGTGGTTACTTACTATTTACAAAATGGTCCGAGCAAACTCGAATGTTTGCCAGGTTCTTGCCCATAAAATCCTGGTTAAGTGCTGCCAACCACAATCGTCTTCGCTCGGCACTCAAGTTCTCCCACTCCTGGACTCGGTTGTAAATAACGGCTGGAATGCGATAATAATGTATTTCGGCACCTCTTTCATCCTCAGAACGATTGTGGCAACCTTCTACATTACAATAGTTTCCCTTCGCCTTCGGCATTGCGATATATATTTAGTTATATTGAAATATATGTTCCGCTCTGCTTGATCCTCATTGAGAATGCGTTGAACGAGTAACCGGTGGTGTCTCCAACATGGCCGACTTCCGGGTTGGTGACGTCACCTGAAAAGGGTCTATACAAACATACACATACAAATAATAATAGTTTATTATAGGACACTAATAGACACGAGAAACGTCACCAGGAGCGACATGAAGCCTCGACATCCTCCTCGCAGCCGGAGGTAAGTCTAATAGTTTTATTCCTGTTCTGTATGAAAATTATGTCTATATTTAGCATTGCGATAACTATGAACACATTGTCTTCAAGATCCTTCATAAATAATTCTGATTTGTAGCTCAAGAAACTATTCAGATTATTGTTAGTGTTGAAAATGTTTAACATTTGCTTAACATTGTTGTTATACTCCATAATTCTTTAAACGGCAAGTTCAAGGAAGAGCATTTATGAAACACATTTATTAAAGCATTTTTTGATAATGTTATAAATGTCTTCTATGTCGTTTGTGATCAATTTACTCAATCCTTGATTAATTAAAATATTGATACATCTTATCATTTTCTACCAAAAGTGATTGAATACATTTACTTTTTAATGCCGCCGAAACAGTTTTTAACTGATAATAAATGTTTGTTGATCATCAAATCATGATATCAGAATGATTAGTGAAGATCATGTGACACTGAAGACTGGAGTAATGAAAATACAGACAAATCACAGGAATAAATGACACTTTACTCTATATTCACATAGAAATCAGCTGTTTTACATTGATATAATATTACACTGTTTTACTGTATCATCTAATAAATTCAGCTTTAATCACTGCAATAAATAAAAGTAACATTATTCAAATAGAAAGTTATTTAAAAGTGTAGTGATGTGCGACAATATTACTCTTCTTTACAGTAATTGATTAAATCCAGGCTTGGTAAGACTTTTTTCAAAAACATTAATAAATTGTAATGCTTTCAAATATTTGACAGGTATTTTAATGTAATTGAAATGGAGCACGAAAAAGGGGGATAGAAACAGCTAATGTTGTCCTTTAACCTTGTCTGTATACTCACAGTTTTCTAAAGCAGCAATTAGTTAAAAAATGTTTTTAACATTTTCAAAATAGTTGATGTATAGTACCATGACTGTATGTAGTGATGCAATTAAATTTTTTTAAAATGTATTGTTTATTTTAATGTCTTAGATGGAGACACTCAGAATGAGGCGATGCTCTCTGTCCCACAGCTGATGCAGTGGCTCATTGGTCAAGTCAGAAAGAGAGAGGTCTTTAAGATTAACATTCAGTCTGACCTCATGTGCTGCAACGAATGTCAAGTCATACACTTTGCATTCCAATCGCCAGTTCATGCACGCAAAGAACAATTTTCCCACTGTACATCTGTCAATTTGTAATGAATTTAAAGAAGTAATGAAAATATCAGTGTAACATGGAGCTTGGTTTTACAGCGTGTACATTTTTAAATGAACATTCGATGTGGATATTCAGTTCCTCTCAAAGCATAACATACGTTGTCTTTACATACATAACATGTTAAAATCAAAGTAAATAGTTTTATTTTCTGATTAAATTGAATGTCTATGTTTGAATTTTTGACAATTTTTAAAATACTTAAATTGAGCACAGTCTTTGGATTATATGAAGTGTTTGGAGATAGAGGTCCTGGTCATTCAGCGGTGATTGTTAAGAACGCCAAGTTAAGAGCGTCAAGTTAAGAACGCTATTGTCATATCAATGAATCAAAATGAAAAGTGGAAAAGAAAGCATCAATGGTCTATTATTATTATTAGTGTTTATGCTAGCTATATTCATTTAAAAACTATTGTACATTAAACAAAGGTCTTTAAACTTTTATCTATTATAAAAATTCTAAAACTTTTTTTTTTTAATAAGAGTCAACTGAAAGGTAAAGCATTCGTGTAGACTTGTAAAACAAGCTTTTGTCCCCGTTATTGTTTAAATCACAGGACCGGACACCAGCAATTTTGCCAAGAGATCTCTTATTTATTTTTATATATATATATCAAGACATAGGAGAGAAAGAGTATGCTGGAGAGGTGGTCTTCTTCCGTCTTTCTCTGCCTACCAAAGCAGAATTTGGTTTTTGTACATTCCTTGAGGGACAGCTGGCTTCTATTTAAAAGTAGAAGGTATATATAATCCTATGGGTCCCCAACATACCCATACATGTGAGTCTCCTTATGCTGTAAAAACTCAAACTACACATTCCTACGCTTGTATATCACTCACACTTCTGTTCATGCAACTACAATCTAGCTTATACACTAGAACATAATACAACAAACTCTGAATAAAACAATACAGATACATAATAAACTGATTATGAATACTAAAAGAAAAAATAATACTAAGTTTAGAGCTCTAATAACAATACTAATAAAAATTTAATCTTCAAGTGGACAGAATTTTCTCCTTCAACATCTTGAGAGGACCTCGGACAGCATGTCCGAAAACAAGCTCGGCAGGACTAAAGCCAAGACTTTCCTGCACAGCCTCTCTAGCAGCAAATATAACTAATGTTACGCTGTTACGCCCCGCGGCTCAAAAGGGACGCAACAAAACATGGGACACACGGAAAAGTCAACTTTAGAACGAAATATGTTTATTAACTTAAACAAAATAATACAAAACGGTGTGATGCAAGAGACAGTTATCAGTAGTGTAGTGCGGGGTGAATGAGTGAAAATGTAATGTGCTGCATGAAAACAGAAACAAAACAACAGAAATCAAATCATGTCCGCCGCCTCTCTGTGGTCAATCTTGCTTCTTTTAACTGGAGCCAAGGGAAGTTGTCCACAGGTGTTGCAGATCCCACCAAACAGGAGGGCAGGGTCAGAGGCGGAGCCCAGACTGACGACAGGTCGTCACACCCCCCCCCCCCCCCCCCCCTTAAGACAGGGGTCTGTCAAGAATCCCTGCAAACAGTCAAAAACAATTAGACAACAACTGTACCTTAAACATTCATAGGGCCCGTGACAGTGCATCTGCCACAACATTAACAACGCCTTTAATGTGTTGAATATCAAGGCAGTAAGCTTGAAGAAACAAAGACCAACGTATTAACCTTTGATTTGGGCAATGAAGCGAATTCAAAAAAGTCAATGGGTTATGGTCAGTGTAAACAACAACAGGCTGACTTGAGCCAACATAGACATCAAAATGTTGTAATGCCCAAATCAACGCCAAAGCCTCTTTTTCCACCACAGAGTAATTCAACTGATAAGCATTAAACTTTCGTGAAAAAAAAACTAACAGGCCGAACTACTCCCTGTTCATCAGCCTGTTGAAGGACTGCTCCAGCTCCAACGTGACTTGCATCAACCTGCAAGGAGAATGGCCTTTCAAAGCAAGGAGCGGCCAGGACAGAAGATGAACACAAAAGCAATTTAGCATTTTCAAAAGCCAGTACACAACTTGCAGACCACTCAAACTTTGCCTTCGCTTTCAAAAGATCAGTAAGTGGTGCCACAACGGATGAAAAGTTACGGCAAAAAGAACGATAGTACCCTACCAAACCCAAGAAACGCATAAGTTCTTTCTTGGTAGTAGGCACAGGGTACTCTTGAATAACTTGAATTTTTGCATTCAATGGACGAACTTCACCATTTCCAACCACCTTACCAAGGTATGTCACAGTAGCTCGAGCAAAGTTACACTTCGCCAAGTTGACAGTCAACCTGGCTTCCGAAAGGCGCCTCAACACCACCTGCAAATGTTTTAGATGCGAATTCCAATTGTCGCTGAATACAACAAGATCATCCAAATACACAGCACATCCATCAAGGCCCACTACCACACGATTCATAAGCCGTTGAAAGGTGGCAGGCGCGTTGCGCAATCCAAAACTCATAACTCTATACGAATAGAGGCCTGATGGAGTGACAAAAGAAGAAATTTCTTGTGCTCGGTGAGTCAAAGGCACTTGCCAATAACCCCTTAGCAAATCAAGTTTGGTCACGTATCTAGCAGAGCCTACCTGGTCAACACAATCGTCGACCCGAGGGAGGGGAAAACAGTCAGGTTTAGTCACAGCATTTACCTTTCTAAAATCTGTACAAAACCTTACTGACCCATCAGGTTTCCCAACCAACAGACAAGGAGACGCCCAATTTGCACATGAAGGCACAGCAATACCATTTTCTTGCATATAACCAATTTCTACTTCCATTAAGTCTCTTTTCTGTGGTGACACACGGCAATACCGCTGTTTAATATGTAAACTGAGCATCTCCCACATCAATATCATGTTCAATCCAGTTAGTTCGAGATGGCGCATCACTAAACAACTCAGGAAAACTCCGCAAAAGGGTACTCAACTCCTGTATCTGAAAAGGAGGCAAATGTGCGAAGCCAACTTCTAACTTTTCCAGAGATTCAGAATTATTCAAACGTCCACGCAAGATTCCATCATCTGGTTCTTTGCCCTCATTCTCATGCTGCCCTGAGCTAAAATCCTCCTTAGAAGCTGAAACTGCAAAGAGAGCCGAATGGACAGGACTTATCTTAGCACTAGCCGTCTCATAATAAGGTTTCAGTAAATTTACGTGATACAACTGGGTTGACTTTCTCCGACCAGGAGTTATCACCTCATAGTTTTCATCACTCAACTTACGTTTTACCACATATGGGCCTTCAAATTTTGCCTCAAAAGGAGAAGAAATCAACAAACGCGACACAAGAACTTGATCTCCCGTTTCAAACACGCGACGTTCCACTCTTCGGTCATACAACCGTTTCATGCTTTTCTGTTGTTGTTCAAGCTTAGTTCTGGCCAATAATCTAGCTTGAATCAACCTTTGTCTAAACCCATAAACATAAGTCAACAAGTTTTTTGGGGAATCTGCAATATTGACCGAATTCTGTAATACGGCCAGCAGCCCACGAACTTTATGACCGAAAACCAAATCATTAGGACTAAATCCCGTGCTTTCTTGCACAACCTCACGTGCAGCCAGTAGCAACCAGGGCAAACCCTCTTCCCAATCTCGATCCAAGTGTATACAATAAGCACGAAGGAGAGACTTCAAGGTTTGATGAAATCTCTCTAACGCTCCTTGGCTTTGTGGATGATATGCACTAGCAACATTATGCTTAATTTTTAACTGTTTTAAAACTTGTTGGAAGAGATGAGAAGTAAGGTTAGTACCCTGATCACTCTGAATGATTTTAGGAATACCAAAGATTGACATAAACTGTGACAATGCTCTTACAATTGATCGTGATGTAATTGTGAAGGAAACCGGAAGGAAACCGTGTGGCCAAACACATGACTGTAAGCAAATATTTAGCTCCAGATTTTGAACAAGGAAGAGGACCCACACAATCCACAATAAGGTGTTCAAAAGGGTCACAATTGGCTGAAATTGGATGCAACGGAACCGGTTTCAGGGTTTGATTTGGCTTACTAGTTACCTGACAAACGTGACAGGACTTTATATATACTGAAATGTCACGTTTTAACCGTGGCCAAAAAAAATATTGCAAAACACGATCATATGTCTTTCGTACCCCCAAATGACCCAGTTTTTGGTGTGCCACCTCCAATACCACTTGTCGAAACTTTGTGGGAACCACAACCTGAACAATAGGATCCCCAACAAAATTCTCACCATGAGGACTCCATTTCCTCAGCAACAAGCCCTCTTGTACAAAATATCCTCTAGCCATATCTGGTACAGCGCTGTCCTGAATTGCGGAGGTAATTAACCCAACCAAGGAGGAGTCGGAACGTTGCTCTTTACACAGTTCATCTGTAGACAAAGGAAAAGACAAAGCAGACAAATCAGGTATAGGCAAAAAAGTACTTGATGCCTTTAACTCTTTCTCTTGAGCTTCTACCTCTTTAGCCATAGCCCGAGTTATAACGCCAACAGAATTTACAGTCATTTTAGATTGAAACAGTTCTCCAGAAGATGAAACCACAGGAGATGGAGGCTCATTTGCCCACACGCGATCTCCTGCTAGTTTGTTCCCCAAAATAAAATGAACACCTTCAATTGGTAACGCATGACGCAATCCCACTACAACGTCATCAGTCACCAAATCAGAATGGAGCATAACTTTATGAAGAGGAACTATTAAAGTTTTTAGCCCCATTCCCCGAACCAAAACGCTATCACCAGTGTCAGACTGTGCGGAAAAAGGCAAAACGGACTCTAAAATAAACGAATCCATAGCTCCTGTATTACGCAAAATTCTGACAGGAACTTCTACTCCATCGGATAATGCCACTCGACCTTCTGTAATAAAAGGAGCATAAGTAGACAAACAATCACTTAACAATGGAATTTCATTCTTTTCAGTTTCACTTAACTGAACCGAATTCGCAACTGCAACAGACTTAAACTTATTTCCATCAAAACGCTTATTTTTCTCCTTAAGAATAGGGCAATCAACTTTCCAATGCCCTTTTTCTCGACAGTAGTTACAAGTCTCAGATTGATCAAATGTCCCTACAGAAACACGACCACCAAAGCGACCCCCTCTCGCTTCTTCACGTGTTCTCCAATCAATAGGAGCGATCTTATGGGTGAGTACAAACTCATCAGCTAATGACGCTGCTTCCTCCGGAGACTGAATCTTATGCTCGCTGACATATGTTGTAATTTGATCAGAAACAGAAATTTTAAATTGTTCTATTATGATCAATTCAAGCAGATCCTCAAAGGTTCTTGTACCAAGCGACGCACACCAACGTGTAACATGTCGTCTTAAGTCTCGCACAAACTCTAAATGTGTCTGTCCCTGGATCTTTTTACAGGACCTAAAACGTTGTCGATATGTCTCAGGTACACACTCGTATGCTCTTAACACTGCGGACTTAACAGAATCATAATCTTTACTTTCCTCCAATGTCAAAGCAGAAAAAGCTAACTGGGCTTTGCCAATTAACACCGTCTGCAGCAACAAAACACAATCTGTTTTAGCCCAATTTTGTATCTCTGCAACACGTTCAAGCATAGTGAAAAAAACATCCGGGTCAGCTTCATTGAATTTAGGAACAAGTTTTAAATTCTGATGCAGTGCAAAAGTTCCACCCGCACCAACAGTTGAACCACCACCATCAACTTTAGCTTCACTTGCGAGCTTCAATTTAAAATATTCCAAATCCATTTTTGCTTTCTCCAAACTCAAATCTACCTCAAATCAAACTCAAATCTACTGTTCAGACTTCTGCTTTATTTTCTCGTGTTCCATTTGTAACAATAATAACTCTTTTTGTTGGTCAAAAGTTAAAGCAGACTGTGAAGTCAAATGTGTATGCTACTCAATGTCACTCATTTCAGCTGCCAAGATTTTCTTATCAATCAATTTATTTTTCAGCTCAGTTTTAATACTACTTTCTTTCATTCTCTTGTCACTGAGTTGTATTCCATAATGCACAGCAATTTCCAAAAGTTGATCTTTTGTACATTTATCTAGGAAAACATACGAAGGGGACTCAACAAATTTTTCAACATCGGCCATTAGCAATCAAACTACAGACTGAAAGGAACCTAATTGTGCAATCCAATATACTTGGAATTTTACCCACTATCTAACTCCTTAGAAAAACATCTATCTACCTACCTCAACCCTAGTCTTCATGTGGTATGGCGGGGGGAAATTTAAGCACACGAACCCAGTGGGTGGAACTGCAACTAGTTAAACTAGCGACAATTCTCAACACCCTGGAGGTGCTCCCAAGACAACCGCTTCACCCGCTTTCACCACAACACTAAAAAAATAACAAACTTGATATGTCTCAAAAGAAACACGTCGCTTATCCTAGCAGGGAAAAACTCCAAGTCAAAACAGTATTGCACAAAAGGCAACTTACCAGTCGGTGTGTTCAAAAACTATCCCAGCAACTGCATCGAATGCTTTTCCGGTGTCTCCAAACGCTGTGACACAACGACGCGACCAAACCACGACAAATCAAACAAATTTTTCCAAATCATAAACGACGTATCACTCAAAGAATACATTTACAACGAATTGGACGAGCCCCCATTTGTTACGCCCCGCGGCTCAAAAGGGACGCAACAAAACATGGGACACACGGAAAAGTCAACTTTAGAACGAAATATGTTTATTAACTTAAACAAAATAATACAAAACGGTGTGATGCAAGAGACAGTTATCAGTAGTGTGAATGAGTGAAAATGTAATGTGCTGCATGAAAACAGAAACAAAACAACAGAAATCAAATCATGTCCGCCGCCTCTCTGTGGTCAATCTTGCTTCTTTTAACTGGAGCCAAGGGAAGTTGTCCACAGGTGTTGCAGATCCCACCAAACAGGAGGGCAGGGTCAGAGGCGGAGCCCAGACTGACGACAGGTCGTCACAGTACCCCTTCGTCCCACTCTTTACTTGTGTCCATACAATACTTTTTAAGCATCGCCTTCAATGTTTG
Organism: Rhodeus uyekii; assembly: GCA_037043235.1. Taxonomy (NCBI): domain Eukaryota; kingdom Metazoa; phylum Chordata; class Actinopteri; order Cypriniformes; family Acheilognathidae; genus Rhodeus; species Rhodeus uyekii. Next base: position 2,798,075 of record JAWRVZ010000060.1, read on the forward strand.
ATGGAAACATTCAAGAGCACCTTGACTCTCTGGATGGTAGGCACTCGCAACCCTGTGAGAAATATTCAAAGTAGTCATCACTTGTGAAAAAAGCTTCGATAGAAAATTACTGCCTTGATCGCTTTGTACAATCTTTGGTAAGCCAAAGGTGGAGAAAAATTTCACAAATGCTTTAATAACCACTGGTGCTGTAATCTTTCTCAATGGAATCGCTTCAGGGAAACGCGTAGCACTACACATAATCGTCAAGAGAAACTGATTACCATTTTTCGTTCGAGGTAAAGGTCCAACACAATCAATAATAACATGCTCAAATGGTTCTCCTACCACTGGAATAGGAATAAGTGGCGCAGGTGGAATTACTTGATTCGGCTTTCCAGTGATCTGACAAGTGTGACAAGTACGACAAAAATGTGCGACATCGGTTTTCAACCGCGGCCAAAAGAAATGCCTCAAAATCCGATTATACGTTTTCGTAATCCCAAGATGTCCAGACAGATCGTGATCATGAGCTAGAGATAAAACGTGTTGTCGGAAACACGAAGGAATGACAACTTGATACACAACACTCCAGTCAGAATCGTCCTTAACATCGGGACACCAATTACGCATTAACAAATCCTTGTCAACAAAATGTGCAGATTTTCTTGTCTGTGCTTACTCCAGGGAAACAACTGCAGAGAAACATTTTTGTAAAGTCGAATCGGCTTTTTGTGCAGAAATTATTTTCTCACGTGTCACAGGTAGTTTTAGACAGTGCAAACTGACAGGAGAGGATTCGTCAATAGCTTTACCTTCAACTGATGGTAAAACGTCGGTGGTAAATATAGGTGCGATAAAAGAGTTTGACAAATCAAACACTTCTTTCTTAGCTTGAGCTCTGGTAACAGCACAAACCGGAAAGATCCCCAACTCTTTTTAGCGATGTTATTGCTAATAAGAATAATGTCTTTAAAGTGAGGAACTTTAGGGGAACCTCATCCATAGGTTCAAAAGGTGCCTGGGACAACTCCTGGAGTACCAGGGATAAGTCCCAGGGAAGAACCTTGATCTGTACCTCAGGCCTCAGCCTAATAGTACCACGGAGGAAGCGTGTGATGAGGGGGTCCGTGCCAATGGACATGCCACCCAGAGGTACATGGTAAGCAGCCATGTAGACCTTCAGGGCAAACTTATCCTGCAGGAACTCCAGCACTTTGCCAATGTGACAGGTAACTGGGTTCACCTGCTTTTCACTAAACCAAGAAGTGAAGAGTCTCCACTTCAGAGCGTACAGCTTCCTTGTGGAGGGAGCTCTGGAGTGGAGGATGGTCTCAACAACCTCAGTTGAGAGACCAGAATCTATGAGCTGGGCCTCCTCAGAGGCTAAGCCCACAGTTTCCACAGTTCTGGGCAGGGGTGACGCATCAAGCCCGCTGCCTGGGACAGAAATTCCTCCCTGGGATCTCCCAGGGGACTCAGTCCAGAAGGGACACGAGATCCACAAAACACACTCTGCCGGACAACATGGAGCAATTAGTGTGAGGCGGACCTTGTCTCGGCAAACTCTCTCCAGAACTCCCAGGAGTAGAGCAATCAAGGGAAAGGCATACAGGCATAGCCTCGGCCATGTCTGAACCATGGCAATCCAGCCCGAGCTGGGCTGGATGCAAGAGTGAAAACCACAGAGGGCAATGAATCGATTCCTCAGACGCGAACAGGTCTACTTGTGCTCGTCCGAATCTCAACCAAATCTGCTGCATCGATACATCCGTCGATAGCATTACGTGTCGACAAGGAGCTCCCAATACGGGTCCATGAGACAGAAACCAGGGTTTCTTCCACATATCCAAGCCTCGCCGCGCGAAAGGCGCAAATTTAGGATGGGCCGCAATCCTCCATCCCTCTTGGGAACGATGAAGTAACGACTGTAAGCCTGACTTTCTGTCCGAGGGGGGTACATATTCTATGGCCCCTTGCCTCAACAGTGTTTACTTCCTGTTCCGTGACCAGAGCCTGCTCAGGGTTCACCACGGTGGGTAGAACCCTGCTAAAGGAAAATATATATTTATTTATTTTTCGCAGGACCCAATGAGAAACTTCTGGTAGGCATGAGATGCGACCAGAAATGAGGGAACCAGCCTCTCAAGGCTTGCCTCTGGTGATTGAGTGGCAGACGCTCCTGGGCCCGGTTTTCAGGGGTACGCCTGGAGGGAATGCTGATCTCCTCCTTAGCGCCAGGACCTCTTTGATGTAGCCTTCTTGATGAGGATGATGGTCCTCAGATCCGTCCTCCTCCCAGAGGGTTGAGGCTGGGAGTGCCGACCCAACCCCCTGAGTTTCTGGAGGGGTTACCGCCTTCTCTGATTTAATTGGCTTCAAATCAAATAAATCCCTATATTGGGAGTTGGTTTTCTCGCTAAACGGTTATCTCTACGCTTTTTTGCAACACCCGAGGCCGTCGACATAACCAAACTCCACTGTATATATTTTTTACCCTCATCGAGGTCACCCAATAACCCTGCTCGATATGCTTGAAACATGACAATTGTGTGAAGACAGGCCGCTGCTTAACAGAAGCAGAGTAAACCCTGCCCATGAGGGTGGAAATAACTTCTTGAGCAGCGTCTGGATTTTTAGCATCAATACTGATTGAGAGAGATACCAATTATCTTGTTTGTATATACACAAATATGTTGTAACTGAAGTCACGCGCACCCACTAGAGCTGCATACACATTATTTACACATTCGTCTAATTTATTAATTTTCTTAGGACGAACGCTCCTTTGTTCTGTTGGTAATAAATAGTTAACATGGCGCGCGAGCCACTACCTCGATTAACTCCTCATATGCTGCAGAGAAAAGTGGCGAATCTTCTCTCAGTATTCGATGCTGACAATGTCAAACTCCTCAGAGATAGAGCGTTGCAGCATCTGTGCCTCTGCTTGATTGCTAAACTGTGATTTCTCTGACTGTGGTTCATGAATGCGCTGCCAGAGTTTTCGTTTACGATTCTCAAATTTACATTTGTCTTTCTTACTCAAACCTACCGTGTGGCGGGGCTTAACAACGGTTCGCTCTCATTGGCTAGTGACATTTGGATTGACGGGTCCTTGAACCGGAAGTATTAATTTTAGAATTGTAGAGCACGTGCAGCTGTATACAAAAACACACATGCGAATAATAATAGTTTATTATAGGACACTAATAGACACGAGAAACGTCACCAGGAGCGGCACGAAGCCTCAACATCCTCCTCGCAGCTGGAGGTAAGTTTAATAGTTTTATTCCTGTTCTGTATGAAAATTATGTCTATATTTAGCATTGCGATAACTATGAACACATTGTCTTCAAGATCCTTCATAAATCATTCTGATTTGCAGCTCAAGAAACTTTTCAGATTATTGTTAGTGTTGAAAATGTTTAACATTTGCTTAACAATGTTGTTATACTTCATAATTCTTTAAACGGCAAGTTCAAGGAAGAGCATTTATGAAATGCATTTATTAAAGCATTTTTTGATAATGTTATAAATGTCTTCTATGTCGTTTGTGATCAATTTACTCAATCCTTGATTAATTAAAATATTGATTAATCTTTTCATTTTCTACCAAAAGTGATTGAATACATTTACATTTTAATGCCGCCAAAACAGTTTTTAACTGATAATAAATGTTTGTTGATCATCAAATCATGATATCAGAATGATTAGTGAAGATCATGTGACACGGAAGACTGGAGAATACAGACAAATCACAGGAATAAATGACACTTTACTCTATATTCACAAAGAAATCAGCTGTTTTACATTGATATAATATTGCACTGTTTTACTGTATTTATCATCCAATACATTCAGCTTTAATCAGTGCTGTAACACTGTTCCTGTCTGTCTGGGTCTTCTTTGTCACTTCCTGTCAGTCTTGTCTTTGTTTCACTTCCTGTCAGTCTTGTCTTTGTTTCACTTCCTGTCTTTCGAGTTATTGTTTCACTCCCTGCACCTGTCTTGTAATCACTTCCCCTTGTGTATAAATCACTTGTGCATTTCCCTGGTGTCTGTCAGTTGTTAATGAAGTTTATGCTGTGTGTGGATGCCATACCTTATTCTAGACCCTAGTCTTATTCTGTTCCTCTGCTGTAGTCTTATTCTGTTCCTCTGCTGTAGTCTTATTCTGTTCCTGTTTAGCTCAGTTATATGCACATGCATGCTGCTTTTGTTTTGCTATTTAAAGTGCTTTGTTTTTGTTTATTATTAAATGAGATTGGATTTGGAAACCTGCCTTGTCTCCTCGTTTCCGCATCGCACACCAACCCCTTTGTAACAACTGCAATAAATAAAAGTAACATTATTCAAATACAAAGTTATTTAAAAGTGTAGTGATGTGCCACAATATTACTTTTCTTTACTGTAATTGATTAAATCCAGACTTGGTAAGACTTTTTTCAAAAACATTAATAAATTGTAATGCTTTCAAATTTTTCACAGGAATTTTAATGTAATTGAAATGGAGCACAAAAAAAGGGGGATAGAAACAGCTAATGTTGTCCTTTAACCTTGTCTGTATACTCAGTTTTCTAAAGCAGCAATTAGTTACATTTTTTTTTTTACATTTTCAAAATAGTTGATGTATAGTACCATGACTGTAGTGATGCAATTATTTTTTTAAATGTATTGTTTATTTTAATGTCTTAGATGGAGACACTCAGAATGAGGCGACGCTCTCTGTCCCACAGCTGATGCATTGGCTCATTGGTCAAGTCAGAAAGAGAGAGGCCTTTAAGATTAACATTCAGTCTGACCTCATGTGCTGCAACGAATGTCAAGTCATACACCTTGCATTCCAATCGCCAGTTCATGCACCCAAAGAACAATTTTCCCACTGTACATCTGTCAAATTGTAATGAATTTAAAGAAGTAATGAAAATATCAATGTAACATGGAGCTTGGTTTTACAGCGTGTACATTTTTAAATGAACATTCGATGTGGATATTCAGTTCCTCTCAAAGCATAACATACATTGTCTTTACATATATAACATGTTAAAATCAAAGTAAATAGTTTTATTTTCTGATTAAATTGAATGTCTATGTTTGAATTTTTAACCCATGTTTTTGGGTTATATGAAGTGTTTGGAGATAGAGGTCCCGGTCATTCAGCGGTGATTGAAGGGATTGTTCAGTCCATGCAGAAGAGTAAGTGTTTGCTCTGCTAAGGGGCAATGGCTCTCTGGCACCACCACACCATCCTCTGGGTCAATATCAGCAGATTCCTCTTGAAACAGTTGCTCTACTATCTGAAAAGAGAAACCATTATACCGTTTAACAATATTGACTGCTTTGAACTCACAAAAACATAAGGATGACCTAAACTATTTAGTTTGATAAATTAGTGAATTATATTATCCCAATGTTGCTATATTCAAGTAATGTTCCAAGTATGTTATTCATTTGAAGATCAACTGATGATCAAAGTTGGAGATCTGCAGGAAAGTGAACCTTGAGGGCCAAAGTTAAGAACGCTATTGTCATATCAATGAATCAAAATGATCAAAAGTGGAAAAGAAAGCATCAATGGTCTATTATTATTAGTGTTTATGAACGATTTATCATGCTAGCTATATTCATTTAAAAACTATTATACATTAAACAAAGTTCTTTAAACCTTTATCTATTATATAAAATTCTAAAACTTAATAAAAATAAAAAAAGAGTCAACTGAAAGGTAAAGCATTCGCGTAACTTCATAAAATTGAGGTTAAATTATGTAATGTCTAACATTCTACGGCTTGTTAGTAATTAATATTAATCTAAACTGTTCAGTGTACATCTGGATGCATGAGTGTGTGGAGACAGTAAAACTTACTCTGCATGTGTGTGCATGCAAGTCAAACCTGGAGTGCAAATACTCACATAAGTTTATTTATTTAGAGCAAGAGACAATGGTGCAGGTTAATATTCGCTGCAATATATCAGATTGCACTTTCACTCAAACAACCAGTACGACAACAACACACATTCTAACACAATGCTTGCTGAAGACACTCAAAGCTAGTGTCTCCGGTTTCCGGCACACATTTATCAACCTGGTTCGATCACTCGGTTGATTGATCGTTTACATAGTGCTTCAAGAGACTTCGTCAAGGTATTCCCCAGCGCGAGTTCCCTTGAAAGGGAAAGATCTCCACTTTTCTCTTAATATAAATACACTTTTTGGTCAAATAAATGAAGGTTAACATGTGGCTTAAATTACATTGTTTAAATAACGGAAAAATTAAATCAAACTAAATAGTCGACATTTGTTAAATCCTTGCACCTTTCACTTAAGTAACGTCTTGTCCTGTGTGGTTTATTTATTGAAAGTGCTGTTTAGAGACACATTCAAAACATATACCATTACTTTAAGTGTAATAGACAAGAAATTGTCAAGTCACATTTACTTATATAGCACTTTTTACAATACAGATTTTCAAAGTAGCTTTACAGTGGTCACAGGAAAACATAATAAACAAAGTTTGGTTGGCTGAACAGCAGCCTTAAAAGAGCAGGCAAATTAATATAATTGATGAATATTAAGTGTTAAGTTTCGATTATTGATTGATTTGATTGATTATTAGTTTGATTATTATATTGATAACAATTCAAGTCCAATAATAAGTCCAATTTGGTCCGATTGGAGATGGGTTCATGATCTTCACAAGGGAGGGTCTAGTAGAGTCACGGTCTCCGCAGACACTTCAGGGCAGTGCTGTGCTCGTGTCCAGGTGCAGGTCCTTCATCTGATCTGGATACGGCCCGGATCCAACTGACCATGATAACCTCAGAATAAACAGAGAATAATATCAGCGTAGATGCCATTCTTCTTCTGATGTACCGAGTACATCAGATGTCATGGGAATGTTCCCGGTTCCGGCAGACCTAAATTTTTGAAATTTTTGACATTAACAGCATAATCGAATAGTGGAAACATCAACATAAAATCCCAATTCATTTGAAATGTTCCTTATGGCTAAGGTTCTCTTTTCCTATACACCGAACACACTTTCTTGGTAAATTGACCTGTTGGGTTTACTTTTGAGCAAACATAATTCCTGTATAAAGATTATGTTTGAAAGTAATCCATAGCCTTTACAAGGGTGTGAAACAGGCACATTTCCTCCCTATAAGGAGAAATTTTTGGACTCAGGACACTAAGAGGCTGGCCATAATCTCCCACCCACCAACTCAGGTGAATATAAAGTCCAGACAGAACAGCTCACAGGAATCAAACTTCAGCACAGGAACATCCTGAACATCTCCACACACTGAGGCAACATGGACCCAAGAGCTTCCCTCTCCGTTCTGCTGATGGTATTTGGCATCTCCCAGGCAGCTCATCTCATGGTAAGAACCTCTTTAGTCTCGGCTTTTAACTGATTAACAGTCGTCAAATGAGTTGTTTCTACCACCAGGAGAAGAGGCTTGACGGCGTGTTTGTATCAAACCCTGAATCTGTGGACATAACCTCAAGGATTTTGGAGTCCAACAAAGGTCAGGAGCCTTCTTATACGATTTCAATAAAGATAGAAATTGGTTCCAGGAAATAGTGGTCAAATGTGGTCATGTAACAGAGGGTGACTCACAGGCAGGGATCCAATTGCAATGTCTTTATTAAAAATGGTCATACGGGCAGATGGTCAGGGCAAACAGAGAACAAACGTAGTCGGTAATCCAAGCAGGGGTCAGGAAGGCAGGCAGACAGATACAGAAACGGTAGTCCAGGCGAGAGGTCAAGGCAGGCAGATATCAAACACAAGCGTTATTCCAGGCACAGGTCGGGGCAGGCAGAACAGGATCAAAACAACGGCAAACAGGCAGAATCAGTAACAATATAAACAGACAGGGATAACAATGCTCGGAGTTGACAACCGTGGCTGATCAAGACTTTGCCGTGAACTGTGGGGAAACCGGGTTAAAATAGTCTCTGTGAATGTGAAACAGGTGGAGTGACAAACAGTCCTGATGGGGCTCAGCTGGTGTGTGATCAGTCCAGTGTACTGCATGATGGGAAGTGTAGTGTGTAGTGTAGTGTCAGTTTATGTGTGAGCTCCCTCTGGTGGCCAGGGAGGGGAGCACAGAGCTCATAGTCATAACAGGTCATGATGTATAAATGTGTTGTTATTTCATCAGTATGTTTCTCTTTCAATACAGGATTTTCTAAATTCTTAATGGAAGGTGATCTCATGCTTCCCAAAATCAGAAATGCTCTCAACTGCTTCAAAAACAAAAAATGTTTGTGGAAGAAAAACTCTAGCAACATAGTGGAGGTTCCTTACACACTGAGCAAGGCATTCTGTACGAGAATCTCCTTCGTTCGTTTAATTGATCTATGATTCATTTCGATGCCATTTCAAGCCTGTGGCCCCTTTTGTTTGCAGCTGATTTTCAAAAATTAGTGATTGCGAACGTCATGTCAACCTTCCACAACAAAACCTGCATCCGCTTTGTGCCCAGATTATCTCAGACCGACTACATCAGTATTGAGAGCAAGAATGGGTGAGAACAATCATGCAAAACCAAAACGAAACATTTAACAGGCCTCAGTACAAAAAAAGAATCAATATTTAACCTCTTTATTTCCTCGCTCCTCTCAGGTGCTACTCTTATCTAGGTAGAATTGGTGGCAAACAGGTGCTCTCCCTCTACAATAAGGGCTGTGTGGGCAATGGCGTTATACACCATGAGCTCAATCATGCCCTGGGCTTCTACCACGAGCATGTCAGGAGCGATCGTGACCAATATGTCAAAATCAACTGGGAGAACATCTCTCCTGATATGGTCTCCAGCTTCCAGAAAATGAACACCAACAACCAAAACACTCCATATGACTACGGCTCCGTCATGCACTATGGAAAAACGATCTTCTCCATCCAGGACGGGAAGAACACCATCACTCCCATTCCTGATGAGACTGAAAATAGGAAAACTGAAGGGAATGTCCAACATCGACATCCTAAGGATCAACAAGCTGTATGGATGCTGAAGAAGAGACATAATCATCTGTGATATAATGATAGATGAAATGTGATGATAGTCTTTGCTTAATGGTCCTCAACTTCTGAATTGTGTAATTGTGTTAGAGGTGAAATAAAGCAAATTAAAGCATGAAACCACTTAATTTTTTATTGTGTGCAGTGTTTTGTTTCATCACACATAATAAAAGATGGATGTTTCCCCAAATTCATCAGAGATCAACAATTTTTTTTCAGCTGGCTGTTCAAACACGTTATTGGATTTTACTCACCCTATCAAAAATGTATTGGTAGCGATTTTTATGTGTGACAGAAAAAACTTTAAAGGTTTTTAAATATTGAGGTCTCACTGACCTAGAGCCGGTGTGGGACAGTAAGTACTCAATGTAATAAAGCAACAACAACAATAAACCCTGACATAAACTGTCTGTCTATT